>CAJGYO010000002.1:69295296-70495296 GCA_904845875.1 Miscanthus lutarioriparius | reverse complement strand
TGCGTTGGGCGTGCGCGCACGCGTGCATGTGACCACACTGTCCGGTTGCTGCTGCCGTAGCCTGGACACGGTGTGCACGCCGCTAGCCGCCAACCACGAGCCACCGCGCCTGCCGCTCACCTGCCTCTAGCCGTCCTGCCACCGTGCCGCGCTGCTGCCACTACCATCGCACTGCCTAGGCTTGGCCGAGGCTAGCCCTAGCGAGCCGCTGGCCCTGCGCCCTACTGGTTTTCCTCGCACTACCATTTGGGTGCCACCATGGCCGCGCTACACTGCCATCGCGTCCGCACTGCTAGCACTACTCACATCACGATGTTGCCACTACCGTCGTGTCATTGTCGCGTCCATGCTGATCTGCTGCACCTCTGCGCTTTTGCCAGCCCTGTGTGTGTCGCCTTTGCCACGCGCATGTGGGCGAGCCGCCATTGCCATGCCATTTATGGCACTACGGTGCATAGGCCACGCTGGTCGGACGCACGCACTTGTTGTCCATAGCGCCGACACATGGGCCTACCGTGCTTGTCACTCGTGTCCCGCCAAGGCGTGGATGAGCCGAGCCCACCTGCTGTGCTGTCTCTTTCTTTCCCTCTTTCTCCCTCTATTTTCTGCAGCCGTCGCGTTGTGTCACGGTGAAGCCATAGAGCAAGCACCTCTCATCAATTCCTGATGCTCCCATCTCCGCCTTCACGCCCCCTCTCCAGCCGACCCCACCCCGCCTTGACTCATGTCATGCCAAACTCCAATTTTGGAGCTTTGCCCGCCAAGATGCCGTTAAGGCCCGTCACCACCCACGTCGTGGCCAGTCTCCACCACTTCATCCCATGCCAATTCCTCTACACCACTAGCTAGCCTTGGCTCCCTCTTCATCATGCGCTTGCTAGTTGCAGCTCTAGTGCTGCCTCCCCACCACCGTGCCTTTGCGGTCTGCTGTTCACCTCACAGCGCACACGTGGCTAGCCTCGCTCGAGTTGTCTTCAACCGAGTTAGCTTCTCGATAAGGTCACTGTTGAGTGTTCTTTGTCACCCACTACCCCTACCGCCTTGTTGTTGCTGTGCCTTGCCTGAACACTATCACCATTGTCATAGGGTGCCCACCATTATGGAGAGGTCCCTCTATGGTGTCCCAGCTCATGCAACCACTGCCCATCGTCTCGCATCAAACCCTAGGTTAGTGTCGGCCTTGTAGATAGGGCAGCGGGGGTCCCATGTGGCCGGCATAAGCGCTAGTGCCACCGCTTGTCGAGTCGGAGCGCACGGGGATGGCCGAGGACCTTGCCATTGAAAAGAGGAGAAAGATCTGAGGGTTCCGTTGCAAAGTCACTGTCTATAGAAATAGTAACGTGGACTGCGGGTTGTTTTGCTCATGATCTAGGGGCATTTTTGTAAGAGTGCCGGCGCGCAAGGGCTTCCTTGCCACGGGCCGCCTCCGCATGTGGGCCGCGCCTCGCCTGTGGGACGCCACGTGCTCACGTGGGCCACCACGTGCCCGCGTGGGCCGCATTGGGCCAAATTGTGTTTATCTTTTTCATGGAGAATAGAAATAGCTTTTCATTTTAATTCTGAGCTAAACTTTGTTAAATCATATAAAATCATGTAGGTATCCAAAAATTGTGAAACTAATTTGTTAGTTCCTAAAATTGTGCTCTATCTGTTGGAGTATTTAGTTCGTATATATATTTGTTGATACCAGGAACTATTAAATCATTTGAGAGTGCGTAATATTATTAGGTTAAATATTGTAGGAATTTTTGTGGCATTATGGTAATAGCTGTAGCTTTGAAAATTTTACAATAGCTTCATGGTATTATTATGTGCTCACTATAATTTTTGTAGCTTTAGAATAGACTTAACATAAGGGTAGTTAAATGCTCTTTGTTTCAAATATACATTAAATCATTAGTAGAAATAAAGATATATCCTTCATTTGTAAAGCTAGGTGTTTGTTAGTTGAACCCAACACTTTACTTGATAAAGATGATAGTTAGCTTAGTATCTTAGTCATTAGAGCTAGCTTAGTAGTTTACCATGTGTATTCTTAATTTAGGAGCTGTTGTTGCTAAAATACTAAGTATTGCATCGTCATCGCATGCATGTAGAGAACGAGTTGGCGGAGATGTGACCATCGGAGACCACAAGTTCGAGGAGGTGATTGAGGAGTATGAGGAGGAGATCATCATGTAGGAGGATGTCCTAGAGCCACCACTGACTGACTGAGTTCACACCGTGCCTGCCCAAGGCAAGCCTCCGTGCATAACCCTTATTTTGAATGATCACTAGATATATATATATATATATGTGATGTGCATTTACATTATAGGATTTATATTGAAACTACATGCATAGATATACCTACCCAGGAGTCCTACTAGCATAGGTTGAGTAGTTGCTATGCTTAGGCTCTTGGTAGAATGAGTAACCTGCCGTTACTCACAATAGGTGATTATTATTATCACTCTCATGATAAAATGGTAAAAGAAATGGAGACCGAGCAGGGATATGGTACATGTATTGTTGAGTGTAAGAGGTTGTGTCCCGTGGCCAATGCGGCATAGCTTGGTTACGCTGTTTTCCCAGTCCGTGTCGGTTAAGGACCGGCGGTTGCATTGGATTATAGTCATGTTATAGACTTATTATCCTGAGCACATACTTGTTTATGGGAGCAGGGAAGTCTCATTGCTCTCTTGTCATGGGTTTCGGCTCTTTCCATACTGACTGATTGGAGGCGGGGATGGTGGAGGTCTAAGCACCACACTGAGTCTAGGACTCAGGAGTGGGGGCTTGGAGTCCAAGTTTGGACAGGGACCTGGACCCTTTGACAGGAGAGTGGTGGGTTGGTCCTGCTTGTGCCTAGGGTACAAGCAGGGCATGTGTTTCAGGGTACCTAGCTGGGCTACATTGATTCATGAATCGCCATATAATATGGTACGACTTGGCTACGATCTAGCACCGTAGTAAGAACTAGAAGATGAAAGATGGTGAAATGGGTCTGATTGCTCAACTCTTGCTTGAAAGTAGAATAGGTGCTTACATGGAATGGCTAGATAAATGAACTAATCATGACTGCTAATAAGAACATCATAAGGATTCACTACTAGTAAGGCTTTTCGCAAAAAAGAAACCCAGCAAACCATAAAGCTTATCATATCCTTTGGAGTCGGGAAGTTATTTCCACTAGTTGGGTAAGTCTTGTGAGTACATTATGTACTCAGGGTTTATTTACCCCTGTTGTAGGTGCATCTTGGGGAGTAGCTATTGAGTGGAGGATTCTTCTAGTGGGCACAGACGGATCTTTTTATCTTATCATTATAAGTTTATTTTAATTCCGCTGTTTAAATTCCGCACTCTAAACTTGGCATTATAATAATGTATTTTTTGAGAACTCTTGATGTATGAAATGGACCTAGTATTGCAAACTCGTTCTCATTATTGGATCCTTGAGGAAAAACATGGATTATTCGAGTTCTCCCTTGGGGTGTGCTTGATAGAACCATCTCATGTAGCTTGCTTTCAGGGTGCTTAGTGTCTAGTGGAAGACAAGTGCCTCTGAAGGTGTGTTATTTCAAGCGGTTCTGCCACAGGTGGTATCAGAGCCAATAATGACTTTCGAGTTTCATAACTCTTTTCAAAACCTAAAATTTGACAAACAAAAGTTTTGCGAAAAGTAGGATGCGATAAAATCATGTAAATAAGTATAAGCCCTAGCAATATGGTCTATCTAGGATAGCGACACTGGTTTTATCTAATAAAGTTTTTGCAGGTACACTAACTTACGCTACGTAAGAATCATTTAGCATACGGAAAGTGAGTGTACGATGTGCCAAAAAAATTTGCGAATGTCGCTATATTCTGGCTTGAGTCAACTGGTAGGCCGATGCATGCATCATGAAAAGAAAATCTGCTTAAACTAAACTTCCTCCACACGTATAAATGGATTAGTGAATTGATAGGATAACTTAAAAGAATGCCTTAATAAAAACCTTATCATTTCTCTAAGTCCCTTGTTCCTAATATGGAGGGTTGTCCCTAATGGTTGGTTCATATATGTTTATAGATGAACCTGAGGTCGGGTCGTGGGACTACCAGCGCAGACCTAGGCCATGGTCTTCATGAAGGTCTAGGTTAAAGTGGTCATGGCAATGAGAATGGCAATGGGGAGAGCCACGAGGCCCCACTTCTAGCTCCTACTCCTCCGCCGCCACCACCTTAGATGACCCATGTAGAGATGATGGTGGAGATGATGGCTGCTCAGCGTGAGTCAGCCCGTGCCTTATAGATGCTAGCCCAGGTGATTGGTGGCTTCGCCCGTGGGGGACAGGAGGCAATGGCGGGAATAGGGGTGGTGCCTGCGGTCCCAAGGGGCCCTATTCTTACCAGGATTTCTTGAAGATGCACCCACCCACGTTCACGCCGACTACTAAACCTCTGTATGTGGAGCATTGGCTTCGTATTCTGGAGTAGAAGTTTCAGCTACCTCACTATGATGGAAGAATAGAAGGCGTGCTTTGCAGCACAATAGCTGTTGGGTTCTGCTGGTGCATGGTGGGACACGTTCAATGCAATGTAGCCGGTGGATCATCGTGTTACTTGGCAGGAGTTTACCATTGCTTTTAGAGAGTACTACATTCCTACTGGTGTGCTGAATAGGATGTTGATGGAGTTCCTGGACCTAAAGCAAGGGAGCATGTCTATGATGGATTATGTGAACAAGTTCAACCATCTAGCATAGTATGCTGGGACCCACATCGATACTGATGAGAAGAAGAGGGACCGTTTCTATCGTGGCCTCTCTTGCAGTCTGCAGAAGGAGTTGTACACAGGGAACTACCAGACTTTTGATGCTATGATGAATGCTGCTATTGCCATGGATGGACTCTAGCGTGACTCTCAAGTTGAGTGGAAGCGCAAGTGGGTGATTACTGGGTCTTCTAGTCACCCTAGGCTCAGATGGTACAAGTTGTCAGGCGGGTGCCCTATCAGTCTTCTGGTGGGCAGTCATTCCATGAGCCTCAGCAGACCTACCAGGCACCTCCAACTCAGTATCGTGCACCTACTCTACAGGTGCAACCACAGCCTCAGGGACAGTAGGTTCTGCCTCATCAGGGGTAGGGGAACAAGCGGGGTGCATGTTTCAAGTGTGGCAAGAAGGGCCAGTAGGCTCGAGAGTGTCCACAGAACTAGCCTGCGCAGTCTTCCTAGCCTTCAGCCAACTCCCATCTAGTCAAGAGGATAATTATCAAGAAGAAGGTGCCCGTAAGCCGCTCTAGACAAGTCAACTTCACTGAGGCTGAGGAGATCTTACAGAATGAACCTGTGATGGCTGGTATGTTTACCATTGATTCCCACCCAGTATATGTGTTGTTTGATTTTGGTGCATCACATTCATTCATGAGCATGGGGTTTGCACATAGGCACAATATATCTCTTACGGCTATTCCAATTTCCTATAGAATCAGTACCCTAGGTGCGTAGTTGTGCGTTAATACTCAGACGAACATAGTCAGATTAGTGCTAGCCACTCACACTTACCGCCTCTAGTTCATGGTGCTGCCTGGGCAAGGCATAGATGCAATTCTAGGCATGAACTTGTTGCGAGTTTATGTGGTGGTATTGGACCTTAAGCAGAGAGTTGTTGAGTTACGACTTCCTTCTTTCGAGGATAGGGTGTCTCTTCTTATGCCCTTAGATCTAGCCTTACTAGTTGTTGGTCATGTTGAAGCTTCTCCTGATCTTGCCTCTATTCCTGTGGTATGTGAGTTTCTAGATGTCTTTCCTGAAGTTCTACCTGGGTTGCCACCAGATAGAGATGTGGAGTTTTCCATTGAGTTAGAACCTAGCACTACTATTTCACGATGTCCCTACCGCATGGCTCCTAAAGAACTAGTAGAAATGAAGAAGCAATTAGAGGAATTATTGGAGAAGGGCTTTATCCGTCCTAGTTATTCACCATGGGGTTGTCCAACTATTTTTGTGAAGAAGAAGGATGGTACTCTGCGGATGTGTATGGATTACTACCCTCTCAATGCGGTAACCATTAAGAACAAGTATCCTTTACCTTGTATTGATACTTTGTTCGATTAGTTGGCTGGTGCCAAGGTGTTTTCAAAGATTGATCTTCGTTCTTAGTATCATCAAATTAAGATACGACCACAAGATATACTAAAACAACTTTCTCTACTAGGTATGGGCTGTATGAATACCTAGTCGTATCTTTTGGTCTCACCAATGCTCCTACATTCTTCATGTATCTCATGAATTCAGTCTTCATGTCGGAGTTGGATAAGTTTGTAGTGGTGTTTGTTGATGATATTTTGATATACTTCAAGAACAAGGAAGATCATGCCCAACATCTTCAGATAGTACTGACTCGATTAAGGGAACACAAGTTATATGCCAAATTCAGCAAGTGTGAGTTTTGGTTAGATCGAGTGTAGTTTTTGGGACATGTTCTGACACCTGAAGGTATCTCTATAGACCCAAGCAAGGTGCAAGATGTGTTAAATTGAAAGTCTCCGAAGTCAGTGCATTAGATCCATCAGTTCCTTGGTCTTGCTAGTTATTATCGATGCTTCATTCCTAACTTCTCCAAAATAGCTCAACCAATGACCAAG
The DNA here is from genome assembly GCA_904845875.1 of Miscanthus lutarioriparius. Classification (NCBI taxonomy): domain Eukaryota; kingdom Viridiplantae; phylum Streptophyta; class Magnoliopsida; order Poales; family Poaceae; genus Miscanthus; species Miscanthus lutarioriparius. Next base: position 70,488,688 of record CAJGYO010000002.1, on the reverse strand, counting down.
TTGCTCCAGAAAGATGTCAAGTTTGTATAGAGTTCGGCTTGTGAAGGAGCTTTCCAAGCCCTGAAGGAATTTCTTACCTCTGCTCCTATTCTTGCCCAACCAGATATTGACAAGCCATTTGATGTGTATTGTGATGCCTCAAGGACTAGATTGGGATGCGTGCTTATGTAGGATGGACGTGTGATAGCTTATGCTTCATGCCAGCTAAAAAAGCATGAGGTGAATTATCCCATCCATGATTTAGATTTGGCTGCTATGGTGCACGCTCTAAAAATTTGGAGGCATTATTTTTTGGGAAATAAAGTGCATATACATACAGATCACAAGAGCCTCAAATATATTTTCACTCAGTTCGAGCTGAACATGAGGCAACAGAGATGGTTGGAGCTAATGAAGGATTATAATTTGGAGGTTCATTACCATCCTAGAAAGGCTAATGTGGTAGCTGATGCTTTGAGTCGGAAGTCATATCAAGTTGAAGAAGAACCTTTGTCTCTCAACCATGCTGAGGTGCTAGCCCATATTGCTCGTCTTGGATTTTCTTGAGCAAATTATTATAGAGCAAAGGCAAGATGTTTTGGAAATACCACATATCAAGGAGTTAATTGCTGAAGGGCATGGTCCACATTTTAGTATTGATGATCAAGGTGTAGTGAGGTTCAAGAACAGATTGGTTGTTTCATCAAGTGATGAGCTTAGAAGAAAGATTTTGGATGAAGCTCATCATTCCAAGTTGTCCATCCATCCAGGAAGTAACAAGATGTACCATGATTTGTGCCACATGTATTGGTGGTCAAATATGAAGCAGGATATCACCAAGTATGTCATGGAATGCGACACTTGTGGAAGAGTTAAGGCAGACCATATGCGTACACTGGGATTTTTACAGCCCTTGCCTATCCCTATTTGGAAATGGGAGGATATTTCTATGGACTTTGTTGTGGGTTTGCCCTGCACGGCAAAGGGGTATGTCTCTATTTGGGTCATTATGGACCGCCTTACTAAGTCCACTCATTTTCTCTTACATGGAGTTCCTCTTACTATCGTCTCTGATAGAGGGTTAGTCTTTGTCTCTCATTTTTGGGAGCAACTCTAGGAATGTCTTGGTACTAGTCTCCTCAGAAGTTCAGCTTATCATCCGCAAACTGATGGCCAAACAGAAAGGGTAAACCGGGTACTTGAGGATATCTTGAGAGCTTATGCCATTTCTTTTCCTAAAAAGTGGGACGAATGCTTGACTCTAGCTAAGTTTTCTTATAACAATAGCTATCAAGAAAGCATTCGTATGGCACCTTTTAAGGCCCTGTATGGCAAGAAATCTAGAACACCTCTTAACTGGGTTGAGGTGGGTGATCGTGGATATTATGGGCCTGATTCTATCAAAGAAGCTCGAGAGCAAGTCAGTATTATTCAGAGCCATTTAAAGGTAGCTCAAAGACATTAGAAAACTTATGTGGACAAGCAAAGAAGGCCCTTGCAATTTGAAGTTGGTGATCATGTGTATCTCAAAGTGTCACCCATGAGAGGGGTGCATCGATTTGGTGTTTGTGGGAAGCTAGCCCTATTATGTTGGACCTTATAAGACTTTGGCCCGGTGTGGTTCTATTGCCTACCGTATCCAGCTCTCGGATATTTTGTCAGCAGTGCATAATATCTTCCATGTTTCCCAGTTAAAGAAATGGTTGCGGGTCCCCGATGAACCGGTGGAAATTGAAGGACTTCCTCTCTAGCCCAACTTGTCTTATATTGAGCATCCTGTTAAGATCTTAGATGAAAAAGAAAGAGTGACTTGAAACAATGTGGTGAAGTTTTATAAAGTTCAGTGGCAAAATCACTCGAAGGACTAAGCAACGTGGGAGCAAGAAAGTTATATCTTGAAGCATTATCCCCACCTTCTTTCCAGTTCACCGAGGTAATTATTTAAATTGGGATTTATTTCTTATCTCTTTTCCCACACTAGGCACATGAAATCTAGGACGAGATTTTGTTTAAGGGGTGTAGATTTGTAACACCCTCGGTGTTACACCATAAATCATTTACTAAAACATGTCATGAGCATCATGTTTATGTGATAATGCAAGTGATAAAATGTTTAGATCAATTTCTGTAACTCGAAACTATCAACTAAAATGAGGAGCGAAAGTTGATTCGATAGTCATCTTATATCACTTAGGTTTTAAAACCAATTTTTATTAAGCAAAAATGCTATAGAACTTGTGTGTGATACTTAAATAAAGTTTGAAGTACAAACTTTGTAGATGATTGTGAAATACTTGTGGTCAAAAAATGATATTACTAGCTAATATTTCCACTAGCTTAGAAATCACAAATGGAAATCAAATTCAACTCTAAAACTTTGAAATTTTCAAGTCTACCGACTACTAGACATTGCTATGTTTAGCAATGTATTGTGAGAGATTGGGTTAAGGAGTAGGGTAGTATTATGGCTTGTTTTAGTAGCCTAATGTACCCTCTAAGGTATAGCAAAAGTGGTTTGGGGATTGGATCAATGGTTTAGACGTCTCGAATGCTTTAAAATCCATGCATAACATGAACTCGGGCTGTCTTCTTATGTTGGGCGCAGTCACCAGGCCATCTTGCCCTAACGTCGTGGCGTCGGTGCACCGGGCACGTGCGCATGCGAGCACGTGGCCACGCTAGCCGGTTGCTGCTGTCGTAGCCTGGCCACAGTGGGCACATCGTTAGCCGCCAACCGCGAGCCACCGTGCCCACTGCTCACCTGCGCCTAGCCGTCTTGCCGCCGTGCTGCCCTGCTGCCGCTGCTGTCACGCCACCTGGGCTTGTTCGAGGCTAGCCGCAGCGAGCCGCTGGCCCTGCGCCCTGCTGCTTTGCCTTACACTACCATTTGGGTGCCACCACGGCCGTGCTGCGCTGTGGTCACATCCGTACTACCAACACTACTCACATCATGATGCTGCCACTACCATCACATCATCGTCGTGTCTGTGTTGATCTATTGCACCTCTACACTTTTGCTAGCCTTGTGTGTGTCGCCTCTACCGCGAGCACATGGGCGAGATGCTGTCGCCATACCATTTATGGCACTACGGCATGCGGGTCGCGCCGGTTGGACACGTGCACGCATTGTCTGTAGAACCAGCACGTGGGCCTTCTATGCTCACCAGTCGCATCCTGCCAAGGCATGGATGAGCCAAGCCCACCTGCCGCGATGTCTCTCTCTTTCCCTCTTTCTCCCTCTGTTTTCCACCGCCGTCGCATCGTGTCATAGTGAAGCCAGAGGGCGAGCACCTCTCATCAATTCCTCATGCTTGCATCTCCACCTTCATGCCCCCTCTCCAGCCGACCCCACCCTGCCTTGACTCACATCATGCCGAACTCCAAATTTGGAGCTTTGCCCATCGCCGCCTGCGTCGTGGCCAGTCTTCACCACTTCATCCTGTGCCAATTCCTCTGCACCAATAGCTAGCCTTGGCTCCCTCTTCATTGTGTGCACACTAGTCATAGCTCTAGTGCTGCCTCCTCGCCACTAATGTGGCCATGCCTTTGCGGTCCGCCATTCACCTCGCAGTGCGCACATGGCTAGCCTCGCTTGGGTCATCTCCGGACGAGCCGGCTTCTCGGTAAGGTCACTGGTGAGTGGTCATTGCTCACCCACTACCCCTACAACCTTGTTGTTGCTATGGCTTACCCGAACACTATCACCATTACCGCAGGGTGCTCACCGTCATGGAGAGGTCCGTCTACGATGTCCCGGCTCAAGCAACCACCGCCCATTGTCTCACGTCAAACCCTAGGTGAGCGTCGGCCTTGTTGATAGGTCAGTGAGGGTCTCGTGTTGTAACAGAACCGCCCAATTTATACAAGATCAAGTACGGTTGTCCCCGCTAACACGTTGACACACACATACTTTCACTTATATAAACCCGGTAGTCCGCCGAGTGTCCCGAAAGACCTCGGTAAATCAACATCACAACCAAGATCGCGTGATTAAGCAAATACACATCACATACACAGGGTTGCAGCGGAAATAATATTACATATGGGTTCACAAATAAAAGTACAAGTTTGGGTTTCAAAACCGCTTAGTGAAAACAACATAGCTTTCAAATGATTACATTAATATAAGTTCCAAATATATTGCTAGCACAAGTGACATCATCTGACAAAAGCATATAGATGAGAAGCAACTATAGAATCACCGAGCCCACCGGCGGTTAGCCACCATCTTCAACAGGCCAAGAACTCCACCTGCAACATGGTGGGATAAACCCTGAGTACTCGAATGTACTCAGCCAAACTTACCCGTCATAAACTAAAAATAAATGACACCAAGGAGTATGCAAGGCTTTATCAGTGGATCCAGCTGGACAACCTTTTTGCATAAAAGCTTGAGTAACCATTAGCATTATTCACCTGTACTAGCAGTGACTTTTAGCCATTACCTACCATCTATATTAGCACCTGTACTAATCAATCACTTGATTAAGTTGCAAACAATAAAAACCATATCAGGTATTTCATGGCTCATTGTCATTATCATCATCATCATCATTTAACCATATCTTTAAATTTAGTGAATCTACATTGCCGCTGCTCAGTCAAGTTCTCACTATCCGGGAGAGACGGCGATTCGAATTGATTCCTATCTAGCTAGAGGGGTATTCCTAAACACAAACCCTGCTTCCCCCGTCAGGGTCGCAAACAAGTCACCTTTGGTACGATTCAGGAGTCGCGAGTCTGAACAGATCGACATTCTCAGAGAACCACTCTGCCAAGGTTGTTCGGGACTCTAACCCACCTTGGACTTATGCCAATGGCTCTCCGTACATCCTTACTACCTCCAAAATGCACGCCACTGCTCGCGTCCCCGGCCTGAGTCAAGCTACTAGGCTTCGCGATCGGAACGACTTATCCGGCCAGCTAAGTGTTAGACTACATTCAACATGACATGAGGACGTACAGCGTATCGGTCCTTAAATGACACAGACGGGGATAGATTCACACCCAAGACCTCCATGCCTTGTTGCTGCACTACCATAATCCCGTCCGGTCTCCTTTCATTATTAACACATGGTTCTTTTTCATGATAGCAAATATAGCCAACCGTGACCAGAGCTCATCCTACATCTCGCAGGTGACAGGAAATCACCCGACTTCTACTGGTCTATGCATAGCTAAGCATCATTCGATCCTACACTTAATTAGGATTCATAGGATTTTATCTGGACAAGGTAGGGATATAATGCAACAATTGGTTTCAACCAATTCCTATACTTAATGCATCATCAACAATAAGAGATACTCAATATATTTGTAAAAACATGGGAGGCTTATAATGCTCCGGGGCTTGCCTAGGATCCGACACAAGTTAGTTCAGTTAGCTTGCACCGTCTTGGTGACACCTTCGGTGCTGGCACTTGCTTAGTCCTTCCATCTTCGGGATATACCACCAAACCAAATCCTCGGGTTTTGCTCCAACATCGCATCTTTCACGTGGTGCATCTAGCGTACCTAGATGAGATGCAATATACAAGTGCATAAATATGAAGAATAGTACCATGAGACGCATCACAAAATAGCAAGCAAAACAAGCATAGTTTACACTAACACACTTAAGTACTTTGCGATGCTTAACTTAAACATCACACAATCTATCATGCTAAGATGGCAAAGAAGACGACAACACCAAGCATGACACAAGTTTCCCAAGATCTTAGGTGCTCTAACTCAGTCATCATTCAAAGCATAAGTCACACTTAACAATATACAAGCAAACACTATAATTGGAATCTGTCAATTTCTGGACATGCAAACAGCAGCTACAAGATTTAGCTATAACTGGAGTTACACAAATCCAAATGACTTGCAAGAAGACAATTTGGAAATCTTATGAAATTTTCTATAATTCATCTTTAATAATCTTAGCATGATTCTCAAGTTAACTAAGTCAAATATACCCATTTACAGAAACTGGTCCACAATTGATAGAGAGCAGCCATTTCTGAAACCCAACTTTAAACAGGCATAACTCACAAACTACAAGGCCAAATACCACCAAATTTTAACAGCATCTAGATACATGAATTATCTACAACTTTTGTATAAACAAGTTTCACAACAAAGCACATTATCATGAAGAACATTGCTAGGTTCCCAGATCTGTCCATAAACCACATTTGCAAGAAAATAAATATTAACTTATGTTGCAAACACATAATTAGGCAAAATCAACTTTAGCAAACATATCACACAAGACTAAAGAACACCAGAAAACCTAGTGTCCATGACCAAATAAATTCTTTTAATGCATTTCTTAATTTATTTTAGATAACAAGGTGACTTAATGAACAAATACTAAAATTATACAATAAATTCTACAAAAATTACAGTGGCTCACATATCCTCTCAATAGTCTACTGTAAAAATTTTACTCCATTTGAATATGTATAGCAACCTCTATGAAAAAGACAAGTTGCTAAAGCAAGAAATCATGTGAGAGCGAGATAAACCAATAACTCACTCATACTTCATCCAATACTTATGAAATTTTTACCACACATCAAATATCACATGAGTAGCATGCCACAAAAATTTCACTTCATTTGGAGCCCTAGATCTGCAGTTATGGAAAATAACAAATTCAACTAGCATTACAACCTTACTGCACATATCTATTTTTACCGCAAAATATTGAAACTAAAACATTCTATATTATAGATCTAATGCATAGAGAATTTTACAAGGATTCCAAAAAGTCCTCATTTGCTATTTTACGAATTTCCTATGAATTACTATGAATTTCCAAATATTCAGCAAATTTACTGCAAATATGTCCTTAACGGCACTATTCCTTTGAGTCACTGACTTTGCAGTTAGACCCCTTCCCTTTGTCGAATTCTAGCACGGGGTCCCTGGTCGCAAATCACAGCAGGGAAGGCGCGGGAGTTCGCCACGGACGGCCGAAGGAGGCTTGTCGACGGCGGTGGAGTGGTGGTGGAGCATCAGCAGGGCCGCGCGCACGCGTGGGGCTGCTCATCCTAGCCCGAGGTGGCCTATGTTGGCCCGACCACGAGCGCGGCGGCCGCAGCGGACGACAGTACGGCGGCAGCGGCTTTCCCGGCAGCGCGCGAGGCAGGGGATAGTTGGTACGGGTTCAGGCGAACACGCGGAGGTGGTGGTGGTGCTGGCTTGGGTGCTCGGAGTGGAAGAACGATGGCGGCTAGGGAGCTCTGCTCCGACAGACGGCCATGGCGGCGGCAGCGAAGGAAGCTGCACGGCTGCAGCGCTCTACAGGGACGCGGAGAAGTGGGGATGGTGGCCGTGGCACTGAGCAGACGTGAGGGAGGCTAGGGTTGCGTTGATGAGCGGTGGCCGTGGAGCTCTACCAGCGACCATGGCGGACGTGGCCGTTCGCCGGCGTTGAGGCGAGGGAGAACGCTGGGAGAGAGAAGGGAGGGCAGAGGGGCTCGCTGCTTACTCTAGGAAGGCGCAGAGGGTAGGGCGGCGCGTGGCAATGGAGGTGGGGTCGATGACGGAGCATGGGCAGCACGTGGCGCGCGTGTCCAGGGCTGGTCAGCCACGGCATCCCCCTCCTGATTCGATTTCAAAGTCTGAAGCCAAGGATTGAAATACCACCTCAAAAATGCGACTGAAGCTCCATTTTCCTCCCATCGTATCTCCTAAACCGATAGATGATTTGTTCCACCGATTACACCGTTGTGTACAGATACAAGATTACTCCAACTTTTATTAAAGGAGTTTGGCCAGATTCAAAATGGTTTGCAAACTAAAATTCACCAAATATGGGTACATGAAACTGAAATCAGCTCCAACACTTAGCCAAATTTGCGAAGTCCAAAAACAGCAGCGGATTGCAACTTTGAGCCTCTGTTTGGCTTATTTCCATGGTGAACTAGGGTATACTCCAAAAGCAAAGTTTGTTCTACACATCATGAACTACAACTTTTATTTAGGGATCCATACCAAAACTGGTATAGAACCTACAGTTCTACTTTGACCAATGTAGTATCACAATAAATCTTAAATTATCCTTTGTGATCCATTAGAGCATTTTCTGGACATTTGCTCAACATGAACCTTTCATGACTTTTGTTGTAGAGTTCAATTAGAGTCCTTTGAGCAAGGTTGCAAGGTTTGATTGATGACTTATATTTCCATTCACTTAATAATGCAATCCAAGCACTTAGTAAAATCATTCCAACAAGGATATGACTTATCATTTCATGTGACTTTTTGATTCCAAACTGCATAAAACTTTTCTAGTGCCCAATATAGATGGGTATTGATGTGCGACACATGAAGATATCCCAATCACACCACCCAAGCATATATCTTGAAAAGGGCCTATATGTGGGCAAGGATGCAATATCCAAGTTTAAGTTGGGCTCATGTTTATAGATTTGGATTTGACATCTTCAACACCACTTGATCTGTCATGTTTGAGCTCAAACTCCTTGCTTAACTGGTGACAAACACCTGGGTTGTTACAACCCTCCCCCCTTAAAGGAATCGCGTCCCAAGATTCGGTGCGAAAGACTTTTAAGGGAAGCGAAACAAGTCATCCAGTTTCCAACATCAGTGATAGCATTAGGCTACTTAACTTTGAAGTATCAGAGAGGCTAATTTGGTCATGACACTTTCTGATACTTGCTCTTCGTCGTAAGCTATTGTTTGAAGAATTTCCTTCATTGGCGTCCATAAAGCATTGTTACATTGGAAGGAATCCAAGATAGCACTGTCCTACGTACTTCGTCCTCGATGTATGAAGAGCGATACAAACGTAGACTAAATACTTTTAACATCTACTTCCCTAGTGGACATAGCACATACCTTATGGACTTTGCACTAGACCGTAGTCTGTTGATGGATATTCCTTGCAATGGTGGTATATTTGTTCCCAAGGTTAGAAAAGCAGTTCTCTACTAAAGTGGCTCGAGCACAACTTTCCATAAAGGATGTGATCATAGATGGGGTAAACATCCTTTGAGGGAATGAGAAGCTAGCTAACCAATATCCAAACTGGTTGTAGCGGTGCAATCACTCAGATGTCAACTGATGGAAGGCTACATAATGTTCCATGTGTGCAGTGCTCTTTCTCTGATAACAATATTGTATGGTCTGAGTCTGCCGAGTGAGTGGTAAATGTAATAGCTGACTCTGTCGGCTCAACGTTCTCGATGATCATTCCTTAGGGAGCCTTTGGATCCAAGTTGCAACTATGATCTGGGTTGAATCTGACGCAACCTCTTGGGTAAAAACACATATAAGGTACCAAAGGCATGTCAGCATTGGAGAACCATTGACGCAGAAGGATGTTAGCGAGGCTTGGAGGACAACACAAGTTGCAAGTAATCACAAAACTAGGGACTAGTTCACTACCAAGCAGGTTAAGTACAATTTGCCTTCGTGGTGCAGTTGGGCAGTAAGTTGAGTTGACTTGCATCGTAGCAAAACTAGCCTTATAAAACTACATTTGACATTGAGGCTTCCTTTCTAGGGTCAATCAATATCTCAAATCCATAATCCAAAATCTGTGCTTTGACACCTTTCCAATTGCTTTCGACTCGTAATGGTACAATTTGACTTGCAGAACACCATGGCAGCTCGTACATTGTTGATACGAGAAAGCAAAAGCAAAGCGAAAGAGTGTAAACTAGTATCTTTGAGAACACTAAAGGGTCATCCAACAGCAGATCTCGACCATGCTTCACACCAGGATATCTACCCCTATCATAACCTTCTCATGCGAGTAATGAGCACAGTCACCGGAAAAATGGCAGATTCTGTACCCTCTGGTTTCCTGCTCATATCTCACAAACTACTGCCCCATTTTGCATGAATTTTGGTAGGCATACAGATCCAAAAGTCGTCTAACTACTGACCAAATTTCAGCTCAAACGGACACCATTTGGCTATCCATACAATTCATTTTCCAAAACTGCTCTGTTCTGAATTCGCAGCAACCAATCTGATCAAACATCTCTCAAATCCAATGTTTTACTCACCCAATTCTCAAACCAAATTAAGACATTGATGTGTCCTAAGTAAGGAATGAGATTACCAAGTTTTGGGCCAATCCAACCTCGTTTGTGTCACTAATTGACGGCTTGAAGATAAATGATTTAGTGCCACAAAGCTAGACAGATTTCTTGTTCTTCTTTTTCTTTGCTTCACACATTGTGGGGTGTGTTTTGCACTTTCTGACCTTTCGCATAGAAGCAGCAACTTCTCTTTCTAAGGATGGGGCTAAGGTTTTCCTCACACGGTCCTCAGGGAATAATTTTTAACTATTGATCTAGACACCAACTTGCTGATGCACAAGCATTGGACTTAGGGATGACTTTGTAGGGCACAAGTATACTCCAAATGCAGGGATAGTCCTACAAAAATAAGGGACCCATTTTGGAATATCCTTCAGTACTTCGTCCAATAGAGTCCTGAACAATTCCGTTTGTGGTACCCAGGGGCACAATGATGCTGATTGAAACTAGGGATGTGCTTTTGCTAGCTCCTTATGTAGCCGATACAACGTCTTGTACTATCTGTGTGATTGTCCAAGATGGAATTGACTTGATAGCACAGGTTTTGGGAAAACAAAGTAGTAGTTGCATTGCTAAACGGCTTGCTATTACATTGCCTAACATTGCTCTGCGAGACATAGCCTTTGTAATTAGCAAAAGTTGTCACCTAGCTGGAGGTTAAGCTTCCAACTAGTAACTAATCAGTTGGCTCTCAACACTAAAAGGTCCCAAATCTTCACTCTTGACAATAAGAATTGTGGTCGAAGCATAAACCGATAGTCTCCATTGAAGTCAGCAGAAAAGGGGTCACACTAGAAATGGTTGATCTCGACTGTGCAATCCACATGCACATAATGATCAAGACTTGGATAGCCAGGTCATAATCATAATGTGACGTTCGATTCTTATCTAACTAACAACTTATCCAACATTAAGTGTTGTGTGCCTTTCTGATCCAACAATGATGACATAAGTTGTTCACTAGGTGACGGACGTCAATACTGGGACAACCAAGTGGAGTCACTTGTCTACCACCTCTTGTAGTCTATTAATGTTTATGCCGGTGATATGTTCTTCAAAGGTTATCTTCCAGACGACATCAAGAGGAAGCTCTACTACATATGGTCCTAATAGATTGATCTTTTGATAAGATATGGGGAGATAACCAAGAAAGGATCACAAGAAAATATCACATCGACTGTCATTTCATAATGGATCATGACTAGCAACCCTGATACCTGTGCGTGTCGAGCAGCACAACCTTGTGTGCGCGCCCACAGGAGGCTCTCGGTTTCGTCGCGGCACCATAGACTGTTAATCGTAACACAATTACTGAACGGACAACCAAAGTGAAATTTCCCGTGGCACCAATTAGATTGTAAGAACAAGCATTGTGCAAAAGAGGGATAGCAACAAGGATAGTCACAAGGTTAGGAATCAACAAGGAGGCGATCTAAAGATCAAAACACAGCGCAAGAGAACATAGCTTATTTGCCAAAGACAACTGAGCAGGGGACTTCTTGCCTAATTTCCATATACGCCTTGTGTCCACCAAAGTGAGTACCAGATAAAGATTAACCTGAGATTTGGTCTTGTCGAGCAGCATTATGCGATCAAGATTTATAAACATCCAGAGACTTGAAAGGGTTGGAGGCAAAATAAATGAGATTCAAGGGACATAGCCAATGCACTGACTAGGGATTGAGTTGATAAAGCAATGACATGATCTGCGAGGAAAAGGGTCCAAAGCCAGGGTAGATAGCGATTAGCGTTGCACCAGATCAGCTGTAGGAGAAGGAGCAATGAGGTCCGACAAGGATTTTTGAGCAGGGTCCTCCCACATAGGAGCGGAACAACCATGACATATGCAAGCATTCAAGGGAACTAAGCTTGGGCCTAAGGTCAAGCAAAGGCATAGATAAAGTCTTCGTAGCGCAACGTTCAAGGCTAGCAACCACATGTACAGGCTCAGGTTCCTAAGAGAGAATCTAATTGGAGGCGACAACCGTGCGATTATGTAACTTGAGCGTTGTTCTAAGATAAAGCTATTTGACACTCATATGCTTACCGAGGACAAACGAGGTGACAACTATGGCACTAATTAGATAACAAGCATACATACCACATCATAGTTTCAAGCAAGCATTTGAGAGATTCAATCAAATTAGCTTAAGCACAATTACTAAGCACAAGGCTCACACACATAACAAGCATTTACCATACAAGATTTAACTACAAGCTTGGCCCAAAACCAAAGCAAGCTAAAGCTTCCACTTAGTATATGCACAGAAGACTGAACAACAGTATAGTAGGCATAGGTTTCAAGCATAACTGAAGTTGTAGGCATCAAACAAAGGTGATCCTAGACTTTAGGTAAAGCTTATTAACTTGTCTATAACTTTCTTATTATCATATGAAGATGATCCTACAGCTAACAAGACCAAACAAGACAAAGAAGACATCTCTGCCCAGATTTGGACAGATTCTGTCATTCCATTTTGCAAGCTCATAACTGGAGATTTAGATCACCAAAAGCAGTGCTATTAGACATTTTAGAAAGCTTAGAAAAATTACTATACTTCTTCTACTATTTCCAAGAAATAATTCTATATGCACACAGGCAAAACAAACCAAATATTAAGATCTGTTCAGAACATAAACAAAACCTGACAACAAACTTCTAAAATTCATAACTCTTAACCCATAAGGCCTAGGGTCATGAAATTTTTGGACAAGCAAGATACGAAAGTTAGCTACGACTTTGGTATTCTCCATAACTATAGAAAACACCATTATGACCACGAAAACATCACTACTATAGAAATTGTTCTAGCAGCCAACGCCCCACAAGCAAAACAAAACTTGCCTTTGTTCTACTTAACAAGAGAGCACACAAACATGTTATTCTAGCAGCTCTAAACATTGTTATCTTAGAGCAACAATAAATTAATTTTATTCATAAGAACCCCAAGTACATAAGTGAGGCCTAAAGCATTTGCAAAAGCTTGTAAGAACAACATACCCACCACTTGGCTAAACTAGAGGACATTTATAGGTTTAAACATGTAACCACAATTATTTCTAGCAAGGCTAAGCACACACTTTTCTCAAGAACTTCCTATTCAAGCAACATGGAACAAGGCATTTTGTCTAGCTTCACACAGGGAAGATAGCAACATCACATTGATCACAAGTTACTTAGTATTAGAACAAGGTGAGGGAAGCATATTTATGCACAAGCACAATCATGATGCATGCTCGTCCTATTCGTCCTCACCAAATTGCCAGCCTAAGGTGGCAATCACGTTCTATGTCAGTGGCAAAACACGTACTCTCTCGATATATAGCTAGTCGTCAGCTACATTCAATCTACGCATTCGTGGTTAGCATACCTGCAGGCAAATTCATTGCAGCCCATCCCCACAAGAGATAAATAAGCACACAATGAAAGCAGTAAACTAAGATACTCTCCATATATACATGTACTCTCCATATATACATCCCCAGATGTATATACTTCGATATCCATAGCTACCCGATAAATATACCCGCAATTAAGTACCTTCATATATACATGGGTGTAACATGTAAATATTCCAGTAACCACAGCTAACTCTCCCCTAGACCGAAAGTTGGACGGTCATGCTCTCACAACTCACACTTACCTGAGCGTAGAGACAATTGATCCATACATTACCATTCAAGCGAATGGCATCCATACAATAACACGCCGTATGGACGACAAAAGTAAAAACCCCCATGTTAGTAATTAGATAGCCACCTAATAGTCCTTAACCGGGCATAAAGGAGGATATCGCTAGCATAGTTTTGCAAATTAGTTTTGACAAATTTGCCTGTAGCTAAATTTTAGTTAAAATAGGCTTTTTAAAACCAAAACTTTGTTTTTAAAACAATGTCCATGACAGTATTATGCTTAATCTTGCTCTGATGCCAGCTGTAACAGAACCGCTCAATTTATACAAGATCAAGTACGGCTGTCCCCGCTAACACGTTGACACACACATACTTTCACTTATATAAACCCGGTAGTCCGCCGAGTGTCCCAAAAGACCTCGGTAAATCAACATCACAACCAAGATCGCGTGATTAAGCAAATACACATCACATACACAGGGTTGCAGCGGAAATAATATTACATATGGGTTCACAAATAAAAGTACAAGTTTGGGTTTCAAAACCGCTTAGTGAAAACAACATAGCTTTCAAATGATTACATTAATATAAGTTCCAAATATATTGCTAGCATAAGTGACATCATCCGACAAAAGCATATAGATGAGAAGCAACTATAGAATCACCGAGCCCACCGGCGGTTAGCCACCATCTTCAATAGGCCGAGAACTCCACCTGCAACATGGTGGGATAAACCCTGAGTACTCGAATGTACTCAGCCAGACTTACCCGTCATAAACCAAAAATAAATGACACCAAGGAGTATGCAAGGCTTTATCAGTGGATCTAGCTGGACAACCTTTTTGCATAAAAGCTTGAGTAACCATTAGCATTATTCACCTGTACTAGCAGTGACTTTTAGCCATTACCTACCATCTATATTAGCACCTATACTAATCAATCACTTGATTAAGTTGCAAACAATAATAACCATATCAGGTATTTCATGGCTCATTGTCATCATCATCATCATCATCATCATCATCATCATCATTTAACCATATCTTTAAATTTAGTGAATCTATGTTGCCACTGCTCAGTCAGGTTCTCACTATCCGGAAGAGACGATGATTCGAATCGATTCCTATCCAGCTGGAGGGGTATTCCTAAACACAAACCCTGCTTCCCCCGTCAGGGTCGCAAACGAGTCACCTTTGGTACGATTCAGGAGTCGCGAGTCCAAACAAATCAACATTCTTAGAGAACCACTCTGCCAAGGTTGTTCGGGACTCTAACCCACCTTGGACTTATGCCAATGGCTCTCCGCACATCCTTACTACCTCCAGAATGCACGCCACTGCTCGCGTCCCCGGCCTGAGTCGAGCTACTAGGCTTCGCGGTCGGAACGACTTATCCGGCCAGCTAAGTGTTAGGCTACGTTCAACATGACATGAGGACGTACAGCGTATCGGTCCTTAAACGACACAGACGGGGATAGATTCACACCCAAGACCTCCATGCCTTGTTGCTACACTACCATCATCCCGTCCGGTCTCCTTTCATTATTAACACATGGTTCTTTTTCATGATAGCAAATATAGCCAACCATGACCAGAGCTCATCCTACATCTCGTAGGTGACAGGAAATCACCCGACTTCTACCGGTCTATGCATAGCTAAGCATCATTCGATCCTACACTTAATTAGGATTCACATGATTTTATCTGGACAAGGTAGGGATATAATGCAACAATTGGTTCCAACCAATTCCTATACTTAATGCATCATCAACAATAAGAGATACTCAATATATTTGTAAAAACATGGAAGGCTTATAATGCTCCGAGGCTTGCCTAGGATCCGACACAAGTCAGTTCAGTTAGCTTGCACCGTCTTGGTGACACCTTCGGTCTTGGCACTTGCTTAGTCCTTCCATCTTTGGGATATATCCACCAAACCAAATCTTCGGGTTTGGCTCCAACATCGCATCTTTCACGTGGTGCATCTAGCGTACCTAGATGAGATGCAATATACAAGTGCATAAATATGAAGAATAGTACCATGAGACGCATCACAAAATAGCAAGCAAAACAAGCATAGTTTACACTAACACACTTAAGTACTTTGCGATGCTAAGATGGCAAAGAAGACGACAACAACAAGCATGACACAAGTTTCCCAAGATCTCAGGTGCTCTAACTCAGTCATCATTCAAGGCATAAGTCACACTTAACAATATACAAGCAAACACTATAATTGGAATCTGTCAATTTCTGGACATGCAAACAGCAGCTACAAGATTTAGCTATAACTGGAGTTACACAAATCCAAATGACTTTCAAGAAGATATTTTGGAAAGCTTATGAAATTTTCTACAATTCATATTTAATCATCTTAGCATGATTCTCAAGTTAACTATGTCAAATATACCCATTTACAGAAACTGGTCCACAATTGACAGAGAGCAGCCATTTCTGAAACCCAACTTTAAATAGGCATAACTCACAAACTACAAGGCCAAATACCACCAAATTTTAACAGCAGCTAGATACATGAATTATCTACAACTTTTGTATAAACAAGTTTCACAACAAAGCACATTATCATGAAGAACTTTGCTAGGTTCCCAGATCTGTCCACAAACCACATTTGCAAGAAAATAAATATTAACTTATGTTGCAAACACATAATTAGGCAAAATCAACTTTACCAACATGTCACACATGACTAAAGAACACCAGAAAACCTAGTGTCCATGACCAAATAAATTATTTTAATGCATTTCTTAATTTATTTTAGATAACAAGGTGACTTAATGAACATATACCAAAAGTATACAATAAATTCTACAAAAATTACAGTGGCTCACATATCCTCTCAATAGTCTACTGTACAAATTTCACTCCATTTGAATATGTATAGCAACCTCTATGAAAAAGACAAGTTGCTAAAGCAAGAAATCATGTGAGAGCGAGATAAACCAATAACTCACTCATACTTCATCCAATACTTATGAAATTTGTTCCACACATCAAATATCATATGAGTAGCGTGACACAAAAATTTCACTTCATTTGGAGCCCTAGATCTGCAGTTATGGAAAATAACAAATTCAACTAGCATTACAACCTTACTGCACAAATCTATTTTTACCGCAAAATATTGAAACTAAAACATGCTATATTATAGATCTAATGCATAGAGAATTTTACAAGGATTCCAAAAAGTCCTCATTTGCTATTTTACGAATTTCCTATGAATTACTATGAATTTCCAAATATTCAGCAAATTTACTACAAATAGGTCCTTAACGGCACTATTCCTTTGAGTCACTGACTTTGCAGTTGGACCCCTTCCCTTTGTCGAATTTTAGCACGGGGTCCCTGGTCGCAAATCACAGCAGGGGAGGCGCGGGAGTTCGCCATGGACGGCCGGAGGAGGCTTGTCAGCGGCGGTGGAGTGGTGGTGGAGCATCAGCAGGGCCGCGCGCACGCGTGGGGCTGCTCATCCCAGCCCGAGGCGGCCTGTGTTGGCCCGACCACGAGCACGGTGGCCACAGCGGACGACAGTACGGCGGCAGCGGCTTTCCCGGCAGCGCGCGAGGCAGGGGATAGTTGGTATGGGTTCAGGCGAACACGCAGAGGTGGTGGTGGTGCTGGCTTGGGTGCTCGGAGTGGAAGAATGACGGCGTCCAAGGAGCTCTGCTCCGACAGACGGCCATGGCGGCGGCAGCGAAGGAAGCTGCACGGCTGCAGCGCTCTACAGGGATGCGAAGAAGTGGGGATGGTGGCCGTTGCGCTGAGCAGACATGAGGGAGGCTAGGGTTGCATTGATGAGCGGTGGCCGTGGAGCTCTACCAGCGACCATGGCGGACGTGGCCGTTCGTCGGCGTTGAGGCGAGGGAGAACGCTGGGAGAGAGAAGGGAGGGCAGAGGGGCTCGCTGCTTACTCCAGGAAGGCGCAGAGGGTAGGGCGGCCCGTGGCAATGGAGGTGGGGTCGATGACGGAGCATGGGCACCACGCGGCGCGCGTGTCCAGGGCTGCTCAGCCATGGCATCCCCCTGCTGATTCGATTTCAATGTCTGAAGCCAAGGATTGAAATACCACCTCAAAAATGCGACTGAAGCTCCATTTTCCTCCCATCGTATCTCCTAAACCGATAGATGATTTGTTCCACCGATTACACCGTTGTGTACATATACAATATTACTCCAACTTTTATTACAGGAGTTTGGCCAGATTCAAAATGGTTTGCAAACTAAAATTCACCAAATATGGGTACATGAAACTGAAATCAGCTCCAACACAGCCAAATTTGCGAAGTCCAAAAACAGCAGCGGATTGCAACTTTGAGCCTCTATTTGACTTATTTCCATGCTGAACTAGGGTATACTCCAAAAACAAAGTTTGTTCTACACATCATGAACTACAACTTTTATTTAGGGCTCCATACCAAAACTGGTATAGAACCTACAGTTCTACTTTGACCAATGTAGTATCACGATAAATCTTAAATTATCCTTTGTGATCCATTGGAGCATTTTCTGGACATTTGCTCAACATGAACCTTTCATGACTTTTGTTGTAGAGTTCAATTAGAGTCCTTTGAGCAAGGTTGCAAGGTTTGATTGATGACTTATATTTCCATTCACTTAATAATGCAATCCAAGCACTTTGTAAAACCATTCCAACAAGGATATGACTTATCATTTCATGTGACTTTTTGATTCCAAACTTCATAAAACTTTTCTAGTGCCCAATATAGATGGGTATTGATGTGCGACACATGAAGATATCCCAATCACACCACCCAAGCATATATCTTGAAAAGGGCCTATATGTGGGCAAGGATGCAATATCCAAGTTTAAGTTGGGCTCATGTTTATAGATTTGGATTTGGCATCTTCAACACCACTTGATCTATCATGTTTGAGCTCAAACTCCTTGCTTAACTGGTGACAAACACCTGGGTTGTTACACGTGTGGCCGACGTAAGCGCCAGTGCCACCACTCGCCGCACCGGAGCATGCGGGGATGGCTGAGGACCTTGCCGTTGAAAAGAGGAGAAAGATCCGTGGGTTCCGTTGTAAAGTCGTTGTCTATAGAAATAGTAACATGGACTACGGGTTGTTTTGCTCATAGTCCAGGGGCGTTTTTGCAAGAGTGCCGGTGCGCGCAGGCTTCCTCGCCGTGGGCCACCTCCGCGTGTGGGTTGCGCCTCATCTATGGGCCGCCGTGAGCTTGCGCGCGCGCGCATTGCGCCGCATGGGCTGCGTTGTGCCGAATTGAGTTTAACTTTTTCGTGGAGAATAGAAATAGCTTTTCATTTTAATTCTGTCCTAAACTTTGGTAAATCATATAAAATCATGTAGGTATCCAAAAATTGTGAAACTAATTTTGTTAGTTACTAAAATTGTGCTCTATCTGTTGGTGTATTTAGTTCATATATATTTTTGTTTATACCAGGAACTATTAAATCATTTGAGAGTGCTTAATATTATTAGGTTAAATATTGTACGAATTTTTGTGGCAATATTGTGATAGTTGTAGCTTTGAAAATTTTACAGTAGCTTCATGGTATTATTATGTGCTCACTGTAATTTTTGTAGCTTTAGAATAGACTTAACATAAGGCTAGTTAAATGCTCTTTATTTCAAATATACATTAAATCATTAGTAGAAATAAAGATATATCCTTTATTTGTAAAGCTAGGTGTTTGTTAGTTGAACCCAACACTTTACTTGATGAAGATGATAGTTAGCTTAGTATCTTAGTCATTAGAGCTAGCTTAGTAGTTTACCATGTGTATTCTTAATTTAGGAGCTGCTATTGCTAAAATACTAAGTGTTGCATCATCATCGCATGCATGTAGAGAACGAGTTGGTGGAGATGTGACAATCGGAGACCATGAGTTCGAGGAGTATGAGGAGATACTCGTGTAGGAGGATGTCCCAGAGCCACCACTGACTGACTGAGCTGACACCGCGCCTTCCCAAGGCAAGCCCTGGTGCATAACCCTTATTTTGAATGATTACTGGATATATATATATATGTGATGTGCATTTATGTTACAGGATTTATATTGAAACTACATGCATAGATATACCTACCTAGGAGTCCTACTAGCATAGGTCGAGTAGCTGTTATGCTTAGGCTATCGGTAGCGTGAATAACCTGCCGTTACTCACAATAGGTGATTATTATTATCACTCTCATGATAAAATGGTGAAAGGAAATGGAGATCGGGTAGGTACATGGTACAGGTATTAGTGGGTGTAAGAGGTTGTGTCCTGTGGCCAACATGGCATAGCTTGGTTACACTGTTTTCCCTATCCGTGTCGGTTAAGGACCGGCAATTGCATTGGATTCTAGTCAGGTCACAGACTTATTATCCTGACCACATACTTGTTTATGGAAGCAGGGAAGGCTCATTTCTCTCTTGTCATGGGTTCTGGCTCTTTTTGGACCGACTGATTGGAGGTGGGGATGGTGGCGGTCTAAGCACCACACTGAGTCTGGGACTTAGGAGTGGGGGCTTGGAGTCCAAGTTTGAACGGGGACCTAGACCCTTTGACAGGAGAGTGGTGGGTTGGTCCTGCTTGTGCATGGGGTACAAGCGGGGCATGTGTTTTGGGGTACCCAGCCGGGCTACATTGATTCACGAATCGCTATGTAATATGGTACGACTTGGCTATGATCTAGCATCATAGTAAGAACTAGAAGATGAAAGATAGTGAAATGGATCTGATTGCTCAACTCTTGCTTTAAAGTAGAACATGTGCTTACATAGAATGGCTAGATAAATGAACTAATCATGAATGCTAATAAGAACATCCATAAGGATTCACTACTAGTAAGGCTTTTCGCAAAAAGGAAACCCAGCAAACCATAAAGCTTATCATATCCTTTGGAGTCGGGAAGTTATTCCCACTAGTCGGGTAAGTCTTGCGAGTACATTGTGTACTCAGAGTTTATTTACCCCTGTTGCAGGTGAAATTTTTGGAGTAGCTATTGAGTCGAGGATTCTTCTAGTGGGCACAGATGGATCCTTGTATCTTATCGTTTGAAGTTTATTTCAATTCTGCTGTTTAAATTCCGCACTTTAAACTTGGTATTGTAATAATGTATTTCTCAGAACTCTTGATGTATGAAATGGACTAAGTATTGTAAACTCGTTCTCATTATTGGATCCTGGAGGAAAAACATGGATTGTTTGAGTTCTCCCTTAGGGTGTGCTCGACGAAACCATCCGATGTAGCTTGCTTTCGGGGTGCTTAATGTCTAGTGAAAGACAAGCGCCTCCAAAGGTGTGTTATTTCGGGCGGTTCTGCCACATCAGGTGCTTATGAGCTTTCTATCCAAGTCTTGACCTTATGTATAAGATGATCAACCAACCTCTTTGGTGTGACCTTTTTCTGCTGACTCCCATGTTGACTATCTGTTTGCACATCAAATACAATTGTTGCCATCAAAAAGGAAGTTTTAGAGCTTTTAAATGTTGAGAGCCAACTAATTAGTTACCAATAGGAAAGTTAAGTTACAACTAGGTAATAACTCTTTGGTAACTATGAAGGCTATGTCTCACAGAACAATGTTAAGTAAGGGACTAGAGAAAGCATGTCCCTAGTTCGGTCAGCATCATTATGTATATGGTGCTATCAAAGGATTTGTTCCGGACTCTATTGGAGGAAGTACAGAAGGGTAGTTGGAAATGGTCCCTTATCTTGTAGGACTACCCCTCCATGTGAAGTATGCATTGTGCCCTGCAAAAACAGCCCACAAGTCCAATGCTTGTGCATCATCGAGTTGGTGTCTAAATCAACGGTTGGAGTTGTTCCCTATGAAGCATGTGAGGAAAACCCTAGCCTCCTTCCTCAGCGAGAAAGCTACTGCTACTTCTATAAGGAGAGTTAAAGCATGCAGAACACCATCCACAATGTATGATGCAAAGGAAAAGAAGAGCGGGAAATCTATCCAGATTTCATGGCACTAAACCGGTTATCCTTAAGTCGGTGATTAGAGGATCAAACATGGTTGGATTGTCACAAAACTTGATGACCTCATTCCTCGCTTAGGATACTTCGACGCCTTAAGTTAGTTTGAGTAAAGCATTGGATTTGAGAGATGTTTTGTTAGTTCAGGTCACAAAAATTTTAGAACCAAGTGGTTTTGGTAGATGATTTATTTGGATAGCCAAACGTTGTTCGTTTGAGCTAAATTTTGGTCAGTAATTAGAGGACACATGGGAATATATGACTACCAAAATTTGTCCACAATGGAGCAATAGTTTGTGAGATATGAACTGAAATCCAAGGTGCACAGAATCTATGATTTCTCTGTTTAGTGCTATCATCCCTTGTATTAGAAGGTTGTGTTTGTAATTGATGCCATGGTTTGCAACATGGTCAATGTTTTGCCATTAGATAATCCTTTAGATGTCCTAGAGAAGACTCCTTGCACCCTTTTGTAGCACCCGGTTTTAAGAACAAAACTAGATATGCACCATATGTGAGCCCAGGAAGTCAAATCTCACATATAGCTACAAATAAGGGTAATATCAAAAGACAATGCTTAATATATAACATACTTAGTATAAAGGATATAACCTTAGACATCAAACAGTGGAAAGATAACTCTGATCTTCGGGTGAAGACTCCAATCCACAGGGACAACTGACTGGTTGATCACAAGCCTAACTTCTCCGGACTAGCAATCTGGTACCCATCCAAGATTTTTCCAAAGATTTAAAAAGTAAAGCAAGCGTAAGTACATGTCATACTCAACAAATATAACATGGGGTTCATGAGGCTCAAAAGGCTGACACTGGTTTAACTGCAATTAGCTTTTAATGAGTCATCTTTTAGCAATTGGGTGGCAACAAGTTCATTCATAAGCCCATATAAACACATGATTAGGTAAACATTAATAATGAACAGCATAAACAGTAATCAATAGTGTGCATCTTCATCATCGATATCATCCGTGTTCTTCATCTATTCCATAAGGGTCCAAGGCCGCTCGTGACCGTGAGCATGGCTGATATACTAGTTTTACACAGTGAAGAGGTTGTACACTTTCACTGTGAGTCATGATTTACCCTTTCGCCCGAGGCATCCAACCTCTTGACCCACTACCAAGGAAGGTCAGCAGGTTTCACTATGAAGCCTTTCAAAGGTTCGTCTAACAAGTTAGGGCCACTAAGGTTTCCCCATCAATAAGCATGAACCCCCCTCTAAGGAGTGACTAACAAAATACCAAGAAACCAAAGTGTACCCTCTTGGTAGGCCGAGATCATACCTGTCGAAGCCCCTCTTGCACCATAAAGGTAACCACTAACAAGCTAGAAAAACTCCTCATACTAAGCTAAAGCTACAGCCATGTAGCCCTCACAGCTGTACTATAAGTCCCGGATGTTCGCTTACAGATAAGTCCTTTGGGAGAGGAATCTAGAGCACCATAAAAACAACCCAATGCTCTAGCCCCTTGTTCCATGTTGCTAAAAGCATATTTTAATGTTTATTGCATAATCCATTAGTCAAGTTACAAGATCATGGCTTTAGTTTGAGCACTAGCATCATACTACCCAATGCAATAACCCATAGGAATCAAGGAATCTAGGATATCAAATAGCTAGGAAAATTACTACGGTTGCCAAGGTAGACACATGCATATGATTAAAATGATATTAAGGTGAATAGGACAACAAGAAAGATTCCATGCTATACTTGCCTTAAACTCAGATCCCTCTTCTAGTCCAAACCTTCAATGAATTGCTTCTGGATTCACCGCGTATAGCTCACCGACTGGACATGATCATAAAACACCACACAAGCATCCATGCAATCATACACGAAGCAAACAATAGAAATAAATTAGAACAATACCCCAAACATAATAAACAATAGGTAAAAAGGTTTTAAAGATGTTCTACATGTTACTACGAACACACAGATGCTAAAAGCACTCTAATCGGAGCTATAACGAAAAAGTTATGAATTAAACAAGATTTCCTTTAATAAAATAATATATTAAATCTAACCTCGAATTTCAAAAGTTAAAAATATATTTAACAGTAGGATGAACATGTAAATTACTCAATTACAAATCTAACGCAACTTGAATGGATCAACACGGAGTTAAAACGATGATTTTATGGCCTAAATAAGACTAGTGGCAAAACTGTAAATAGATGAAACCGTATTTTGGATCTAACCGAAGAAACTACGTTTTCAAAAGAAGAAAACATATTCTGAATCTAATGGAGGGATTTTACGATTTCTAAAAGAGCAAACGTATTCTGAATCTACTAGAAAGAAACTACGTTTTTGGAATAGGAAAATGTATTCTGGAAGTGCGCCATGGACTGCGGGTTATATTACACGAAACTACAGGGGCTCTTTTGCAAATAAAGCCGGCGATGGGGTATGGGCGATCTTGGACCGTTAGATTGAATCGGGACGGCCTAGATTAGAAAGGAGGCAGAGAGAGAGTCACCGACCAGAGAAGAAAATCGGCGCGGCGGAGCTCCATTACCGACGGCGAGAAGCTCCCCGGAGCACTTGGTTTGGGCCCTAGAGGCCATGGTTTGATGAGCCGAGAGCATAGGGAATAAGAGGAGAAGATGGCAAACTCACCTAGGACCTTCTTGTGGTCAACGATAGGTCTACGGCGTTGGGCAGCGCGACGACGACGGCGATGGCAATGGCGAGAGAAGGAGAAAAATCTAATTTACTACACGAGGGATTTCCCAAACTAGGGGCTCCCCTTATGGTAGTTTTGGTGTGCTTTGCCCAAGGGTTTGGTACATATTTATAGGGAGAAAAACACCCCACATCTACATCAACTAGCAATATGGTACTAATTGATGTTGCACCCTCCACATTTACTAATGGACCTAAATAATCATTAAAGCCCATTAGTAAATAAATGCATGGAGCTTTGAGATTTATTAGGATTATTGCACATGAGCTTTGAGAGTTGGTTGGTAAACAAGAAATATTATTTATTTTCGGAATTAATTAATTTCACAAATAAAATAGTTCTAGAGAAGTCCAGAATTGATATTGAAGCCACGAAAAATACTCTGAAACCTCCAAAAATTTGGGGAAGATTCCTAGAGACACTTTGGAACATGATGAACCCAAATAAAGTATTTGGAGCTCATGAAAAGATTTTTGGGAACTTGGAACATAAATATTAAGGTGAAGGAGGTAGGAATTAAATTCTAGAAGAAGCTGGAAAATTTCTAGAGATAGATATTTGTCTCCTAAATGTATTTTAAAAACACATTTTGCACATAGAAACACAAGGTGCGGCCGGCATAAATGAAACAAACATGTTTCTACCTTAAGATAATTTTTAATCTAATGAAAATTTATTATTTCCCCATGTTTTCATGAGCATAAAAATACAAAATTAAATAATTTTAGCTCTATTTCAAGAGAAGCAAATTTTAGGGTGTTACACCTTTGTGCCTTGCTTTTGCCCTCTCATATCAGCAATGTTGAGCAGTTAAGATGTTCTACAAGTTAATTTGTACCATTACAAGTCAAAAACAATTTGAAAAGTGTCAAACAACATATTTCAGATTATAATTTTAAGTTGTTGATTGACATTAGAAAGAAGCCTCAATGTCAAAAGTATTCCAACAAGGCTAATTTTGCTACAGTGCAAGTCAACCCAACTTACTGTGCCACTGCACCATGAAGGCAAATTGTGCTCAACCTACTTAGTAGTGTACTGATTTTCCAATTGGTGTATACTTGCAACTTTTGTTGTCCTCTAGGCTTCGCTATCATCCTTCTTTAGCAAGGATTTCCAAGGTAGACTTGTCCATTTGTACCTTCCATGTGTTTTTTACCCAAGAGGTTGCATCAGATTCAACCTAGATAACTATTGCCGCTTGGATACGAGGATTCCCTTAAATAATGATCATCGAAAACACTGAGTCAACAGAGCCAGCTATCACATTCCTCATAGATCATGTCGTTGCTTTATCAACTGAATCCCTAGTCAGTGTATTACCTCTGTCCCTCGAATATCATTTGTTTTGTCTCCCACTCTTTCGAGTGTCTAGATGTTTATCAGTCTTAATCTCATATTGCTGCTCGGTAAGACCAAATCTCATGTTAATCTTTACTTGGTAATCACCTTGGTGGACACAAGGCGTATATGGAAATTAAGCAAGAGTACCCTACTCAGTTGTCTTCGGCAATTGAGCTATGTTCTCTTGCGTTGTGTTTTAATCTTCGGATCGCCTTCTCGTTGACTCCTAACCTTGTGACTACCTTTGCTTGCTATCCCTCCTTTGCATAGTGCTTGTTCATATGACCCAATTTGTGCAACTTGAAATTTCACTTTGGGTGTGTGATCAGTAATGGTGTTATGAGTAGCAACTACGGTGCCGCGACGAAACCAAGAGCCTCCTATGGGCGCGTACACAAGGTTGTGCTGCTCGGCATGTGCTGGTATCGAGGTTCCTAGTCATGATCCATTGCAGAACTGCACCGATGTGTTATTTTTACGTGAGCTCTTCCTTGGTTATCTTTCCTTATCTTGTTAGAAGATCTGTATGTCAAACCAGATGCAATAGGACTTCCTTCTGAAGTGGTCCAAAGTATAACCTTTAAAGAATAGATCACTAACATAAACATTAACAGACTACAAGCTTAGGTAGATAAGTGACTCTACTTGACTATAATGACGTCGATCATCTTGTCAGCAACTTATGTCATCCCTGTTGGATTAGTAGGCTACATAATATTTAAAGTTGGAAAAGTTATCAGTTGGATGATAAATGGACTAGGATATTATGTCCTATAATAGGTCACCTGGTGCTTATGAGCTTTCTATCTCAGCCTTGACACTACACCACAACACCATATCACCGTCAGACATCTGACGCTAAAACTTTTTTTTATCGATGGATGATCTGACGCTAAAGATAACTCACAGACAATCTGACGCTAATTCTCCATTTAGAGATTAACTGTCTATCACTATAGGTAATCATCTTTAACGTCAAACTATCTATCGCTGACAATAGGTATAGCATCAATCCGTCTGTCGCTAAAAAAAGGGCCCCACCTTGCTCTCGCGCCCACTTACATTGAGCTCGCGCGCCCACTTGCATTTGGCATTGGCGCTCGGTTTTCAACTTTGGCATCTGTCTTTTAGTATTGGCACGCGTAGGAATAGAAAAGGCAGTGAAAAAAAATAAAAAACGCAAAACCACCTAAACCTAAATCCTCCATAAGCGGCTGGCACCCCACCCCATCGCAGCACTACGCGCCGCCCACGCTCGCACAAGATAGATCCGTCGCTCCCACCTCATCCCGTCGCTCCCAGCTCCAGGTCCGGCGCCCGCCGCCCGCCACCACTCAGCCCACCCGGCTACCACCGCTCCTCGGGTATCCCGACGTGCCAGCCGCCGCTGCCCAAGTCTGCCATTGCCCCCGCCCGATGCGCCGCCTGCCCCAGATCTGCCGTCGCCCAGCCCCTCCAACGCATGGCACCCCGAGCGCGGCCTGTCCTAGCGAGCGGCCCCTCCCAGCGCATCGCTCCGCTGGCCACCGCTTGCCCCAGATCCAGTGCCAGCGCGTATTTGCATCGAGGGCCGCACCCCTATGTCAAGCTGCTTCGCTCGCAGGGCAAGGTGGAGGTCGTCATGTGGGACCCCAGCTCCGAGACGGTGGTGGCCATGGACATCGAGGGCCGCACCACACGCACCATCAGGTTCTTCCCTGGCAGGAACTACTACGCTGATTTCATCCCCTATGTCTGGCCGTTGGCAGCCGTCTCTGGCTCTCGGCAAAACATTGATTTCATCCTTCCTCCCTCCTCTGTTTTTTGGAATAGATCTATGTGTTGATAGGTAACTGCAATATGTTTGACCGATTGATATCTCAATACCTGCTTCCACAACTGCAAAGTTCTGAAATATTGCCATGTTGGATGAATAGCTAAAATTCTGAATATGTAAGTTTTGCTAGATTGTTTGACATGTAGTACTCTGAGAATGATTATTTTCTGCTGGCTTGGTCCTCTGGTCTGGGCATAATGTGATTGATAGATAAAAATTGTCCAGTTAATGCAAATTATATCCATGTCAACAATGGTACCTTGCAGCACAACTAGCTTTATTGTGTCAACAGGATCATGCAATTACTTCAGTTCTGATTGCTAGTTGGGATGTATGTTTGGCTAGTTTGGGATGTATGTTCGGTAGGTAATGTTGATATGGAGACACTGTTGTCCACTGAAACTGCAAGTGTGACTTGGTCCATATCTTATCCTTTTTAGTGCTGGTAATTTGTCTTTTCTAGGAAGTTGTAAACAAATGATAAGTTGGCCCCTGTTTGACCCATTATTTATTTTCATTCACATGTTGTCCTTTTGCTGCTTTTTATATTGGTGTTTTGTTAGGTGTACTGTTACCTCACTTTTTAGGAGCAGAACTGGATGCTAGCTAATTTCTGGGGGAAACTACTACAATTTCAGTCTGTTGATGAATGTCATTATCTGAATAACCTAGTTTTCTGGCTGATTTGTTATATTATATATATGCTTGGTTGCACCTGAATATAATTTTTTTGCTGTTTTGTGCATAGTGTGTTTGTTACTCTGTTGAATGGAAAAAGGGGAGGAGAGCCCGCCACCACGCCCCTTCCATGTCTGCCACTACCCATTCACCGGCCCTCCACCTCCTATGGGCCGACCGGACTAGAAGAAGGGGAGGAGAGCCGCGAGGGAAGACCACCTACGCCATCGTCGTTGCTGCCGATGAGCTACGTCTCTGACTGCTTCCTCCTTAGGTCATGGCTTAGGACTTTCTCCTGGTCGAGATCTCTTGTGATTTGCCTTGTTTGTCGTATCAAGACCTTTGCTGTTAGAAGCCTATACAATGGTTATGGTGATAAGAATTGTTTCTTGTTTGCTCTTTTAACATGTTTATGCTTATCGCAAATCTAGCATTAGGCTAATCCTCTGTACAATTTAAATTCACAGATACTTAGTTGAAATATGAGCTGCATGCTTATGTATATCCATAGTATCGTGATAGCATCAGAGAAAATTCACAAGCAGTTGCTCAGATTTCATGTTGTCCTTCTCAAGGTATGCAATCTTCTTTAGTTTTGGTTTTTAATTCCATTTTTGTTATCCCAATTTAATTAATCCTCCATATATACTTTGTTATCACAATTTAGGTAATGGATACGATGCATCTTGATGTTTGACCCATCAGGCATTGCAAGTTCAGTTACTGCTTCCTATCTTTATCTGTATGTGTCACTTCAAGGTAATTGAATAGACTGAAATAAAATTATAGACACATGATACTATTGCAGAACAAAAACCTTCATGCATTGTTTTTTTTAATCCACCTGTTGTCCTAGGTAATGGAATCTGAACTTGATCATGCCTGTGAATCATTTATTTAGTTACTAGTGACAGTAAGCAAAGAAGTGGAATAACCATGGCTCATTTAGTTACTGGTGACACTAAGCAAAGAACTGGAATTGCAGAACTCAACTATTTGTGTTAGTTTGATTTTTGCTGCAGGATTGTTAACCTGTCTATAAGATTTGAACCTATTTATTTTTATATGATATATGAACTGAACCTGTGCTTTTTCATCTCTGCTCCACCATCCTTGATGGGCTACCTGTTCCTAAATCAGCTTCCTCCAACAATCCGGCATCCAATCTATCATCTGTCCAATTTCCCAAGCTCAAAGGATAAAGGTACATTATTTCCATGAACTTTGTCTAATAACATTGCACTTGCAGACTTGTATGCACAGTAGGTGTTAGAACTTGTGATACTCAATACTCATCTGTAGATTCTTTTAGTGCTCATCAGTTATGACTTTAGAATGTTTAGTTACTCACATTTCTAGGCTAGTAGGCAGTGCTATGCTAGAATTATTTGCTCTTATGTGATGTTTTGGAATTATGGTAGTGCTAGCAAATTCCTCATCAGACCATCTGTTATACATGTGATGTTTTTTTGTCTAGGATTTGTGTGGTATTTTTGCTGTTTGTTGAGATCTGGACCAAATTTAGTCGATTTCCTGAACTGATTTAGGGATATAGTTAGAAATTAGAAATTTCTATGACACTTTATGCTCTCGATCTAGATGGAATGCACCTCTTCCTTTTTGTTTTCATGACTAGGTAGCTGGTATAGGTTGCAAGAAATTTAGCTTCATAGCAGTTGTGTAGCTAAAGCAACTAATTTTGATATTTGCCTTTGCTCCAGATCTTAAAATGGAACTTAGTCATGCTGTTTTTTTTCTTTGCATAATGTTCCATGGGCAATTGACTTCATGATTGTTACTGTTGCATGCTTCTTCATCTAGTCTCATTTTTCTTGTATCAATCTTTGACATATACTATGAGATGCAATTGGATACCTTAGTAGTAAAATGTTTGACAAGTACACAATTATTTGTAGTTTAACTGTGCATGTCAATAAATTAAATACGAGATCAATCACTTGTTTTCTATTCTTCTTGTATCTTGAATATTTAGCATATGCTGATTTTAACCTTTGTTTTCAAAGACATGACTTTGTTCTTATGGTATAATCAAGCATGTGGAGGCTTGTTACAGTGTGGAGTCTTGTAGCGTGAGGCATAATCAAGTGCACAAGGTACAAGCGGTTTGTTGTCAAGTTAAATTAGAACTGAACTACAGTTGTCTAGTTTTCTAGTAGATAATTTTCTATCACTATTTGTCTAGTTGGTCACTGAAATAAGTTGAATAGGTGATGCATCGAAATTGCAGATGGCTCCCTAAATTGGGGATTAGTTTGACCTCCATCATTCTTTGAGTAAGTTGCAAAAGTGTTTCCAATTTGCATGGTTTACATGTGTTTGACTTTTCCAACAATATTTTGAGATGACTAAAATAAGCTATTGTAGATTTTCTTGGCCTTTAGACTGTTAGATACTATTGTAGATGCCATGACTATTTGATAAATGAAGAATTCTAGAAGGCTTGATTAATGCTCGCCACAAGGCGTAGAACCGCCAAATGAAAGCATTTTAATGAAATTTGATTGTGTGAATACTATACAGTAAATTTAATAGCAGTATATATATGTTTGTTCATTCGTTCATTCATATGCACAAAACTAAGAAACAACAATATACAATTACTGTATAACTTGCATGTTGGGACGCAATTTTACCTGTACACAAGTTTTTTTTTTCAAAACATGAAGTGTGTTCAACAGATGAATAGAAAGAAATATGGCGGGCTGAATTAAAGTCCCTGCTAGTATTTCTTCCATGTGTTTCAAGTCTGATTGTTACGAAAGCTGATTTACTTGATTCGAACTTATCTTCTTGGCACACCTTTAACTATTGATATGAATGCTTTTGTGCAGGTCTCGCTAATAATGTGCTCTGCTCTGCTTTGCCTCTACTACACCATTGCATGAAACAAGTATACTTATAAGTTGATTGCTCTCGCTTTTAGGCCTTCTCTACATGCTTATAAGCTTGTTTCAGCAGAAAATAATTATTCTTTTGACCCTAGCTTATAGTTTGGATCCACTACCCAAATCTTTCATAAAACAGCTGACCAAGTCCACTAAAAGATTATGTCATCAATGAAATAAACAATTAGAAATTTATTGCCACATAGGAAGCTTTACAGAAATAATTCTTTTTTTGTAAAAAGTGATCCGTGGTCTCTACCATGTCTATAAACAAGGAGAAATATTCCTGGTAACCAATACCTATTTGAATTAATTCTTGATTCTTATACTGTTTGTGCCAATCTGGTTCATGGACTTGTCATTGTTGCTTATAGACTCTTTGTTTCATCTTATGTTTTAAAAGGAATGGCCACTGGGAAGACATTCTTGCCCCTTCTTATGATCATTATGTTTTGGAGGATGTTCTTATTGTCTCTAGAGGAAATAGATGAGATGGTGAGCTTATCTATGTGAGCTATTGTAAAGTTTTGGTCAAATTTGTGAAGATGCATGTATGTTTGTTGAAGTTGAATCTAGTGCAAAGTTCACATGGTCCATGCTATATTCACTACAGAAATAGATATGATGGGTAGTTAGTTTATGCTCCATAGTACTCTCCATATCCCGAGAACAAAGTGCTATGCTGTCTTGGATTCCTCCCAAGGTAATACTGCTTCATGGAAGTCAATGAAAGAAATTGTTCAGACAAAAATTTACTACGAAGGGCAAATATCAGAAAGTTGTCTAGACCAAATTAGCCTCTCTAATACACCAAAGTTAAGTAGCCTAATGCTATCATTGATGTTGCGAAATGGATGACATGCTTCTCTTCCCTTAAAAGTCTTTCGCACTGAATCTCGGATCAAGATTCTCGTAAGGGGGGAGGGTTGTAACACCCTGAGTGTTGGTCACAAGTTAAGCAATGGATTTGGACTTAAGTAGGATATGTCAAGCAATAATTATGATCTCTAGTTCATAATTTAGAAGTGATGATGAAGGTGTTGAGGTCCAATATATGAAATTGAGTCCCAACTTGAACTTGGACAACACGCCTTTGCTTACATGTGGGCCCTTGTTAAGATTTCACAAGTGTAATGTTAAACATGCTTGTTTTATGTACATTACATCAATATGCATCCATCTTGCATAGTGGAAAAGTTTTATGAAGTTTGGAACCAAAAAGTCACATGAAATGATTAGTTACATTTTTGCTTAAATTGCTTCATCAGGTGAATGGGAACATGGGATGTCGACCAAACCTTGCTACCTTACCCAACTGACTCTAATTGAACAACAAAAGTCATGAAGGGTTCATGTTGAGCAAATGCTAAGAAAATGCTTCTAAGTGTGGGAATATATAAAATTGTCCTTTTCATGATATGGTTTTGATCTATGTTGACCAACTGTTTGGAGTGCTTGCATGGAGTTGGCCCTTAAATAAAAGTTGAAGCTTGAATGGAGTACCACAAACTTTGTTTTTGGACCAAGCCCTAATTCAACTCTGAAGTGGCTCAAACAGTGGCCTAAATTTTGAATGCAGTGTTGTTTTGGCCCCTCTGAAATATTTCTTAGTCCCTGATTGACAACAACGAGTTGACATGTTGTGATATTTTTATCTTCCAAATTCATATGGTAACTCAACTGGGTTTCTTAGTATGAGTTGAAGTACACTTTGTGTTGGAAACAATGAAGCAAGTCTCATCAAGTTTGGAGTTCATCTGGATCTTCGAAGTTAGTTTCAAAATCAGCAAAGACTAACTGTTTCTAGGAGATTAACTGAATCTTTGTTTCAGTTTCATGTACCCCACTTTGGAGATTTGTATCTTCCTAACCAAGCTGAACTAGTCCGTGATTCTTTAAGCAAAGTTGCAGACCAAGAGGTGCACAACAAACTTTGTTTAAGGGTCATTAGCTAGTTTAGTCCCTAACTTAGTCAAATTGTGGACTCAAAACTGATCCCAGTGCTGTTTTGGATCTCAAAAAATTGGCGAAGTCTAGAATTTAAGTGGCAATGATGATTGGCATCTCGCGTTCTTGGATTTTTGTTAAGCAACCCAAGTTGAGCCAAATATAAAAGTTGGACTATATGTTTTGGGGAAGAGCATGCAAAAAGATGGCACCAGTTTGACATGGTTTTGACCACTAATTCAGATTTTTGCTAGTCGTTGTCAATGCATTGACACTATCAACTTGGGGCTTCATTAACCACCAATGGAGAGCTCTAATGGCCGGGCACCCTTAATAGAAATTGTAGAGCAGTTCGTGGGCTTAAA
Source organism: Miscanthus lutarioriparius (assembly GCA_904845875.1). NCBI lineage: Eukaryota > Viridiplantae > Streptophyta > Magnoliopsida > Poales > Poaceae > Miscanthus > Miscanthus lutarioriparius. The sequence goes on along the minus strand of CAJGYO010000002.1, from coordinate 70,455,276 downwards.
CTTTGCTTTTGGGCCCAAGGTCCAAATCAGCCTGTAGCCATGCTCTACTCCGTTACCGTGAAGAAGAGAAGGCGAAGGACATCGCGCAACAATACAAGAATAGACTAGGGGTGAAGTGAACAGTAGTTACTCAGAGGAATAGTACAGAGAAGGACCTGTTTGTTGGAATTTATTTTCATGGAAGTTCAGGGGCCTCGATGAAATTGTGTTTTCATTTATTGCATTTATTTGGCTAAAACTTTGGAAAATCATAATAAATTGTATCAAAATCATAAAATAGCAAATGAGGACTTTTTGGAATTCTTGAGAGTAGATCTACATAGTGGAGTCATAATATGACATGTGTTAGTAGAAGGTTTTTGCTGTTTTTATTTATCTATGTTAATTAGGGTTTTCAAGGGATAAATTCATATCTAAAGTTATGGTGCTACAATTGCTGTGAAATTCTTATGGTAGGCTACTGATGCTATGTGTGTGCTATGGTAAAAATTTCATGGTCATTGGATGTAGTATGGTTTTGTTATGAATTTAACTTGAGTAATGCTTGATTAATGGCTTTAAATGGTTTATAAATAGTTTCTAAATGCAAAAATGTGAAATGTGGTTTCTTTGCCCTTGCATGGTGATATTGTGACCTGGTAAAACATAATATGGCTATATGTTTATAGAAAATGATGATCTTTAGATTTATCTTGCTTTTGCATATTTTCTTGCAATAGCATTTTGTCTTTTTCGTAGTAATTAAATTATAAAACTTGAGCATGTGAAATTTGTGCAGTAGCCATGCTTTGATAACATATACCACTCATAAAAATCTCAGCCTCAAACTAGTTTTTCTCATATAGTACAAAAAATATTACATATGTTGCATTATTAAAGTAGAGAATGAATGTTGTGAGCATATACATGTATTTATTGTCATGTGATGCTTCTAGTAGCTATTCCTACATGCTATGATTGTTTGAATATGATTCCAAGATGTTTGGGGCAGCATATATGTCAAGAATATGTTGTTTTGTAGCAACTAAATGATAGATGAATGCAGTATGCCTCTGCTGTTTGGGCTGCATGTACAGTTTTGGTTAAGCAATTAATTTCGTGATGCAAATGATGTTTTCTGTGAATGTGTTGAATACCAAAGTTGTAGATAAATTCCTTAGTTTTTTTCCTATAATTTCATGATTTTAGGCCAGATGGTTTAGGAGTTATACATTTTACAAATTTGCTATCAGGTTTTGCACTTCCTCTGGATAGATCTAAATGATTGTAGTGTTTGGCTTATTTAAACATGGAATCATATATTAGTGATATTAGGAGAGTTGTAGTGCTTTTCCTAATCTTTCTAAAATGTCCAAAAATGTACCTTGTACAAAAATGTACCTTGTCCAAAATATACCTTGAACCCTATGTAGGTCTAGGATCGAATATATGCTTAGACATGCTTAGACCGATAAAAGTTGGGTGATTTCCTGTCACCTGCAAGATATAGGTGGATACCAAAGCATGGTTGGCTATATTTGCTATCGTGGAATAGAACCATTGGGTAATGTAACTTGAGGCCAGGCGGAGTCTATGTGTAGGGTGACTCATGTAATCCTGTCTGTGCTGATTAAGGACTATACCGTTGGAGGCCCTCTTGTCATTTTGAACACATGCCCCTCACTTAGTTGGCCGAATAACTCATTTCGACCACGATGCCGAGTAGCTCAACTTAGGCTGGGCCCGTTCTATGAAAGTGCGCACTCTAGATGGTAGTAAGGATGTGCGGGGAGCCAAACGTGAGCCCAAGGGCAGGGTAGTCCTAGTTGTCGCTGATTGTGCAGCGACTGATCGAACCTGCAAAATGTGGACCATTGTTGTACCAAAGGTGACCTAAGGCTACCTTGGCGCAGGTATGTCTGGGTTTCTGTTAGGAATAAATTCCTAGCTGGTTGAAATCGATTCAAATCGCCATCTCTCCCGGATAGTGAGAAACTTGACGGAGCCCCTTCATCATAGTAATTGGATTATGGAATATGATGGTTCTAATGAATATGAAAAAAAATCTTACACCGGCTATGGTTACTATTGTTATGCTACTAAATAATATACCACATGTTTGGCATAAGTTAGTTGCTAATCTAGAGATGAATAGCTATAATTAACTTGATGACCGAATTATAAAATGTATAGCTGAATTAGTGGCTTTTTATGCAAAATGTTGTCAAGCTAGCTCCACCTAGAAAGCCTTGCATGATCCTTGGTGCATTTTATTTTTGGTTTATGATGGGTAAGTCTAGCTGAGTACATTCGAGTACTTAGGGTTTATCCCACCATGTTGTAGGTGAAATTCTCAGCCTGAGGAAGATGGTGGCTAACCGTTGGTGGACTCGGTGACTCTATATTTATTTTAAGGTGGTTTTAAGTCATTTATCTAATGGTGATCGAGGGAATTGATGTGGATCGATGATGTGGCAATCCCTTGCCCCCTACTCCCTCTCCATTATATAAGGATCCCTCTACCCCTTCTAGGAAGCCATCAATCCCATAAAGAGCCATCTGTCATTCGAATCAAGATACACCATAGGAGAGAAATATGCACAAAGCTCTCAAGATGTAGAAGTAGAATAGCTCTAGTTGAGAGTTAGGGAGAGTTGAGCCATGCTTAGGTTCTGGAGAAATCTTTAGAGGTTGGGTATATCTTTATATCTCACCTTTGCAAGATATACTTTAATATAGTTATCTTCTCTATCTACTTTTATGCTTTTCATGTGTATGGTTAGTATAGTTATCATACCTTAGCATGGGATCTCTGCTCACATCAAATGCTTTAGTTATCATATTTGACTAGAGTAGTAATCTGTAGTATAGACATGGTGTCTAGACTATAGGTTACCTGAGATTGCGCTCAATCCTACGGTTAGTTGTGGTAGCCCCAAAGGTGACAGCTCTGTTAGGGCGTTGTAATCCACCATGTTCGGATTGTTGTTCGTAGAGCTTTAGGCAGCCTTCCACCAATTATGCTTTCTCACCCCCTCGAGAGTTGGAAAGGTACTGTTGCTTCAAAGTGCTATTGTGTGTGATCACTATATGTACCCATGAATTAGTTATACCCTATAGAACTAAAGTAATAGAGAAGTATTTATGAACCTTGAACTCACCCGTTCTCCTCTCGACTTAGCTAGACTGCTCATTTATTATGTAATTATCCTATGTCTGTGTTATTATTCATAACTCTTATCATTACCAACACTTACCCCCACTTAGTTTAGTTGTTGTACTAGTTAGTAGATGTATGATGGTGAACTATCAACTTCTTTAACCATTGTTTCCCTATGGATAAATATGATACCTTGGAATACTCTTAGGTGAAAGCTACAACTGTATCCATGCGCTTGTGGATTTATCTGTTTGCAATTAAAAATACCAACAAGCTTTCTAGCGCCATTGCTGGGGAAACAATTGGCATAAATATTTTGATATGTCTACTAATCTAGTTATTACTAGCTTCTGTGGGACTACCCCTGTTCTGTTGAATTATGGAATAGACAGGACAGCAAATGCCGATTCGACCTTCCGATGAGTTTCCACAAGAAAAGAAGAAAAGAAGAAGATAAATTGAAGAATCCAGGGTGCTGAACTTTCAAGATCCATGAACATTGGAACCCTACCATCTCACAGGTTTGCATACACATATATATTATTCTAACCATGTGTATATTGGAGAAAAAGGTCGACATCACAATAATTTAAATCACATCTCAAGTAATGAATACAAACGATGCACAACTCACAAATTCCATTTGAGTCATGCTAAGTATGATAAAAAAAGGTGAGATAGTCTTGCTCATGGACTTTAAACTTGATGAGTAGTTATCTTTTAACTTTTCATATTCCATTGCATGTTTACTTTGAATAATCCATGCATCCACCCCGTTTAGTTTGGATTTTCTTATGTCAAATCCACAACATATTTAGTTCCATGCATATATTTATCCCATTTACATCTTTATTAAATAAAGAAAAAATATGAGCACATAAAGGCTCATGCTTAGTAAAAAAATTATCACCATGATCATGCTCTTTCATCTCTATTTGAATAAATCTCTATAGTGCTTTCATGCTACCTTTGTCTGCTATAATATGCCTTGGTTTGGAAGTACTCGACATACTTCCATAGGCTTTTAAATTAAGCGTGGCGCTTAGGTTGAAACGCCTTCCTTAATCAAAATTATACATGGAGTCTAGTTTGGTTATTGAACTAAAAATTGCTTGGGTAGACACGGGATATTTTGTTGGACTAACCCCTGCAGAAAACTCTCAAATTCAATCTTAGAAAGTCAAGAGATGAATTCACATCAAAGATGAATCAAGGCATGTGATGAACTCTAATAACTTTGCGCAAGCAAGACTCAGCTCATTCTTCATGGAAGGAAGAACTGTGAGTATCCAGGTTTATTCACTTATCTTTTGTTGCAAGTTATCTTTGCCTCAAAACAGGCTAGAATGCAACAAACACCTAAAAATTGCTATAAAAACATGATAAACAAAATCTATGCTAAGATAATTCTAAAAACATGCTTTAATTAGCATAGAGGAAAATCACAAAAAATATGGACAACCCGTGTTTCAAATTCGTTATATTCCCTCGGGTATGTATCTATTAACATTTTGAAGGAAGGAATGAATTAAGCTATACCTGTTCAAGGTTTGGTATGAACCTGCAAATATAGAAATCATCACTACAGCTGTGAAGTGGATGAAAAAATTTGACAGGCTATGAGCAACATTAAAGACAACATAGCATTGAGCCTTCTAGAGACTCAAGCTAATATGCTGATGAGAAGCAGGATGTAACCCACCTCGTATTGGCCAGAATATGCCTGCTTTCATCATCTTCAAAGAGACTAGCTCGCATGTCGACAACAAGTACCAAGATGATGGGATGCCTCCACATCATGGCGTACATTCTCGTGCCAACAGACATCATTGATCAATGGTCTGCCGATGGTGTCTCATAAGGTCACAACCATGGTCGCACAAAGACACCCCTAAGTCATTGAAGATGAAGCTTCCATGCGAGTACCAATGAGGTTCCTTCTTTGATCATAAAGACGACTGGCATATCGCTAACAAACAAAGAAGAACAACTCTCCACCATACTGCTAGAGGACAAAGACAATCAAGGAGGAACTCTCGTCTGCATCTCCAATTAACATCAAATTATCAACCAAAAAGCAACAAAAATCAAAAAGGTTGACGGGAGAAGAACATGCAACTGTCCACAACCTCATCTCCTGGATCAGATGGTGCAAAGAAAAGCTAAATGTAAGGGAGAGTACTCGCCGACAGTATCAAGTGACATAAAAGTCCATGTGTGGGGGAGCAAGGCTGACATTTCTATAGTTAATACAACCCTGCTCTTCTTCTTCCTAGGCTCTCGTTGCTCTGGCACGCTGGTTCACAATCCCTCTGCTCAATATTGCTTTGTTTCTATAAGTTTGAATATGTTTACAAATTTCATACATGAAAATCAAAATTAAGATGTAAAGTAAAATCATACTTTGCGAGAAGAAGCTTTTGTGACAATTAAGGCACATTATTTAAAAATATGATATAGATGTTCTATGCTAATTAAAATGTTAAAACCAATTCTGCTATAGCATAGAAGATGACCTTTAGCTCTATGACAACACTATCCTTGTTTCAAATTATTTGTACATCCCTTCGTGTATGTGTTGTCCGCTAATATTTTGCAAGAATGAAACAATGAATGGAGCAGAAGGTCCAAACAAAATTCCAAGATTCACAAAAGAAAGAACAAAAAGATGGCATCACAAAAGGATGAGAAAGAAGAAACTGCAACATAGGAGACAAGGTGCTCTTGAATAACTCAAGATGTGATACTAGTCAACTAATTAAGGTTTCAAGAAGAAGGAAAGGATCACCACGCGACATCTACCTTTCATCACATGGTGCCATCTAGCTCCAATGACAAAGGTAACATCTTAAGGTAAGTGGTCATTATTTAAAAGCTTTTCCTTGAAGAAACAAACATGTTTGAGTTACAACTTCACTTGATTCAACCCTTTTAGCCAAAGTTCTTTAAATGCTACATTCATGCTTAATTTTCTGATCTTATTACCCATGTTATAACTAAACAAAGCACATAACATCAATTTATCATATTCAATGTGCCTATGGCTAGAGAAAATAAATAAATTTTTGGTTATGTTGTTGTTTTCCAACCAACAGAGCCCATGCACTTGATCTCTACCTTGTCTCTATGAGCAGAACACACTTCAAGCAAAGTTCTGAACCTGTCGAACCAAAATCAAACTCAAAACCAAGATGGGTTTGGTGGAAGAAGGTGGCATCACCATTAGAGGCACCACCGCAAGAATCCTCATATTGGAGCAAACCGAGGTATTCGATCAATGAACTTCACAAGGAGAAGTCCGGTTCAAAGGACATAAAGCACCGAACCCTCGCCGAAAGGTAACTCGGTAGTTATCCATATTTATTCCATTTGCATAAATTTCCATTAGCATGTTAATTTTCTGCATTGCATTGAAAAATCAATCAGCATATAAAACAAAATAAAAATATGTAAAAACTTTGATAAAACAAACTACGTCAAAAGCTAGCTTGGGGGAGAAGCACCCCCGTATTCAGGTAAGTATTCTTTCTCCTTTGTTTTAGTTTTCAATTTTTTTAAATAGTTAAAAAATGATGACTTAAAACAAATAAAAAGAGTGTGTATGATAGTTTGTTTTAAGAGCTATTAACAAATAGAGAAGACTTTGAATAATCTCTTTAATGGAAATGATGAATAGTTGCTCTGTTCTAATTCCTTTCAAGTACCTAGTTTTCAGCCTTGAATTCTCCCAAGTTTTGGATAAGATTGTTTTGAAATAAGGATTTACTCTGAACTTGAAACTCATGGGTAGTGTTGGTATTTATTAACACAAATAGAATATGAAGGATTCCGTAAGCGCATAGAATATCATTGTAGCATTTTACCGGGAGTATTCTAGGCATCGTTATTTATATTTTACCACAGGGAAATAATGGAGTAAAGATTTATTGGTTAACAAAGGAGTATCTATTAACAGACCAACATAGCTAGAGCAAGGGGTAAAGGTAATGATAGGAATTAAGCATAATGACACTCAAGGGATAGATCATTAAGATCATGTAAATGAGTTAACTCAGGAGAACAAAGGGTGAGGTAGATTCCTTTGATATTCTTATTATAGGATCAAAGTATATATATACCCAACTATAGCTAAGACTAACTCTACTCTTGTACACTTTGGGATGCCGCTTAGACAGTAGAGCACCCACAATAGATAACTCTACTAACGTGACTACGGTCCTACAATTTAAGAACCTACTCAATTCAGTGTGGACTACAAAGGATAGACAGGGCTATCACCTCCCACTGCAACCACACAACCAGAGAACATGGTGTACTCACAGGCAGAGCATCATATAAGCACCTTGCTTACATGAGGCTCGACAACTTTGCCTAACCATGGTAAACTAGCAAGCTAAGCGCTCTATGAACCTGCACACCAAAAGTATTGATAACCTTAACTACGCGAGATATATATAGTCAAAGTAAGTATAGCCATGTAGATTAGACTAGATCCGGAACCTGAGTAAGAGCCCAACTCGACCCTCACTCCCGAGCTACTAATCTACTACATTAGAGACCTCTAGACCTAATCCTCCTAGTGTCTGTTGATCTGAATGAGAGATATGAATTATGTTTTCATGATGGCTTTAGGGAGGGGGTATAGGGCTGTATATATAGGGGGTAGCATCAATTCTGGACCCTCGGATCAAACTGACTTGAATGAACGGCGTAGATGCGATCTTTAAGGCGGTGGAGAACCGTCATACGAAGGATAGGCTGACTGGTGGACGTAGTAGATCGGCCAGCCTGCAGTTGGGGTGGGCCGGCTCCACCTAGAAGCCTCTCATAGTCTTCTTTGGTGTGGTGTCCTCTAGTGTCCTTTAGAACCTTCTAGAGTTATTTACGTCGTGGTTAAGCATGATTAATTATAACATATAGGTCCACCTTGATGGTTTTCTGGATAAACCCTACAGAAAACACAGATTCACCAAAACTCGTATATTTATAGTTTATGATGGTTGTTAATGACCATTGTTGGTATAAATTAATGCACATAGATAAATCCGCAAGCGCACGGATACTGCTGTAGCTTTCACCCAGAAGTATTCCAAGTATCGTATCCATAGGGAAACGTGTGAGACTAACTATGGTCTAACATAACTAAGGGTAGCAACAATGTTAGGATAAACAGGAGTGTAGAGAGAATAACTAAGGTTCTCTAGTTATGACATGGGTAAGTGTTGATGGTCACTAACATCAATTATAAACCATCAAAATAACCTGCATTTATATTTAATTCCATAACCAAACATAGGTTTAGGGGTTTAAACTAATGAATTTCATGAGCTTTGGTAAATATTTGTATGCAGGAGGATTTATCCAGAAAACAGCTCTCGGGACCACTATCATACACTCCAAATAAGCAAACCGACGACAACAAGTGATTCAACCTTCAAAAACTATGAAAGACAATTCTAGAAGGTTTCAGAAGACACCACGCCGAAGCTTGGGCCAAATGGCCATGAAAGTGGGCCGACCAGCCTATCACGGAGCTCGCTCGCCCTCCACCACCTCGTATATGTTTCCAAGATCTACACCATTATTTAAGGCGGTTATAGGTCAGTTCATCAAATGGTGATCGAGGGAGTTAACGCGGATCGATGATGTGGCGATTCCTTGCCCCCTCCTCCACCTCAATTCCTTGCCCCTACTCCACCTTGATTCCTTGCCCCCTACTCCACCTCGGCCTATATATAGCAGCCCCTACCCACCTCCCTAGGGCCATCCTAAAACCCTAATTCATGTCCTCCTCATCAGGATCAGAGCCACCTCTCAAGATGTAGAAGTAGAATAGCTCTAGTTGAGAGTTAGGGAGAGTTGAGCCTTGCTCAGGTTTTGGAGAAATCTTCGGAGGTCAGGTATATTTTTGTATCTTACCATTGCAAGACTTATGCTTTAATATAGTTATCTTCTCTATTCACTTTTATGCCTTTCATGTGTATGGTTAGTATAGTTATCATATCTTAGCATGGGATCTTCGCTCGCATCGAGTGCTCTAGTAATTATATGTGATTAGAGTAGTAATCAGTACTGTAGATGTGGTGTCTAGACTATGAGTTACCTAAGATTGCACCCAACCCCATGGATAGTTGTGATAGGCCCAGGTGGTGATAGCCCTGATGGCCGATGTAGTCCACTATGTTTGGGTTGGTGTTTGTAGGACAATAGTCAGAGCTTCCTAGTCCCTTTCTCATCCCTTTTTGTGGCTAGTGTTCTGATGTCTCAAAGTGATATTGTGTGTGATCGCTATGTCTACCCATGCTTTAGTTATACCCTCTAGTCTAAACTAGAATAGAACCAAAGTAATAGAGAAGTATTTAGTAACCTTGAACTCAACCGTTATCCTCTCAATTTAGGTAGACTGCTTGTTTATAGACCTTGGAATTCTCTTATGTGTGTTATCATTCATAACTCTTATCATAAACAACACTTAACCCCACTTTAGTTTAGTTAGTATACTAGTTAGTAGATACATGATAGTGAACTATCAACTTCTTTAACCATTGTTTCCCTATGGATAAATACGATACTCTGGAATACTCCCCGATGAAAGCTACAATGGTATTCGTGCGCTTGTGGATTTATCTGTGTACGTTTAAAAATACCAGCAAGCTTTTTGGCACCGTTGCTGGGGAAACAATTAGCGTAAAGATTTTAATACTAGCTTGATATCTGCTAATCTTGTTATAACTAGCTTTTCTGGGATTACCCTTGTTCTGTTGAATTGTGGAAAAGACAGGACAGTAGACGCCGTTGCGACCTTTCGGTGAGTTTCAACAAAGAAAGAAGAAACATTAAAGAATCCAGGGTGCCTGAACATTCAAGATCCCTCAACATTGGAACCCTGCTATCTCACAGGTTTGTATAAACATATATATATATATATATATTATTCTAACCATGTGTAGATTGGAGAAAAAGGCTGATGTCACAAGAATTCAAATCACATCTCAAGTGACGAATACAGACACTACACTACTCACAAATTCCATCATCTGAGTCTTGGCAAGTATGATCGAGAAAGGTGAGATAGTCTTGCTCATGGACTTTAAACTTAATGAGTAGTTATCTCTAAATTTTTGCATTCCACTGCACGTTTTACTTTGAATAATCCATGCATCCACTCTGTTTAGTTTAAATTCTCTAATATCAAATCCACAACATATTTAGTTCCTTCCATACATTCATGCCACTTGCATCTTTTATTAAAAAAATATCTCACCATGATCATGCTCTTTCATCTCTGTTTGAATAAATCTCTATAATGCTTCAATATTACCTTTTGTTTACTATAGTTTGTTTAGGTTTTGTAGCAGAATCGTCCAATTTATAAGAGCACAACAAATACAATAGCAGCCCACAAGCAGTCACACTGTCATACTTGAGCCCATATAAACCCGGTAGTCCATCGAGTACCACGAAGGGTCTCGATTCAACCAACATACAACCAAGATCGTACATGATTCAACATACATGTCACATGTTACATAAAGTTCACAAATATAGTTCCATACATTAGAGTACAATTAAAAGCTATTACAAACCATGTTCAAATAAAGTAGTAGCAAAAGCAAATAGAGTTTGAAATCAACATCTGTCATAATTGTTCAAATACGGTGCCAACTCATGATCACAATCCCACAAAAGCATAAGAGAGGGATTAACAAGAGATGCCTAGCCTAGGGCCCTACTCCTCGTCCACGGTAGGACAGAAGCAGTTCTTACAGTAGCCATGATACATCGTATTATCTGCAACAATGGGAAATAAACCTTGAGTACAAGAAGGAACTCAGCTAGACTTACCTGTCATAAACTAAAAATAAAGTGACTCCAAGGATTATGCAAGGCTATATAAGTGGAGCTAGCTTGACAACATTATGCATAAAAAGCTTACCAACGTATACAATTATAATTCGGTCATCAAGTTAATTATAGCTATTCATCTCTAGATTAGCAACTAACCTATGACAAACATGTGGTATATCATTTAGAATCATACAGTAGTAACCATAGTCGATATATTAATTCCATGTTTATCCGAACCATCATATTCCATAACATAGTTACTACGATGTTGGTGTGAGTTAGAGTTTCTCACTATCCGGGAGAGATGGCGATTCGAATTGATTACAACCAGCTAGGAATTTATTCCTAACACAAGCCCAGACATACCTCTGCCAAGGTAGTCTTAGGTCACCTTTGGTACAACTCAGGTCCAATTCGCGGGTTCGATCAGCGCCGCACAATCAGAGACAACCAGCTGCCTGGACCTTCAGGCCTGACCTACCCTTGGGCTCACGTCTGGCTCCCCGCATATCCTTACTACCATCCAGAGTGCGTACTTTCATAGAATAGGGCCTGTCCTGAGTTGAGTTACTTGGCTTCAAGGTCGGAACGAGTTATCTGGCTAGCTAAGTGAGAGGCATGGGTTCAATCTCGATAGAGTCGCCAACAATGATATGGTCCTTAATCGGCCCAAACAGAATCATATGAGTCAACCCACACATAGACTCCGCCCGGCCTCTAGTTACATTACCCCATGGTTCTTTTCCATGATAGCAAATATAGCAAACCATGCTTTGGTATCCACCTCTATCTCGCAGGTGACAGGAAATCACCCGACTTCTATTGGTCTAAGCATGGCTAAGCATGTATTCAATCCTAGACCTACACAGGGTTAAAGGTGTATATATCTAGACAAGGTAGTTCTATGCATTGAGTGGTTTCAATTCAACTCTTCTCACCTAATGCATCAAACATAAAAGGACTCAAGTGATATTTTGTAAAACATGGGAGGCTTAAAATGCTCTGGGGCTTGCCTTTGATAAAGGAAGTTGGCCTATGATCTAGGCACTCGGGTAGGTCTTCAAGAGTTTGCTCCTCACCTTCTTGAGCTATGGCCTGAGGTGCCTCCTATTATTTCTCTTCTTCTTCGTTGAATTCCAATAGAGATATCCCCTCGGATGATCCTATATGCATGAGCAGGAAATAAGATATCATGGATGCATATATAATGACATATATAATATGATATGATGTGATGAATGCATCCTCATAAGTGTTCTCAGCAGCATTGCATTAAGCTAATAACAAGTTATATTTTCTTTTACTGAGTAGGTGCATATCTCTTCTCTAGTAACTTAAACAAACACTTATGTAAATCATTTTCTGGACTACAAGATAGTAGCCACTTGTTTTGACCATAACTGGAGTTATACAAGTCAAAATAATATGGTTGTGGACATTCTGGAGAGCACATGAAATTTCCTACAACTTTATTTTAATCATCTTAATGTGATTCAGCAGTTATCTAGGTCAAACAATTCAATCTTTCAGATCTGTACAGACAGCAAGTATTTCTGACAGCAGAATTATAACAGCTATAATTCTCAAACCATAAGTCCTATGACTATGAAAATTTAACACAAGGTAGATAAGTAAGTTATCTACAACTTTGTTATTAACCATCTTTACAGAAAAGATCATTATCATCATGAAATCAGCACCACAACAGAAACTACACATGCAGTCATCTAGTTGAATTATAAAGCAATAATGAACTAGTTGTCTATAAACAAATACTTCTAAGCCTCACTAACAGTATCAACAGATTATATGCATCACACACACCATAGAAAACATCATGGTTAAGCCTAACTAATTTATTTATATTCATTTATTAATTTCCTTAGATAATAAGGTGATTTACAGAGTAAATATTTCCAGTGCTCACTAAATTTCAAGAAAATTATAGTAGGCTACACATGACCCTAATAGTCTACTATACAAATTTCATGCCATTTGGACAAGTATAGATACCTCTACAAAAATGACAAGTTACATATGCTTATTTTAGCAAAAATAGTTTAGCATAGTGGAAAGTATCGAGCAACAGATTTAATATTTTTTTACTTTCCTCCTAGCAAGATAATAATTTGTAAAAATTTGTATGATCATATGTTATGTATTTTTACCCCAATTAATTTCATTAGAATCTAGCAATTAATTAATATTAAATAGGAAGACCATATTACAAGTATGTTTACTGTAGGTTTAATATTTTTTCTAGCTAGAGCATGTCAACACAAGACCAGCAAAATTGGAATCACAATTTTATCACCTTCCTAGGCAAGTTATGCAATTTACTAGATATACACACATTTAAAGCACTCAACTTACTTCATTTAATTCTCCCAGGAAAATACCCTAAGCAGTAGATTTCATATTTTTATAAAATAGTACACTTCAAGATGAATCCAACAAAATTTGGTTTAGCCCATTTGGATACTCCTAGCTCTAGATATAATTTTTGAAAGTTAGAAACAAAAACTATGAAAAATAAATAAAGAAAATCAAATTTCCACTCGGGCGCTACAGCTAGGTGCACCCGGTCTACACACCACAGAGGCACTGACGACTGGGCCCGTGGGTCAACTAACCCCACATGTCAGTGAATCCAAGCAGAGCACCGGCTTTGACCGGCGAGGACTCACCGATGGCGAGGTCACCGGCGGTAGCGTCACCACCGACGTGTTCCCCAACTCAATCTGCATTGACCGGTACCCTAGGTTGGCTTAGAGACTCACCGGAGCTAGCTCGACGACGGCCATGGAGGCTCGACGGCGATGTGCAGTGGTGCTCCGGGCGTCTCCGGCCGTGACAAGCTCGGGTGAGCATGGCTACGGTTCAAGGGTGACCTAGCAGAGTTCTAGGGTTTAGATTGGGGTTCGGGGTGGCACCGGTGAGGCATGGCCGCATGCATGGCAGCACACAGTGTGAGCATAGTGCCGGCACGGTGATGTTTCGGCGGCAAAGGTGACGCAAGCATCCATCCATCTTCCCCATGAGCTTTGCCATCCTAAGGCTAAACCCTAACGCCTTACTACGAGAGACAACGACGATCGGACAGGCGCGGCCATGGTGATGTGCATGGCAGCGGCGCTCTCAGCTCATGGTGGTGCGGCTCATGTTTGGGCACCGACGACGCGGTAGCTTGGAGCTTGGTGGTGCTCCATTGCCATGGCGGTGATGGCAACGACCCATAGGCCTTTACCTTGGCTCAGGTTAAGGCAATGGCAGGTCGGCGAGGTGGAGGAGGTGGTCGCCGAGCAGTGCATGCGAGCAATTGGACAATGGCACGGTGGCAGTGGCGATTGAGCTCGGTGAAGGTCGGTGTCAATGGCGCAATGCACTGTGGCTTTGCTCAGGTGCGGTGAGGGCAAGAGAGGTAGAGCGAGGTGAGTGAGAGCGAGTGAGGAGGGAGGCGTGTCGCTGCCGTTTTGCTGCCCACATCGGTCTGACTGGTGGGACCATCACCGTTGGACTACCTCCACGTGGCGGCCATGGCCTGACGCCGATTGGCCACGATGCGCGCGCGTGGCACCGGTTCATACACCATTGAACCCGACTGATGAAGCAAGTTCAAGTGATCAGTCCTCCTAATCCGTGGTGATTTAGCCAAAACTTCCTTAATAATTATTGTAGAGCTACATGAGTACTACAAGAGTGGTTAAAGGAGTTTTGTCTAATTCGCAATGATTTTCAAACTACAAAGCTCTAAATGAGGTCACTAACATCAATTATAAACCATCAACATAACCTGCATTTATATTTAATTCCATCACCAAACATAGGTATAGGGGTTTAAACTAATGAATTCCACGAGCTTTGGTAAATATTTGTATGCAGGAGAATTTATCTAGAAAATAGTTCTTGGGACCACTATCATCCACTCCAAACAAGCAAACCGATGACAACAAGTGATTCAACCAGCGAAAACTGCGAAAGACAATTCTAGAAGGTTCTAGAAGACACCACGCCGAAGCTTGGGCCAAACAGCCATGAAAGTGGGTTGGCTGGCCTAGCCCATAGGTCGGCCAACCTATCATAGAGCCCGCTCATCCTCCGCCCCCTCGTATGTGTTTCCAAGATCTACACCATTGATTTTAAGGCGGTTATAGATCGGTTAATCCAACAGTGATTGAGGGAGTTGACGTGGATCGATGACATGGTGATTCCTTGCCCCCTACTCCAACTTGATTCCTTGCCCCCTACTCCAACTCGATTCCTTGCCTCCTACTCCACCTCAGCCTATATATAGCAGCCCCTACCCCCTCCATAGGGCCATCTTGAAACCCTAATTCATATCCTCCTCATCAGGATCAGAGCTAGCTCTTAAGATGTAGAAGTAGAATAGCTCTAGTTGAGAGTTAGGGAGAGTTAAGCCATGCTCAAGTTCTAGAGAAATCTTCAGAGGTCAGGTATATTTTTGTATCTTACCTTTGCAAGACTTATGCTTTAATATAGTTATCTTCTCTATTCACTTTTATGCCTTTCATGTGTATGGTTAGTATAGTTATCATATCTTAGAATGGGACCTTCACTCGCATCAAGTGCTCTAGTTATTATATGTCATTAGAGTAGTAATTAGTAGTGTAGACGTGGTATCTAGAGTATGAGTTACCCGAGATTGAATCCAACCCCACGGATAGTTGTGGTTGCCACAGGTGGTGATAGCCCTGATGGTCGATGTAGTCCACCACGTTTGGGTTGAAGTTTGTAGGACCATAGTCGGAGCTTCCTAGTCCCTTTCGCATCCCTTTCTATGGCTAGTGTTCTGATGTCCCAAAGTGCTATTGTGTGTGATCGCTATATCTACCCATGCTTTAGTTATACCCTCTAGTCTAAACTAGAATAGAACCGAAGTAATAGAGAAGTATTTAGGAACCTTGAACTCAACCGTTGTCCTCTCAAATTAGCTAGACTGCTCATTTATATACCATGGAATTCTCTTATTTGTGTTATTATTCATAGCTCTTATCATAAACAACACTTACCCCCACTTTAGTTTAGTTAGTATACTAGTTATTAGATACATGATAGAGAACGATCAACTTCTTTAACCATTGTTTCCCTGTGGATAAATACGATACTCTGGAATACTCCTATGGTGAAAGCTACAATGGTATCTGTGTGCTTGTAGATTTATCTATGCGTTTAAAAATACCAAGAATAAGCAATGTATTTTACTATTTAATTGGGGACATTACTAGGGAAAGATACCAACAGAGGATGCTTTCCTTCACAACCACGTCCTACTTACGCCTATAGATGGGAGGTGGATTACAAAGGATCAACGAAGCTATATAGTACAGGCTATATAGAACAGATGTCACGCACATGATCTACCACCTTTCGGAATGCAGGGTGCATCCATGATTAACCCAAGTCCAAGCACCACGCTTAAACTTACGATTAATACTTTACTCCCTCTAGAGCAGTGAAAGGATCAAGATGCCTAAGAGGGGGGGTGAATTGGGCTAATTCTAAATTTCTTTGCAATAATTAAGTCCTACGGTTAGCCCAATTAACCCCTTGTTCCTAGAAAGTGTTTCTATTGATCTACCTCACAAAAGTTTAGCAACCTATGTTCCAATCCTACTCTAGCATGGCAATTCTATGAATGTAAATGACAAGAATTGAATTGCTCAAAGTAAATGCTCAAAGTAAAGACAGAAGGAGGAACGCGACAATGTTTTGCAGGGTATTGGAGAGTCGCCACTCCCCACTAGTCCTCGTTGGAGCACCCGCGCAAGGGTGTAGCTCCCCCTTGAGCTGCGCAAGGATCAACTGCTCTCTATGGATTGATTCTTTGACACTTCATCACGGTGAATCACCCACAACCGCTCACAACTTGAGTTGGGTCATCCACAAGCTCCGCCGGATGATCACCAAGCTCCCAATCACCACCAAGGCGTCTAGGTGATGGCGATCACCAAGAGTAACAAGCACAAACTCTCACTTGACCACGACAAGCCTAATGAGAAGGGTGGATGCACACTTTGCTACTCTTGCTTTCACTAATGAGGGCTCTCTTTGGGATTTTCAAATCTCAATCACCTCACTAGGACCTTGCTCTTCTTGGCACTCTAAAAGGTGTTTCTCAGCTATTGGAATGAGCAAAAGTACCCCCTCACACGAATGGAGGAAGTATTTATAACCTTGGTTGAAAAACGAACCATTATGTGCCTCTATGGGGTGACCAGATGCTCCGGTCATCTTGACCGGACGCTTCGGTCAGTTCACCCTGACCTCCAGTGTTAAAGTTGTGATCGGACGCTGGACAACCTCCGGACAGCAATGACCGGACGCGTCCAGTCATGATTTTCCCTCTCTAGAACCTTACTGGAGTCGATCGGACGCTGGCACCCAGCGTCCAATCACTCACCTCTCAGCGTCTGGTCGCACCAAACGATTTCACCTTGATCAAATGAACTAACCGGACCCTGCGCCAGCGCCAGTCACACCGAAACCAACATTCGGTTAGTATTTGACCCTCCATTCACTTCCAACTCTCAATCATACGTGAATGAAGATTGCTCCAATGGATCTAAGGGTCCAATGGATCTAAGGGCTTTTTAGGAGCTACCTAGTGCTAGTTTTAGCAAGTGTGCACCACACCTAACCCACTAGACTCACCTAGGTCAAGCTACCCATCCATACCCCCCTTAATAGTATAGCCAAAGGAAAAACAAAGTCCTAAACTACTCTAAGTGTCTCTTCAACACCAAACGACACTTAGAACTAGTCCATCCTTAACCTTGTCATCCATCCTTTGAAAACCAAAATGATTTCCATCGTAGGGGCATGACCACCATGATTGCCCAATTGATCTCCATTACCATGACCTAACTTAATTGCCTCTACAAAACACACGTTAGTCATAGTAATCATGTATTGTCATTAATCACCGAAACCCATCTAGGGGCCTAGATGCTTTCAATCTCCCCCTTTTTGGTGATTGATGACAATACTACCTCGAGTATGTGAAAGACTTGAGGTTTTTAACATGCTTGGATCATATAAGCTTTTGGCAATAAGAACAAAAGACTTAGGCAAGCTTATATGACCCAAGTCAACATAATGAACTCAAAAGATATGAAAGAAGCATGAGTATAATAAATAAAGCTCATTTGCATCAGAGTAAAACACGGAAGCAAAAGCAAATGAGCATAGCACAAGTGATATGACATATAAATAATTCAAAGTAGAGAGCACACATGTCACATATCACATAAAAATCATGATCACATTAATATCACGATTACGATCACACTTATGTAGTTCAATGCATAATAGTAAACATGAATGCATAATGTATCACAAATAAAACTCCAAATGTAATAGATAAGCTAATAGATAAACTCCCCCTAAAAGTGTCGCTCCCCATAAGGCTAACATACTCGAACCCTCTCGCCCTTTGGCGTCAAACACCAAAACCTAAGGGTCGGTTGGCGGGGCTGTAGCGGATGAGTCAGGCACTGAGGTGCGAGGAGCGATCTAAAACTGTGTGCCATCATCATCTGACCCTGAGCTCTGAGCAATCTGACCCTCTATAGCTGGAATCGATGCTAAAGCAGTCTGGGTCTGATCAGGAACTAGAGCGGCTATAGACTATGCCGGTATGACTGTAGCGGGCGGCTCTGATGATGCAACAGAAGAAGGGAGCGTCTCTATAGTCCTGGTAACAGGTGCAACTATGGAAGGACCTGGGACACGTAGATATGGCAGAGTCGGCTACCCTGTCAACTCACTAAAGGAAGCACCAAGGCTCCTAGAAACTGTAGTCTCTGACACTAGCAGCGAACAAGTCTGAGCTAGTGTCAAGCCCGTCTAAAAAGGTGTGAACTGTGGGGCTAGCACTAGTGAGGCAAACCATTGGGACACCTACTCTGTAGGTGATGCAAACTGAGCTGGTGGTTGTCCCTGACTCTAAAGCCCACTAGGCTGTAAATCTAGAGTCATAGAAGTGGTGGCAGGCTGACCAAGCTAGGGCGAAGGCTATGGCGGTGGAGCCCCAATAGCTGTCACAACATGTTGCATAAACTTGAGTAATTGATGCTGCATGAGAAGCTATTGCTGATCCATGGCCTGCTGCTGCTACTGGATCGCCTGCTGCTGTCGCTGGAACTCATCTTGCCTGGTCTAAAACTATGCGAAAGTAGCAGCAGTCTCCTATGCCTGGCGAGCCTGATCCTGCCTCATCCGCTCAAGGATAGCAAGTAGAGCGGAGTCTGTCTGCGGTGCAGGTGGAGCTAAACTAGAGCTACTGGCCTCATGGTCATGTCATCGTGGAGGCATCTGAGGGATATCCCGATAGTCATCATTTGAGCTGTCGCTAGGGTCGCTCTCAACCATCTCTTCCTGCTGAGCATCTAACTGCTCCTCCTCTATAGCTGCAATGCCCCTGATAGTATCATCCTACTGGGCTACAGTCTCTGACACATCTAGATGATGGTGCGGCTGGTTGGGTGTCCTCACTGCACTATGGCGAATCATCTAAGTCATGTTGTATGTAGGGAACTCTATAGTAGCACCACTATACTCTGCCAGCATCTCAGGTGGCCTCACAGTAACTACCCTGTGGATCAGGAATGTAATCCAGTGAGCATATGGCAGGTGCCTGTGACCCCTGAACCCCTCAGCAATAGTATCCTCCATCTCTGATAGAAGGAGATCCCAAATGTCAAACATAGTCTGCTGCATCAGAGAGTTCAATAGCCATAACTGTATGTGAGTCAAGCCCTCACAATACCCCATCCTCGGAAGCAGGGTCCTCCTCATAATGGCATCCAACACTCTAGCTATAGGAGTGAGATCACTAGGTGTCCTGCTCGACCCTTCACCAAAAGGCTCTGTGAAGCAATGGCGAACCAAATCAGTAGGAGGCACCATACCGTCGTGAGGGTGTCTGGGAGGCGCTGTCTGTCCATAGTAAACCTCATGTAGCCGGACGGGCTGCTCCTGAAGCCTAAGAATCTCCCTGACCCTGAAGCTCATCAGCCTGTAATCTCTGCCTCTAAAAGCAAAGTGAATGAATCTGTGCTACGGGTCAATCCATAGTGTAGCATAGAACTCACGGACCCATGATGGAACATATAAGCCGGTCCATCCGAGTAGATCTGTTAGCCCTAGCAAATAAGATAGGTAAGGGCAAATATGCTCTCTAGCTGCTGCTACAATGGACTCAATGTTGCACACCCTTTGAGATCTAAAAACTACCCCACTATTAAGATATGCATTATAAAAATCTTCCTGTAGTGGTGTGTAGAAGCCCTCTGATGCATGCTCATCCCACCTCGACGGAAACCACTGATCAAAGTCCATAAATCTGAGCTGCTGCACCTGCTTGGCTATGGTGGCCCTCAAATCTAGATGAGTCACTAGAGGTGGACCCTGTGGTCTAGGAGGTGGACTAGAACCCCTCCGCTGTGTCTCTGGCCTCGGTGTGACTGGAGCACGGTTACGACCAGAGCGGCATAACTGTGGCTGAGGTGCCTGCTCTATCTCCTTGGCCTGCTCTCCCTCCTGAGTCTGCTCTGCTGGCTATGGCTGCTGCTGTGACTCCCCGTGAGGCTGACTCTCATCAATAGCAACATGCCGTCCTCCAACCATGACAGTCCCAGCTGGACCACCATGACGGCGCTCAACCTGCTCAAGTGCAACCCTCTATACTGGTGTAAGCTGATCTGCGATCTGGACTCCACTTCTAGCACCTCTTGCCTCTGCACGCTCTATGGCTGCTGCAACTATGGCTGCTCTAGTTGTATCTGCATCTGGATACTTCCGCTTCTTTGTTGCCAGCTTCTTTGTTGCCTTGCCTTTTGCATCTGCAGGCTGGTGAGGCAGGGGCCTCGGATCCTCATCATCGGGACCTCCTCCAACATTCTTGACACGAGCTATCTGATGGAGATGAAAAGAACAACTGCCGCTGACAAAGATCAACTGCCAACTGTCACCTTCGAGGCTTGGCCTCGATCCATACTAGCGAGCTTGGCCCCGAATTGACTAACAACTGCCAATGTGACCTTAGAAACACCGACTCGCTGCATGATGGAGTAGATCGGATATATAAATAATTACAATATATCTAGAGATATGAAACCCTAAGAAGCAAGCAATAGATATGAAATTGGAAACGAGGGCTTGCTACCTGACGAACCGGTGAACTAAAGAACAAGGAACGGATCGGGGAACCACCGGATTGACACTGTGAAGCTAGGGTTTCGACGAAGTGCTACGACAGCCGAGAAGATGTAGGGCAGTGGATTAGGGCATGGCGTGGAGCAATGTGGCACTGGTGCTTGGTTGTGGTGAGGGCGGTGCTAGGGCACGAGCTCAACGGCGTTAGGGCAGGGGCTCGGCGGCGCCAGGGCATGGGAGCAATGAGAATGGCGGCGGTGTGGAACAGAAGCTTTGGCGCGGGTGCGGGAAGGCACAGTCGGTGTGCAGGACTAGAGGCAACAGCGCTGGAGTGGCTGTCTGCGGGCACGATGGCGAGGCAATGCAGCGGCACGTAGCTGCGGGAGCAGCGATGTCAGCGTGGTGCGGGATGCGGGATTGAATCACGGTGCGCACGGCGGTTATATGATGGTCCACCAGTGACAGAAAAGGAAATAGAGAAAAGAATCTAGAAACCACACGTTTCCTATTGATCGGCGCTCCGGTGGCAGCGACCGGACGCTGCCACCCAGAGTCTGGTCGGTTCCAGAGAGGTCCAAAACCCCTGGAACCGCGACCGTATGTGTCCGGTGAACACCGACCAGATGTAGCCAGAGTCCAATCCCCACTGCCTTGATTGCCTTCACTTGATCGGACGCTGAGCCACCATCTGACCAGACGCGGAATAGCAGAGTCCGGTCACTCCATCGCAGCAGGTTCACCTCCTATGAACTGACCAGACGCTGGACTTCAGAGTCCGGTGCAGCGTTCGATCACTCTTTTTCTAGCAAATCTTCAAAGTCCTTCATGCTGCCTGTTCCCAATCAAGTCCCAACTCCAATAAGATCCAAATAAACACCAATTGGGACTCATGTGAGTGACCTCTCTCAAACCCTCAAATTTTTTAATAATATTTTGCCTTAGGCTATAATTCTTTTTAAGAAAATAGGCAATAAGAGGGCAATTGAAGATAAACGACAAAGCAACATTCATGCATATGTAATGCAATACTTGAAAGTAAATCTAGTTGCTTGTCAAGTTTGATCCAAGGTTAAGCTTCTTCACTCGCTTTACGGTGGTTATCTTAACCATGTTAGACAAGCCCTAAGTGCATTACCCTAGAGTAAACATGTTGTATGTTACAATGCAATGCAAGGGACAACACAAGCTCATTTCCTAGAGAAGTTGCTAAAATCAAGAACATTGAGCTCATTTCGTAATCTACAAAATGTTGCCTCATCTAGCGGTTTAGTGAAGATATTCGCCAATTGATCCTCGGTCCTTACACCTTCTAATGAAATATCATTCTTTGCAACATGATCTCTATGAAAGTGATGGCAGATATCTATGTGCTTGGTGCGAGAGTGTTGAACTAGATTATTTGCAAGTTTTACCGCACTTTCATTGTCGCACAAAAGAGGTACTTTTTCTAGACCTACACCATAGTCTAGCAAAGTTTGTTTCATATAAAGTATTTGTGCACAACAAGCACCCGCGGCAATGTATTCTGCTTCGGCGGTGGACAAAGCCACACTATTTTGTTTCTTGGAGGACCAAGACACAAGTGATCTACCAAGCAAATGACACCCATCGGATGTGCTCTTTCTATCAACTTTGCAACCGGTGTAATCCGAATCGGAATAGCCAACTAATTCAAATATAGCTCCTTTGGGATACCAAAGGCCTATGCTTTGTGTGTGCTTAAGATACCTAAGGATTCTTTTAACAGCAATCAAATGAGTTTCCTTAGGATAGTGACCGGACGCTGCACCGGACTCTGAAGTCCAGCGTCCGGTCAGTTCATAGGACGTGAACCTACTACGATGGAGTGACCGGACTCTGCTGTTTAGCGTCCGGTCAGATGGTGGCTCAACGTCCGATCAAGTGAAGGCGATCAAGGCAGTGGGGACCGGACTCTAGCTGTGTCCGGTCGGTGTTCACCGGACGTGTCCGGTCGCGGTTCTAGGGGTTTTGGACCTCTATGGAACTGACCGGACTCTGGGTGGTAGCGTTCGGTCGCTGCCACCGGAGCGTCCGGTCAATAGGAAATGTGTGGTTTCTGGATTCTTTTCTCTGTTTCCTTTTCTATCATGGGTGGACCATCATATAACCACCGTGAATCACACCAAAACCAGCGTCCGGTCAGTATTTGACCCTCCATTCACTTCCAACTCTCGATCATACGTGAATGAAGATTGCTCCAATGGATCTAAGGCCTTTTTAGGAGATACCTAGTGCTAGTTTTAGCAAGTGTGAACCACACCTAACCCACTAGACTCACCTAGGTCAAGCTACCCGTCCATACCCCCCTTAATACTACGGCCAAAGGAAAAACAAAGTCCTAAACTACTCTAAGTGTCTCTTCAACACCAAATGACACTTAGAACTAGTCCATCCTTAACCTTGTCATCCATCCTTTGAAAACCGAAATGATTTCCATCGTAGGGGCATGACCACCATGATTGCCCAATCGATCTCCATTACCATGACCTAACTTAATTGCCTCTCCAAAACACACGTTAGTCATAGTAATCACGTATTGTCATTAATCACCGAAACCCAACTAGGGGCCTAGATGCTTTCAAGCAGAAATAAAGCACTCAAAAGAGTTGTGAACCTGAAGAACAATATAAACAAGATGCTTACTTGAATTAGAAGTTGATTACCAGAGAAATCTCAGAGGCAAGCTTAGATAGAACTTGGATCCGCCAAGGTATAAACCGTAGAGAGAGCACCGATAGGCCAACACCTCCTACAAACTCATCCCTCACTCTCTATCTCACTATTTCTATTTATAAGACTAGATCCTATGGAGGACTAATCTTCTCTTGATTGCTGGCTCTGATCCCCAGGATATGAATTAGGGTTTTAGGGATCTGCTGAGGGAGGGGGTAGGGGCTGGTATATATAGGCCAGAGCATCAATTCTGGACCCTCGAATCAAACTAACTTGAAAGGACGGTGTAGATGCAAACTAGGAGGCGATGGGAGAACCAACGTCAAAGCGGAGGATTGCAATCTGGAAGCAATTCAAGAAAGATTATAACTCATCATTTCATGTGACTTCTTGATTCCAAACTTCATGAAACTTTTCCAATAGTCAATGTAGATGGAAATAAATGTGAGGCACATGAAAAGGGGCACCTTCCACATTACTCAAGCATACCTTTGAAAAGGGTCAACATGTAAGCAAAGTGTATTGTCCAAGTCCAAGTTGGGGCTCATTTTCATAGGTTTGACCTCAATACCTTCATCATTACTTCCATATTATGAACTAGAGATCATAATCATTGCTTGACATATCCTACTTAAGTCCAATTTTGCTGCTTAACTCATGACTAACACTCGGGGTGTTACAGCCCTCCCCCCTTACGAGAATCTTGCTCCAAGATTCAGTGCGAAAGACTTTTAAGGGAAGAGAAGCATGTCATCCATTTTCCAATATCAGCGATAGGATTAGGCTACTTAGCTTTGAGCATCAGAGAGGCTAATTTGGTCAACACACTTTCTGGTACTTGCTCTTTGTAGTAAATTTTGTCTGAAGAATTTCTTTCATTGACTTCCATGAAGCATTGTTACCTTGGGAGGAATCCAAGATAGCACAGTACTTCGTTCTTGGGAAATGAAGAGTACTACAGAGCATAAACTAACTACCCATAATATCTATTTCCCTAGTGAATATAGCATGGACCATGTGAACTTTGCACTAGATTGCAAGCTTCTGAAAGCTACTCATTACAATGGTTCCATGTTCATTCACAAAGTCCAAAAAGCAGTCCTCTACCAAAGTAGCATGAGTACAACCTTTCATAAGGGATGAGATCATAGACGGGGTAAGCATCCTCTAAGGCTATGAGAAACCGAGTAACCAACAGACAATATCTATGTTGGTCGTAACTATTCAATCACTCAGATGCCAACCGATGGAAAACTACATAATGTTCCATGTGTGCAGTTCTCTTCCTCTAATGATAACACTATTATCTGAGTCCATTGAGTGAGCGGTGAATGTGATAGCTAACTCTGTTGACTCAGCATTTTCGATGATCATTATTTGAGGGAATCCTTGTATCCAAGCTAGAACAGTTATCTGGGTTGAATCGATGCAACCCTTTGGTAAAAACACATGGAAGGTACCAATGAACAAGTCCGCCTTGGAAATCCTTGCTGAAGAAGGATGATAGCGAGGCCTGGAGGACAACAAAATCTGCATGTATACATCGATTGGAAAATCAGTACACTACCAAGCAGGTTGAGCACAATTTGCCTTCATGGTGTAGTGGCACAATAAGTTGGGTTGACTTGCAATGTCGCAAAAATAGCCTGGTTAGACTACTTTTGACATTGAGGCTTACTTTCTAATGTCAATCAACAACTCAAAATCATAATCTGAAATCTATTGTTTGACACTTTTTAGATTGTTTTCGACTCGTAATGGCACAAATTGACTTGTAGATTACCTTGACTGCTCAACATTGATGATATGAGAGGGCAAAAGCAAGGCACAAAGGGGTGTAAGGAGTCTCCTCTAGGGTACCTAAAGGATTATCTAACGACAAAACATTGACCCGGTTGCTAATCTAGGCATCAATAACAAACACCACCTTCTATTTTGAGGGTTGATATAGTCCACAGAGAAATCATAGATTCTGTATACTTTTGGTTTTTCGTTCATATCTCAAAAACTACTGCTCCATGTGCACAAATTTTGGTAGTCAGATAGACCCATGAGTCGTCTAATTACTAACCAAAATTTAGCTCAAACGGACACCGTTTGTCTATCCAAATAAATCATCTAACAAAACTACTCTGTTCTGGAATTGTCGTAACCCGAACTATCAAAACATCTCTCAAATCCGATGCTTTACTCAATCAATCCAAAAACCAACTTAAGACATCGAAGTACATTAAGTGAGGAATGAGCTTGCCAAGTTTGGTGGCAATCCATCCATGTTTGAGCCTCTAATCATCGGCTTAAAGATAACCGGTTTAGTGCAATGAAATCTGGATAGATTTCCCGCTCTTCTTTTCCTTTGATTCACACATTGGGGAGTGTGTTCTGCACTTTCTAACTCTTTTTATGATAGCGGTAGCTTTCTCGCTGAGGATAGAGGCTAGGGTTTTCCTCACATGCTTCTCATGCGACAACTTCAACCGTTGATTTGGACACCAACTCACAGATGCACAAGCACTTGATTGGTGGGTGGTTTTTGTAGGGCACAAGGCATACTCCATGTGGAGGGGAAGTCCGACAAAGACAAGGGATGGTTTCTAACTACCCTCCCATGCTTCATCCAATAGAGTCCTGAACAAATCCTTTGATAGAGCCATATACATAATGATGCTAACCGAGCTAGGGATGGGTTTTCTCTAGCTCTTTACTTAGCTGATACAGCATCTTGCACTATTTGTGTGATTGTTCCAAAATGGAATTGACTTGACGACACAGGGCCTGGAGAAGAAAGCAGTACTGGCATCACTGACTAGCTTTGCTGTTTCTTTGCTTAACATGTTCTGTGAGACATAGCCTTCGGAGCTACCAAAGAGTTATTACCATGCTGTAACTTAACTTTCCTATTGGTAACTAATTAGTTATCTCTCGACATTTAAAAGCTCCAAAACTTCCTGCTTGACAGCAACAATCATAGTTGATGCGTCTTCAGATAATCAATATCAAGGTCAGTAGAAAAGGGTCACACCGAAGAGGTCCGTTGATCATCTTGCACATAAGGTCAAGGCTGAGATAGAAAGCTCATAAGCACCAGGTGACCTATTATAGGACATAATATCCTAGTCCATTTATCATGCGACTGATAACTTGTCCAACTTTAAATTTTGTGTAGCCTTTTGATCCAACAGGGATGACATAAGTTGCTCACTAGATGATCGATGTCATTATAGGGATAGTCAAGTAGAGTCACTTGTCTACCACCTCTTGGATACCAGCATGTGACGAGCAGCACAACCTTGTGTGCGCGCCCACAGGAGGCTCTCGTTTTTGTCGTGGCACCGTAGTTGCTACTCATAACACCTTTACTGATCACACACCCAAAGTGAAATTTCAAGTTGCACAAATTGGGTCATATGAACAAGCTCTATGCAAAGGAGGGATAGCAAGCAAAGGTAGTCACAAGGTCAAGAGTCAACGAGGAGGCTATCCGATGATTAAAACACAGCACAAGAGAACATAGCTCTATTGCCAAAGACAACTGAGCAGGGGACTCTTGCTTATTTTTCATATATGCCTTGTGTCCACCAAGGTGATTACCAGGTAAAGATTAACATGAGATTTGGTCTTGCCGAGCAACAACATGAGATCAAGACTGATAAACACCAGAGACTTGAAAGAGTTGGAGACAAAACAAATGAGATTCAAGGGATAGAGCCAATACACTGACTAGGGATTCAGTTGATAAAGCAACGACATGATCTATGAGGAAAATGTTCCAAAGCCAGGGTAGATAGCGATTAGCGTTGCACCAGATCATCTGTAGGAGAAGGAGCAATGAGGTCTGACAAGGATTTTTGAGCAGGGTCCTCCCACATAGGAGTGAGACAACCACGACACATGCAAGCATTCAAGGCAACTAAGCTTGGGCTTGAGGTCAAGCAAAGGCATGGATATAGGTCTTCATAGCACAACATTCAAGGGCTAGCAGCCACGTGTATAGGCTCAGGCTCCCAAGAGAGAACATAATTGGAGACAACAACCATGAGATTATCAAAACTTGAACGCTGTTCTAGGATAGTGCTCTTTAACACTCGTATGCTTACCAGGACAAAAGGGGTGATAGCTACGGCACTACCAAGATAACGAGCATCCACACATACATCATGGTCTTAAGCAAGCATTTCGAAACACTTAATCCAATTAGCTTAAGTGACTATTACTAAGCACAAAGCTCGCACATAACAAGCAGTCACCTACAACAACACCACTACACATATCATGCAAAACATGGTGGTAAGGTACCGTTATCTTTTATTTCCTTTGTATTGAGTTGGTGGATAACTCTTCAAAGCAAGTTTTACTTACATTTAGCAAATTAGTTTTCGGTCATGCACAACATGACCATATGGTTACAACAAGTTATCCATTAATAGAACAAGGGTGAGAGGAGCATGTTTATGCACAAGCAGCAATCATGATGCATGCTCGTCCTATTCATCCTCACAAAATTGCCAGCCTAAGGCGGCAATCATGTTCTATGTCGGTGGCATAACACGTACTCTCTCGATATATAGCTAGTCATCAGCTACATTCAATCTACCCATTCTTGGTTAGCGTACCTACAAAAGGATTTCATTTCAGCCCAACCCCATATTTATATATGCAGAAATGAAAGTCTGGGCTCTAGGTTGCAAGCTAAATACTTCCATATATATATATATATACTTCCGTATCAAAGCTACCCGAAAGTAAATATGTCTATACATACCTATAGAATATGCATATATAGCCGCACCAAAGCTAACCCACAATTAAATACTTCCATATATATATGAGATATATATACTTAAGTATCAAAACTACCTCTCCCCTTTGACCGCACGCTCACATCTTGCGGTCATGCCACTCACCATCTTACTTGGGCGTAGAGGTATATTGATCCATACATTACCATTCAAACGAAAGGCATCCATACAATAGCACGCTGTATGGACGATGAAATAAAAACTACAAGAAAGTAAACCCCCCATAGTTAGTGTTAGTTTACTTATTGCCACCTAAAGGTCCTTAATTGGGCTTAACTAGAGGTTGTCGCTAGCATAGTTTTGCAAATAAGTTTTGACAAATTTGCCTGTAGCTAAAGTTTTAGTCAAAATAGGCTTTTTAAAACCAAAACTTGGCTTTTAAAACTATGTACATGACAGTATTATGCTTAATCTTGCTCTGATACCAGCTATAGCAGAACCGCCCAATTTATACAAGATCAAGTACGGCTGTCCTCATTTAACACATTGACGCGCACATACTTTCACTTATATAAACCCGGTAGTCCGTCGAGTGTCACGAAGGACCTCGGTAAATCCACATCACAACCAAGATCGCACGATTAAGCAAATACACATCACATACATAGAGTTGTAGCAAAAATAATATTACAAATGGGTTCACAAATAATAGAACAAGTTTGGGTTTCAAAACCAATTAAGGGAATACAACATAGCTTTCAAATGATTACATTAATATAAGTTCCAAATACATTGCTAGCATAAGTGACATCCTCCGACAAAAGCATATAGATGAGAAATAAATATAGTGTCACCAAGCCCACCGGTGGTTAGCCACCATCTTCCTCAGGCTGAGAATTTCACCTGCAACATGTTGGGATAAACCCTGAGTACTCGAATATACTCAGCTCGACTTACCTGTCATAAACCAAAAATAAAATGACTCCAAGGATAATGAAAGGCTATATAAGTGGAGCTAGCTTGACAACATTTTGCATAAAAAGCTTACTAATTCAAGTATACAGTTATAATTGGTCATCAAGTTAATTACAGCTATTCATCTCTAGATTAGCAACTAACCTGTGCCAAACATCTGGTATATCATTTAGTATCATAAAGTAGTAACCATAGTAGGTATAATAATTCCATGTTCATCTAAACCATCATATTCCATAACATAGTTACTATGATGTTGGTGTGAGTCAGAGTTTCTCACTATTTGGGAGAGATGGCGAGTCGAATCGATTTCAACCGGCTGAGAATTTATTCCTAACACAAACCCAGACATACCTACGCCAAGGTAGTCTTAGGTCACCTTTGGTACAACTCAGGTCTATATTTCATGGGTTCACCTAGCGCCACACAATCAGGGACAACCAGCTGCCAGGACGTTTAGGCTCGACCTGCCCTTGGGCTCACGTCTAGCTCACCGCACATCCTAACTACCATCTAGAGTTTATACTTTTACAGAACGGGGCCGTCCTGAGTTGAGCTACTCGGCTTCGTGGTCGGAACGAGTTATCCGACCAGCTAAGTGAGAGGCATGCATTCAATCTCAACAGAGTCGCCAAGAATGGTACGGTCCTTAAGCAGCACAGATGGAATCACATGAGTCAACCCACACATAGACTCTGCCCGGCCTCTAGTTACATTACCCCATGGTTCTGTTCTACGATAGTAAATATAGCCAACCGTGCTTTGGTATGCACCTATATCTTGCAGGTGACAGGAAATCACCCGACTTCTATCGGTCTAAGCATGGCTAAGCATACATTCAATCCTAGACCTACACAGGGTTAAAGGTATATATATCTAGACAAGGTGGTGCTATGCATCAAGTGTTTCCAATCAATTCTTATAACCTAATGCATCAAACATAAAAGACGCAAGTGATATTTGTAAAAACATAGGAGGCTTAGAATGCTTCGGGGCTTGCCTGAGATCGAACACTAGGTTAGTGTTTGTAAGATGACACTCACTTGGCGAGCATCTCCCATCTCAGCACTTGCTTAGTCCTTCTGTCTTCTGGATGGATTCACCAAACTTCATCTTCGGGTTTGGATCCAACATCACGTCCTTCACGTGGTGTATCTAGCGTACCTAGATGAGATGCAACAATGCAAGTGCATGAATGTGAAGAATGGCAATATGAGATGTATCATATAAAAGCATTCAAGACAAGCATAAGGTTACACCTCAAGACATAATTACTTAGAAAGCAAGTCGTTTAACTAATTATTGCACAAACCCATCATGGTAAGGTAGAAGAAAAATAACACTAAGCATTAACCAATGAGGCACTCAAGTTAAGACACTTTAAGTAATCATCTAGAACCAGCTAATCCTAGCCATCACACAATCATGATCAAGCATAAGCAATCAACTTCAAGTATATGCACAAAATCTAGACAGCAACATAGCAGCCATTCAATTTAACCATAACTAGAGTTATAAGCCTCAAACAATGGTGATCCTAGACTTTCTGGAAAGCTAATGAAATTATATAAAACTTTGTTATTAACAGCAAAAGCTGATTCAACAAATAACAAGGTCAAAATACATCATGAAGCAGAGCTTATACAACTAAGGACAGAAAATTGATAGTAACTTCAGAAATGCATATCTCAAGTTATATTAATCCAATAAGCATGATCCTTAACTTTATAGAAATCTTATTAAGTTATCTATAACTTTATTATCATCATCTTAAGATGATTCTATAGCTAACAAGGTGAAACAACCCAATGAAGACATCTCTATTCAGATTTGGACGGAATCTGACATTCTACTTTGAACATCAATAACTAGAGTTCTAGACCACCAAAAGCAGTGATATTACACATTTTAGAAAGATTAAGAAAAGAACTACTACCCTACTATTATCACCAACACATGAGTCCATGTTTAAATAAGCCAAACAATACAATCATTCAGATCTATTCAGAGCACATACAAAAGCTGACAGCAAACTTGTAAAATCTATAACTCCTAAACCAGCAAAATCTTGAAATTTTAGGACAAGTAATATAATTAATTTATATACAACTTTGCTATTCAACACATTCATAGTAAAACATCATTATCACTATGAAATTAATTGCTTAACCAAAACTGTACATGCAGCCCAAACAACAGAGGCATGCTGAATTCATCTATCATTTAGTTGCTATAAACCAACATATTCTTGACATATATGCTACCCCAAACATCTTGAAATCATATTCAAACAATCATAGCATGTAGTAATAGCTACTAGAAGCACCACATGACAATAAATACATGTATATGTTCACATCGTTCATTCTCTACTTTAATAATTCAACATATGTATTATTTTTAGTACTATATGAGAACAACTAATTTGGGGCTGAGACTTTTATGAGTGGTAGATGTTATCAAAACATGGCTACTGCACAAATTTCACGAGCTCAGGTTTTATAGATTAATTATTACAAAAAAAGACAAATTGCTAATTCAAGAAAACATGTGAGAGCAAGATAAATCTAAAACACACTATTTTCTGCAAACACATGGCCATATTATGTATCAACATGACACAACAACATCATACCAAGGTAATGGAACCACCTTTTCCATTTTTTCATCTTCATAAAAAATATAACTTATTTAAAATCATTTATCAAGCAATAAACAAGTTAAATCAATAAATCAATCATACTGCATCCAATGACCATGAAATTGTTACCACAGCACACACATAGCATCAGTAGCCTACCATCAAAATTTCACCTTATTTGGAGTACCACAACTTTAGATATGAATTTATACCTAGAAAACCTTAATTCGCCTAGATAAATAAAAACAGCAAAAACCTTCCACTAACATATATCATAAGATGAATCTACTATGTATATATACTCACAAGGATTCCAAAAAGTCTTCATTTGTTATTTTACAATTTTTCTATGATTTATTATGATTTTCCAAAGTTTTAGCAATAAAAGAAAAACAAACTTGCACCGAGGCCCCTAAACTTCCATGAAAATAAATTCCAACGAACAGGTCCTTCTAGGCACTGTTCAACTAAGTCACAGATTTGCACGTAAGTCATTCCCTTTCTTCTTAATGCTATGCAAGGTCCCTCTTCGTCTTCCTCATCGAACAGAGCAGAGCAGGGCATGACAGGGGCGGCTTCGGGGTTGGCCGGCCTTGGCTAGCAGGAGCCAGCAGCGGTGGGGAGCACCTAGGGGCCAGAGCGCACTCGCGGGGCTGCCTGGCTTGGCCCAAGGCATGCCAGGATGCCCTAGCCACATGGCACCAGCGGCACAGCTCCGACAGCGGCGGTTGCTCAGTGACGGACAGCGAAGGAGGGGCAGCATGGATGGAGGATGGCCACGTGGGGTGCAAGGGGCTGGAGCCACGCTCGACTAAGGATGAGGAGTCTTGACAAGCGGCGGCCATGGAGCTTGTCTTGACAACAATGGCGGGTGCATCCACGCTCTGGCGCGGAGAGAGGAAGGGAGCGAGTAGAGGCGAGGGCGAGCGAGTGAGGGAGAGGGGGAGCTCGGGCATCCACATTTGGAGGGCGCAGAGGCATGGCTGGGAGGCAGGCGCACTCGGTAGCGGTGCTCGGCAATGGTGGGGGCATGACCAGCGCATGGAGGATGTGTCGGCATTTCCTCAGATAGATAGTGAGCGACGGTCGGGGCAAGGTGGGAGCCGATTTTGGGCCGGCTACGGGCCGATTTGGACCTTGAGCCCAAAAGGAAAGTTGAAGCCCACCTGATGATCTACAAAACTCAATAAGGATGCCTAGCCATTAGAGCTCTCCATTAGTGTCTAATTATGCATGAAGTTGACAGTGTCAGCGACTAATCAAGGGTTAAGCTTTGCTCTACTTGTGCTCCAATTACTTGGTCCAAACATGGTCAAACCAATCCCAACCTTTTGTATGTCCTTCTTCAAGATGTAAACTCCAACTTTTATATTTGGCTCAACTTGAGTTGCTCAACAAAAATCTTAGAACGTGAGATGCCAATCATCATTGCCACTAAAATTCTAGACTTGGCCAAATTTTTGTGATCCAAAATAGCACTGAGTTCTATTTTGAGTCCTCAGTTTGACTAAGTTAGGAACCAAACTAGCTCATGACTCTTAAACAAAGTTTGTTGTACACATCTTGCTCTCCAACTTTGGTTAAAGGATCATGGACTGGTTCAGCTTGGTTTGCAAGATACAAAGCTCCAAAGGTGAGTACCCAAAACTAAAACTGAGATTCAGTTAACTCCTGGAAACAATTAGTCTTTGCTGATTTTGAAACTAACTTCGAAGATCCAAATGAACTCCAAACTTGATGAGGCTTGCTTCATTGTTTCCAGCACAAAGTGTACTTCAACTCATATTAAGGAATCCAGTCGAGTTACCATATGAATTTGGAAGATAAAAATTCACAAATATGTCAACTCGTTGTCGGTCAGGGACAAAAATCCTCGAGAGACCAAAACAGAACTGTATCCAAACTTGAGGCCACTTTTTGAGCCACTTAGGTGTTGAATCAGGTCTTGGTCCAAAAATAAAGTTTGTTGTACTCCATTCAAACTTCAACTTTTATTTAAGGTCCAACTCCATGCAAGCAATCCAAGCAGTTGGTCAACATAGGTCAAAACCATATCATGAGAAAGACAATTTTAGCCATTCCCACACTTAGAAGCTTCTTGACCTTTGCTCAAAATGAACCCTTCACGACTTTTGTTCATGAGTTGAATTAGAGTTGTTTGAGTAAGGTTTCAAGGTTTGGTCAACATCCCATGTTCCCATTCACCTTATGAAGCAATTCAAGAAAGATTATAACTCATCATTTCATGTGACTTCTTGATTCCAAACTTCATGAAACTTTTCCAATAGTCAATGTAGATGGAAATAGATGTGAGGCGCATGAAAAGGGGCACCTTCCACATTACTCAAGCATACCTCTGAAAAGGGTCAACATGTAAGCAAAGTGTATTGTCTGAGTCCAAGTTGGGGCTCATTTTCATAGGTTTGACCTCGATACCTTCATCATTACTTCTTGATTATGAAATAGAGATCATAATCATTGCTTGACATATCCTACTTAAGTCCAATTTTGCTACTTAACTCATGACTAACACCCGGGGTGTTACAATAAATATCATATATGGCTCTAGTAGGAATTCAAGCTTTGTCATACAGGAGCTCATCATGTAAGATTTTTATGTTTTTCAAAAGATAAATCTCTAGAACTTTAGTATCACTAGGAACAAGATAAACAGCAGCTCAGACCTTCTCATATCTTATTCATCAATTATCTAGACTTAGATCAAGCATATGCTACCCACGAGTTTCAAGTTCAGAGTAAACTCTTATATCAAAATAGTCTTATCCAAAACTCAGGAAAATTCAAGGCTAAAAACTAGGTACTTGAAAGGAATAATGACAGAGCTACTATTCATCATTTCCATTGCAAAAGATTATCCTCATAGTTCTTTTATTTAACTCCTAAAAACTAAACTAGACACATACTTTTATTTTGTTTTCATTTTTAAGATCACACCCTACTATATATAGCTAACATAAATTTTTATTTTGTTTTAACTTGTTATGCATCTTTTTATGACTCTAGCAAATATATAGAAAACTCAAAGATAGTAAAACCAAAAAGGGAAAGAAATACTTAGCTAGATACATGGGGGATGCTCCTCCCCCAAGCTAGATGTTGTTGTGATCTTTCTTAAAATCTCTCTCATCCTTCTAGGAGTTGTTTTCCTTGTGCAGCTGGTGTAGCCGAGGCTCGAGAATATGTTCTTCGAATGGATGGCTTTACTCTTTATCATCCTACAAAATATTCCAACAAGAACACCAAAACTCGTGGCACAGATTAGGATAAGGGGTTAGCGGTCAGCCATTCAGAGATTTGTTCTCCTTGGAGATTTAGACAGATTTCCTAATTGACCAAGTTCTAGCGGGATGTCTATTTAATATTTTTGGATTTTATTATTTATATAATGCAGAAAGAAAATATGTATGCATGTGTTTTTTTATTTTTATGCCACCCCAGTGAATATTCCTTTGGGCTTTTACATGTCAAGAAAATTTTCACATGGGGCTTTAGGCTTTATGATGTAATGATATAATGCAATAATGGAACTTTTTATTTTTCTTTTCTAAATGCAATGCTAATGTAGAAAAAGTAAATATGCTAAAGTGAAAAATAATTTATGCAATGCTAAAAGTAAATATGGATAACTACCGATGTTACCTCACGGCCAGTGTTTGGATTTTATGTCCTCCGGACAGGACTTGGCTAGAGAAGAGTCCTTTACTTTTTGGGTGCATCATCCGGTCCTAGAGATGGAGACTCTAATGATTGCGCCTCTTGTGACTCTGGTGACCATGTTACCTTCTCCTTCCACACCTGCTTGGTCTGTGGACTTGACTTTGGCGTAGCGGGTTCATCTTTAACAACTCCTTCAGGTTCCTTATCTTTCTCCCATTCATTCTTTGGAGATTGATTCTTCTGGTTTTGGGATGATCGACGTCTCCTCCTAGAGCGAGACTTCTTTGGCTGCTCATAAGTAGTGTAACTATTAAAATAACAGTGTACCTTTTCTCTAGGGAATTAGAAGTGGACTTGTCCAGATCCGACGTAAATGATCGCATTGGTGGTGTTGAGGAACGGTCTTCCAAGAATGATAGGTGTATCATCTTCTTCTTCACCCATGTCCAGAACCATGAAGTCAGCAGGGGCATAGTGATCATGCATTCTTACCATAATATCTTTTGCTATCCCCTCTGGGAATCGGATTGATTGGTCTGTGTAACACCCTAGTGTTAAGCATTACATTTGATACCTGCATTTCATGAGCACAAGCATCATCCAAGCAATCATGAACATGAGCATATGAAATCTCATATCATTCCTATACTTTGTCACATGAAATGTTGATTTATTTATATGTTTATGCTTGCAATCATGTATGACCAAGGTATGAAATGGTTGTGAGGTCCTAAAAACACCTTTGACACATCTAGGATGGCAAATGGAACAATGTTTGTATTCATGACATAGGCCAAATTTGCTTCTAAGTGTTGGTTTCAATTGAAATGCCATTTTCATGATGCTAGTTTGACTAAAGTTGAACAGTAGCTTAGAGTGTTTGCATGGCTATGTGACCTAAATAAAAGTTGTAGTACTTGACTAGGGTAACAACTTTTATTTTTGGATCAAGGTCTAATTCAGTGCATAGCATGTTAAAAAATAGCTCACAAGTATCAACAAAATGTTGTTTTGAGACTTGCAAAAATTGCTAAGTGCTGAAACGGTTTTCAGTTTCAAAGTACCTCACTTTGGAGCAATGTAGTTTGTTAACTAGTGAGAATTAGATGATAGTTCTTAAAGCAAAGTTGGAGATCTCATGTAGCTCTACAACTTTCATTAAGGAAGTTTTTACAGTGGACTAATGGATTAGGAAATATAGCATCATTAAGTTGCATTGTCAGTCGATGATGACGGTGCCTGAACCCGCGCCCGCGCATGGCGTCATGGCCGACCGACCACAGGCCATGGCCACCGCATGGTGGTAGCATGCCAGCGTTGGCCCAGCTGGTTAGGCCCGAGCGCGCACTTAAGCACCGTGCACCCACCACTCCATCCACTCGTCTGCTCTCACTCGCTCCTGCTCGCTCTGCCTCTCCGCAGCGCCGCGCTGAGCATCGCCGTAGCACCACCACAGCTCCACCATAGCCGCTCGCCACCGATGTAGCCTCACTAGCCAATTTGTCTCAGCCACAGTTGCTATGCCATCACCTCCACCACCTCAAGCCACCAGCACCACCTACCGACCTCAGGTAGAGCGGCATTTCGCCTCGCCGCAGCTACCGTCATCATCGGAGCACCGCCGCGCTCGTGGCTCACTGTGGACCCACTGTTTCACCTCGCCACATGCCTCCATCTCCTCTGGTCTAGTACCATGATAGAGTCTAGAAGCATAGGCTGGAGTTTGGGATGATGCCACCGCTTAACAGCGCCGGAACGAGTTGCCGCTCCGCCCGCGCCCGCCATGGCCGTCGTGGCACTTGAGCTCACCATCATCGAGTTAGTTCGTCGTCTCCCTCATTTCTCACAAGCCTAGGTCAAGTAACCCTAGGCCTTGCTAGTGGCATGACAGAGACCCACCTTTCATCACCATTTTGCTAGAACAGCATGAGCATCGCTGTGCTCAATGCATCGCCGCATGGTCATGCACGTGGCCGAGCTCACCGAAGCCACCCAGAGCCCTCACCTGCACCGTGTAGCTTCGCTAGGTAACCAAGATGGAGTAGCTATCATCACCTAAGTGTGCCATAGCTGGAGATGGCCAGCGTACCACCGCCAACCTCCGCCGTCCACCATGGCCGCCGTCAAGCTTGCTCCGATGAGCCACCGAGCTAACTAAGCCTACCAGTCGATGCGCGGGGGTGAGGAGAGTACAGTGGTGAAGACCTTACCACCGGAGACCTCACCGTCGGTGAGTTCTTGCCGGTCAGCGCCGTCCCCTGTTTTGTCTCGCTGACGGGTGGGTCCCCGTTGACCACGGGCCCCGGCTGTCAGTGTGTATGATATTTGATTTTCTAGATTTATTTCACAGATTTGAATTCATGTTTCAAAAATTCATATCTCAAGTTAGGAGTGTCCAATTTTGGTGAACTAAATTTTGTTAGTTTTATCTTGAAGTGTAGTATTTGATAAAAATATGAGATGCACTGGTCCTAGTATTTTTCTAGGAGAATAAAATGTAGCTAGATAAATTCTTTTTAAATATTTTCTATCTTGTAAATTACATAACATGAGCTAGATAGGTGATAAAATTGTGATTCCAATTTTGCTGGTCTTGTGTTGACATGCTCTATCTAGGAAAAATACAAAACTTGCAGTGGTCATACTTTGAATATGGTCTTCATATTTAATCCTAATTAATTGCTAGTTTCTAGTGAAATTAATTGGGGTAAAAATACATAACATATGATCATGCAAATTTTTACATAGTATTCTTATGCTTGGAGGATGTAAGAAAAATATTAAATCTGTTGGTTGATACTTTTCACTATGCTAGACTATTTTTTCTAAAATAAGCCTATGTAACTTGTTATTTTTGTAGAGATAGTTATACTTAACCAAATGACATGAAATTTGTATAGTAGACTATTGAGGACATTTGTAGGGTACTGTAATTTTATCAGAATTTATTAAGCACTAGAAGTATTTATCCTTTAAATCACCTTATTATCAAAGGAAATTAATAAATGGATATGAATAATTTAGTTATGTTTAACCATAATGTTTTGTATGGTGCTTGAGATGAATAGAATCTGTTGATGTTATTAGTTAGGCTTAAAAGCAATGGGTTGTATGCAACTAGTTAATTATTGCTTTATAATTCAACTAGATGGCTGAATGTATAGTTTCGGTTGAGTTGATAATTTCATGATGATAATGGTCTTTTCTATAAAACTTGTTAATAACAAAGTTGTATATAACTTACTTATATAACATGTGTTAAATTTTCATAGTCATAGGCCTTATGGTTTAAGAATTATGGCTATTAGAAGTCTGCTGTCAGAAATGCTTGCTCTTTGGAAGATGAATGATTGAATTGTTTGACCTAGATAACTGCTGAGTCACATTAAGTGTATTAAAAGAAAGTTGTTGGCAATTTTATAATGTTTCCAAAATGTCCACAACCATATTATTTTGATGTGTATAACTCAAGTTATGGTCAAAACAAATAGCTGCTGTCTTGTAGTCCCGAAAATGATTTACATAAGTGTTTGTTAGTTATTAGAAAAGAGATATGCACCTACTCAGTAAACTACGATACAACTTGTTAT
This sequence comes from Miscanthus lutarioriparius, assembly GCA_904845875.1. Taxonomy (NCBI): domain Eukaryota; kingdom Viridiplantae; phylum Streptophyta; class Magnoliopsida; order Poales; family Poaceae; genus Miscanthus; species Miscanthus lutarioriparius. Next base: position 70,415,796 of record CAJGYO010000002.1, on the reverse strand, counting down.
TACTTTAATGCAAAGCTGTTGAAAACACTTGGGAGGATGCATTCATCACATCACATCATATCATATTATACATGTCATCATATATGCATTTGTGATATCTTATTTCATGCTCATGCATATAGGATCGTCCGAAGAAATAACTCTGTTGGAGTTCAACAAAGAAGAGGAGGAGCATCAGTAGGAGACGCCTTAGGCCGCAGCTCTAGGAGAAGAGGAGCATACTCTCAGAGATCTCCCTAAGTGCCCAGATCACCGGCCAACCTCTTTCCTCAAAGGCAAGCCCTAGAGCATTCTAAGTCTCCCATGTGTTGCAAAATATTACTTGAGTCCTTTATGTTTGATGCATTAGGTTATAAGAGTTGATTGGACACACTTGATGCATAGAACTACCTTGTCTAGTTATATATACCTTTAACCCTATGTAGGTCCAAGATCGAATATATGCTTAGCCCGGTAGAAGTCGGGTGATTTCTTGTCACCTGCGAGATATAGGTGGATACCGAAGCACTGTTGGTTGTATTTGCTATCATGGAAAAGAACCATGGAATAATGTAAATGGAGGCCAGGTGGAGTCTATGTGTAGTTGATTCATGTGATTCCGTCTATGCCAATTAAGGACCATACCATTGTTGGGCACTTCTGACAAGATTGAACGCATGCCTATCACTTAGCTAGCCGGATAACTCGTTCTAACCATAAAGCCGAGTAGCTCAACTCAGACCGGGCCCCATTCTGTTAGAGTGCGTACTCTGGATGGTAGTAAGGATGTGCGGGGAGATAGATGTGAGCCCAAGGGCAGGTCAGGCCTGAATGTCTTGTATGCTATTAAATGACATACTAAATGTTTGGCACATGTTAGTTGCTAATCTTGAGATGAATAGCTATAATTAACTTGATGACTAAATTATAATTGTACAACTGAGTTAGTCACTTTTTATGCAAAATGTTGTCAAGTTTTCTCCACTTATAAAGCCTTGCATAATCCTTGGAGTCACTTTGTTTTTGGTTTATGACGGGTAAGTTAAGCTGAGTACCTTCTCGTACTTAGGGTTTTATTTCCATTGTTGTAGATGGTACAGTTTATCATGGCTATTGCAAGAACTACTTCTGTCCCACCGTGGACGAGGAGTGAGCCCTGGGTAGGCATTCCTTATTAATCCTTCTTATATGCTTTTGTGGGAGTGTGATCATGAACTGGCACTATGTATTTGAACTATGATGGCAGATGTTAGTTTCAAACATTAATTTGCTTCTGCTACTATTTACTGAACTTGGTTTGTAATAACCTTAATTCATACTCTGATGAATGAACTGTATTTGTGAACCTTATGTAACATGTGAGATGTATGTTGAATCATGTATGATCTTGGTTGTATGTTGATGGTTAATCAAGACCCGCCATGGTACTCGACGGACTACTGGGTTTATATGGGCTCAAGTATAACATTGCGACTGCTTGCGGGCTGCCATTGTACTTGTGCTCTTATAAATTGGTCAGTTCTGCTATAGTCCGCCATCTGCAATTACATGTATGTAGGGAACAAAGGTTCATCACTAAATAAATATTCATACGTTACCTTGGACATTATGTTGACCTCTGATCTAATGTCGCACAAGGTCTTGTGGAATATTCTTTGTCCAATAGTACACTCAATAGTTGGTACGCCTGGATCATCCTTCATAGCAAGGAATGGTGAAGCGAGGAGGTGGCCGTACTCTGATCGGAGTGTGTTGATCATGTTAACTGTCTCTTCTTGTGGCTAAGTGGTCTTGTTCTTCCTCCTTCTCCTGTTGTTGTTCTTCTTCTTGGTCACTGTTGTCACTTCGGGTAGGTACGACATCTACGGATGTCAAGGAGAATGGTGTATACAATTCTTGAACGAAAACTTCTCCTTTCTATCCTTGATTGTGAAGCAGATCTTGGCACTATCCACATAGATGATGGCTTTTGTGGTGCTTAGGAAAGGTCAGCCCAAAATAATGTGTGCCCTTACATCTCCACCAGTTTCCAAAACCACAAAGTCAACGGGAACATACTATTGTCCCACTTGAATAATGGCATCTTCAAGAATTCCCTTGGGGTAATAGAGTGACTGATCTACAAGCTGCAAAGGCATATTTGTGTATAATAAATCATCTCCATTAATTTGATCATAGATTACCTTAGGTATGATGTTGACGCTTGCTCCGAAGTCACAGAGAACTTCTTGGAAAATATGAGGTCCAATGGCGATGGGGATGACAGGTCTCCCTGGGTCACTCATCTTCTCAGACAAGGTATAATCTCTCCACCTTCCCATCGATGGCTCCATGTAGTAGTAAGCTGCATTGTGAGCATCAACAAGATTTGTAGTCTCCAAATCTTCCGGCTGCCTCAGAATCTTAACTTTGTCGGACGAAGGAACAGTAGCCGCCAGCTGGGCTATTTGTGATTCTATCATTTTATTAAAGCTATGCTGGTTCTTAATTGTAGAAGCAAAGCTATCCATTCTATTATTTATATTTTCTAGAATTTTATCATTGGTAGCTACCTTGTTAGATAATCCTTCTATGAGTCTAGATTGGCCAGCAATTAATTCTCTCAAGGTTGGTTGATTGAAGTTATTATAATTATTATCTTGAGGGTTACCTTGGTAGTTACCTTGATAGTTTGGCCTCTGTTGTAGGTTCCATCCTTGATTCTATTAAGTACGATAGTAGTTGTTGTTGTTGACAAAGTTCACATCTTCTTAGGTTTTAGGATAGTTGTTCCCTGAATGCCCAGTGTTGCCACATACTTCACATGTCATGCGGGAATCATGAATGTGCATGACTTCTTGCTTTTCATTAGCTCGGTCTTTGAGCTTCTTCATTAGTAGGTCCATTTTGGAAGACAACATGTCTACCTCCTTGAGTTGATGCATACCTCCACCTCTCTTATGGGTCTGAACACGTTCTTCATTCTAGCCTTGGTTGGAGGCCATGTTCTCCACAAGAGTGGTCGCAGCAGCATCCATGGTCTCACAGGAACTGTTGGTCAGCCCATGATAGAAAGTCTGCATGAGTAGCCAATTCCCCATCCCATGATGAGGACATTCTGCAATATAATCTTGAAAATGTTCCCATGCCTCAGGGATAGATTCATCATGTTGTTGCTAAAAGCTTGAGATTCTCCCACACAGAGCATTGGTTTTGCCTGTGGGAAAGAACTTTGCTAGGAAGGCAGTTGAGCAATTATCCTATGTAGTGTTTCTGTCTTTGTTTGCGTAGAACCACTGCTTCACCTTCCCCAAAAGTGAAAATGGGAAGAGGCAAAGTAGTATGGCATCCTTGGTTACTCCCTTGATGGTGAAAGTGCTACAGATCTCTAGAAAGTGTTGGAGATGTGCACTCACATCTTCATGTGCCTTCCACAAAATTGGCTCGCTTGCACCATATTGATGAGAGCCAACTTGAGCTCAAATCCATTGTCTCCCACATTGACTATGGGTCCAGTCCAGATGTTGGTAGTGGTTGGAGTAGAGAATTCGTGAAGGGTCCTGTCAGCCATGGCTTCAAATTCTGGTGTTAAGATTCACCTTATCTAGTTGTCTTCTGACTCTAAAGCTAAAACTTTCTTGAGTTTAGCTCTAGTTCTCTTAAGTAATGCTTCTAGATTGTAAATGTAGTTTCTTGGAGGGACAAAACTGGTCATACATTACCCTGTATAAGATATAAAAAGTAGATAGAACAAGGGTAACTTTGCTTGAGCAGTGGTCAATGGTTATCTCGATCACATCAATAAGTATAAGTTTATCAATACTTCCTTCTTTCCTAGCTACCTTCCCCAGCAACGGCGCCAAAAATGCTTGTTGACATTTCTTTGCGTTGCTACTAAGAACGAAGTTTAAATCCTAACCCCTAGCAACAGCCCAGAAATGCTTATTGGCATTTATTAATGTGTCACTTGGTTGAAGTACTTAGCCACCTATTATAAACCTATATATCCTAACTTTACTAGGTTGTCATCCCTAGTGATGATGCCAGAGATATGTGTTGTTACTACATAGTATTACTACTAGAATAACTCTAAGCAGATCTTTATTAAAGTATGTGACTATATAAATCTATGAATAAAGAGTATTCGCAAGCGCATAGATAATATACCCTTGTAGCATTTTACTCGAGAGTATTCCAGGTATCATTATTTATATTTTTACCATTTGGAAGGTCTAGCATGGACATGTATTGATAACTTATACTATTGAACGAGAAATTTATATATGATAAGTCATAAGATAAGTCATGTATACATGATAAAGTCATAAGATAAGATATGTATATATGATAAGTAATGATAATGATAAGTCACTCAAAACACTCCTTTCTATGGCATTAGCATGGTCAGGTAGAATATTAGAGGAATAATTTCTAAGTCATTCTTAACTACAAGTCAAAGCATACATTTGATTAGTGCAATTACACCTAGTAATCATGGCTAAGATCATCATCATATCTACACAGAAGGGATATTACTAAGGAAGATTGAGGGCAGAGCTCGTTCTACCTTCGTAATCGGACCCTACGTGTGCCTATATTTGGGGAGAAGACTACAAAGGACTCAACGGGAGTGTCACATCCATGATCTACAACATGACCTAGAATATAGGGTGTATCCATAGGTAAACAACGTATAAACACCACGCTTACACAATGTCGACCACCCACCCAAGGTACCTTGGAGTGAGTGCTATACGAACTTATGCATAAACATAATGATAAACTAGCTATACTAAGCATATAATAAAAGTAGACAATGAACATCATAATGAAGAACATGAATAAGATGAATATTGAGATTGTCATAACTATTGTAACTAGCATATAAAAATAATAGAGAAACAAAAGAGAGAGGGGTACAAAGTTTATACTGAACCACACTCTTGACAAGATCGGGAATCCAAGCAAAGTCCTGCTTGCCTCCCTCTAGATCTATCCTAACTAGCTATGCTATGGAGGGGGAGGAGTTCTAGTGAGATTAGGGTTTCTGTCTTCAAATGACTTGATGACATATGATTCCTGGGGGAGGCAAGGGCTAGATTATATAGCACTGAGGGGGGGCGGCCCCACCTGTAGGCCAGGCAGCCCCACCTATGAGGGGTGGCCCTCCGCTTTGGTGATGTGGCTTCTGGACCCTTCAAGAGTCTTCCCATGTAGGTACCATGGGTGGAACTCCGTATTTTCCTTTGACGATTAGGTCCTCCTTGGTGGTTTTCTGATTAAATCCTGCTGGAAACATAGATTCACCAAAACATGTGGAATTTATTAGTTTAAACCCCTAAACCTTCATTGGTGATTATATTTATGCCCTTATGCATGTTTAATTGATGGATTAAGTTGGTTGTTAACTACCGTCAATAGAAGCCAAGCACAGCTTCAAGTTATGAACTCCGTCGTAGCTTTATAGCCATGGTTCGGGAACAAGCCTTATTGGGGTTGGATTATGAAAACCCTTATCACCACTTAAGGGAGTTTGAGTAGCTCTGTGACTGCCTGTCCATTTTAGGCATGTCACAAGAAAAACTTCGGTGGAAGTTGCTTCCTTTCTAACTTGATGAGAGGGCAAAACAATGGTACGCCCACAATGTAGGGAAGGTAGTTGGTGATTGGGAAGAGCTAAGGAACAGATTATGTGTTGTGTTCTTCCCTATATCCCGAATCGCTGCCCTACGACAGAAGAAACTCAACTTCCAACAAAAAGAGAAGAAAACCATAGGTGCAGCTTCGGATAGATTCTCAATTTTAATGAGATCTGGCCTAGACTTGTCTATACCCAACCATGTGCTTTTGCAGCATTTCTGATTAGCGCTTAGCAAGGAATATGCCCTATAACTTGTCATAGCTGCCGGAGGTTCGTTTACCCATAAAACCATAGCAGAAGGAGAGGCTCTCCTAGACCGCACTCTAGAGAACACTCCTCCGCTAGAACCCCTCTGTTTAGAAGCCCAGCTAAACCACAAGGAAGTCTCTTCGTCTGAGGCTGAACCCATAACATCCCTAAAGAGACCCTCGCACAAACCAGAAGATCTAGAGGAAGGTTTCCATCCTTTAGACCTTCTGTATTTCGAGGATGATTTTTTCGAAGAATTCGGAAACACTTCGAAGTACTCATGCTAAAAGAGGCCACCAGTTCCTATCACTCCTCTTGAACTCTTAGACGAAGAATTTCTTAGGGAATCCATAAAGGAGTTGACTACTATCTTAAGTAGAGAATGGGCGGAAGAGGTGGAATCTTCTTCTGAAGAAATTCAGATTCATACTCCCTCTTCAACCATTCATTGCAAAGTTCAAGGAACCTAGGTGGATGTGTTGTATAACCCATCTATTGGAGCAAACCTAATGTCTGCAGAATTCGCATCTACTTATCTAGGTGAAAAATCCCTGGCTCTAATAGTCGAGGTAGCCCTTGATTTCCATGCCTTCGAAATCTAGGATTTCGACATCTTGATAGGGCATCCCTTAGAGAAACTTATCGTGGAGCCTTCTTCATCAGGGGCATTGGACGTAAAGTTGGGGAGAGACACTTTTACCATTCCTATCACTTGAGCTAAAAGCTCGGTGGTAGAATCTCTCTCCCATCTTGACCTAGCCAAGGGAGTCATGTCGGTTTTACCCTTTGATTCCCCCGAGTCATCCTTAGAAAAGGATGCGAAACTCTTCATAAAAGAAGAGGATAGTTTAGGAAAAACCATATATCTTCCTCAAGAGGAAGCACCAGCACGACCTCCGGTTGAGCTAAAACACCTACCTATTGGCTTACGCTATGCTTTCCTAAATGGCGACAAAGAAACTCCTATAATCATTAGCAATTAGATTTCTGATGAGAAGACATCCAAACTCATTGCCATTTTAGAGAAACATAGGTCAGTCTTTGAGTATTCCTTGTAGGATCTCAAGGGGATTAGCCCAACTCTCTGTACCCATCACATTCCGATTGACCCTTCGAGTACACCTTCTCGAGAGCCTCAACGTAGGCTGAATAATGCGATGCGGGAAGTCATGAAGAAGGTAGTCCTCAAACTTCTTCACGCTAGGATTATTTATCCCGTACCACATAGCGACTCGATTAGTCCCATCCAAGTGGTTCCTGATAAAGGAGGCATGACGGTCGTTGAAAACAATAAAAATGAGTTAATTCCACAACGTACCATCATGGGGTGGAGAATGTGTATTGATTACCAGAAGCTTAACGTGGCAACAAAGAAAGACCACTTCCCACTACCTTTCATCGATGAAATGTTAGAGTGGTTGGCGAATCATTCTTTCTTCTGTTTCCTCGATGGGTATTCGGGATATCATCAAATTCCCATCCACCCCAATGATCAAAGCAAGACAACATTTACATGCCCATATGGAACATACACTTATCAAATAATGTCGTTCGGGTTGTGTAATGCGCCCGCGTCATTTTAACGGTGCATGATGTCTATTTTCCCCTACATGATAGAAGAAATCATGGAGGTTTTCATGGACGATTTCTTAGTCTATGGCAAAACCTTTGACCACTGTCTAGAGAATCTAGACAAAGTCTTGAAGAGATGCCAAGAGAAGGACCTAGTACTTAACTAGTATAAGTGCCACTTCATGATCCATGAAAGCATCATTCTTGGGCACCTTGTGTCCTAGAGGGGGATTAAGGTAGATAAAGCCAAGATAGAAGTCATTGAGCAACTACCACCCCCCATGAACGTAAAAGGGATCCATAGCTTCCTAGGTCACGTAGGGTTCTATAGGCGGTTTATCAAAGATTTTTCACAAATCGCTAGACCCCTCACAAAACTATTAGCTAACAATGCACCTTTTGAGTTCACAGATGAGTGCTTAACTACTTTTCCCACTCTCAAGAAAGCACTCATCTCAGCGCCAATCATCCAACCACCTGGTTGGTCGCTGCCATTCGAGATCATGTGTGATGCTAGTGACTATGTTGTTGGTGCGGTTCTTGGCCAAACAAAAGATAAGAAGCATCACACAATCGCGTACGCTAGCGAAATGCTGACAGGAGCACAGGTTAACTATGCTACCATAGAAAAAGAGCTCTTAGCAGTCATTTTTGCTATTGACAAGTTTAGATCTTACTTAGTGGGTGCAAAAGTTATCATTTATACTGATCATGCTACACTTAAATATTTGCTCACTAAGAAAGTTGCTAAACCTAGATTAATAAGAAGGATTCTCTTACTCCAAGAATTTAACCTTGAAATAAAAGATAAAAAGGGAGTAGAGAATACCATTGCAGATCATTTGTCACATATGCAAGTTACTAACATGCAGGAACTACCAATAAATGACTTTCTACGTGATGACATGCTACTCAAGGTGATGGACTCCAACCCGTGGTATGCAAACATCATAAATTACATGGTTTCAGGCTATGTACCACCAGGCAAAAATAGGAGAAAATTGCAAGTCGAGAGCCGATGTCACCTTTGGGATGACCCATATCTGTACCATGTGTGTTTGGATGGCTTGCTGAGGAGGTGCGTGCCAACTGCAAAGCGTCTGCAAATCATTGAAAGATGCCATGTAGCACCGTACGAAGGCCATTACAGAGTATTCCGCACACAAGACAAAATCTGGCAGTGTGGATTTTTATGCCCAATGATGTACAAGGACACCAAGGAGTTCATCCGAAGGTGTCGGCAGTGCCAATTCCAAGGAAGCATCAACGCTCGCAATGCAATGCCCCTACACTACAACCTTCAAGTAGAAATATTTGATGTGTGGGGCATTGACTTCATGGGGCCATTCCAAAAGTCCCAAGATTGCGAGTACATCCTCGTCGCTATGGACTACATATCAAAATGGGTGGAAGGACTACCTTGCCGAGCTACTAATGCTAGGCATGCAAGGAAGATGTTTCATGAAGTGATCTTCCCTCGCTTTGGAACACCAAGGATGGTGATAAGCGATGGAGGATCTCACTTCATTGACAAGACATTCAGAGCATTCCTGAGAGAGTTAGGAGCCAAGCACAATATTGCCACTCCATACCATCCTCAAACTAGCGGCTAGGCCAAGACCTCAAATAAACAAATCAAAAACATATTACAGAAAACGATCAATGAAATGGGGAAAGGTTAGAAGAACAGGCTTCCTGATGCGCTCTAGGCATATAGGACAACTTACAAAACCCCCATCGGCATGTCACCATTCCAGCTAGTTCATGGAAAGAGTTGCCACTTTCCTGTTGAGCTTGAACACCAAGCTCACTGGGCCATAAAAAGCTATAACATGGATGTGAAGCTAGCGAGCAAAAATTGTCAAAAACAAATTGCCGAGCTAGAAGAATGGTGAGAGAAGGCATACCACAGTGCCATGCTTTACAAGGAAAGAACTAAGAGATGGCACGATCACCAAATCCAATACAAAGAATTCAAGGAGGGAGATAAGGTTCTTCTGTTCAACTCCCAAGTCAAACTCTTCGGTGAAGGAAAACTAAGAAACAAATGACAAGGATCGTACACCGTCATGAACACTTCGCCACACGGCACAATCACCATTCAGGATGATGATGGTAACATTTTTAAAGTTAACGGTCAAAGTTTAAAAGTCTTCCTAGAGCCTTCCTATAACTCTAATTTAGAAATAGATAGAATAGATTTAATTGCTTTTGATAAATTTATTAAAAAATTAACTATGCTAACATATTCTTTCATTTACTCAAAATATAAAAATTTGCTTTATCTTCTTAAGCAAGTCATCATGGTAAAATGACCTTTATGCCCTCACTAGACAAACCATGATTCTTGCTCAATCTTGCTTCATACATGTTGATCACATGATATTCCACTCTTAATTACAAGATCATGTGAATTTTGAAATTTGAATATTCTTGATTCAACTTGATCTATTGCATCTTTGCTCTATCACATTGTGATACTATTGAATCATAATCTAACACCAGCATCACTAGGATCCCCACATATGCATGTGCACCTGGATGAAATTTCAGGCTAGGAGGAGCACCTAGGGGTGCGGGCGGGTGCGCCCGCACCACCCTGGCTCCGCTGGCTCCCAATCTCCTCGTGCATCTTCTTGATCCTCGGTGTAACGCAGCCATGGCAGTGCTTGGTTCGTATTGCGGTAGAGGCCCGAGCACCTATAAGAACCACCCCATAGTCTCTCCTCTCCTCACACCAAGCTACAAGCTTTATCCTCTCCCTCCACTTAGCACTCAAGCTCTAAAGCTCAGCAATGGCCAGCCACTCTCTCACCTTGTACAAGGGCTCTTGCTCCACCTACAACCTTGATGGCATTCCAGCATCCATTGATCTTGTACCCGAGAGCTCATTCGTGAGGGAGGAAGTAAAAAGTGATCTTAGAGGCACCACTCGCTATCATGCCACCATCTAGCTATACCATGAGTGGTGGTTCAAGCCTCAAGACCACGGCACGTTCCAAGGCGCCCCAAGGTGGCGCTAAGGAGAAGAAGATGGCACCAACACGACCTACCACTGGCGCCATCGGTCTCAAGTGGAAGGCACCCGAAGTTAGTGGAACTAGCAAGCGTCCTATTGTAACTCCTTTGAGCCATATGGTCTCCCGCACTAGTTCGTCCTTTCAACCCGCTAGGCCTAGTCTCTCCTATACCATGGTAGGAGTGCACAAACCCAAAGGAGGGTATGGCAAGGCACTCATGCACAAACCAGCCAAAATGCTGGTAAGCAAGTCGGTTCCATCAGGAAAAGAGTCAAAATCCTCGGGTGCGCCTCTTAGGATTAAAAGGTTTAGGAAGCTCCCATCGATCAAAAGTCCCGTAGGGCAATACGAGAGTAGTGATGAGGAGGATACTCCTTCCAAGGGTCCTTCCATCGCCTCTCTTAGCGTCGAGAATGATAGCCTATGAGATCTCCTTTGGAGCCTTAACGACAGCTTAGCCACAGAACTCCTCAAAATTAGAGATTTGGTCAATGACATCAACAGCTTGTGCTTCAAGTTCGACCAGAAGTTAGCAAAAGTGGCTAAGGCAGCAGGAGTGGTGGATGCTCTAGATGAACCTTTCTAGGCCACTCCTGTTGCAACAATAATTTAGGCGCTTCTTTTTCCTTTCCAGATTCTCATTCCAATCAGGTTTTGAATTCCAATCTAGTAATGCGCCTATCATTTTATAATTGAATAAAATATTATTATTAGAAATATTTTGTTGCACTTGTTTTGATTTTTTTGTGTCAAATAAAGACAGGAACGAAAACAAGTGTGCGGGAGGAACCACACTCACCTCCAACTCAGTTGCACAAAAGACGGTCAAATTCAAATTCGGTTTGTGCAACTCTCACTCTCTCATTCCATATTTAATAAAGAAGCTTTAAAATTGAATAAATTTTAAAAATGAAATAAATTAAAAAAAATATGCTCCATCTCCATGTCTTCCTGTGATTAAAAAGTTTGCATACTTTTTATTCCTTGCTAATATTCCTAAAGACTTGTGAACACTTATTAATAGGGAACCCATTTTATCTAAGTAATTGACGAATGAGATATAGTAGGATGGCATGACTCTTGCTTATTTCTTGCAAAGTACTTGGGATTTATTTTACAAAACAAAATTCAAATAGCATGTTCCTTGAATAACATTCAAATACCTACCAAGGCCCTATATGATGTTTCATGATAGAAACCTTCCATATTTGCCTCTTACTTTGTGTTGAGTTTGGTCAAGTTTTGTGACCCCGTTGAGAGATGTTTCATGCTCCCAAGATCAAAACTCACGTACACACCACAAATAATCAGTTATTCCTACACTAGGAATACGCTAAAACATGTTTTCCATCACCACCAAAACAATTACTCCATGCTCTAAAATATGATCTCTCTAGCATATTTCTAGAAAGAGACAGCAAGGCTATGCAAAAAGGGTGAAAAAGAATGGTACACATAAAGGACCCAAAGTATAGAAAAAAGGGGACACCTGAAGGCCGCAAAAAGTATTCAAAAAAAATGGTGAGCACATGAAGGCTCATAGAGAAAATAAGATAGCCATGTCTCAAAAAAGAAACTAGAGTTAGAGATCATACCAAATAGAGGAGCATAATTCCACCAAAAATTCTACACACTTGCACTGTTTTGATCTAAGAATATGACACTTCTCTTTGGTGCGGTACGGGATTTGACTTTACAACAAATGCAAGTGTGCCTCACAATTTTCATCCCTACCCAAAGCTCCACATAAGCTTTTTATTAGTAGGATGATAAAAGAGAACGCAAAACTTTCAAATATGCCTTGGTGAGGAACCACTTACAAATACTGAGTGACTCGAGAGAATCACTCAAGGAACAAAAAGATATCTTTATGTTTTTAAAATCATACAAAAACCCAAGTTTCTGAGCAGAGATAGCGTAAGAAGATTTGAATCCAAGCTATTCCATTTTTCAATTGCCCAAGATATTTTGGTAGACACTTGGAAGTTCACAGGTTCAGGTGAAGCTTGGAATAACTTATATGTAGATTTTCAAATCAAGGTGATGAACCCGCTTAGTCCTTAGAACTTTACTCGAGGACGAGCAAAGGACTAAGTGTGGGGGAGCTTGTTGGCGGACCTTAACTCACATTTCTACCGCCAACATTTAAACAAAATAAAACAAATATGAATGCCAAAACTTAGAATTAGGGTTTACAACTCACATTTTCCACGAGTTTGGTATATACATGTTTTGTAGTCACAAGTATGAAAATTCACCAAAATGCGCAATCAAGAAGGCATATTCAAGCAAAACAAATGCAAAAGCCAACCAAACTCCAACTTTGGGCCAAAGCACCAGCGTAGGAGCCATCCAAGCCCAGCTAGGAGCCCACACGCCAAAGGTGGTGGCCAGGCATGTAGCTGAGGGTGCGGCCACACCCTGGGTGCAGCCGCACCGCCCTCAGCTCCGCCTAGCCCCACATTCTCTAGCGGTACAATTAATGCTCCAAGAGGCGGTTGCATGTGGTGCTTTCCTAAAATACATGAGCAAACAGTCATACTCAAGCTATAAAAGGAGGCCCCCTCTCCACATTCAAGAGCATCATACATATTTTGGGAGAAGAAGAAGGGCTACACTCATTCTATTAGCTTCTAGTTAGACTAGTTAGGGTGTGAGAGAGGGAAGGAGTTAGAGGAATAGCGGAGTAGCGGTGCCCTCTACCTTCTGTACTCGGCAAGCCTTGTACCTCGAGTGTACAGAGTGCCAGACTTGTCGGCCCCCTCTACCCTTGTACATCTACATTCATCTTACTACTTGAAGTAAGAAGTTCATGTTCATCTTTCGGTTCTGATTCTTTAAGTAAAAGTTATCATTGTTACTACTTACTTGTAGGTTCGTCGTCCGTCCTCGTCGTAGGTGCTCTAATAGAGGACTCCTGATAAAGACGGAAGTTCCTGGCCAATGCTAGATTAGTAGAGGTTAGCGTAGACGTGGTGTCTAAGCTACACATTACCTTCATTTGCCTCATATCCCATGGTTGAGGGGTAGGCGGTAGGTGGTGACAACCCTATCCGTCCTTCATAATCCCCCAAGTTCAGATACGGCGTAGAGCTATAGGCAGGCATTGACTGGTAGACCAGTTGCAATCTAGTGCCCGAAGTGAGTCTGTAGTAGCAGAGTTATCTTCACTTAAGGCTTCTACCCTTAGAAGAACCTCGCTACCCAAGTTATCCTTCATCTTGTTCACCTAGGTATGCTAGCCAAGAGACTACTTACACTACCGTTCCTTTGGGAAAATATGATACCCTGAATACTTTCGGGTGAAGTGCTACAATGGTACTTCCATGCGCTTGCGGACTTTTCTACTTACGCTAAGACGCACCAACACTTTCAATGGTAAAGAAATTCCTACCAAGGTCAAATATAATGATAAAACCTTCTACATATGCTACGTGTTTTTGTGTTGAGCTTTGTCAAACTTTGTTGACCCATGTTGAGAAAGTTATCATGCTTTTAAAATCAAGACCACATACACGCCACCAAATATATGCACTACTCCTACACTGTGAGTAGGCACAAAAACATGACTTTCACCTAGATCTATCCAAAAATGTTCTACTCCTACACTGGGAGTGAACAAAAATATATTTGTTAGGTTCCATCAAAATAAATGCTCCAAATCCTTGTTCATATCTCTCTCAAAAGTTTCGTTGCAAAAAGAGGCATGAGTCTATCATCAAAAAAAGAAAAAAGAGAGAAAGAAAAAGAAAAAGAGATGAAAAGTAGAAAAGATGGATGAAAGATAGCCCATGCTCTCACAAAATTTTTCTAAGTCCTAATAAAGAGAGATATGTTTTAAAAGAGCATAGTATAATTAGGTTAGCCGCCATATAAATGTTCCACACACATGCACAACTTGATTTGTATGTATGACATCTTTCTCCTTGGATCCATTGTTTGACTTAGCAAAATATGCAATTCAAGTATGCCTTCATACATTTCCAACCCTAGCCCCACATAAGCTTTTTAGATGTAGGAAGAAAAAAGAGAGGCAATACTATGATATGCCTTGGTGAGGAACCAAAACACCTTTGAGGGATTCGAGAGTACCATTCGAGGAGTACATGTGAACTATGCTCTATTTAGAAAAGTTTACCAAAACATCCAAGTTACTAAGGTAAGAAAATGGGAAGAGATGACTTTGTTTTAGAGCCGTTCCACTTTTCAACCACTCAAGAAGATATGTTAGCCACTCCACATATCCCGCAAGTACGAGGTATATTTTTGTAATAATTATTATGCTAGTCTCATATCTTGAATTACCATGTTTTTGTTAACTTTATCCTAACCTTTGCACGGGACAAGCAAAGATCTAAGTGTGGGGGAACTTGTTGGCGGTCCTTAACGATCAAATCCAACCGCCAATTAAGACACAAAAAGAGGAGAAAGTGGTGAACTGAACACATATGCATTTACTATTGACCTAGTTCCACATGTATTTGGATATTATTGTTTTGCAGAACATAAGTACAAATACATGGAGAAATTCACCAAAAGGCGCTTTCTGACGCAGATTTGCATAAAGGAATAATGGAGAAGCCCATTAACTTAAATTTATCCAGGCAAAATCCCCACCAAGGAGCAGCCCAGGAACCATCACCGACCCACCACGTGAAGGCGGTGGCAAGAGGGCTAGGTCAGGGGGCAGCCGACCCTAGGGGTCAGGCGACCCCCCACCGGTGCCTTTCTGCTGCTCCTTCGTGTGGCGGTTGCATGAAGCCATGCAGAGGCGGTGGAGACTAGGATTCCCTCCAAAATTGGACTCTGCACCCCTCTCATAACACACTCTACACTTGAGCATTCCTTCATATTTTTAGTAGTAGTGTCCCTCTAGGTGCTCCTACCTAGTTGTAATAGAGAAAATAGGGAGAGAGTTAGAGGAAAAAGAGCGAAGGAGGAGCCAGGTCTATCGAAGCCTCCTCTACCTTGTATCTCTATGGAGCTAACTCGTTTTGACTAGCCTCTAGGTTTAACTTTTGGTAATTCTAAGATTTCTATTTGATCAAGTTCATTGCTTACTTTACTTTACTTATGGGATCTCTGCTCGACCAAGTGCTCTAGTCTACATACCAGACTAGGGTAGTAATCGTTAGCATAGACATGGTGTCTAGGCTAGTGTTTACCTGAGTTTGCGCCCAATCCCATGGATAGTTGTGGTAGCCCTAGAGGTGACAACTCTGACCAGGCCTTTGTAATCCACCACATTCGGATTGGTGTTTCCATAGAGCTTTTAGCAGCCTTTCCCCGATCACCCCTTCCTAGTCTTTTCGAGGATTAGAAAGGCACTGCTACTCCAAAGTTAGTGAGTTTAGTAAGCATGAACCTTGGTCATCTAGTTTGTCTTGGGAAAACCTTAGAAAATGCCTCTCTACCCACAAAAACACTTGGATGACCTTGATCCTTTCTAGTTCACTTCTTGTTCGCCATGGAAATCGATACCTAGAATACTCCGGGTGAAAGTTACAGCGGTATCTGTACGCTTGTGGATTTATCTATTTGCATTAACAAATACCAACACACCACAAGAGAGAAATCTCCACAAAGCTCTCAAGATGTAGAAGTAGAATAGCTCTAGTTGAGAGTTAGGGAGAGTTGAGCCATGTTTAGGTTCTGGAGAAATATTCGAAGGTTAGGTATATCTTTGTATCTCACCTTTGCAAGACTTATGCTTTAATATAGTTATCTTCTCTATCTACTTTTATGCTTTTCATGTGTATGGTTAGTATAGTTATCATACCTTAGCATGGGATCTCCACTCGCATCGAGTGCTTTAGTTATCTTATGTGACTAGAGTAGTAATCCGTAGTATGGGCATGGTGTTTATACTATAGCTTACCTGAGATTACGCTCAATCCTGTGGTTAGTTGTGGTAGCCCTAGAGGTGACAGCGCTGTCAGGCCATTGTAATCCACTACGTTCGGATTGGTGTTTGTAGAGCTTTAGGCAGCCTTCCCCCAACTACGCTTTCTCATCCCCCTGAAGAGTTGAAAAGGTACTGTTGCTCCAAAGTGTTATTGTGTGTGATTGCTATATGTACCCATGAATTAGTTATACCCTATAGAACTAAAGTAATAGAGAAGTATTTAGGAACCTTGAACTCACCCGTTGTCCTCTCAACTTAGCCAGACTGCTCATTTATTATGTAATTCTCCTATTTCTGTGTTATTATTCATAACTCTTATCATTATCAACACTTACCCCAACTTAGTTTAGTCAGTATACTAGTTAGTAGACACATGATGGTGAACTATCAACTTCTTTAACCATTGTTTCCCTGTGGATAAATATGATACCTTGGAATACTCCTGGGTGAAAGCTACAGCGGTATCCAAGCGCTTACGGATTTATCTATTTGTGTTTAAAAATACCAATAGGGAGTACACAAAAACATGCTCTCCACTCAAACAAAAACATGCTTGATAGGAATCCATCAAATAAATGCTCCAAGTTCTTATTAAACATGTCTCTTGAAAAGTTTCTGTTGTAGAGAAGAGGCATGGGCTATGCAAAAGAAAAGTAAAAAAAGAGAAGAAAAAAATGGAGACAAAGATGTCCAAAATATTGAAAACAATGGGTACTTAGATGCCGCCTGAAAAAAGAAAAAGAAAAAAAAAGATAGCCCCTGCTCTTGCGAAGTGTTTAAGTTTGAACAAGAGAGATATGTTTCAATGAGCATAGTAGGATTAGGTTAGCCACCATATATTCATCAACACACATGCACATTTTAATCTAAGAGTATGACATTTTCTCCTTGGATCCTTGTTTTGACTTTACAATATATGCAATGCAGGTATGCTCTCATATTTATTCCTACCTGAGCTCAACATAAGCCTTTAGAAGTAGGTAGACACAAAGAAGGCAAGATACTTTTGTGCCTTGGTGAGGATCGAAAAATACCAAATATATTAAGTGATTTGAGAGTACCACAAAAGGAGAAGGTAAGCTATGTTTAGTTTTCCAAAATCCTAAAATGTTCCTCCAATTAACTTGACTAAATGAATATGGTGATCTGTTTCAAGCTGTTCCATTCTTCATCCACCCAAAGTTTCATGGAAGACACTTTGAATCCTACAGAGCAAGTATGACTAGGAATAGTTTTATGTTGATGTCTTGTCCCAAGGTTACGTCTAAAGTAATCCACCTTTTATCGAGGATGAGTAAAAGCCTAAGTGTGGGGGAGCTTGTTGACGGTAGTTAATGCCAATCATAAATCGTCAATATACCTTGCATAAATGATTAAAATGGATCACCAACATAGGTATAGTGTTTTTAACTAATGAGTTCCACAAGTTTTGGTGATTTCATGACTGCATGAGGAGTTAATAAAAAAATAAGCAATGTGGACCTATTCGTTAGAGCAAATCATGATCAACCACAATGAAAATGACTTGGAAGATTCTAGAATCATCGTAGAAGACAATCCATCGAGACCTGACCCTGGATGTCAGGCTATGGAGCTGGACAGCCCCACCTATAGGCCAATTGGCCTCCTAGGCCCACCAGTCAGCCCCCACTTCGAATGTCAGTTCTCCACCACCTCCTAGGTTCAATCTCTGGCATTGTTCAAGATCGGTTTGTATCGAGGGTTCAGATTTGACATTGCCATGGATTCATGGGCCCACAGAACTCCTGGTGCCACCTATAAAAGGCACCCCCTACCTCCTTCAGGAGGGTATCGATCCTTATCCTCTTCTTAGGATTAGATGATAGCAATCAAGAGAAGAGTAGTCCTCTATGTTCAAATCTACCCTTTGTAAATAGAGAATAGTGAGATAGAGAGTGAGGGAAGAGATTGGAGGAAGTGCCAGCCTATTGGTGCTCTCTCTATGGCTTGTACCTTGGTGGATTCAAGTTCTTCTTGAGATTGCTTTTGAGCTATCTCTGGTAATCAACTTCTGATTCAAGTAAGTATTGTGTTTATATTATTCATTAGGTTTGTGACTCTTTTCAGTACTTTAATCCTTGTAGCTCTTGGGTTAAAGTAGTAATTATAGTGTAAGCATGGTGTTTAGACTATGTTACTCATGGATGCACCCTGCATTCCGGATCAGTGGTAGATCACGATGGTGACCTCATTGAGTCCTTTGTAGTCCATCTCCCGTTTGTAGGCCAAGTAGGACCCAGTTTCTACAGAATACTTAGTTTGTGCCTTTCCTTAGTAATGTCCCCAGTTGAACACTAGTAAGACATTGCTTGCCCAAGTTAGAAGAAGAGAACCTTAGTAGTCCTCTCTATGCTCATGTTTATCCTAAGCCTTGTTGCTAGCCCTAGTTAAGTTAGACTTAGTGTCGTGGGATCGAAACCGTGGAAAGCATTGTTATTCGAGGTGGTGTCAGAGTACGTGTGTCCAGTGGCTTAGGTGGACTCAAGAACACAAGAATCACAGAGAGGACACAATAGTTTATCCTAGTTTGGGCTGATCAGTGCCCTACATCCAGCAGCTGGTGATCCTTCTACTCAAGAGCACCCAAAATCAGGGGGTTACAACAGAGTGTACATGAGGAAGATAAAGATTTGGTAGGGGTTAGCTTGGTGCTAATCCTGAGGTTGCTAAACACCAGAGTTGCATTCCCCTCATTGGAGAGGAGGAAGACGATGGGTGCGGTGGAGGATCTCTCGGTGCCCCTCTCTCTGGGTTGCTCTACTCTTAGTGTCGAGCAGGATCGGATCAGTGAGGAACAGAATGATCTATCTAGGATCATCCTCTCCCTCTGGGATCTGACCTATCCCTTATATACTAAGATAGGTCAAGTACATGGTGGTTTGGGGGGAGGAGCCTATGGTCTACATGCGCCAGAGTCTAGGAGGGTCTTATAGTGGCGCTCTGTGGACCATGGCAATGTCATGGAGCCAAAGAAGCTCTGGGCGTCATCTGGCTGCTCTACCCTAACACACTGAGTGTCAGGCTATGTCAGCTTCGACTGGCCTCCCCTAGGTGTGCCTTTTGGACACTTCTTGGTGGCGAAAGAGGTCGGCTCGAGGGGCAGATGTGTGGTCCTAGGAGCCCTTGAGCCCTTGGAGGCCGTGGAGGAGTTTGTCTTCTTGGGTCACGCCTTGTGTGTGACCCTGTCTGAGGAGTGGTTGATAGCACTGCACTCGCGAGGCAGTGCCTAGGAGCCCCTAAGCCTTAATGGCTTAGGGTGTGTCTTCTTGTGCTTGGGCCTTGGCTGGTGCCTAAGGCTAAGGAGAGGCCAAGGATCAGGTCTAGTCTCCCATCGATCGAGAGCCCTGGGCTCGGGCAAGCCCTCGAGTGTTGAGTAGAGGCAGTAGGCTTACTCAGACTGGGCCCGATCCTCTGACCTAAGGGTGCGCATGAGCATACCCGGTGGGTATAGCCCTTGAGCCCTCGAACGATCCTAAATGGGTCGATCAGGGGGTCTCTTGGTTAGGAACCCTTGATCCCGAGGTTTAACATACCCATATGTTAGAATCTCATTAGATTTGTGATGATGATGAAGGGCTGAATTCGATCCTTCATAGATTGAGCCAGCCATGGCAGGGATGCCTTCTGCTGATGAGAGTGTCGTGCCATTTGTGGGCCCTTCCCCAGTATCACGGGGGTGCTCAGCTATCGAGGCCGAGCGATGGTGCCATTTTTTTATAAACCGGACTAGTAAATTTATACGATTGTCGTGCTACTGTAGGAAGACAATGGTAGCATCCAAAAGACACAATGATTTATACTAGTTTAGACCGAAGCCCTATGTCCAGTCTCTGAGATGATTGAGAGCATGTTCCTCACTTGAATGCTCTGAAGTCCTTACAATGGGGATTGAAGAATGGAGGAAGAGGTAGGAGAGCTAGAGCTAGGAGACGGGCTGCCCAAAGGAAAGATTTAGGAGCCCTTCTACGGTGTAAGAATGAGTGAATGAGTTCGGATCCCCCAAATGGGTACCCTAGCTGCCCTTATATAGAGTTCAGGTCTAGGGTGTGTACAAAGAAGAAAGTTCTCCCAGCCAAAGGATCATTAGCCTGAGGAAGGACCTAGCTAACTTTGCTTGCAAGCTACACCATCTTGTGGTGCACGTCTAGGCATGGTTATCATCATGGTCCTATGGCCACGTCATGGCATGGTGTGATGTGTTGCTACTGTGCCGGCCGTGGCAGCACTATAGGAATGGTGGTGGTTCACCAGCCGTCCTGTGCAACATGGTCTTCATCATCGCCTCCTGGTTTCTTGGGGCATCGTACAAGAGCTAGTAGCCACCCCTAGGTCATCGATCGCCCTATTGGCTTGAGGAGCTGAGGGCTATGATCCCGATTGTTGGGGTCTTGGCTCCCGCTGGTCTGGATAACCTCAAAGTCAAGGCCTTCGTCATGGATCCCATTCGGTAGTGGGTAAGATCGTACATGCCTCTTGTCAGGCTATATCTGGCCGGTGGGCACCATGCGGGCCATCACCGCCTTGGGTGGTGTTGTCTTGTCTGAGATGCATGGTGCGGGGGTGGCGTCTGACCACATTGAGGTGACCTCTATCCACTTGGTCCTTGCGAGGTTAGTGCGGCATGCCTACTCTTGTTAGAGCGGGCATGTTTGGCTGGGCTTGACCTCTCCCTATTCCCCCCAGGGGTCAGATCGATGGCGAGGTCATGAGTTTCTTACGCATTGTGCGGCTAAGGCAGAAGGAGGGGTCGGGGCCGACACTGGCCTTGGTGTTAGGCTTGTTTTGCTTGGCTCAGCTAGACCTTGAGTGTTTGGGCCTTCGCTAACTGATGTGTCGTGGGCTGCTTGGCCTGCTAATTAATCAGTGCCTTGAGACACCTAGGGATTATAACCTTGACAGTAGCCCCCGAGCATTTTTGCGATCACAAAGTGATCGTGAAAGCGCTGAGATGCGTGTGCGTTGAGCGCTAGTTCGCAATCTTAGCCTTTCTGAGCTTCGTTGCTTGACACCTTGTGGGCTGGCACATTCAATGTGGTAGGTGGCTGTAATGTTTTGCCCTGTTAGGACATCCTGACGATGTGGTATGTGACTTGCCGAGCCCTATAGTGTTAGTGTGCCATGTTTCGGGTTTCGTGAACCAGGTGGGGCCGAGTAGTCTCGTCAATGCTATACCAGCCCTACCTTTGGGAGGGTCTCGATTTCCCCAACCTCACGTGGCCACCTCTCATAGTTCACCACGCAGTGCAGGGATCCTAGGCCATTTAGTCAGTCCCTGGGCCTATAAATAAAGGCTCTCCTACTATTTGAACCGCTCATGGCTGTAACTTCAAGTCCTCACAGATTTCCCTGAATGGCTAGATGTTGAGAGGGTGAAGAGATGAGAGAGGAGCGTTTGAGGAGAACTGCATTGTTCCCGTTATATGTCCCACTAGGGGTCTTCTGTGATGGTCGAAGCTAGTGTCGCCCTTTCCAACAGCTAGTGCTAAAAGGGGACTTGTGAGTAGGGGAGGATTGAGGCGGTGTTTAGGCCAACTGCAGGCCCTCGTGATTCTTGCTCACCCCCGAACCCGTAGGTTTGGGCTCGCTGAAACACGAGCACCAAGGACTACAACCAACTCCTCCTAGAGCCTATAGACCACCCTTGGAGGCTACCTAAGGTTCGGGGGAGGCATTGCCATCCCTTGATGTCTCCATCATGCCTTCCGAAGCATGATGGTGGTGGCCTGCTAGCTCAGTACCGCCCTAGTCCTTTTCTCCCTACACTTTTCTGCCCTAGAAGTTGTAGTGCTACAAGAAGGGAAGCGAGGCGATTTCTCATCTTCTTCCTCCTGCACTTGTAGCAGGTGCCTCTGGGGACCCCGATGCTGCTGCCTAGGTGGCAGCGCTGTGGCTCTGTACTTTTTCAAGCGGTTTGACTGCTCTTGTACTTTTGGGGATTTAATGAGAAGAATGTTCTTTTCTGTTATCCAGGTTTTCCCCTGTGCCTGAGGAGAGCCCCCAAGCCGCGGGATCGGGGTCTTGCCTTCGGTTTGATGATGTAAGGAATTGCTTCCTTGACCTCTCCTTGTGTGATCGTGAGGTTTTCTATGATTGTGCATTGGCTCATAGGTCTTGTACCTATTTGTGTCTTCCATGTTACCAAGCCGTGATCACGCTTTGGGCTCCGCATTACTTCATATAGAAGACTCTGTTGTGTTACTCGGGCTATCTGCTTCATCGATCTCTCTCGAATGGGTCATGGACCTCTCACAGTTTGCAAGTTTCTGAAGCTTCCCTTAGGTCTTCAGACCTAGAGATGTCGGGCAGAGTTTTGGTCATGTTGCCCTATTATAGGCGGGTTTGGTTTTTGCCCCATGCGGGGAGAGGTATGTCCACCGTAACCACAAGGTCAGAGCGATGCGCCTTGTCAAGGTCGATGGGTAATCCGAGCGAGACGCGATATCCTCCCCAATAGATGTGGAGTTTGGTTGTGCCTCATCGAGATACATCCCATAAATCGTTGGTCGTCAAACCCATCGGTACACAACCACCTCCACAGCGGTCAGAGGGAAAGATGCCTCCCCAGAGGGGGTCAACCCGGGTGACTTCAAAGTGGACAACTCGAAAGCAGAGAGAGATGGCCATGTGGCTCCACACCACCGATTAGAGCCATGGGGGCCCATCTCCTCCCTGCCCCTATCCCTTTTGTGGCCTAAAGCCCTTCTAAGGGCTGGCCCAAGAGAGGTTTTCCTAAGCACGACGTGGGATCGTGGTTGCGGTGGGTCGCTCTGTGCATGATCTTGGGGGGTTGTTGGACTCCCTAGTCATGTCGTGGCATAATGGCACCCACTCGCGTGCAGTCGTGCGCCGCAAAATACGGGCACGTAAATCAAAATGATATGAATAGATTGAGGATGTGTAAAGCTTAGTTGGTTCATGCTGTTGCGTGGGCAACCATCGCTCCACCTTCCCTTTGATTGCTTCACCTGCTCTGTGTGATTTCCAAGGTGGTTAATGAATGGAAATAAACATGCATGCGCCTGAGGTATTCATCGTGGCCGGTCCTTATGGCTATAAATCAAGAGATCTGGAGTGGTAGAGGGAATCATCTATTTCCCTACGCCTGCCCTGCTGCTTCTTCCTCCTTGCCTTCGAGCGCTTGTGGCTTCCCTTCCTAGCTGATACGATGGATCATGGTAAGCGTCCATGGGAAAATGTTCCAGAGGCTAGTGGTCCGCCGCCGCGTCTCTGAGTTTTGTTGCGTGAATAGGGGTGAGTGCTTAAACAATGTTTTGAGTTTTGATGCCGACTTGAGTTGACAACAAGCACTCCTCAGGGCCGTCTCTCATGCCGCATTGGGAAGAGCCATCGGTGATGCCCCGGCTAGGGTCTTGCCGGCGGCGGGGTCGAGCTCGTATTTGTCGTCTCTGGATGGCCGTTGAGAGTTTTGCCGACTCATCTTCGAGGCAAACAAAACTCACAACCAGTTTTTGTGGCCGCCTATGAGGCGAGGCGGCTGGAGCTCGCCCTTGATGCCGCCAAAGTCGCTCTCGCCACCTCGGAGGGTGAGACCGCCGCTACAAAGTCGGCAGCCACTGGCACCCTAGCCCGCATCATGGGTAAGGACGTCCTTCATCTTGATGTCTATTGACATTTCTTAACATCGCTACCAAGTTTTGTATTCCCCGGCAATGGCACCAGAAATGCGTGTTGATATTTCTTATGCTCAAGTAGATAATTCCGCAAGCGCATAGAATGTCATTGTAGCATTTCACCCGAGAGTATTCCAGGTATCGTTATTTATATTTTACCATAGGGAAGCAAGGGTTAAAGATAGTGATAGTTAACCATCACATATCAACTAACTAGTATACCGACTAGACTAAAGTGGGGGTAGGGGATATACACTAAAGTGGGGTGACACACAAAGATCCAATCATGGAAAGGTAAATTGGAAACATAACTAAGTAGCAGGATAATAATAAAGAGAACACTAGAATCCTAAGTTACTTCTATTCAAGCACTGCTCTAGCTATTGACT
This sequence comes from Miscanthus lutarioriparius, assembly GCA_904845875.1. Classification (NCBI taxonomy): domain Eukaryota; kingdom Viridiplantae; phylum Streptophyta; class Magnoliopsida; order Poales; family Poaceae; genus Miscanthus; species Miscanthus lutarioriparius. Next base: position 70,391,410 of record CAJGYO010000002.1, on the reverse strand, counting down.
ATGGCTATACTGATAAACCAAGATAATGCAAGGTAGGATGCAATAGCACTTGAGGCGTACCTACCCCAAACTCACCCAGAGGGTTGATTGGGCACAAAGCACCATGAGCCCTATGATTTAACAACTAGACCTATCATGGGGGAATACATAGGATGGACAAAGCTTTCACCACCTACCAACTACGCCGATCTATCTGGAGGCCTAGCCATATTGCATGGTAGCCGATAGTATAAGCACCACGCTTACACTATTTGATACTACCCTAGCCTCACGTTAAGACTAGAGCATCAACTAGTGATGAACAACCTATGCTATAGAGAGATTACTTATCATAGGAATATAAGCATAACCAAAGTATAACTAAAGAACAAGACTAATACATAAAGTAAAAGACTTAAAATAATACTTGCATAGAAAGTAATATACTAAAATAAATAAAGTACTTACAAAAGAAAGATAGAGCTATACTAGACTCCTGAAGACTGCTCCAGAGCTCCCACCAAGACTAGCTACTACTAGAAGAGCTACATCTTGAGAGAGTATAGATAGAGCTACATCTCTTGGATGTGTAGGTGTGTGTTACAAGTGAGGGGTGAGGGTCCTATTTATAGCCTAAGGTGGAGTAGGGTTACTCCATCGCCATGTCATCAATCCATGTGCTCTCCATCCTCCTCCATTGGATCAAACCGTGATATAATCAAGGGTAGAGAGCATTTGAGCATGTGCTTCTTTGCATGGAGGCATGCAATGGCGGTGTGGAGAGAGTGGGGCACCGGGCGACATAGGGGTGGCGCCGGCAGGCCCCTATGATAGGTGGGACCTCCGTCCTTCTTCTAGAAGCTTGGCCCACATGTCATGAGTGGGTGTGGATGGTTCTAGATGTCTGCCACGTTGGTTATGTTGCCATGACATGTCAGCGATCCGCGTGATGCTTCATTCGAGCCTTTGATGTTGAACCAACTTGAGATCAGTGGTAGAGAAGCCTTGGAGGACCTCTCCCATAGATCAGTGATGTGGCAAGGGCAGGTGGGGCAGCGGGCGGTGCCCTTGTGGGGCCAGGCGGCGCCACCAAGTGGCCTATGGTGGCCCACCTTGCTCCAAATAGCTCCTAGTGCTTGGTTTTTGATATTTTTGTATGGTTTTCCTGCATGACCAAAGATCTCCAAGTACAAGTGGAAATATGTGAATGATAATCATAAATCACTGCTTGTGGTGTTGTTTGGTGTTGTTTTCTCTCATTTTTGGTGCAATGTTGATGGTCAAAATAGGCATTTATTGACCGCTGTTGACATTTCTTAGCATCACTCTTAACTAAGTTGTCATCCCTAGCATAATGCTAGAAATGTGTTGTTGGTAATTATGAGAACACTTGTAAACTATATATAAGGTATCCACAAGTGCATAGATAATATACCATTGTAGCATTTCATTCGGGAGTATACCGAGTATCGTTATTTAAATTTTGTCCATAGAGAGGAGCTATGGGATTGTGTTGGCATAGAGATATTGACAAATATGTATATGTTGGTGTTTCGAACAAGCACTGGCTAGTAAATTTATAATTGATGCGTGTTAGGCCCGGATGGTGCGCTAAAGGACACAAGGTTTATACTGGTTCGGGCTGAATGTCCCTACGTCCAGTCTGTTGCTGCTCGGGTTATTAGCACCAGAAAAGGTTCGTAGTAGGGGGTACAAACGGTCGAGAGAGGGACTGGTCCCAGGTCTCTGATGGAAGGGTTGAAAGGATGCCAAGAGCCTGGTGGCGGCCTGGCTGTGTGTGTGATGTGTCGAACCAAACTCTCTATGAGTTCGTCTGTGTATGAGTTGTCCGTCAAAAGTTGGTCCCTCTAGTGGGGAGCCCTGCCCCCCCTTTTATAGACCAAGGGGGGAGTAGGGGTTACAGATGGGAGAAAGAGGAAAATACCAAGGGTATAGAAGGTCCTTCGAAGGATCTGGGTCTTCCTTTTTGCCTACGCCTACCCTGTATAACATGGCAGACCGTGTTAGAAGTGGCGTGTTTGTTGATCTTCATAGGCCATGCCCTGGCAGCGTGTCAGACAGGGGTGTCGATCTGTGACCCCGTGGGGAGCGGAAGGCGTGGTGACTGCTCGTTCACCACTGTAGAGGACAGGAGTCTCCCCTTGGAACGTAGTGGTTGTCGTATGTCTGTGTCGGGTTCTTCGCCCAAGGGCTGAAGGCGGCGCCTACAACACTGTAGGGAAAAGAGCATGCGCCTACAACACTATTCAGGCTCTGCCACGCCTGGAAGGTTATAAGCACCCATACCGTCATGCCCTAATGGTACTTTCCTGCAGGGGCGCAGGGCATGGTCCTCGATGCCGCAGTTGACCCAAACGTCTTGTCTCACCTTGTGCCTATCATCATGAAGGAGCGGGGTGCGGTTGTCAGGCGAGGCGGTGCCAGCCTTTGGACATCGAGCGAGGCGAAGTCCGTCGGGCGTGGCGGAGCCCAGCCCTCGGGGGTCGGTCGAGGCGGAGCCTAGCCCTTGGGGTCGGGTGAGGCAGAGTCTTGTTTTTAGCCATCAGGCGGGGCGAAGCCCAGCCCTTGAGGGTCGGTTGAGGCAGAGCCCAGCCCTCGAGGTCGGGCGAGGCGGAGTCTATACCTCAGGGGTTGGGTGAGGCGGAGTCTTGCTTTTAGCCATCGGGCGAGGCGAAGCCTTGCTCCGGACGTCGAGTAAGGCGGACCCCGCCCTCAGTCCTTGGGCAAGGCAGAGCCTAGCCCCTAGCCCTCGGGTGAGGCAGAGTCGTCCCTCAGTCGTCGGGTGAGGTGGAGCTGGCCCACGGGCATTGGGCGAGGCGGAACCAAACTCCCATCGTTCGGGCAAGAAGCGCAATAGTGCTCTTATCTGTCCAAGAGTTTTTAACATTCGATGGTTATTAGTTCCACCTCCTTGGGTACCCTGGTATTAGATCCCTAACAGTTGCCCCCGTGCCCCCGGGTGATTCGGATAGAATCGCCCGGGGGTGTTTTGATTTCGTTGGAGTTAATTTGTCAGAGGGTGCATGCAAGCACACCCGGTGGGTGTAGCCCCCGAGCCCCCAGGTGATTCGAGTAGAATCGCCCGGGGGGTGTTTTTTGATTTCGTCGGAGTTAATTCGCCAGAGGGTGCGTGCGAGTGCACCTGGTGGGTGGAGCCCCGAGCCCCTAGGTGATTCGGGTAGAATCGCTCGGGGGTGTTTTTCGATTTCATCGGAGTTAATTCACCCGAGGGTGCGCGTGAGTGCACCCGGTGGGTGTAGCCCCCAAGCCCTCGGGTGATTCGAGTAGAATCGCCCGGGGGGTAGTATCGGACCCTCTATGGGTAAGGCCGTAAGACTTGGTTTTTCATAAACTGGATATTTTTAAGGGAGTCATGGTATCCCGTTCGTGGGGATTTCATTCAGGGCCGGCCTGGCTGGGGCTTGACTATGGATCGAGGCCCTAGTGATGCTTGTGTCCTTGAGTCCTAGTCGTTTGTGGGCCCACCCTTTGTTGGGACGACCCTTGGGCTCTAGGGCCCTAGGTGGGCCAGAGAGAAAGGCTTTGCGACCCGTGTTCCCTCAGTGGGAAGAGAGTCCTAGTCCGCCTGGGGAAGGTGAACCGCCTGGCGCGACTTTTGCGGGAAGGGATAAGGATCGTGTGCGCGTGTCCCGTGACGTGACGTGGCGGTGTGTCGTGGTGGGCTCGGAGACCGAGGTGGGCCGTTGCCCTTCTTGCATTCGTCGCCCCTATAAAACCACGGGGTTCACCCCTAGGGTTCCGTACTTCGCCTCCTTGCCCTTGCATTCTCAACCTCCGCCGCCAATCGCCTGAGCTCCTCGCACCCGTACTGCTCCCGTCGTCGAACTCGTTGTTGCCTTCTTCCACGTGCTGCTCCCATCGTTGCAATGGACCCGGGGTACATATCCAACACCTCCCCTCAGTGCTTAGAGGGCCTTGTCTGCTGAGGAGTGGTGGCTGCCCGGTGAAGAGGACGAGCCGCAGCCGCCCGATGGGTACGTCATGTCTTTCGCCCACTTCCACGAGCGAGGATTCACCATGCCCGCCCATCAATTCCTTCAGGGACTACTGGACTACTATCAGGTGGAGCTACATCACCTTACCCCTAATGGAATCTAGCACATTGCGGCGTTCATCGCCCTGTGCAAGGGGTACTTGAGGATCAGTCCCCACTTTGATCTGTGGTGGTATCTCTTCGCCGTCAATGTTCTGAAGAGGCGGGCTGGGAAGCAAGAGCTGCACGCGCCGGTGGGGTGCGCCGGCATCCACCTCCGCCACCACCGGGCAGGAGCGTACCCGCTAATGCGTCTGTCCACCTCCAACAAGGGATGGCATTCCCAATGGTTCTATGTCAAGAATGATGCCGCCGCCCCTTTGCTAGCTTTCACTGGGTGCTACATCTTGGAGGCCCCAGAGTCGTGGGGGTGGGGTGTCACGGCCAAGGGAAAGAAGCACCTCAACGGCCTTCTCGCCGCCCTCCGAACTCTGAAGGAGAGGGGCATGAAGGGGTCAGGGATTATCAGCGCCTACCACACGAGGAGGGTTGTGCCGCTAATGGCGCGCGCGCTTCCCCTGTATCAGATGGTGCCCGAAGCGTCGTTCGAAGGGATGGCGCTTGCCGATGAAGCGCTCCCTCCTTCCGAAGTGGCGTAGTGCATCAAGGAGGCGATGGAGCCTACGAAGGACTCCATTGACGCCGTCCTTGACTTCGTGTACCTGGTGCCGAGGCATCCACCAATGCAGCCAGAACCGGGGTTTGTTGAATTCATAAGTTTTCTATCCCCTTGCTCCTCCTTTCACCTGAATTTCTGACACCCTGATGCTAACCTCGGGATGGCGGGACCAGCCGGGGAGACTGTTCTACAAGGACAGCCTGGCTCCGCTGTCGAAGGACCCAAACCAGGAAGCATTGAACCACGCCGTGGCCAGTTGGGACAAGAAGATGAGGGAGCTTGCAAAGAAAAAGGCGATACGGAAGCAGCAAGCTCGAGATCGAGGAGAGGAGACAAGCAGTGAAGATGACGATGATGACGACAAGTCCGATGAGGGAGCAGCCGCCGTGGATAAGGGTGACCTAGAGGACGAGGACCCGCGGCCCACACAGGGACCCTTCCCGTTCCATGCGAAGGGAAGCGAGTCCACGATGACGGTGGAGCCAGGCCTGCCCCTAGGTCCGGTGGGAGCCGTTGGATCTGCTGTCACCCTCGGGGTGCCAGCGGGGGATCGGTGGATGGGAGGGGACGACTCTGATGCCACGCCCCATGAGCTGATGGAGGGGGAGGCTCCGATGCCGCGCCTCGTGAGCTGATGGAGGGGGGCGGCTCCGATGCCACGCCCCATGAGCTGATGGAGGGGGGCGGCTCCGATGCTGCGCCCCATGAGCTGATGGAGGGGGCGGCTCTGGCGCCGCGCCCCATGAGCCGATGGAGGGGACCGGCCCTGTCGCCGCACCCTCGGAGACAAGGGAGACGAGCCCGCTACCTCGAAGCAGGGGGAAGGCTCGAAACGGTCCCACCCACATGAGTTGGAGCAGGGGTCCGGGGATTCGTCCCCAAAACGTACCCGCCACCCGAAAGCGCCAAAGTATGCCACCGATTCCCCTCGTTTTTTCCCTTTATTTTTCTGTTTCGACCTTACACCTTTTTCCCTTTTGCAGATTCTTGCGACGGGGCCACCCTCTGGGGCCGGCGCCCAAGAAGAGCCTTGCCCTTCAGGCGGGACAGATGGCGCTGCCCGACATCGCCCCTATTTCGGGCAGGGGCGGCGCTGACGTTGTGGCCTCGTTGGCCGGTCCGGTGGCGTCCGCGGTGGTGCCCGCGCCCTCGGTGGTTGCCAAGCAGGCGGCCGTGACCATGCCAAGCCAGGAGCAGCCAGATGTAGCCACGGTGGCGTCAGCGGGGGTGGCGCAATCTGTGCCCCCGGCGGTCCAAGTGATGGTGGTTGACGCGGGCCAGGTGGAGTTGGATGCAGCTGTGGTGGCATCTGAGGGAGCAGCGCTGTCCGTGCCACCGGAGGCCCAGATGGAGGTGGCCGTGACCGCGACAAGCTCAGTGGGGTCAGACACTGCCATGGTGGCATCCGAGTGGGTGGCGCAATCCACGCCACCGGCGGCATAGGCCGCGGCGCTCGGGGCAGGCCGGATGGAGGAGGACACATCCGGAGGGTCTCCGGACATCATGGTGGTGGTGGAGAGGACCCGCAAAAGGTCGTCCCTGACCCTGTTGTCGGGGGACAGCCGCTCCCCCACGTGGGGCGAGCCGCCGCTCCAGTGGATGGCCGCTCAGGACCCAACGTCAGTTCTTTTCTCGCTCAAAATATGCTTCCGACAACATGGAGCGGGAGAATCTTGACATCGGGTTCTCGGCTATGATGGACGCCTTGAGCCAGGCTAGTGGTGCCCTGTGTGAGATCCTCATTCCTACTAGCCAGGTACCTGCTTAATCTTCCCTCTTCATGTATTTTTTGTGTTTTCATATTTCTGATACCGGTCTTCTTTTTAGTGTATCATTGCTCATAGTCAGAACAAATCCTGTTTCCTCCATGAGCAAAAGGCGAAGTGGGACCGCCTTATCGAGGAAGCTCGGCTGCGTGGAGACGTGGGCGCGCAGCTTGCTACCTTCCAGCAGCAGGAGGCCGAGGCGCGTCGGGACGCGGAGGAGTACCATGGGATGTTCGAGGACCTATCGGCGAGGGTGAAGGTGGACGAGGAGGCAACCACCAGGCTTCGAAAGGAGCGGGATGAGCTACTACAGAAGGATGCCATGGCTAGTGAGTGGGCTGGTGAGCTCCTGGCAGAGCTGGAGATGGAGCGGGACCTCAAGCTGAAGGCTAAGGAGAGGTCCGTGGTGTTGCAGCAGAGGGCAGACCAGGACACCGAGGTGATTGTCCGGTTGTGCGAGGAGCGGGACGAGCTATGCTAGACCGAGGAAAGACTTCGCTTGGAGTGCAGCACAGCCCGTGAGGATCGCGGCCAGGTCATCCAGGAGCGCGATGAGGTGCGTCGGGTGGCTGACTCCCTCTGGGCAGATCTCGGAGTCACGATGAACCGAAGGTTGGACGCCGAGAGCGCCACTACCAGTCTAGACAAGGAGATTACTGAAGTGTAAGGGATCCTTTAGACCGAGAGTGATGAGCACGACCTTCTGCAAGCCACTATCAGGGTGGTCATCGATGCCCTGAGGGTGGCACAGCCGGCGGAAACCAGCTCGCTCGCGGCTCGTGCCGCGGGTATCACAGCGTGGGTGGGCCAACTTGAGGAGGACGCCTTTCACGCTGGGATCACCCAAGCCTTCACCGTTGCCCATTCCCATTACGATCGGGAGATCAACCTGGAGGTAATGAGCCAAGGCTTCATGCCTGTCTATGAAGATGCTGAGCTGGACGAGATGGAGAAGGCGGTGACTCCACTTGCGTGGAACCTAGCGAACAGGCTGAAAGAGGCGGTTCTCCCTCCGCGGAAGTAGTTAGTTGAATCTGCTTTGATAAACATTTATTCGTAACATGTGAACAAGTGTCGGTACTTTCGTGTCCTAGAAATGGTTTTGTGGATTCGTTTCGTAATTTTTGTTTCGTTTGTTCGGTCTTATCTTCTTCCTTTTTTGTGATGAAAAGAAGTTTTATGTGATCTGACTCTTCCGCTCGTTTCAGACCGTAAGGCCCAAGGTGTGTAGGGGAAGTTTTGATTGTGCTGGTGAGCAAAAATTACTATAGCCATCTGGGTGTTGGTTTCTTGCAGTCTTACCTATCTGTTCCCATGAACCTTGCCATCAGTCTCGATGCGAGGAAAGGTCTGTTGTAATGACCGTTATGAAAAAAGAAAGGAGGTACCCGTACCTTTATCAGCCCCCGAGTGAGATCCGACCCCTTGTGGTTGCTGGGGTCAGATGTTACTAGAGACCGAAGCGAGGGAAGTGAACTTACGTTTTGTATTCGCTCATACCCTTTACTTAGGATTTCGACGATCGCTTTGTGACCGCGCGTTTGGTTTTTATCGCTGGCTCGGCCCTCCCTGAGCCCCCGCACATGGTAGGGATTTGGTCAGGGCTGGCCTGTTTCATAACGTTCGTCCTATCCATAATTCTTTGCAATTTGGAGGGATTGGGGCGGTGTCATTTGCCTCGGTGGCTCAAATGACGTGCCTGATGAGCTCGCTAACGGAGGTGTTCGGGCGGAATCCGATCCTGTTGCTTTGCGACAGAGTTGGCAAATGCCTTAGGTGGCGTTCTATTGCTCCCTGCCCCGCCTTCCAATAGATTCCCCCTCAATGGGGTTTCTATGGGCTCACTAGGGGTTAGTTTGAACTAGGAGGTTGAGATGACCCTATCAGCCTCAATGCGGGTTGGGCAAAGGCCGCTGAGGCTCATCTGCGTTTTTCTCCCCTGACTCTTGTAAAACACGAGGCAGCCTCGGACCTTTCGCGGGTCAGCCTTCGAACCTCGGTCTTTCGATCTCGGGTTAGCGGCTTGAGCCCCCGAGCCCTGTTAGGGTCTGATAAGGGTCGGCCATGTTTCGCGTGTTACCCTGTCCTTGGTTTTCGCAACCGGAGGGGCTGAGTTGATGACAGTTGCCTCGATGGCTCGAGTGCTGCACTCAATGAGCTCGCTAACGGGTACGTTCATGTGGAATCCGGGTCCATCATTTGCTGACAAGGTCGGCAGAGCCCTCAGGTGGCACTCCACTACTTCTTAACCCGCCTCTCGATAGATGCCTGAGCCGTTCGATAGGCTCAGGTGGACTGCTAGCCTATCCTCGATGGAGATTCTGTGGGTTTGGCTCGAGGTTAGAATCGCCCCTGTCCGCTTCTGAGCGAGGTTGGGCAGGGCCACTACAGCTCGTCTCAGTTATTTCTCCCTGTCTCTGTTTGACGCGAGACGGCCTCGAGCCCTTCGTGGGCCGGCCTTCGAACCTCGGTCGGTCGCTGCTCATATTTGAATGAGGTGGCTACCGCTTCGTGATGCGACACGAAGCATTGAGATGCAGGGTTTTTCATATGCAATGTTTGGATGTATGGATTTAGCGTATCTCTTGATTGAAATGAAAGTGGAGGTTGGCAACGTTACCTCAGATCCTGCTGTTCGCGGTGGGGTCGGCGTAACCTGCATAAGCATTGCAATTTTTGTTTTTGTCTCTTGGCGGCGATCCCAGCCGCACGATTGATTTAGTCAAGCTGACAGCTTCTCCTTGAAGGAGGCTCTACAGGGGGACCCTTCCGAACCCTTCTTGGGAAGGTTGGAGCTGAGGTTTGCGGTGTGGGGAACTATGAGCTCGATTACGGTCGTGCACAAAAAACACCATAGCCATCGAGGCGTAGGGTCTGGTAGTTCGTCCAGTTGTATTCAAACTTTCATACCCACACACCGCGCTTCTGGTTTCAAATGTAAGGAGGCGTCAGGTGAAGAGGGTGTCTAAACGAATAGACACCCTCGGCAGCCCTCGAGCAATGTCCATGCCCATGGCATTGCTGGGGTTGGTAGCTCGGTGAAGAAATTATCACTCAAAGTAAGTAAGCAGAGGTACTTATCTTTCAGTGGTGGTTCGTTTGTCATTTTACCTGGGCCGCCCGATTAGCCCAAGAGGCCTACCGGGCTCCCTTTGGATGGGGGTTCCGTTGTTGGGTCGTTCCACAGTCCTGCCCAGGGAAACGGAGAGTCGCCTGCATGCGAGTGTGCCCTGGTTCTCGCGCCCAGGGCGCATTAGTGGTGGGCCACACCCAGGCCACATTCTGTTTGACCAGGCGACATCTTATCGACCAGGGCGCGTCCCAACGGTTCCGTCACGTCCCCTCGAATTTCTATCAGCATTGATTTCGCATTTGCATTGAATAGGGGAAGGCATAGAGTTTTTCGTCCCAACCTTTCGCCTTTCCTTAGCTATAGAGCCCCTTCTTTAAACAGGGGGAGGGGAGTTCTTGTCCCACGTCTTAGCCTGCCTCTGAGCCGCTACCTCTTCTTCTCCTCCCTTTCCACCGAATGCGTCCGTGCATCGCGGCGGTTCCTGAGTGAGGGAGGGTAATACCAGAGAGAGAGAAACTCATTGATCCGCTCATGAATCCAGAGCATGATGTCGAGCTGGAGGTCATCCAATGTAGATGAGATGGTGCGGGTTGCCTTTGCCGAGAAGGGGTCGCTGCCGTCGAAGGAGGAGGGGCACTGGAGGGTGCCGAGCGTCATTGGCCTGGCCATCATTCGTTGCGGCCTTCCTTTTGGCGGCGCGCCCCCGTTCAGATGCCATTGTCGGGGTTGCGGCTGATGACAATGGCGTAGTCCCGGATTCCCCGGCGGAGGGGCACCACAGTCGCCGGCGTGGTGCTCGATGTTGCAGATGATGTCGCCTTCGAGGATCCTGCGGAGCGGCGGGACGTCGCCGATGGAGAGCATGGCACGGCGGCCGCAGTAGATGGACTGGCCCGTGTACATGCCAGGACGTTGCCGATGGAGAGCGTGGTGTGGCGACTGGAGTAGTACTTGTAGTAAAGCTTGGCAGAGACTGTAATTGAATAAGTTTGTGGGGGAGCCCCCGAGTAAACAGTCTTTTGAATTTTAGAGTATATTAGTCCATTTCATGATGAAATCACTTTGTAAGTGGTGAATTTGTGCAAAGAATGAACAAATTTTCATCTTTTGTTACGGCAAGCAGCTTTTTAGCTCCCTCTTTTTGTAGAAGAGGTTTTGGTGCCCTCCGACCCTTCCCATGGTTCAAGTTGTCAGAAACTAGGAGTGCGGGAGAATTAATTCTGATCATGCTAGTGAGCAAAGAGGTCATAGCCGCTAGGGCGTGGGTCTCCCGCAGTCCTACCAGTTGTACTCAGAATTTGTTCCCGAAATCTTAGTCCTTACTACTTGTTATGAGAAGAACAAAAAACTTAGAGAATGTTTGCAAAGATAACACAGGAAGTGTTTGCAAGATCAACGTACTTGTATCATTTGTATCAGCCCCTGAGTGAGGTCTGACCCCTCACGATTTGCAGGGGTTGGATGTCACTAAAGATTGGGGATTTGTAAAGACAAAAAACTGATAGGGAAAAGTATGCGTTTATTTAAGGGTAAAAATGGCATAGCTGTTCGATGTTCCAGGCGTTGGTGAAGACCTTGCCGTTGATGGTTTTCAACTTGTAGGCACCTGGATGGAGTACTTCCACGATGACGTATGGCCCTTCCTAGGGTGGGGAGAGCTTGTGGCGGTCCTTGTTGCTCTGTACGAGGCGGAGAACAAGGTCCCCGACGTTGAAGGCTCAGTCCCACACCCGTCGGCCGTGGTACCGCCATAGCGCCTGCTGGTACTTGGCCGAACGGAGCAGGGTGATGTCGCGGGCTTCATCTAGTTGGTCCATGGCATCTTGGTGGGATGCCTCGGCTCCCTGTTTGTCGTATGCTCTGATTCTTGGCGCTCCATAGTCGAGGTCTGTTGGGAGAATGGCCTCGGAACCGTAGACCATGAAGAAAGGTGTGTAGCCGGTGGCCCGACTGGGAGTTGTCCTTAGGCTCCAGAGCACCGCCGGGAGCTCGGCGACCAGCGCGCCAAACTTGTTCAACCGGTTGACGATTCTAGGCTTGAGGCCCTATAGGAGCATGCCGTTTGCATGCTCGACCTGCCCATTCGTTCGGGGGTGCGCGACGGCCGCCCAATCGATCCGGATGTGCTGTTCATCACAGAAATGAATGAATTTCCTACCGGTGAACTGCGTGCTGTTGTCTATGATGATGGAGTTTGGTACTCCAAAACGATGGATGATGTCAAGGAAGAATAGCACAGCCTACTCGGATTTGATTGTGGAGATTGGCCGAGCTTCGATCCATTTCGTAAACTTGTCTATGGTGACAAGTAGGTGGGTGAAGCCCTCGGGCGCCTTTTTGAGTGGCCCAACCAGGTCGAGCCCCCAGACTGTGAAGGGCCACGTGATGGGGATCATCTGGAGTGCCTGGGCCAGGAGGTGAGTTTGCCGAGCGTACTACTGACACCCTCGCAGGTGCGTATGATTTGCTCGGTGTCGGCTACTGCAGTGGGCCAATAGAAGCCCTGTCGGAATGTGTTTCCAACCAAGGTCCTTGGTGCGGCATGGTGACGGCAGACCCCACCATGGATGTGGCTCAACAGAAGTTTTCCCTGTTCGCTAGGGATACAGAGCTGCAGGATCCCAGTGTGGCTCCGTTTGTAGAGTTCGCCTTCTACAAGAACGAAGGTCTTGGCGCGACGTGCGAGCCGTCGAGCTTCTGTCTTGTCTGTCGGTAGTGTGTCGTGGAGGAGGTAGTCGAGGTAAAGCATTCTCCAGTCATTCGGAGGGTCGAGCTCTGCTGCTGGATCCTCTTCAAGCTCCATGACCTCGGGGTTGGACGGAGCAGTCGGTGGTTCGACCCTCGGGGCTAGATCAGATGGGCCATCGTCAGCCTGTTCTGACCCCTCGTAGCACACCGAGGGCTTATGTTGAGCACTGGCGAAGACACCCATCGGCACTGGCTCTCTATCGGACACTGCTTTTGCGAGTGCGTTGGCCGCTTCGTTGAGGCGCCTTGGGATTTGATTGAGTTCGAGGCCATCGAATCTGTCCTCCAGCCATCGGACTTCTTGGCAGTACACCGCCATCTTGGCGTCGTGGTAGCTCGACTCCTTCATGACTTGGTTGATGACTAGCTAGGAGTCACCCCTGATGTTGAGACATCGGATGCCCAACTCGATGGCGATTCGTAGGCCGTTGATGAGCGCTTCGTATTTGGTGACATTATTTGATGAGGGGAAATGGAGCCGAACCATGTACCTCATGCAGACCCCGAGGGGTGATACAAAGACCAGCCCCATGCCGGTGCCCTTTTTCATCAGTGACCCATCGAAGTACATCGTCCAGTACTCTTGATCAACGACTGCCGGTGGCGTCTGGACCTCGGTCCATTCCGTGATGAAGTCAGCCAACACCTAGGACTTGATTGTCGTTCGGGGTGCATACGTGACGCCTTGGTCCATCAGCTCGAGTGCCCATTTCACGGTACTCCCCGTGCTGTCCTGGCTATGGATGACCTCGCCAAGGGGGAACGACATCACGACTGTCATGGTGTGTGACTCAAAGTAGTGGCGCAACTTCTTCTTGGTGATGAGTACGGCGTATAGGAGTTTCTGGATTTGGGAGTAGCGGGTTTTGGAATCGGATAGTACTTCACTGATGAAATACATACGGCACTGCACCTTGAAGGCGTGCCCCTCTTCTTCCCGCTCTACTACCAGGGCGGCACTGACCACTTGCGTGGTGGCCGCTATGTATAGCAGGAGGGATTCTCCATCACTTGGAGGAACTAGGATCGGGGGTTTTGTTAGAAGTAGCTTGACCATGTCAAGCACCTCCTGGGCCTCGGCTGTCCACTCAAAGCGGTCGGCTTTCTTTAGGAGTTGATAAAGGGGGAGTCCTCGTTCGCCGAGGCGCGAGATGAATCAGCTGAGGGCGGCGAGGCACCCCGTGATCCGCTGAACCCCCTTTATGTTCTGGATTGGGCCCATCTTTGTGATGGCTAAGATTTTCTCCGGGTTGGCTTCGATGCCGTGCTCGGAGACGATGAAGCCGAGCAGCATGCCCCTCGGGACCCCAAAAACACATTTCTCAGGATTGAGTTTGATGCCATTTGCCCGGAGTTTAGCAAAGGTTTGTTCAAGATCGGTAACAAGGTGGTCAGCCCGTTTGGACTTAACTACGATATCGTCGACGTAGGCCTCAACGGTCCGCCCAATGAGGTCCATGAGGCAGTTGAGCATACAGCGCTGGTAAGTTGCCCTGGCGTTCTTCAGACCGAATGGCCTTGAGATGTAGCGGAACGATCTGAAGGGGGTGATAAAAGACGTCATGAGCTGGTCGGACTCTCATCGTGATTTGGTGGTAGCCAGAGTACACGTCAAGGAAGCAGAGGGTTTCGCACCCTAAGGTAGAATCGACTATTTCGTCTATGCGTGGCAAAGGAAATGGGTCCTTTGGGCACACCTTGTTGAGACCCGTGTAGTCGACACACATCCTCCATTTCCCGCTCTTCTTTCGTACAAGAACAAGATTTGCTAACCACTTTGGGTGGTGTACTTCCCTAATGAATCCGACGGCCAATAGTTTTGCTATCTCTTCTCCGATGGCCCTACGCTTTTCCTCGTCGAAGCGACACAGGCGTTGCTTCACTGGCCTAGAGCCTGGGTGGATTTTCAAGGTATGCTCGGTGACTTCTCTCGGGATGCCTGGCATATCGGAGGGTTTCCACGCAAAGATGTCTTTGTTGTCGTGGAGGAAGTCAACGAACACGCTTTCCTATTTGGAGGAGAGCACGGTACCAATGCGTACCATTTTACCCTTGGAGTTGCTGGGGTCTATGAGGACCTCCTTGGAGCCCTCTACCGATTTGAACGACCCGGTTGATTTCTTCGCGTCGGGCGCTTTTTCGGCTACCTCTTCCTTGAGGGTGGCGAGTTCCCTAGACGCGATGACTGCGGCGACGTGGCCGTAGCATTCGAATTCGCACTCGTAAGCGCGCTGGAAGGAGGTGCCAACGGTGATGACCCCACAGGGACCCAGCATCTTCAGCTTGAGGTATGTGTAGTTGGGGACGGCCATGACTTCGCGTAGCACAGTCGTCCTAGGATGGCGTGGAAGGTTCCAGGGAACCCCACCACGTCGAAGGTGAGGGTCTTAGTCCTATAATTGGACTAATCCCCAAAAGTGACGGGCAGATCGATCTGGCCCAGTGGCACAGCCTGTTTGCCAGGCACGACGCCATGGAAAGGCACTCAGATCAGGCGGAGGTTCGTCCGGCTAATGCCCATCTTGTCGAGCGTCTTGGCATACATGATGTTGAGGCCGCTGCCTCCGTCCATTAGTTCTTTCGTGAGCCGCTTCGGGCCAACGATCGGGTCAACTACAAGCGAATACCTCCCTAGGTGCAGGACAGTATCCGGATGGTCGGCCCGGTCGAAGGTTATGGCAGATTCTATCCACCGGAGGAAGGTAGGCGTGGCCGGTCTGGTTGTATAGACCTCGCGGCGCACAACCTTCTGGCATCGTTTGGAGTCATAGGCCGTTGATCCTCCGAAGATCATAAGGGCACCGTTCGGTGTCGGGAAGGCGTCGTCCTTCTCCTCGGCGACATCTGCGGTGGGGGCAGGTTCCTTCCCCTGCTCCCCTTTGTTGGCGCTTCTGAGCAAGAACTTTCGCATTAGGCCGCAGTCTTTGAGCTAATGTTTAACGGGAAAGGCGTGGTTTGGGCACAGCCCCTCGAGCATTTTTTCGAAGTGATTCGGAGTGCCCTCTGTGGGCTTCCAGCCACCCTTGTGGTCGGCAGTGGCCACGAGCGAGTCCTCGCGCCGTTGCTTTTTGTTCTTCCTTTTGGTGGAACGATTGGAGGCGCCTTCGCCGGCGCCCTCATCCTGCCTTGCCTTGCCCTCAGAACGGTCGAAGATTGCTCCGACCTCCTCTTCTCCTAAGGCATGGCTAGTGGCGATGTCTAGGAGTTCCTTGGTGGTTCGCAGGCCCTTGCATCCTAGCTTATGAACCAAAGACTCGCAGGTAGTTCTGGATAGGAAGGCCCCTATCACGTCGGTGTCGGCGACGTTAGGGAGCTTGTTGCACTACTAGGAGAAGCACCGGATGTACCCACGGAGGGTTTCATCGGCCTTCTAGCGACAGTTCTTGAGGTCCCATGGGTTCCCAGGGCGCTTGTATGTGCCCTAGAAGTTCCCCACAAAGATTTCCATCAGATCCACCAAACTCTGAATGGCGTTGGACGGTAGGTGCTCCAACCACACTCGTGCCAAATCGGCCAAGAATAGTGGGAGATTGCGAATAATGAAATCATCATCATTCGCGCCATCGCCTTGATAGGCAAGCCAATAGTCTTCAAGCCAAAACCCGGGGTTTGTCTCCCTGGAGTATTTAGGGATGTTGGTAGGTGGTCGGTACCTTGGTGGGAAAGCAGCATTGAGGATGTGCCGGCCGAAGGCCTGAGGGCCCGGCAGGCCAGGGCTCGGGCACCGGTCCTCGCTGATGTCGTAGCATCCGCCACGCTGAGGGTCGTAGCCACATTTGGCTCCTTCTCTTGAGTCATTATAGGCACGTCTGCGGGCGTCGATGGTGCTACGTGCGTCGTGGTTGTGGCCGAGACATTGATGCACCAGGACAGCAGTGTGCTGTCTGCCGCCTGGCGGTGTCTGGTGAACCGACGCATCCTTGGCGGGGTGCACCGAGGGCTTGTGCTGGCTGGTGTTGAGCTCGCGTCGCTGAGACAATGAGCTTTCCGCTTGCTGCGTCACCGCACTCTCGAGCAACGTGCGAATTTCTCAGCGGGCACGATGATCCTCGAACGTCGCGGCCTCTGGAAGGCCGTGAAGCAAGGCCGTCGTAGCGGCAATGTTCTGGCTTACCCGAGCGAAGTGAGGGAGGGTCCCATCGTTGGTGAGGATCCTTTGGTGTACATCACGGGCCGTGGCGCGTGCGCGCCCACTGCTTCTGCGGCGTTCGATCTCGCGATTGATTTCCTCGTACTCCCGCATGAGCCCTTGTTCGGCCTCATCGATCTCCAGCTTTCGGGCTCTCAGCTGTTCCATCCTTACGTGAGATGGGGCCGCTGCCTCCCCTCTGGTCCTACCATCAAGGTTGCCTATCGGGGTAGCCTCATCCCCGGAGACGCTTTCGACGCGCCCCTCGGGGGTTTCCGCCATGAAGCATTCTCGGGAAGGGTGATGGCTCCCCCTGCTGGAGTCAGAGCTAGAGGAGGATCCTGGCTCCTCCGTAAGGAGCCCGTGGAGAGACTCCGCATCATGTTCAATTACCCCCATGAACTCACTGTCCGCGGGTGGCTGAACCATCCGTAGTGCCACAAGGTGGCCAGCGGTCACCGCGGCATTGGGGAGACCGAACGGAAATGTTGTCGGGGTGCTCCACACGTGGTGTTCTAGAGAGAGGAGCCCCTCTCCAGAAGGTCGTGCCATGTCATCGTCAGCAGAAAGGGGGAGGCGACGCTGGTTCTCCCTGGACTGCTGGGGTCCAAGGGAGACGCTGAGCCGGCGCCCAAGCCTCTCGTGGTCGAGGTCGATGGAGGGGAGAGATTGGATGGTGGCGTGCGCCCATACCAACTTTCATCCCACGGTGATGATGAAATCTAGGCTCCTAAAGCGCACGTGTGTGCCTAGGACCTAGCTGACGTTGTGGTTAGCCATCCATGGCCTGGTTTGGAACGCGCAAAGGCCCCTACCTAGCGCGCCAACTGTCGGTGTTTCGAACAAGCACCGGCTAGTAAATTTATAATTGATGCGCGTTAGGTCCGGATAGTGCGCTAAAGGACACAAGGTTTATACTGGTTCGGGCTTAATGTCCCTATGTCTAGTCTATTGCTACTCGGGTTATTAGCACCAAAAAAGGTTCGTAGTAGGGGGTACAAATGGTTGAGAGAGGGACTGGTCCTAGGTCTCTGATGGAAGGGTTGAAAGGATGCCAAGAGCCTGGTGACGGCCTGGCTGTGTGTGTGATGTGTCGAACCGAACTCTCTATGAGTTCGTCTTTTTGTGAGTTGTCCGTCAAAAGTTGGTCCCTCTAGTGGGGAGCCCTGTCCCCCCCCCTTTATAGACCAAGGGGGGAGCAGGGGTCACATATGGGAGAAAGAGGAAAGAGGAAAATACCAAGGGTTTAGAAGGTCCTTCGAAGGATCCGGGTCTTTCTTTTTTCCTGTGCCTGCCCTATATAACATGGCAGACCGTGTCAGAAGTGGCGTGTTTGTTGATCTTCGTAGGCCATGCCCTGGCCTCTTTTAGCAAGTGGGTGCGTCCTGTCTCGCCTCCACGAGCGGCATGTAAGATAGGGGTGTCGATCTGTGACCCCGTGGGGAGCAGAAGGCGCGGTGACTGCTCGTTCGCCACTGTAGAGGACGGGAGTCTCCCCTTGGAACGTAGTGGTTGTCGTATGTCTGTGTCAGGTTCTTCGCTCGAGGGCTGAAGGCGGCGCCTACAACACTGTAGGGCAAAGAGCTTGCGCTTGCAACACTATTCAGGCTCTGCCACGCCTAGAAGTGTCTAAGCGCCCATCCCATCACGCCCCGATGGTATTTTCCTTTAGGGGCGCAGGGCATTGTCCTCGATGCCGTAGTTGACCCAAACGTCTTGTCTCACCCCATGCCTATCATCATGAAGGAGCGGGGTGTGGTTGTCAAGCGAGGCGGTGCTAGCCTTTGAACATCAGGCAAGGTGAAGTCCGTCGGACATGGCGGAGCCTAGCCCTCGTGGGTCAGTCGAGGCAGAGCCTAGCCCTCAGGGTCGAGCGAGGCAGAGTCTTGTTTTTAGCCATTGGGCGGGGTGAAGCCCAGCCCTCGGGGTCGGGCGAGGCGGAGTCTATACCTTGGGGGTCAGGTGAAGCGGAGTCTTACTTTTAGCCGTCGAGCGAGGCGAAGCCTGGCTCCGGATTTTGGGTGAGGCGAACCCCGCCCTTAGCCCTCGGGTGAGGCGGAGCCTAGCCCCTAGCCCTTGGGTGAGGCGGAGCTATCCCTCAGCCATCAGGTGAGGTGGAGCTAGCCCACGGGCGTCGGGTGAGGCAGAACCAAACTCCCATCGTTTAGGCAAGAAGCGCAGTAGTGTTCTTGTCTGTCCGGGAGTTTTTAATGTTCGATGGTTATTAGTTCCACCTCCTTGGGTACCCCGGTATTAGGTCCCCGACAGTATACTTATGATAAAACCACTCTCATGCTATATTAGGGGTAAGCCAAGTGACAAATAAATGATAAATGTAAGTTAATAATGGTGTTCTAGAGATAGGATTAGATACTCACAAAATGTAGTAAGGCTAAGCAGGAGATTCGTTAAGAGCAAAAGATTCCTAAGTCATTACTTATCTACTAAGTCTTTTGTACACCCAAGTATATACACTCTCATCTATAGTATAACTAACTTTGGATCTATGCATAAGGAACATTACTAAGGAAGATTAAGAACAGAGCTTGTCTTCCTTCGCAATCACATTCTACGTGCTCTACAAATGGGGAGTGGACTACAAAGGACTCAACGGGAGTGTCACATCCGCGATCTACCACATGACCTAGAATGCAGAATGCATCTGTAGGCAAACAATATGTATGCACCATGCTTACATAATGTCGACCACTTAACTCACTCGAGTACTAAGCTAAGAGCTTTGCGAACATATGCATATATTCATCATCAATCATAACTATATAAAGCATATTAATAGAGCAAACTAGGAACATAATAAATAGCAACATAATATTAAAGTAGCACAAAGTCATAAAAAAAGAGATACAATGGATATACCAGTTAGGAAAATAATAAATAGCAACAAATAAATAGCAACATAATATTGAAGTAGCAGATCCAGAATCCTGAGCGATAGCCCAAACTCTACTTGAACCTTGCTAGCTAGCCTATACTAGAAACTTGAAGAATTGGAGCTCTATTCTCCTCTCTCTAGAAACCCTAATTTCTAGTCTGATCTTAACTTATGGCAGCATGTCCTAGAGGGGGGCAGGGGCTAGTTATATAGGCCAGAGCGTCCAACGTGAGCCCTTGGATCAAACCGACTTAAAGGACGATGTAGATGCATCCTAGGAAGTGGTGGGAAACTGAGATATCAAGGAGGCTAACAGGTGGGTCCCCTAGGGGCTAGGCGGCCTCTAGGTGGGGCCAGCCAGCCCCACCTAGTAGTGGCTTGGCCCTCACCTTGATGTGGAGTCCTCTCGAGTCTTCTAGAACCTACTGGAGTTGATTTCACTGCAGATAAGCATGATTTTATTTGACGATTTGATCCTCCTTGGCGGTTTTCTGGATAAGCCCTACTAAAAATACAAATTCACCAAAACTTGTGGAAATTGTCAATTTAAACCCCTAAGTCTATGTTGGTGATCCTTTTCATGCATTTATTCAAGTTAAGTTGACAGTTTATGATGGATGGTAACTATAGTCAACAAACTCCCCCAAGCTTAACCTTTGCTCATCCCTGAGCCATGCCAAACTTAGCAATGGATCATAAGTTTAGAATTTTTGTAACTCCTCAAAAGTACACATGCGTTCAAACAAGAATTCTCCTCTAGATTAAAATTCATCGATTTGTCTTTCAAACTTACCCATATTACTTTCAACCATGGGGCTTTCTAGCTTTTACTTGGATCTTGAGCAATTGAAAGATAGAATGATCAAGCACTATGTCTCAAGTTCTTCTGTTCAACCATTGTTCCAGAGTTTTTATAAGTTTTCAAAATAAAAACTCAGAGATTCCTTTGTATGACACTCTCAAGTCTCTCATAGATGTGGTATTCGTGGATCCTCACCAAGGCAATGAATGATGTTATGCCTTTTCTCTTCCTACAATGAATGCTTATGTGGAGCTCATTGGAAGGGTAAATGCATGAAAGAGCATACTTGCAATACATATGTTGTAAAGTCAAACCTCGAATCCAAAGAGAGTTAAATCATACAATCAAATCAAGATGTGCATGTGTATGGAATATGGTGAATATATATGGTGGCTAGCCTGATTCTACTATGCTCCGTGAAAACATATCCCTGATTTTAAACTTTGAAACAATTGCAAGAAAACATAGGGTATCTTATTCATCTATTTTTTCAGGCGGGCATCTAAGTACCCATTGTTTTAATACTTTAGACACTTGTCCATTTTTTCAATTCTTCTTTCTTCTTCTCTCTTTTGTCTTTTTTTATGAATAACTTTTGCATAGCACATGCCTTTTTTCTGCAACAAACTTTTGAGAGATAGCAATAAGAACTTGGAGTATTTATTTGGTGGAAACCTATGAAGCATATTTTTGGTGTTTTCTCCCAATGTAGGAGTAAAACTTTTTGGATGGATCTAGATGGAAGGCATGTTTTTGCTCCTACCCCTAGTGTAGGAGTAGTGCATATGTGGGTGGTGTGTACATGATCTTGATTTTAAGATTATGACAAACCTCTCATAAGGCATCAACAAAGCTTGACTAAACTCAATGCAAAACAAGTAGCATATAAGTGGAAGTTTTCCTAGCCTAGATAAACATGTTTGGCTCTGGTAGGAATTCAAGCTTTGTCATATAGGATCTCATCATGTGATTTTTTATGTTTTTCAAAAGAAATCTCTAGAATTTAGTATCACTTAGAACAAGATAAATAGCAGCTTAGACCTTCTCATATCATATCCGTCAATTACCTAGACTTAGATCAAGCATTTGCTACCCACGAGTTTCAAGTTCAGAGCAAATTCTCATGTCAAATCAATTTCATCCAAAACTCGGGAGAATTCAAGGCTGAGAACTAGGTACTTGAAAGGAATTATAACAGAGCAACTATTCATCATTTCTGTCATGTGAGATCATTTTCAAGTTCTATTTATTTATTGACTCTTAAAAACAAACTAAAGCACACCTTAAGCAAACTATATGCACACTCTTTTTATTTGGTCTCCATCATTTTTTTAGATCATAAAATAGTATATATATATATATATAAGAGAAAGGCAAATTTTTATTTTATTTTCTTAGTTTTGCATTTTTTAAGTAATAATACAAATTCAAAAATTAAATAAACTAAAGAAAATAATAAAATACTAGAAAGAAAACTTACCTTAGGTAAATGGGGGTTCCTCCCCCAAGCTAGGTGTTGCTATGGTCCTTCAGCGAGGCGGGTGGTCAATGTGGAGATGGCCAAACAAGTAGTTCCAGTTGTCATTCCCCTGTTGCTGGATGGCGACAAGACGTTGTCCTGCTTCTTCTTGCTAGTAGGGATGTTGGTGAAGAGTGCTCTGGGTCTCCTGTTGGTTCTCCTCGATGGTGGTGAGCCTGGTGTCAAAATGAGCATACTCCATCTGCTCCTCATGATAACCTGAGGGATGGTCATGGTAGCCATGGGCAGAGAAGGACATGTGTCCTCCCTGATGGCCACTACAGACCTCCTCATAAGACTGTAGCTGGTAGTAGTCAAAATTGTCGTCCCGCCATTGCCCACTTGGGCCCTATTGCCAGGAACTCTCTGAATGATGCGGAGAAGGCTACTCCTACCCAGCTTGGTCGAGTTGGAGCATACGGGAAGATCCCTGCTGGTCCTAGCCTGTAAGCATCGGATGGTGCACCTGGGAAGGTCCTGCTTGATCAAATCCTATGTAGCCGGTGAAGGCAGGGCCTTCTGGAATGGGGTTGTCTCCACGGTATCGAGGCTGCGGGTTGCGAGTGATCCTTGCAGAGGCACTCCTGCGAGGTGCTTGCTCTATTTTATGCAAATCGAAGACAAACAAATCTACCACATATAGACTGAGGTTCCGGTCTGGTAATGGAAATTCATTTATGTAGTCCATACACATCATGACTATTTTCCCATCCTTGCCCTTTTTTAACATGTGTGCATGATTAAAATAGCCATAATTAATAATCCATCGGGGACTATCAATGTATGTAATAGAAGCATTTGCTAGTAAACCCAAATTTCTAGCTATGCGGGTGACCAAAGAAGTGCACCCAACATCTCCCTTTAGTCTAGGAATTTCTGCCCATTTCGCCATCATGAATTTTACAGGTGAAACCTTCTTTCTTTTAACCATGGCATATAATAACTTTAGTTCATCATTCCTAACTGTGCGGAAATCATTTCTAGGAAAAAGAGAAAATTCTAGCCATTTGTGCATGAACCGTAAAGTACGGTGGTGAATGTCATTGGTGTGAGGGCCGCAGCAAACAATTTCTTTTGATATCTCCCTCCAAAACTGTCCTATCAAAATATTGTATAGCTGAGTCTACATCCATTATGCACTGAGCAGGGAATCCTAGAAAGCTCACTAAAGTTCTTCCAGGGAAAAAAAATCTTTCCCAAAGAACCTAAATGAGACTTCCAAGTCAGTGGTTTGTAAAGTGCACAAAAATTCAATAGTCAAAAGCTTGCACCCAGACTCATCTATTTCCCATGCATCCTCCCATCCTATGGCCTTGAAAATGAGTTCAAATTCAGAGTCCATACCTATGGACTAAAGTAGGGCTAGATCGAAGGCAGGGGTGAGGATGAAATCCCGGTCCTTTAGCTTCTTGTAGATGTTCTTCTCCTTATCATCCTAGAGCTTGAGCTGCTTTTCTTGTAGAAGAACGTTCCTCTCCACGGGGGCTGATCGGGATAGTGCTCCAACAGCGGGAGACAGAGGATCAACTTCCATGTATGTTCTTACTCAGGATGACGAACTTATTGGTGAATGGAATGATATTGCCCGCTTGAGCATGCCGGCGATCTTGCTCATTTTCTTGCAAAATAGACAAAAACAACACTACTCATGGAACAGGATTAGGAAAATAAAAATGTTAGTGGTTAGCCTTTCCAAAAGTCAGACGTCCAAAGGTTAGTCATCCGAGATTGCCTAGTGAATATTCTGATCAAGATTTTGGTATGTCTTCCACCCTAATTCTTTTTAATTTTGTCTCTTGATTTGGACAGCACTACCACTCTTAAATTCTATTTTTCTTGCTTAAATTTCAGCAGCACCTCTTCCTCTCTTTCTCAAGATTTTAACACTATTTTCACACTCAAACTTCCTCTCGCTCTTTCTTTTTCCAACACTACTTCTACCAAAGGAAATTCAACTATGAATTTTGCTTCTGGAATTTTGAACTTAGATGGTTGCCTTGTGTTGTGTTGGAGGCCAAGAGCATCAAGGAAGGAGTGGGATTTATAGAAGGGGAAGCAGCAGGCCGGCCGGCCCCACAAGGTGGCCAAATGGCCTCTCCATTTTCCTGGTGGATCTTTGCTTCGTAGTTAAGTAAATGGAGTGCTCCTTTCGGTGGGTATGGATTCTGGATGGAGCAGAGAGAAGGAGAGTGGAAATGGAGGTTGAGTGGAGATGGAGGTGAAGTGATGGGTGGTGGTTGAGTGGGCCCCATGTATCTCCCGTATTTCTACCATATACATGTATAAAAATGCAATGCAAAATTACTTTTGTGAAACTATGAAATATGAGAAGATGAATGATGGTATTTTTTATTTTTACGCCTCCATAGTAAATATTTCTTATGGGGTTTTTACGCTTTGTAAAAAATATTTTCATGGGGCTTGAATTTTTAGTATGCCATGATGAGAATTGTTTATTTCATTTTTCTAATAAAAGTTTTAAGAAGTAAATATGCTGAAGTAAAATATAATGCAAAAAGTAAATATGGATAACTACCGAGTTAGCTCCCGGCGAGGGTTCAGAATTTTGAGTCCACCGAACCAGACTTCTCTGTTCGAGTTCATTCTTTAGGTGTATCCTTCGGTCCCAAAGATGGAGACCTTGATACTTGCTTCTCAAGACACTCCAAATTGGAGCATTGTTCCGGTCTTTGCTTGAAAGTGAACCGCTCTTCCTTTCCATTAATATGGAATTTGATATCTCTAGCTCTGACATCAATGTGCACATTTGTAGTGCTCAGGAAGGGTGTCCCAATAATGAGTGGTGTCTTCATGTCCTCCTGCATGTCAAGTACCAAAAAATCTATAGGAATGAAAAAGTTTTGTATTTTTACCGGAATATTCTCAGTGATTCTTGCAGGGTAGCGAACTAATTGGTCGGCTAGTTGTAAGCACATCGATGCTGGTGTGAGTGTTGAATAGTTGAGCTTGTTGAAAACCTTCTTGGGCATGACACTAACACTTGCTCCAAGATCACAAAATGCATTCTCAAAGTTCTGGCTCCTGATCGAACTATCGATAGTGGGACATCCTATATCCATCTTCTTGACTGGTGAAGAGTTTAGGATGGCCACACTACACTCCTCTGTTAACTTGATTACCTCAGTGGAGAGTAGTGGTCTTTTGTTATTGAGGATGTCTCTAAGATACTTCGCATAGGTAGGCACCTGTATGGCATCTAGCAATAGAATTTTGATATATAACTTCTAAATTACCTCTACAAACTTACCAAACTGCTCATCTATTTTGGCTTTTCGATTTCTACCTCGAAATGGTAGGAGGGTCGTGTCATGAAAATCTTGCATCATTTCTCGTGCTTGCGGCTCAACTTCTTCGTCGTTCTCCTTCTCCTCTTCCTGCACTACCACTGGTGTCTTACCTGTCCTTGTCAGATATGGCGGATCATGAGTAGATTTGCCACCTCTTGTGGTTATGGCATTGACCTTCTCATGGTTAGTGGCAAAAGGCAGAGCAGCGGCCAACTAGGCTAATTGAGATTCTATCTTTTTATTATAGCTAGGTTGGTCTTGTATGGCAAAAGAAACATTATCCATTTTAGGGTTATGTTTTCTCGGACCATGTCATTAGAAGCAAGCTTTTTAGAAATACTCTCATTAATCCTAGCTTGTTCTAAGATTAATTCTCTTAAAGTTGACCATTGTTGTTGATTACATCCTTGTCTCTATTGTTGTGGAGCCAAGTTATTGATGATGATGTTTGCATCTTCTTGATATTCAGGGAATTCAACCCCCAAATATTCCCCACATAAGTTTTGAGCATTGAATGCATCTTGAATGGCCTGACGATCTTTCTTGTAATTGGCTCACTGTTCAAGCCAATTCAATAGTGCATCCATCTTGGTTGATAGTGCACACACCTCTTCTGGTACTTATTCACTCTTATTGCATGATTGAATATTACATGATGACCAGCCTTGATTAGAGGCTTTCTTTTCCATAAGAGTTTTAGCTTTTCCAAGAGTAAGTGATATAAATGATCCTCCGGTAGTGGCATCGAGTTGCTCATGGGCTTTCTGAGTTAATCCATGGTAGAAATTTTGCATGAGCAACCACTCTTCCAATCCATGATGAGGGCAATCTAAAACATATTCTTGAAAGCATTCCCATGCTTCTAGATTGGTCTCTCCTTTCTACTATTGGAAGTTTGAAATCATTCCTCTTAAGGCATTGGTCTTGCCTACAGGGAAAAACTTTTCTAGGAAGGCCTTTGAACACTTTGCCCATGTATTGATGTGATCTTTGTTGGTGTAGAACCACTGCTTCGCTCTACCCATAAGTGAGAATGGAAAGAGGCAGAGTAGTACAATGTATTGAGCAACGTCCTTGATGACGACCGTGCTACATATCTCTAGGAAATTCTGAAGATGAGCACTAGCATCTTCATATGCCTTTCCACTGAATGGGGTAGCTTGCACCATGTTGATGAGGCTTGGCTTGAACTTGAACTCAAGATTATCAGTTTTGAGTGTTGGTCCAGTGCGAATGTTCTCGATGCTTGGAGCAGAGAACTCACACAGGGTCTTGTCAGCCATAGCTTCATAAACTGGTGTTGAGCTTCCTCTTAATTCGGTTGATTCTGATTGATAGAAATTGTTGAATCATAATGAATCCTGCAATATCCTGTATAAGATATGAACAAACACAAACAAGGGCAAGCCTACTAAAATAGAGGTTATGATTTTTATCAATAAGTATTTATTTGGTCACTTCTCTTAGCCATGTGCCCCTTCCCGGCAATGGCGCCAGAAATGCTTGTTCACATTTCTTAGCATCACTCTTAACTAAGTTGTGATCCCTAGCATGATGCTAGAAATGCATTGTTGGTAATTATGAGAACACTTGTAAACTATATATAAGGTATCTGTAAGTGCACATATAATGTACCATTGTAGCATTTCACCCGGGAGTATACCGATTATCATTATTTATATTTTATCCATAAGGAGGACCTATGGGGTTGTGTTGGCATAAAGATATTGACAAATATGTATACTTATGATAAAACCACTCTCATGCTATGGCAGGGGTAAGTCAAGTGATAAATAAATGATAAGTGTAAGGTAATAATGGTGTTCCAGAGAAAGAAATAGATACTCACAAAATGTAGTAAGGCTAAGCAGGAGATTCGTTAAGAGCAAAAGATTCCTAAGTCATTACTTATCTACTAAGTCTTTGGTACACCCAAGTATATACACTCTCATTTATAGTATAACTAACTTTGGATCTATGCATAAGGAACATTACTAAGGAAGATTAAGAACAGAGCTTGTCTTCCTTCGTAATCATGTTCTACGTGCTCTACAAATGGGGAGTGGACTACAAAGGACTCAACAATAGTGTCACATCCGAGATCTACCACATGACCCAGAGTGCAGAATGCATCCACAGGCAAACAATATCTAAGCACCATGCTTACATAATGTCGACCACTTAACTCACTCGAGTACTAAACTAAGAGCTTTGCGAACATATGCATATATTCATCATCAATCTTAACTATATCAAGCATATTACTAGAGCAAACTAGGAACATAATAAATATCAACATAATATTAAAGTAGCACAAAGTCATAAATAAGGAGATACAATGGCTATACCAGTCTCCAGACGGCAGATCCAGAATCCTGAGCGACATCCCAAACTCTACTTGAACCTTGCTAGCTAGCCTATACTAGAAACTTGAAGAATTGGAGCTCTATTCTCTTCTCTCTGAAAACCCTAATTTTTGGTCTGATCTTGACTAATGGTAGCATGTCCTAGAGGGGGGCAGGGGCTGGTTATATAGGCTAGAGCATCCAACGTGAGCCCTTGGATCAAACTAAATTAAAGGATGGCGTAGATGCATCCTAGGAGGTGGTGGGAAACTGACATATGAAGGAGGCTGATAGGTGGGTCCCCTATGGGCCGAGCGACTTTTAGGTGGGGCTGGCCGGCCCCACCTTGTAGTGGCTTGGCCCCTACTTCGGTGTGGAGTCCTCTCGAGTCTTCTAGAACCTTCTGGAGTTGATTTCGCTATGGATAAGCGTGATTTTATTTGAGGATTTGATTCTCCTTAGTGGTTTTCTGGATAAGCCCTGCTGAAAATACGGATTCACCAAAACTTGTGGAAATTGTTAGTTTAAACCCCTAAGTCTATGTTGGTGCTCCTTTTCATGCATTCATTCAAGTTAAGTTGATGGTTTATGACAGATGGTAACTACCTTCAACAACCGTCAACAACCATAGCTTCTGACCTTCATGTTGTCTCGTCGTTAGCACTGGAGGAGCAGTTGGCTGCTTCTCGCCACAAAGAGGAGGTGGCTCACCTCCGGGGGTTCATCATAGCGGAGGACCATGAGCAGGTGGTGGTGGTTGGAATCCGGCAAGGGGTCGGTGTCGCCCTTGCCGCCACATAACTATGGACCAGGGTGAACCTCCGTCGGATGGCTTCTAGGTTCCCTGAGCATGTCCGGCCGGGAGAGCGAGCGGAGCTGGTTAATGATTTTGCCACTGCTATTGTGGATATGGAAGAGATTCTCCACAGTGATGTCTAAGAACCCTAGGGCACATCCGCGGTCCTCAGAATTTTAAGTAAAGGTGTTTTTATCGGCTTGTGTTCATCGATTTTGTTTCTTTTGCGTGCCACCGTCTTGCTGTGACTGCTGTCAGTCTGATCGCTCGAATGCCATAGCCGCGTAGCCCAGCCTAGGGATCGACCCATGGAGTTTGGCTCGGTGTGACCACATTTCACGACCTATGTGTCTACAGGATAGGCTTGGCGGCATCGCATATTTCTTCATTTTTCTTCGAGTTGCGTGGATACCTACCTTTCCTTGCTTTAGCGTGGGCATGAGGCCCTACCAGGATCGGGTTATGAGGATTCGACCTCACATGGTCCTTTGTTCCATATGGGCTCCTGACGTGTTGCGGTGTGGTCCTTGTGAGCGAGCAGCATTGGCTGGTTTGCGCCGATCGACGCTGGTTGTCCGGGTGTCGACGCAATGACAGAGAGTCAACTTTAGCTCGCTTATTCCAACGTGCCACGTCCCTTGCCGATCGGCTGACATAGTCGTTCGCTGGTTAGCTGCCCTGGCATTGGGGGACCTGTGCTATAGTGCCGCCGACCTTGACGTCATCCAAGGTCACGTGCTGGAGTGGTCGGACAGCAATATCTTTGCAATGAGTGATGCCGCCGCTCATGGAGCAGCAGTCCCTGTAGGTGAAGAGTCAATCGCCTACATACATCACCAGTTCCAAGCTTCCAGCATGTGATGATCCATGTGTAAGGATTCTACGTTACACGGGTGTTCTTTTGTGGTGAACAAGCTTTAGGTTTCGTGTATGTATGGTATGTGGTCGGCGTAATTGCTTTGTCACTTTGCCATTTCCTCGCTCTCTTCTAGTTCGAGCTAGGAATGTATGCGATCCCCCTCCATCCTATGCATGTGGGTGCGCATTTTAGCCTAGGGATTGGCCTGCGGGGCTAAAAGGTGTGCGGCCCAATTGTGCGGCAAGACGTCGGGAAAAGTCATAGATCTTGTGCAATGAAAGAAGGAAGCGAGCGAGCAGCTAGAGTTTTCTTTTCCTTTTGTTTCTCTCTCCTTAGAGTGGATGAGTTCCACATTTCCTATCAAACCTGTGCGTAGGTGCCTGGCCTTGCCCTAGAGCTGGTGTGAGCGAGAAATCAAGATTTGGGTCACCAGTTCGTCATGGCTCGAGGTGCAATCGGAGACAAACCAAGGATGAATCGGTCACTAGGACAATGACAAGCAATGCTACACCATGGAACATTTGTGTGACTATGTGTACTATCCCTGCGAGTGAACCGTGTTCAGCTGCTAGCGTGAGCGAGACCGAATCGCTCTAGGGCTCGGACGTTGCTAGGGTGAAGTGTATAGACATCATGCTCCCTAGTTGGCTCTAAGTTTTCTAAAACTATAGTTGAGCCTACACATGTATGTGAAAGTGCTTGGGTGGAAAGGCTAAGGTCAAAGTGGATGTGATTGACCGATGTACCGAAAGTAGCCATGAGACTGGTTGCCATCACTTGGGGTGTGGCGAGCCCCCGAGCATAAGGCCATGATGAAGTCGTTGCAGTCTTTGGGCCATGAGCTGATGAGGGTGCTTCTTCAGTGCTTGGAACAGTCGTAGACCACGCGGATCGACCTCTCAAACAGCTTTGGGTGACTTCTTCGAGTTTGGCCTGCTGTGGCTTCTGATGCTTGAGCCTTCATGGTGTGCTGATGTCGCGGTCATTGTGCCTTTGCTTTTGGGTGTGGTTGTCGCTCTTGATAAAGAGACGACACAAGATGTTGCTGCGGGCTAGGTTCTAAAGGTAGCATGAGTTAGTCTACTCGGCACGACGCATGGTGCGCTTAGGAGCCCACTTCCTCAGATGCACGTGCCTTCGAATGAAGGCTGAGAGTTCACTAAGACACAATAGATGGTTTGTCCACCATGCAAGACTGGGTCCTAGTTCTGGGCTTGGCCATATGAGGCATGGTGTCGGGTAGCCACCTAATCACTATCGACGCCGCCGCAAGGTAGAGAGTAATTTCGTCATTCATGCGTGCCCTAACACGCTGCGCTCCGCTAGTTGTGGAGACATTGATCGGGGAGTGGTTCTACCGCTAAACCTAGGCTTCCCACGTGGTTGGCCTAGATGGGGTAGAAGCTAGTGATGGGTGTTGACTCATTAGTGCAGATAACCTCGTTGTTTCCTAAAAGGATGTGGCCGGTTGAGGCCATTCCCTATGTGAGTTCGTCACAAGCCATGGACTTCTGACTTCCTAGGTGAAAGACATGGCCATGGCCGGTGATGAGTGAGGGTATGGGCCCCCTATGTAGGTGGACTCTGCGATGCTACCATGGAGGGCAGTTCTAAGAGCGTGTTTGCCATACACCGTGGGATCTAGATCTCCAGAGCGGAGGTTCAGACAGTGACTAAAAGCGAACGCGGGCACTGACCCTTCAGCATCGATGAACTTGTAGTGTTCATGGCGGATATGGCCGTCATGGGCCATTCCATGCGCGAGTCCATCGATGGTGCAAGGAGCCATCACTTCCTTCTCAATAAACGAGAGTGCACGACCGTCCCCTACCTGGCGTGCCAACTATCGGTGTTTTGTAAACCAGACTAGTAAATTTATACGATTGTCGCGCTGCTCAAAGGACGATGGTAGCATCCAAAAGACATGAGGATTTATACTAGTTTAGGCCGGAGCCCTACGTCCAGTCTTAGATATGATCGAGAGTGTGTTCCTCACTTGAATGCTCTGAACTTCTTACAATGGGGGTGCAAGAATAGAGGAAGAGATAGGAGAGCTAGAGCTAGGAGATGAACTGCCCGAAGGAAAGCTTTAGGAGCCCTTCTATGGTGTAAGAATGAGTGAATGAGTTTGGATCCCTAGATGGGTGCCCTGGCTACCCTTATATAGAGTTTGAGGCTAGGGCGTGTACAAAGAAGAAGGTTCTCCTAACCGAAGGATCATGAGCCTAAGGGAGGACTTAGCTAACTTGGCTTGCAAGCTATGCCATCTTGTGGTGCACATTTGGCTGTGGTTGTCATCACGGTCCTATGGCCACGTCATGGCATGGTGTGACATGGTGCTACTATGCCGACTATGGTGGCACTATAGGCACGGTGGTGGTTCGCCAGCCATCACGTGCGACGTGGTCTCCACTGTGGCCTTTGTCATCGCCTCTTGGTTTCCTAGGGCATTGTATAGGAGTTGGTAGCCACCCCCGGGTCATCGATCACCCCGTTGTCTTGACAAGCTGAGGGCCATGATCCTGATTGTCAGGGTCGTGGCTCTCGCCGATCTAGATGGCCTCTAAATCAAGGCCTTCATCGTGGATCCCATCTGGTAGTGGGTAGGATCATACATGTATCTTGTCGGGTCGTATCTAGCCGGTGGTCACTGTACCAGCCGTCACCGCCTTGGGCAGTGTTGTCTTGTCTGAGCTGCATGGCATTGGGGTGGCGTCTGACCGCACCGAGGTGACCATTGTCCCCTCGATCCTTGTGGGGTCAGTGCAGTGTGCCTACTCTTATGAGAGCAGGCACATTTGGCTAGGCTTGACTTCTCCTAGTTCCCACCAGGGGTCGGGTCAGCAAAGAGGTCGTGAGTCTCTTATGCATCATGCGGCTAAGGCAGAAGGAGGGGTCATAGCTGACCCTGGCCTTGGCATCAAGCCTATTCTACTTGGCTTAGCTAGGCCTTAGTTGTTTGGCCTTCGCTAACTGATGTGTCGTGGGCTGCTCGGCCTACTAATTAATCGGTGCCTTGAAACACCTAGGGATTATAACCCCGACAGATGGTGATGCTGACCCTTTGTTGGTATATTTTAATGCACACAGATAAATCCATAAGTGCATGGATACCACTATAGCTTTCACCTGGAGGTATTCAAAGTATCTAATCCAAAGGGAAACATGTGAGACTAACTATGGTCTAACTTAACTAGGGGTGGCAACAAGGTTAGGATAAATAGGAGCATAGAGAGGATAACTGAGGTTCTCTACTTCTAACTTGGGTAAGCTATGTCTTTTACTATTCAACTAGGGACATTACTAGGGAAAGACACCAGCAGAGGATGCTTTCCTTTGCTACCACGTCCAACATGCGCTGACAGATGGGAGGTAGACTACAAAGGATCAACGAAGATATATAGTATAGGCTATATAGAACTTATGTCACACACACGATCGACCACCTTCCGAAATGTAGGGGGCCTCCACGGTTAACCCAAGTCTAAGCACCACGCTTACACTTATGATAAATACTTTAACCTAGAGAGTCTATAGATTAAAGCACTCAAAAGAGAGTCATGATCCTGATGAACAATATAAACAATTACTTACTTGAATTAGAAGTTGAATACTAGAGAGATCTCAAACCGATGGACCACGGTTAACCCAAGTCTAAGCACCACGCTTACCACATGGGAAGACTAGATCCTATGGAGGACTAATCTTCTCTTGATTGCTGGCTCTGATCCTATAGATATGAATCAGGGTTTCAGGGATCTACTAAGGGAGGGGGTAGGGGATGGTATATATAGGCTAGAGCATCCATCATGAGCCCTTGGATCAAACCAACTTAAAGAACGGCGTATATGCAACCTAGAAGGTCGTGGAGAACCGACATTGCGACACGGAGGCTGATAGGTGAGCCCATGGGCCGCCTGGCCTGTAGGTGGGGCTGGTCGGCCCCACATGGCAGCCCCTCGGCTCCTGCTTCGGTGTGGTGTCCTCTAGAGTCCTCTAGAACCTTCTGGTGCCCGTTTCATGGTGGATAAGCACGATTAATTCTGACATGTAGGTCCACGTTGATAGTTTTCTGGATAAACCTTGTAGAAAATATAGATTCACCAAAACTGATGGAGTTTGTTAGTTTAAACCCCTATATCTTTGTTGGTGATCACAATTGTGACCTTATACATGTTTTATTGACTATTTATAATGGTTGTTAACTACCATCAACACCCTTCTTTTGGCCTATGTCATAGGCGCCTATGGCCCGAACGAGGGTTCGGTGAACTCGTTTGGGAGTTGCTGACCTAGGGCCTGAGGGCACCCTCTTCGTTTGGCCTAGGCCTGCCATGGGTTGGGTGATTGAGAGCGTTTGAGCTCTGGCACACCACGCCCTTCTGACGGCTTTGGTAGTAGGTTCTGACCTTCTTGGGCCGACCATTGCAGCCATAAGCCAGGGTGCGGGGAGCACACCGAGCTCATTGGGAGCCCTCATTGGATCCACTGCTTAGTGGCTCCCGACCCAACTTTGGAGAGTTGGTTTGTTTTGGGAGCATGCCGCCCGGGTGCCCATCGATCATGGGGGCGGGCTCTCCATCTAAGGAGTTGGCGTAGCCCCCGAGGCCATCGTGGGGCTTCCTTATCAGTGGGTGACATGGCTTCTGAGAGCTCCTAGCCTTCTGACATCCTATGCAGGTGGTTGATGGCGCTTGGGCTGCCGCACCTATCGGTGGAGTTATGGCGTGCACTCCTGTGTCATCCCACCTCATCTAGGAGATGGGACGTCGGGCCACATGGAGCAGATCTAGCGGAGGACTTGGCGTGCACTCCTGTGTCATCCCACCTCATCTAGGAGATGGCGTGCACTTGGCGTTTGTAGATCTAGGCCGTTGAATGCGACTAGCGGGCTCAAGGGGAGTTGGATCCCCTCAAGTCTCGTGAGTAGGCATGCACGGAGTGGGTGGGTTGCTCGATCCCTGGCCCTCATTCATTCCTTTGTGCTCAGGTTATAGAAGGGGCCGGATGGGGCAGAGAGTGGTAATACCTTTCATTTTAGCTTCCCCATCGCTCTCCACATGCGCGCCACTGATCTCACTTGCGTCCACCCCTGGTCACCTCTCAATGGTAGAGTGGGATGCCTCAAGGGTCGAGGGTGAAATGCTAGAGGTGGGCCAGGCATGGCTGATCCTACCCTCCTCTAGGTGCGATTTGCCGCACCCGGAGGCTGCAGAGCCTGGCCGAGGGCGTCACAAGCTGTCTCCTTCATCCCCTTCCACCTCGCTAGATTTGGGGTCCCTGCGCATCCATTCATGCAAAGGTTCCTTCGCCACTTTAGGTTGTGGCTCCATGATCTGATGCCGCACGGGATGGCACACCTCATAGTGTTTGTTACCCTCTGTGAGTGCTACATGGGGATCGAGCCCCATTTCGATCTATGGTGGAGGATCTTCTAGCTGAACTTGAGCAAGGATGGCAATGGATCTGTGTAGTAGGTTGGTGCCACTGCCATCTAGCTACGCA
This sequence comes from Miscanthus lutarioriparius, assembly GCA_904845875.1. NCBI lineage: Eukaryota > Viridiplantae > Streptophyta > Magnoliopsida > Poales > Poaceae > Miscanthus > Miscanthus lutarioriparius. The sequence goes on along the minus strand of CAJGYO010000002.1, from coordinate 70,356,994 downwards.
ACAACTTGATGTCGCCATACCTGGAGCTCTCTTTCCCCACCTCTAAGAAGGGGTGGCACCGGAAGTGGTTTTATCTCTCCGACCCTCTGGATCTCTTTCAGCCTACTCCACCGATTGTCTAAGGCTAGTGGCACCTTCGTCTTGGAAGAGCATTATCGTGGGGTTAGAACCATGACAAGCATAATTGTTTGAGTCGGTGTTAGAGTATGAGTCTCCAATGGCTCGGGTGGACTCAAGAACACAAGAATCACAAAGAGGATGCAACGGTTTATCCTGGTTCGGGCCAATCGATGTCCAACATCCAGTAGCTGATGATCCTTATTCTCAAAAGCACCTAGAATCAGGGGGTTACAACAAAGTGTAGAGAGAGATTTGGTAGGGGGTTAGCTCGATGCTAATCCTTAGGTTGCCTCACCGTAGGTGGAGCCTTCCCCTCGTCGTAGAGGAGGAAGATGATAGGATGTGGTGGAAGAGCTCTCGATGCCCTCTCCCTGGGTTCCCCTACCCTCGATACTAAGCAGGGGAGGATGGAATGGAGTGGAATGATATGTCTTGGATCATCCTCCCCCATGTAGGTCTGACCTTATCCCTTATATAATGAGATAGGTCGGGTACATGGTAGTTTTGGAAGAAGAGTCTATGGTCTACATGCGTCGAAGTCCAGGAGGGTCTTGCAGCGGTGCTCTATGGACCATGGTAGTTTCGTAGAGCTAAAGAAGCCTTGGGCATCGTCTGGATGCTCTGTTCAGACACTCTGCATATCAGGCTATGTTGACTTGGACCAGCCTCCCCTAGGTGGACCTTCTGGTGTCTTCTTGGTGGCAAAGGAGGTTGGCTCCAGGGGCTAACACGTGGGCCCGAGAGCCACCCAGCGCCTTGAGGCCATGGGAAGCTTGTCTTCTTGTGTCATGCCCCGTGCATGAACATATCACGGAAGTGACCGGTAGGGCCACGCCCAGGGCACAGCATCTTGGAGCTCCCCGAGCCTCAATGGGCTTCTTGCACCCGGGCCTTGGCTGGTGTCGCAAGCCAGGCAGGAGCCAAGGCCCAATCTCGAGCATGTCATTGATCTAGAGCTTGAAGCCCAGGCAAGCCCCCAAGCTCTATGCAGGGGCTGCATCGTGCCTAGGCTCAATCAGGTTTCTTGGTCGGAGGGTGCACGTGAGTGTACCCGATGGGTATAGCCTCCGAGCCCGCAGGCGATCCTAGAGGGGTCGGTCAGGGGGTCCCTTTGGTCGGGAACCATTGATCATGAGACTTAACATACCCATTTGTTAGGATCTTGTCAGGAGCCCCTGAGCCCTTTGTGGCCTCACTTGGCCTAATTCATGATGGCGACGAAGAGCTTAATTCGATCTTCTAGTGACCGAAATAGCCACGGCGGAGATGGTTTCTGCTGATGGGAGTGTGTTGCCCTACATGAGGCCATTGCCCTTATTGTGATAGTGGCACTTGGCCATCGGGGCCAAGTGGTAGTGTTGCTGACCCCTTCTCTACTCCAATGTTGCATAGGTCTATGACCCGAGCGAGGATTCAGTGAACTCGTCTAGGAGTTATCGACTTTAGGCATGGGGGCACCCTTCCTTTCAGTTGGGACCTACCGTGGGTTGGATGATTGAGAGCGTCTGGGCTCTGGCTCAGGGTCACCTGATCACTCGGAGCACCATGCCCTTCTGGGGGCTTCGATAGTAGGCCCTGATCCACTTGGGATGGCCTTCTAGGGCCGACCTTCTATAGCCATAGGTCAGGGCGTGGGGAGTGCACCGACCTTGGGGGACCCTTGTTGGGTCCTTCGCTCAGTGGTTCCCGATCCAACTCCAAGGAGTTGGTTGGTTTTGGGGTGCACCGCCCGAGCCCCCATCGATCGAGGGATCGAGCTGCTCCGTCTGGGGAGTCAGCGCAGCCCCTAAGGCCATCATGGGGCCTCCTTGTCAGTGGGCGTGGTGGCTTCTGGGCACGTCCCATCCGAGATAGTCTCTGCAGGCAGTTTGATGGCGTCTGGGCCATCGTGCCTGGTGGAGGAGTTAAGGCATTCGCTCCTGCGTGTTGGCACTTCTTAGCGTAGCTACTAGGTTTGTATTCCCAGCAACTGCGCCAGAAGTGCTTGTTGGTATTTCTTAGTGTCATCACCAACGATTAGCAATGCCACTAAGTAATGGCCTTGATAGTTCCTTAACAATTTTAGATATTTATCTGCAAGCGCATGGAGCTGTCATTGTAGCATTTCACCTAGAAGTATTTAGGGTATCGTTATTTATATTTTCCCAAAGGAAGGCATTTGATTAAGAGTCTAGTACGGATATGAATGTGAATAATAATGCTAGCAAGTACACCAATGTTTATAGCATGGGTAAAAATGGTGATTTCAAGATAGTGGACACACATTTGGCATTCCTCAAAGGATAAAATAGAAAAGAAAGAACAAAAGAAATAATCTTAAGTCGAGCAGGCATTGGTCTACTATAGTCATACAAATATTAGTTAATGATCATACAAATTACATAAGTAGTTTTAGGGCTAAGTGTGAAGCAGGTCGGGAGGCCACCGAGTACTGGTCTGCCAGCAACCTCATGTGACAATTTAGACTCCTACACCCCAAATGAATGTGGGGGATTACAAGGGACGGACAGGGTAGTCACCACCTACCTCCAACCCCTCAACCGTGGAGAGGAACAATACATTCACCTATGTCTCCATACCCAAGCACCACGCTTGTGTATATAGAAACTACCCAAATCCCCTCTGGTCCTCGACCCTATGTATCGACAGGTAAAAGACTTGGGCACACCCGAAAGCACGATGAACCGCCACCTCAACTTAGCTCTAATTCTGATTATATAAGTTATGTGAGTAGTTAAGCATAAAGTCATGTATGCAACTCTCATGATACACAAACAATAGACTAGTTCATATATCAAGATCATAACACAATAACTATACTCTAGTTCATAAGTACGACTAATTGTAAGATGAGAGCATGACTTTGGAAGAACTCATATTTCTATTCATACCCAAAGGTCTCTTCTTCCAAGGAGCCAAGCTCTCCAAGGTAGCTTTGCCTTGCTCTAAACAACTGAAAAGGTAAAGCTACAACTACTAGAGAGGGGAGTGAGGTGATGCTCAAGGTTGGTGTGTGTTGTTGAGGGGGTGCCCCTCTATTTATACAAGGAGTAGAGGCGGTGCAATAGCTATTCTTGGCCCATCACCGGCTATCGAAGTGGTAGACGAGAGGAGCCAGCAAGGGGTTGCCTACCCCTAGGGGTTGGCTGCCCCCTGACTGAGCCACCTCGCCACCTATAATGACCCAAGTTACAATACACCATAGACTCTCATTTTGGGCACCCAAGTTCCTGTCAGATGGAATTCCCTAACCAATCTCAAGCAACCTAAACCGAAGGAAAGCATCGACATCACAACAAACTAATCGACAACATCTCAAGTCAACTATTGGTCAACTAGAGTCAACTGACTAGCCACCATAGAAGGATATCATTCCAAGGAATCAGCTCGCAATGTTTTATCTATTAAGAAAGACAAGTAGGTCATCGTAAGATCCAAGGTGGACCCAAGAGTCATGAGATCAGGTTTCTAAGCTTGGCTAAGCAAATTTAGAAACTACTAGAAGATCCATTACGTACATCGGATGATCTGATAAACATGTAGAGATAGCAAATGGAATGGGAAGTGAGTTGTCATCCACTATAGGACATGGCCCACATGTCAGCATGAGTGGGAGATATTTCCCAACACCAGACCATCAGCTCCACTCATCCTCTCCTCATTTCCCTCACACACTCTCTCTAGAAGGATGAACTAGAGTGAGAAAGAGAAGAAGATGGAGAAGAGAATCAAGGTGCTAGAAGGCAACAAGATCAGCCCTAGGTCAAGCACTTGAGCTTCAACAACCTCTCATCCCATGGTTAGCTCAAGAGCCCTCTCTTCTCATTATCTTGATATCAATCCTTCAACCCTAATCTAAGCATTCTCTCTTGCATGGATGGATCATGAAAGGGCATGTATTGGATCCTTAATCCTGGTGACAAGGAACTCGCCGTGAACCCAAGCTAAGTTGCCATGCCCAATCTCTCTTTATCACTAGGATTTCTCTTAATTAAGGAATCACTAGTTACACTAGTAAACCCAAGCCTAGCTATCCTAAGCCTAGGAAATCACCTAAGTCACCATAGAAATACCTTGCACATGCATGAAGGCCATTACCCAAGATGTAGGCATGAATCCCCAAGTCTTCACCCAAGAACCCAAGAGCATAGGTTCTATCGCCTGATTGTCGGAGTGTTCGTTAATAGGATGGAGTGTCCCCCAAACCTAAACCATAGTCACCAATAGCCTAAGTCTCTTGCTGAGTGAGAATATCAGAGCGTCCGTCACCACGGCGGAGCGTCCGATGAATTATACCGAACCATCAACTGAGAACCTGAGAGCACCTAGTTCCTACCGGAGTCTCCACGATTTCCACGGAGCATCCGCCAGAGCCAACAGAAGCAACTCACCTCGGCACCCGGCATAGCGAAGTATCCATTAGCATTACGGAGTGTCCGATAGTCACAGTGAATGTGAGGTTGGTCAGTAAGTGCACTCAATGGGTCACCAATACTAGATCCTATCTGATGAGGACATCACCATGCTAGACACACCGACGCCATGGTCTTCACCAAGTTGCAATTCGTTCCCAACTCAGCTGCCACGTCGCCCTCAGATTCAGCAGACACGTCGTCACTGTTTCGGTCATAACTTTCTCATACGACATCGAAACGGGCCATTCTTGGATGCGTTGGAAAGGGGACGACGACGCCGTCGTTTTGGATCTGGTCCCAGCTCCAGAAGGTCCGTGGATCATTCTGTGTGACCACGGCAAGGTGCTGCGTCACCTATTTGGGCCAACTTGGCCATGTATCGTGTCGGGCCTTAAGCCCAAGTTGTGGGCGCCCAACCCCTGGCCGTCCCCAACCCTAGGTCAAGTCTTAGACTATAAACACAGCCGTCGCCGCTGCTACACAATTGGGTTTTGTTTAGAGTTTAGTTTTCCATCGAGAAACTGAATCGTTCATTGTAAATGTGGTGACAAATCCTTTTACAGTGATCTAGGACCCCCGTTCTTGATCTCCTCCACTGTGTCGATTAGTCCTTTGGAACCGAGTTCTAGAACCCTCTATTGATATTCGCGTCATTCATATTTGCAATATCAGATTGCGTGTTTTACCTTCTTGCTTGTGCTCTTCGATTCGCTTGTAGGAAAAAGACTTCTTGGCAAGGTCAATCAAGTTGTGCTTGGTTGATAACCAACGGAGCAGTGGTGTAACGGTTGCAGGGTTCGAATCGCGTCTGATTTGAAGCCGGATCACCAACGTCGAGATCTCCACAAAATCGAACTTATCGGCTACCTCTCGGAAGATCGGGTCTGTACTCATCACTATCCCATAACAATAGTTCGACAATAGATGTCTCTTCCTAAGCCCCAATTAGAGATCCTAGTTTCCTTATCTATTGTGCGATCGTCTCCAATCCTTGGATCCTCTCCTTTTAGGTTCAGATATCTCATTTTGTGAGGATCATGTGCGAGACATCATTGCTAGCTTGGAATCGTTAGGATCAGCAGCACTAATAGGCAGGCACCCCACTATTATGAACCCTACTTTGGATACTTATCAAGTCACATTATGAGTTATGCATTGCATGTAGAGTTGGATAATGAACTCTTTCAGATAACACTTAGAGTAACTCTATAATCTGTTAGAAGCCTCTCATCTTAACAATGGGAATGGGAACGCTTAATGCTTATTGCTTAGTTACATTTGCAACGGTTGAAGTCGAGCATGAGAAGGGAACTCATACTCACATGTGTAGGATGCTACACCTGGATAATTAACTACTAAAACTAATAAGGGTACAACTTGACCTATCTAACCAACCTAACTAAGGAATAATATCCCTAATGTGATAATCTTGATGATCACTTGTATATCTTGCTCATGCGAGGGGTAGGTCATCGTGAGTGTGGGAACTTAGACGACATAACTCATGGAGCAGTAAGGACCGTGTATTGGGATATGTAAGTCCAAGTAACCACCTATATAGATCATATGTCATGGATGGGGTCGACAAGCCATGTAACTAATTGTGACCGATTTATCTACAAAACTGGTAGGTAGGGTGGTGTTGGTTGGGAATTTTTGGGACATTGACTAGGAACCCAGTCGAACCTTTCATGTGACATTCGGGACAGATTAGGGAAAGGTTGGAAAGCGTGAGGCAACCCTTACTCAGGCATGGGTATGGTGGTTAGTCCTGATTTCTATGTGGGTACAGTTGTACACCTCTGTAGAGTCTTGAAAGCCTGGAGTCCTTCGGGATGGAACAATTTGGTTGTTCTTTCTTTCTATACCCATGGTAGCATGAATGATGGACTATGAGCACCTTTGTTATAGTAATAAAAGCTTTAATTCTAACGTTGAGAATAGCATGTCATACTCTTAATGAATATCATTGCTTTCCGCACTTATACAAATGCCTAATAATTACCCTATGCATCCACCAAATACTATATGTTGGAATTAAGTCCTGCGAGTACGCAATGTACTCACGGTGCAACCGTTAAGTTCTTTTGTAGGTATGTAGTAGACCGCGTCGAGCAATCGCTCGACCACCGCTGCATAGTAGCACTTGGAATGGGCATGACTCCAAGCGTGTTACAAGTTAACTCCAGATTCCTTGGAGAAGCAACTATGAGTATGAACATTTGTTGGGTGGAGTGATCGTGTCCACTGGGTGGACTAGGATGTAAAACTTGTGTAAGGGAGTCTGATTTATTTGAATATAATTGTATTAGCTGAGTTCCATCTACTAGTCTGGTGATGGGTTAATAATTGCAATACCATGTGCCAATCAACCTGATCCTAAAGAGGAGTTGCTAGTGCGCTCCTGGGGGCCTCGAAGTTGTTAATTCAACATCCCCGTTGGCTTCGGTATCGATCCCTGACAGGGCAGGCATCGGGGCGCGACAGATGGGTATCGAACCAATGGTTGGCTTGCACGTGTAATCCATTTACTAAACCACCATTGACTAGTGCATGGCACTCAGAAAAATAGAAATAAAATCTAGACTTCTATTTCCTAGGACCAAACCCTAAAGGTTAATGGTAACCCTTCTCTAACTAGTTGCTCTAGCCCTTCCCCTACATCCAATGGAAAGTTGAGTACCAAAGAGAGTTTTCGAAAGAAAACAACAAAACATGACAACTTTGCGAATGCTGACATGGGGCGGGGGTTATAGGATAACCTAAGTGAGGAGTTGTCTTTTGTAATCGCCCTATGCATAGTATGTTACAATGGTAGAATAGCCAAAAGCGGTAGCAATCCTAATCTTTCATCTCTGAAAGCAGCCCTTATCCCTTATCTCGTCTGGAAATTTTGGCAGAGTCTCCCCTATATCTTAGCCTTATCTCCCCATCACAGAACAAGCAGACAAGTATGTATATATGCAAAACTATTGACCAACATCACAGCCGACATAAGAGATCCATAGACATGGTCCACCAATATGACATGAAAGTTTCATCAAGTTCTCTACCATTCAACCATGACCATTGTAGCAACTCAGCCACCTTGATGGATGACCACACAACCGATCAAGTATCAAGAGTACCCAAAACAAGTATCACGCTTGATGTGGCTGGGCAACAAGCAAACTTCAAACGACTAGAATCAAAGTTCTGAACCATCATCAGAGGACGACTAAGACACCATGACGAGCTTCACTGATGTGGCGGTGATGGCTGCTGCTACTGCGAGGAGTGTGGCAGCAGAGGTGCCTACTGATGTGCCTGAGGAAAACTGGCAGTGGTAGGCATGGTTGGCGACACTCCTGCAATGACAAAGAAGCAAGTGTTAGAACTAAGATCTCTAGGTTAGGACTAGGTAACTCATAAAATCTAGGAAGCCAAAGAAAAACCTAAGTCAATACCGGTTGGAGCTGAGCCTAATGTAGCATATCACTGAGAGTACGATGCTGGATAGGACGCTAGAGCTACACCTACAAGAAAGGCAAGGTTTAAGTCATAAAAGCGTAATAAGGAAATTTAAGGTGTGAAATGCACAAGGGACACAACTTGAGCAATAAATAACAAAGGAATACCTGGAGTCGCCGGCTAGAAGATCTGGTAGAGGTGTGTGGCAAGGTTGACCTGTGACTGCCTGATCAGCTCAATGTTCTGAGCATTGGCTGCCACATCACTACGAACTCCCTGCCATTCTTCCCTAGTGGCAACCTAGCCCATCCGATTGGTCAAGGTGCTCACTGAATTCTACAACAGATTGATGAGGCTCTCCTGCAAGAATCTTCGCTTATGCTCGAATCGTTGGTCAAAGTTTCCCGTCAGTGATGCTATTGTCTCTTGGACCCAAGCACGGATGCCTTCAAAGAATGGCTCGAAGTAACCAGCTAGAGGCACCCAACCCTGAACAGCAGCATCTGCATTTCTCCTATGACTGTGAGCACCACCTCGAGCTAAAGACTCACCTCCCTCAGCTGCCGGAGCCTAAGGTTGAGTCATGTCCTTAGTGGAGAAGTCTGGGTCATTGGAGCGAGGACTGAAGGACTTGTGCTGTGCTTGACTCCCTCAATACCCTCTAGAGCTGTCGCATGCTTAACCATTTCCATGATGTAGGCTTAGTAACCTAAGGAACCCTTAACCTCATGCCTGCACCACATCAGCTCACCAACGAGGAAATCAACCTAGTTCACCTTGGTACCGTTCAGAATGCTTTTGATGGCCACGTAGTACTTCTCTCAGATAGCGTCAGTGTTACCCATCTTGGGCACCAAGGTACAGTGAAGCAAGTTGTTCAGCACCCTTGGTTCCCATGCTAGATACTTGGACTTGCCATACTTGAAGTTTGGATTTGTATAGAACTGAGCCACCTGACTCTTCTTGTTTGCCTTAGGAAGACTGTCCATTAACTCTCACTACTTGCAAGCATGGTAATCAAGCTAGACCATGTTTGCAAATTGTGCAAAGGAAGCCCAAAACTTGCCCTTCCCAGTCATCCACTTGATAGCCTCCTTCTCATGGTTCACCTCAAGTGTGGCGTAGAACTATCGGACCATGGCTTCATTCCAATTGTGATCGAAACTCATGATGTTCTTCAACCCGGCACCTTCATCCTAGGACAGCAACCCTTGAAGAGAAACTTGTTGACTCATGATATCTCACCTAATCCACTTTTGGTTGGTACACATTAGAGCTTGCTCGAATCTGCCCCAGAAGAGATCATACTAATCCTGAGTGTGGAAGAATGCATTTGGAGAAGACCGTGGCTGGCTAAACTACTTCAACTCACAAGCTTCATGGAAGGCCTTGAAGTGATCCTCTTTCCACCACTTCCGGTTGGTGGGTGCATTGGTCGTGTCGATGGGGTACACAACCATCCTCGGATTGTACTCCAACCCCTCATCTTTGGACTCTACCTCCTCTCCCTCCTCCTCATTACCCTCCTCCTCCTCATCTTCATCATCACTTTCATCCCTTTCTTGTTCCTCCTCATCCTCATCACTGTCATCACCACCACCACCACCACCTCTAGAAGAAGACAAAGACTATGAAGTCAAGCTTGAGGATGGTGGCAAAGATGAAGGCTCATGACGACATTTCTGCAAGGCTGGCTGATGGTTTATTGGAGTGTTTGAGGCATTCTTGGACCTCCTCTTGTACGGGACTGCTTTCTTGCTCCCCATCTCCTCCTCAGCATTGTAGTCACTATCCAAAGGATCGTCACTGTCTAGAACAGGATGTCGGCTGCTGCTACTAACATCCCTCTTTGGCCTCTTCTTCTCCCAGCCACCACCACGAAGACGAAGAACTAGACGCCTACAACAAAAAGGGGAACAACAACAAAATTAGTAAAGACTAGATAGGGGCAAACAAGCAAGGATTGGCAAAGATATTGGATAAAAGAGACTAGACTTAAAGAATTAGAACAAATGCAAACACGGATATAAGAACCAGTGACAATGCCATCTACAGTACGTAAATAAGCTCCCTAGTATATATGAAAGGCACCTATGAAGTTGGAGCAACAGGTTGGCTCAAATTAATCTAGTCAGTACTGCACAAATACTGACGGAGTGTCCGTCGAGCACAAGGACCATCCGTCAGCATGATAGAAAGTAGAAATAGTTGTAACAGAGAGTACTCAGATGCTATCAGAACCTTCCGCTAGGACACCAGAACCTTCCAACAGTGTACAGTTTTGATACAGAACAACCACAAGCTATAGACTGACCAACGGACCACAAAGTTCACAGACCATCCATCATTCTAGCTAATAGTGTAGAGCAGATAGTAAGGGAAAATTCTAAGACCCTCAAGGGTGGCAGAAGTATCTGACGGAGCTACGGACCATCCGATAAGATTTCAATGGCACAGTAACCTACCAATACTCAATCAACAAAATCTAAAGATTCAACCAACGTCAATGCTTACAAACTTGCATAGAGGTACTCCCAATCATGCTCTACAAGATCCCCAAGAAGGATTTGAAAGGACCCTAGCATTGCCTAGATCGAGCAAACCCTAGCTTTTGAATCATGGTAAAAAAAGGTACACACAAAGGGGAAAGGAACGTACTCGGCACCCTGCATCTTGAAAAGGCACTTGGGTGGGCACGTGACCGAAGGAATCGATGAAGAAGCATCCAAGGGCTGTCATCATAGAGTGGGCGACGGCGTGGGCGCGTGTGCATGGGGGACCGGTGGATGGAGAAAAGGAAAGGACTTTTCCAGGGGCTGTCAGCTTACATATAGCCCAATCCTATCACACCGTCTACAAGAACGATGGAGCATCCACCAAGTCATTAAGCTCGACAGTTGGAGTTAGATTTAGTGGTACACCGGAGAGTCTGTGACGGCAACCGGATCATCCGTTAGACTAAGCAAAATAGAGAAAACCCCCCAAAGGTTGAGGACTACCAGAAGGAAAGGAAAGAAATTTTGGAGAAAGGATTTCAAGGAAAATTATGTGCATCCCCTTGACAAGCTCAGGGATGAGCTTGAATTCAAGCAAGGGAGAGTTGTAACAACCCAAGTTATGATACACCATAGACTCTCATTTTGGTCACTCGAGTTCCTGTTAGATGGAATTCCCTAACCAATCTCAAGCAACCCGAACCGAAGGAAAGCATCGACATCACCACAAATAATTGGCAACGTCTCAAGTCAACTATTGGTCAACTAGAGTCAACTAACCGGCCACCATAGAAGGATATCATTCCAAGGAATCAGCTCATGTTTTTTTATCTATTAAGAAAGACAAGTAGGTCACCTTAAGATCCAAGGTTGACCCAAGAGTCACGAGATCAGGTTTCTAAGCTTGGTTAAGCAAATTGAAAAACTACTAGACGATCCGTTACGTATATCGGACCAACCGATAAACATGCAGAGACAGCAAATGAAATAGGAAGTGAGTTTTCATCCACTATGGGACATGGCCCACATGTCAGCTCGAGTGGGAGATATTTCCCAACACCAGACCATCAGCTCCACTCATCCTCTCCTCATTTCCCTCACACACTCTCTCTCTAGAAGGAAGAACAAGGGAAGGAAAGGATGAACTAGAGTGTGAAAGAGAAGAAGAAGAAGATGGAGAAGAGAATCAAGGTGCTAGAAGGCAACAAGATTAGCCCTAGATAAAGCACTTGAGCTTCAACAACCTCTCATCCCATGGTTAGCTCAAGAGCCCTCTCTTCTCATTATCTTGAGATCAATCCTTCAACCCTAATCTAAGCATTCTCTCTTGCATGGATGGATCATAAAAGGGGCATGTATCGGATCCTCAATCCTGGTGACAAGGAACTCGTCGTGAACCCAAGCTAAGTTGCCATGCCCAATCTCTCTTTATCACTAGGATTTCTCTTAATTAAGGAATCACTATTTACACTAGTTAACCCAAGCCTAGCTATCTTAAGCCTAGGAAATCACCTATGTCACCATAGAAATACCTTGCCCATGCATGAAGGCCATTACCCAACATGTAGGCATGAATCCCCAAGTCTTCACCCAAGGACCCAAGAGCATAGGTTTTGTCACCTGTAGCGCAACGGGAACGGGTCAAAGCAGAGCTAAAACATAGAAGTTACGTTGAAGATACTCTTTGGATGGCAGTTTCATAAGTAAACTAAACTAATTATGAATTAAAATAAATAAAATCTGATTTTTTTAATCTGAGACGGGGACTATGCGCGTAATTTGCAGGAAGTATAGGGTCTCTTTTGCAAATTTGCTGGCGAAGGGGTATCTTATAATCTGGGCCATGAATCCCAGATCGGATGGTCTCTTTTGCAAAACATATCCATGACATCATGTGATGTCATCAAGCTAGGAATCATAATAACCCGGAATTTGATTGGAGCAGGGTAGAGCACGCACGGCTCACGGCCGGTGGCGCCATGTACGGAGGTGAGCACCTCACCAGGGCAACTAGAGAAAAGGCCTAGGGCCTCAGTTGACCAAAAGGAGAGCACTGGGATACCGAGAGAGCGACCGTGAGCTCACCTAGGCACTATATGCAAACGGAGATGGACCAGAGGCGGCACCAGGCTTGGCGGAGCGGCAGCGACTTCCTGTAGAGGTTCGGCGACACGGTGAGAGCAACATAGAGAGCAAGGGAAGAAGAAAAACAATGCTTGGAGATTCACTACCATGGGGTAAAGCTCATCGGCTAGCTTAAGTTGATGGAGAAACAGCAGGATGTTGTAGCGGCTTCGGCGGACGGGCTTGGCTCCTCGGTGAGATTCAACTAGACAGCAGCGCGAGCTAGGGATTGGATGGTGGTGCGTAGATGGAAGAACAGGGCGTGGAGAAGAGTCTTGGATACTTATAGGGTAGCTCAGCGTGCACCCCACGAAGAGAAATCCCAAAGCACCTGGGATTCGGCAGCGTGATTCGCTCGGACAAGTCCGAGCCGGGAAAGACATGAGGTAGGAGATGGCACTGGCAAACGGTCCTGGTGTGTCACCATCTTAATGAGTGGGTCTCGATTGTTAGAGACACAGAGAGAGAGGGAGCACCCATGTGGGCTCAGCCCTGCTGGGTCGGCCTACCCAATTGGGCTCCCAACATGGGGAAGGGATGAGCGGGAGGCTAGGGCCTTCGGACTAGAAGAGGAAAGCTTTCTTATTTTCTTTTCCTTTTTTTAAAGCCATTTCCAAATTTAGTTTCAAAAGCATTTGAATTCATTTTGAATTTTGGTCAAAACCACATAGTACAAAAACTCCAATGCAAAGGCATGAATGCACCAACAAAGTTTCTAATCCTATCATGGATTTTAATTTAATGATGACAATTATTTATTTTCCTATGTTCTCATGAGCACAAAAATACAAAATTAAATCAATTTATATCTATTTTGAAAGGAGCAATTTTTAGGGTGTTACAATACCTACTTTTATTCAACAGAAAAACAAAAGGAAACAGACAAGGTCTCAACCAGTTAAAACACTAGGGAGCCTTAAATTTATTATAATTATTATTATTATTTATTTTATTATTATCTTTTTTTATTTGTTCACCCAACTTTATATAACTCAAGCAAGGCTAAGATAAAGTTTTATAGTGTAATTCTAGCCTTGATTTATCTCCATAGATGATTACTTCCATTGTTTATGAAAGTAATACTCAAAGTTCATTAATCAAATTTCAACACCATGTCGAATTTTGATTAAAGCGGACCATTTTAACCTAAGCACCTTGCTTAATTTAAAGGGCCTATGGATATACCACATGTGCACATGTGGAAACACCCAAACTAGAGCATATGACAAAAACAAGGGAAGCATGAACTTTTTGCATGATCAAGTTGTATTCTTATGAAGACAAATATGAGTAGAAAAGTTTGGTGAACATGCATTTACCTCTGCATACCTGAGTGTACTTACCGGTAGCATGTGGATGATGATTTTGATGTTGCTGCACCGGTGGCCATACCACCTGCCGACCAATGTTCACACCATTCCCAAGTGGAACTAGTGTTGATCCCTTCCCAAGGTGTTGCTTAGAGGATTATCATCCTATCATCGCGCGAGTAATGAGAAACCCATCATTAGCTCGACTTCTAAGATCTAAGCATACTAAGCATGGTTTGTTAAACAAGACATGTATGTTTGATTGGTGTGGCAATATATGGATAAGACTTGACATAGGTAATTCCCTTCCCGGTTCACTAGTCATATGGTAACATAGCAATGCAGTAAATAGACATAGTTCATTATGCATTTGTAAAGCATAGGGATGCATAGGGGCCTGCCTTGAACGTCGTTGTTAGGCTTGACGGCTTCTTCCTCCTAAGGCTCCTCCTCAACAGGTTCTTTGCGAATCGGGTCACCTACACATGCATGATGCTTGATGAGTGAACTACGTAAAGTATATGCTCATGCTATGCAATGATTCTTAGTTGTTTATGCTTTAGTGACACATGAGTGAGTGCGTAGTCAGACACTGGTTATCTATTGACTGGTAACTATCGGGTAGTCCGGCGTGGATGTCAGACAGTTCGGTGGTTACTGGGACTTAGTGGGATATTGATCTCTAGATCCATCGTACTCTCCAAACTAGGACCGGACCCTCCAATATGAAGTATGTGCTCTCGAGAATCTCTCTGTGTAAGAGGTGATCCTATCGGAAGGTTCTGTCAACTGTGGCGGACCATCCGTCAGATCAGGTCTATAGGGTGCTATGGGCTACTAAGGGTTTAGGCTCCATCGGATACTCCGTGCGAGTTACGGATCATCCATAGGAACTGGCTGCTCTCGAGTTTCTAGTTTATAATTCAGTGGACACTCCGGAATATCGATGGACACTTCGTTGTACCAAAACTGTGATCTAGGTTCTTTGGACACTCTTCTGTCTCGCGCGTATAACACATCGGGTGGTCTGGTGTAGTGATGGACACTCCGGTGGGTTATAGATGTGTTCTATGCAGGTGAGCAGTAAGACATTCCGTACTGACGGACACTCCGCTGGTGATGTCGGACACTCCGTCGATACTGATAGTCAACACCTCGTAGTAACTCAAGATCCAAATCTTCATCCATGGTGCTTGCATGTGTAAACCATCTTTAGGATTGACTACTAGGGTTCTATAGAACATATATAGCTGGTTAGTTGTAACTACATTGGGAGCAAACTAACTCTAGGCCACAAATCGATGTTTCCTAGGTTTTGGCTCCTAAAGACACAATGTTAGCATTGCCTAGGTTAGATCCTTACCAAGGGCTGCAAACACAAGGTACCAAGCTCTCCAAGAAGATGGAGCAGCTGGAGCTCCTCCTTGTAACTCAAAACCTTCTTCTTCTTGCCTCCTCCTCGTAGCTCCTTATGGCAAGGGTGAGAGGGCTACTCTATAATACCCAGAATACGTTTTATGTGTTAGCGTAAAGTGGCAAAGGGTTCAGCAGGAGTTTTAATGAGTGGTAATAAAATAAATTTTTTATACGTTGCTTGGATGGACGATCAAATATCATAGATGCGTAGAGCTCGTCGAATGCTTTCCGTTTCACTACTCATACGCGTTATTTGGAGTTTAGATCAACAAGATATGGTCATTGGAAGATTAAAAAAAGTAAACAGGAGAGTTGTACTGTAGCGTCGCTACAGTAACCGCCAGCCCTTATTCTTGCGTGCCTTTTCTCTCCGCACAAAACCTAATCCCCTTGATCTATTGAGACGCCGCCTCTCTCACGCATCAGAGAAAAACAAAGAAGACCGAAGGATGGAGAAGAGTGGAGAGGGAGAGAGTTAGGGATTGATCCTCGTTCATGGCTCGTATGCCTTCTTCCTCATAAAATTGGTTGGTCATCTTGTTTCCCCCTCAATTCCGTGCTTCTCATCGTTGTTCTTGATGGCGATGTCATGCGTGGAGTAGATCAAGTGGACGGAGGTGTCATGGTGGGGAATCGTCGCAAGGATGAAGGGAAAATGAGAGGTCAATCGTTGAGGATCCTTGTTGTACTAGCTGTTTGGGTAAGATCCCACTTTTACCTGTTGTTTTGATGCCAAATCCATGCTAGGGTTTAGCATTTCACATCGATTAGTTGACGGGGTTAGGGTTCTAATCTCGTAATTAAGTTCCGCTATTTATTTCAGATTGTGCAGTTGTTGTTTATGTGCCGTTTAATACTGTTTTTATGTGTCCAAAAATTATAGAAAATTTTATTTTAGTAGTAGACTTGAATACCTTTCTTTTGCTATAGAGATCACCTTTATAGGGGCCTGCCTTGAACATCGTTGTTAGGCTCGACGGCTTCTTCCTCCTGAGGCTCCTCCTCAACAGGTTCTTTGGAAATCAGGTCACCTATACATGCATGATGCTTGATGAGTGAACTGTGTAAAGTACATGCTCATGCTATGCAGTGATTCTTAGTTGTTTATGCTTTAGTGACACATGAGTGACTGCATAGTCAGACACTGGTTATCTATTGATTGGTAACTATTGGGTAGTCCGGCGTGGATGTCGGACGGTCCGGTGGTTACTGGGACTCAGTGGGATTTTGGCTCTCTGGTTCCAACGGACTCTCCAAACTAGGATCGGACCCTCCGGTATGAAGTCTGTGCTCTCAGGAATCTCTGTGCGAGTGATGGATCATCTGTAGGAACTGGCTGCTCTCGGGTTTCTAGTTTATAATTCAGCGGACACTCCGAAATATCGACGGACACTCCACTGTAACAAAACTATGATCTAGGTTCTCTAGACACTCTTCTGTCTCAAATATATAACTCATTGGGTGGTCTGGTGTAGTGACGGACACTCCGATGGGTTATAGACATGTTCTGTGCAGGTGACTAGTAAGACATTCTGTACTGACGGACACTCCGCTGGTGATGTCGGACCCTTCATCGATACTGACAGTGAACACCTCATAGTAACTCGAGATCCAAATCTTCATCCATGGTGTTTGCATATGTAAACCATCTTAAGGGTAGACTACTAGGGTTCTATAGAACATATCTAGCTGGTTAGTTCTAACTACATTGGGTGCAAACTAACTCTAGGCCACAAATTGATGTTTCCTAGGTTTTGGCTCCTAAAGACACAATCTTAGGGTTGGCTTGGTTAGATCCTTACCAAGGGCTGCAAACATAAGGTACCAAGCTCTCCAAGAAGATGGAGCAGCTGGAGCTCCTCCTTGGTAACTCGAAACCTTCTTCTTCTTGCCTCCTCCTCCTAGCTCCTTATGGCAAGGGTGAGAGGGCTCCTCCCCCTTTTAACCCCTACCTCTTGTGGATGACGGTCTCTAGGTGATCTCCACGGCCATCTCTTGCTGCTTCCAAGCTCCAATCCCTTCTCCTTTCTCCTCCCTTCCTTCTCCTCTACCTTGCTTGAGTGTGAGAGAGAGTAGAGAGATGAACTAGAGAGAGAGTGGGAGTGTAAGAGTTAGTGAGTGAGCTGGTGGACTCTCTGCCTTGGTGTGTCCATGAGATGGATAGCTATGGTGAAGTGTGGGACCCAATGATTCACAAAGTGACACCTCACATTTCTACATGGGACGATCATATCGGATAATCCATCATGACGGCGGACTCTCTAGTGGTGTCGGGTTACTGACTGACAGCGTGCTAGCGGACTGGCAGATAACTCGATGGTGCTGGCGGATTCTCCATCAATTCAATAGTGAGCAGTTTAATGCAGCATTCAATTTCTAACTATTTGATTTCAAATGCAAAGATGCTCATGATGATGATGCTCACAAGGGTGTTAGGACCAGGTCGTGACACTAATCTTAAAGTAGAACGCACTACCTAAATCTAGGTCTTGGTCTAAACATGTATGTTGTATGAAAGATTAAGCATAAAGTTCTATATGCTAAATGAACAACATAAGAACTTGGCTCTAACTCATAAGCATAGCTATATTGATAAAATGAGAGCAAGAACATAAGAGAACTCTTCATATTATTCATACTAAGAATACTCCAACGTTCAAGCTCTCCAATGAAGCTTCTTGCCTAACTCCAACAAAACTACTAAAAGGTAAAAAGAATACAAGTGTGGAGGGAGAGAGGCTCTTGTGTGTTGTGTGTTTTGAAGGTGAGCACTACCCCTCCTTTTATACTAGTTTGTGGTCGGTTTGGCTGAGGTAAAATAGGAAACTACTCAAAATTGACCCTAGGCGTCATCAACGACCTTCTGACGAAGATGGGCCTAAGAGGCAGTGGGGGGTGCGGGCGCACCCCTAGTACAGCCACACCAGGGCTGGCTCCCCTTGCCACCGTCTTTGTTCTGTGGGCTGCTGGTTAGGCCTAGACGATCCCCATGTTGGTGCTTGCCCTGGATTTGCATGTTGAATGTGCTATCTTCTCGTTTTTTTGTGTATGATCTGCATTATGCTTTATCTAATGGCGTATTTTGATTATAATTCCCATGTATTCATGTATGTGACCTACAAAACAGTAATCCCACAATACAAGTGGAACTATGTCAATAATAAAGGTATATGTGTGTAAAAATATGTAGTTTCCTCCTTTTGGGATCATAGTTGGTGGTTGGATTTTGTCGATAAGAACCGCCAACAAAATCCCCCAAGCTTACCCTTTGCTCATCCCAGAGCAAAAGCTAGGATGTTGGTTGTTGATCAGGAGTTGCTACTATGTCGATAACATTTCAAAAGTGCCATGCTTATAACAAAGTTCTCTTCCTTAATTTGAATGAATTGGCATTCTATCCAACTAAAATGGCTTATGTGGATCTTTGGGTATGATCCTCACCAAAGGCCTTTCTTTTCCTCCTACCAACTAAAATGGCTTATGTGGATCTTTGGGTAGGTACAAAAGAAGGCATACTTGCATCTCATAATACTGCTAAGTCAAAAACCGGACCTCAAGGAGATGCAAGTCATACACTTTGATCAAGAGGTGCAAGTGTGTGGAATTTTGAAATCTTCCTATTTCTAAATATTTTTGTACTCCTTTGAACATGACTCTCTCTCTCTCTCTCTTTGATGGTTTCCTTTGAAAGTATGGGCTACCTTTCTCTCTTCTCTTTTTTCTTCTTCATGCTTAATAGCAAGGGATTATTTTTCTTTTTCCTCTCATGCCTTTTGGTATGGATTTTCTTTTCTTTTCTCCTTTTTTTAGCATAGCCCATACTTCCTTTTGGCGTATGAAAAATTTTGGAGAGAGAGACTTATGATAAATGAATGGAGTAATTATTTGGTGGGCGGAAAAACATGTTTTTGCATAACTCTCAGTGTAAGAGTTAGCAGTTTTATTTATGGGTGTACATGTGTCTTGATCATGGGTGCATGACGAGAATCTCAACAAGTGTCACAATAATTTGACAGAGCTCAATATAATAACAAGCAGCATATGACTAAGGTTTGGTATTTGTAGAACATGTCATATGGCTTTGGTAGGAAATATAAATCATTGAGGAACTTTTAATTTTTAGCATTTTGAAAATAAAACTCCAGATATTAAGTCTTTCTTAGAACAAAGTCATAGCAATTTTATGTTGCACCGTATCATACCCACAACAACTTAGACTAGATTAAGCATTTGCAACCCACAAGTTTTAAGTTTTTAGGATGAGACATTTTTAGCCAATAAACTCAAATCTTGGGGAAAGCTAAGTTATAAACTAGGCATAGTCCAAATATAAGACAGAGCAACTATTCATCATTTCAACAAGGATGAACTAAACATTTTTACTACACATATGTGGAGTGGAATAAATATTATTGTTATTTTTGTCATATATTTTTTTAAATGCTAGATAATAAGATAACTAAAATAAATGTGGGATACAAGTCACCTCTATGGGGGTCCTCCCCCAAGCTAGCTTCTGACTTACGGTCCGAGGTTCAGTAAGGAATGCTGCTAGCTGGTGGACACTGTGGCCTAATTTGTGATTTGTGGCCTCCTTTGAGCGTGCTAGGAGGCTCCCCTCAAGCTTGTCTTATAGAAATTACAAGATAGCCATACTTGACGTTGAAAATTTTATTATTCTCATTTATTTATTATTATTATTATTATTTTAACCATCGTCCAATCAAGTTTCACCAAACAAACTTTTCATCTTTGTTGTCATCACAAAGACTTACCCTCATGAAGTTGATAAATTTTTGTAGGGGTTAGTCCATACGATCAACCAAAATCTATACTAGCAGTTTTGATTCAATGATCAAACTAGACACCATGTCTCATTTGATCAAGGTAGGCTAATTAATCTAAGCACCATGCTTAAATTAGAAAACCTATAGGAATATGATCATTACATCCAAGCTTCAAACTAAGCACCATGCTTAATCTAAAAGATGTATAACCAATACTCCAAAACCAAAACATGCTGATATAGAGAGAGGAAGCATGAAAGGACAAGCAAGAATCATCCAACAGTGGTGAAAACATTTAATGGTGAATAATGGAACCATAAGTTTTTATTTATTTGTTTTTATGCAAGGTAATAGGAAGTGGTGACAGTGCAAGATACATGTTACCTTGTGGGGGGTCCTCCCCCAAGCTAGCTCAAAGCCTGAGATCCAGGGTTGTACCCCCGGCCCGTGCTTCTTTTTTTGGCTTTTCCTGCATGTTTAGGATATGGTAGATCACGAGTGGACTTACCATCCCTCGTGATAACCGCTTTGACATTTCAAATGAAATTTCGGGTTGCCCCAACATATTTTCAAAGTCATAAGCAAGAATTGTAGCAGCAATTTGAGCTAGTTGAGTTTCAAACATTTTATTAAGGCTTAATTGATTTTCAAAGGAAAAGATTGGGCCTTCTAAATTTGAATTAATGTTTTAAAAAAATTCATCGTTAGAGGTAAGTTTCTTTGTCAAGTTTTCATATATTTGAGCTTGCCCTAACACAAGATCTATCAGGGAAGGTTGATTTGCAAAATTTGAATTGTAATTAAAGTTACCTTCCTAATATGGTGGGTGCAACTGATTCCACCTGGACCTCCTTATGGACGAAACCCATTGTTGTCGTTCAGCACATCTTCACGGGTCTCGAAGCAGTCATTCCCCGAGTGTCCGAAGTTTCCGCACACCTCGCATGGTATATGCGAGTAGAGTGATTGGACGGTACCATACGGTGTTCCTTTTATGGCATCGTGCTCGTCCAAGCGTTTTATTAGGAGATCCAATTTTGTGGCCAGCATATCTGTTTCCTCTATGGTATGCATGCCGTCTTCTTGGGGTTGGAGTCTGTCTTCACTCCACCCCTGGTTGGAGACCATCTTCTCAATGAGAGTCGTAGCTCCGCTAACTATGAGTGAGAAGAAGGCTCCTCCGGCAGCAGCATCTATGTGGGCTCTGGATGTGGAAGTTAGCCTGTTGTAGAAGTTTTGAAGGATCAACCTGTCTTCCATCCCATGGTGTGGGCAAGCAAGGATGTGTTCTTGCAGCCTCTCCCATGCTTCCGGGATGGATTCTGATGTTGTCTGCTTGAAGTTGGAAATTCTTCCACGAAGGGCATTGGTTTTGCCCGTCGGGAAGAACTTCACAAGGAACGTCATGGAGCACTTGGCCCATGTGTTAACAACTTCCTGGTCCTTGTAGAACCACTATTTTGCCCTCCCTAGGAGGGAGAACATGAACAAGCAGAGTCTGATTATCTCAGGTGTGACATCCTTCATGACGATGGTGTTGCATAGCTCTAGGAAGTGTTGGAGATGTGCGTTGGTGTCCTCGCTAGGCAATCCATAGAATGGATTTGCCTGCACCATCATGATTAGGTTGATCTTCAACTTAAAGTTTGTGTCACCCATGTTGACAGTTGGCCCAATGGGCACGTTGGCAATAGTGGGGACGGAGTACTTGTGCAGCGTCTTGTCAGCCATGGTGTTTTGTATAGATGGTGCGGGGGTGATGGGTTCGGTTGCCGGTGGAGTAGTGGAAGGAGGATCAACGCGAGGATAGACCTTCTTTAGGAATGACTAGATTCTTGGTGAAGGTCGTCGACAAGTCGAAACCGTCTTACACTATCATGTTTTCATCCACAATAGTAGAAAACAAGCAAAGTTATCCTGTTATGAGCAATGGCTACTACACAAGCATATTATCATGAACATGTCCTAATAGATTCTTTTAACCAGTGCCTTCCCTGGCAACAGCGCTAGAAATGCTTGTTGGCATTTCTTAGCGCAATCACTAGGATTGGTGTTTCCTAGCAGTGGCACCAGAAATGCCGTGATGATATTTCTGAACACATGCAGAAATATTCCACAAGCGCACGGATCTATCGTTGTAGCATTTCACCTAGAAGTATTCAGGTATCGTTCATTTATATTTTCCCAAAGGAAGGCATGGTGTAAAAGTCTCTAGTATGGATATGGTTAAGATAACGTGATTATAGAATAGACCAAAGTTCATAACACAGGGGTAAGATAGGATAAATTATGGATAGTGTGACACACACACTCTAGACAATCTCAAGGATAAAGATAAAAGAAAGAATAAAGAATAAACCTAAACTAGAGCAGGCTTATCTTGTATAGCTATGCTAATATTAGCAGATCATACAAATACATGAATTTCTAATGCTAGAGATCCTAAGTTAAGATAGCTTTGGTCACTATAAACTTACTTCGGGCATCAGCTTATGCTTGGTCTGCCAAGCACCTTCGGCCTGTAGCTCTACACCATATCTGAACGTGGGGGATTACGAAGGACGGACAAGGCTGTCACCACCTACCACCTACCCATCAACCGGAGGATACAAGGCAAACGAAGGTAACTTCTAGCTTAGACACCACATCTACGTTATTGGTCACTACTCTAGCGTTGGCCTAGAACATCCGTCTTTATTAGGAATCCTCTACTAGAGCATCCACCACAAGGACGGACGATGAACCCGCAAGGATATAATGACCAAAACTAATCTTAAAGTAGAACTCACTACCTCAATCTAGGTCTTGGTCTAAACATGTATGTTGTATGAAAGATTAAGAATAAAGTTCTATATGCTAAATGAATAACATAATAACTTAGCTCTAACTCATAAGCATAGCTATATTGATAAAATGAGAGCAAGAACATAAGAGAACTCTTCATATTATTCATACCAAGAATACTCCGAGGTTCAAGCTCTCTAATGAAGCTTTTTGCCTAACTCCAACAAAACTACTAAAAGGTAAAAAGAATACAAGTATGGAGGGAGAGAGGCTCTTGTGTGGTGTGTGTTTTGAAGGTGAGCACTACCCATCCTTTTATAATAGGTTGTGGTCGGTTTGGCCGAGGTAAAATAGGAAACTACTCAAAACCGATCGTAGGCGTCATCAATGCACCGCTTTACGAAGATGGGCTCGAGAGGCAGTGGTGGGGGTTCAAGTGCACCCCTGGTGTGGCCACACCAGGGCTGGCTCCCCTTGCCACCATCTTCATGTTGTGGGCTATGGGCTAGGCCTAGACCATCCCCATGTCGGTGCTTGCCCTAGATTTGCATGTTGGATGGGCCGTCTTCTCGTTTTTTGGTGTATGATCTACATTACGCTTTATCTAATGGCGTATTTTGATTATAATTCCCTTGTATTCATGTATGTGACCTGCAAAACAGTAATCATGTAATACAAGTGGAACTATGTCAATAAGAAAGGTATATGTGTGTAAAAATATGTAGTTTCCTCCTTTTTGGATCATAGTTGGCGGTTGGATTTTGTCGATAAGAACCACCAACACATTCAATTAAGGAGTTGACATGCTTGCAGCTAAGATGGATCTACTCACAAAGCGAGTAGAACATTATGAGAAGATGAGTGCCCAAGAGACACTCAAAGCCATGGATTCCCACATGACTTGCAAAGTCTGTGGAGATGTTGGACATTCAGGAAATTCTTGTCCCAAGACCTAGGAGGATCTCAACTTCATCAACACCGATAACGGGTTTCGTCCACAACAACATCAAGGATGGAATCAGCGCTCCAACAATCAAGGAGATAACAATTATTACTCTTCTCAACATTTGAATAATCAAGATAATAATAGTTATGCTTTCCTTAAAGATCTTGTTTATAGAAATGGTAGAATGACTAATAGCATAAATAAAAAGTTGCATGCTCATGACAAGATTTTGAAAAATATAAATGCTAAATTGGATGAGTTTTCTTCTGCCTTAAAGAATCAACTTAGTTTCAATAAGATGATAGAAACCCAATTAGCTCAAATAGTTGTTATCTCATCCTATGAAAAAGATAGAATTCCTAGCAAACCTGAAGGAACCATGGAGTCAGCCAACCTTGTTACGGCAAGGTATGACTTTTCTAAAAATGGTTGGGGATTTCCTATTAAGAAAGGTGATCCTGGGAACCCCATCATTACTTACTCCATAGGACCCCACACTTTTCATAACACAATTTGTGATCTAGGCTCTAGTGTTAACATTATGTCTAAGGAAACTTATGATAGATTGTTCTACACAACCTTAGCTCCAACCTCAGTTTACCTACAGCTAGCCGACCAATCTACCCGTTATCTCGAGGGAGTAGCCACTGAGTTATTAGTCAATGTTAGGAGTGCTTATGTTCCTATAGATTTTATGATCTTAGACATGGGCAACGACAAGGATACACCTTTAATCCTTGGTCGTCCTTTTCTTAATACTGCAAATGCTTGCATATATGTGGCTTCTGGGCAAATCTAATTCCACTTTGCTAGAAAGAAAGAAATATTTACTTTTGCCTCTGGAAAACCCCTCTTTGATGAGAAATAGGAAAAGAAGAAGCATCCGAAGAGAATCAAGATGAAGAAACCAAAGCTAATTGAAGAACCAAAGAAGCCTGTCAAGAAGAAGAATAGAAAGAGATGGCGTAAAAAGAAAGATCCATCCTCAAATTCATCATCCCTTGATCCTGACAAGGCCTCTGAGGTGGAACAAGAGGAAACACCCCCGCTCAAGGAAGAATGACCTTGAGCCCGTAAAAAAGGTAAGCTTTCTATCCCTTGCATATTTACTGCATTTTAGTAGTTGCATCTCATATTTCAATTTCTAATAAAATTGCTTTGCATTGTATGATTAGTTAGTTGCATTTAGCTACTCTATGTTAATAAATAAAGTTCTATAGTAGCTATGCATGACAGGATAGGATTTGCATTTAAATAAAGTAAACCATAAACTAAAAAACATATATAATAAATAAATATTTAGTAAGTTATCTAGTAGCAATAGGTTTGGTCATTTAGTTATTTATGCATTCTAGTAGTAGTTAGTCAAAAATAGAAAGAATCAAAAGAGCCACTAGAAGACATTCCAACCTATGCAAAAGGCAGGCTTGGGGGAGACATCTCTCTCCGCTCAGGTATGAAAATCTTAAACCCTCTCTTTACATTCATGTTGGTTTACAATATCGATGTCCATGATCATAAAATATAGAGAGGAGTGCCATTGAAATTTATCTTAAAAGAAACTTTGCTCTAATAAATGATGATGAAATTATTTGGAGATGATGAATAGTTGCTCTCTGATACTTTGCAAAAGCTTGTTATACAACCTGATACTTCTTAAGTTTTGAGCATGATGATTTAGACTTCATCTTAAGTGAATGCTTTTGTGGGATGCAAATGCTAGAACCAAATCTAAGTCTTTGTGAGATATGTTGTAGCCAAGATTAGATTAAATCTTTGAACCTATCTAAGGAATGGTAAAAACAATCAAGAGTTTTGTTTTGCAAAATGCTAAAACTCTCTTGTTAGAAGTTCCTCAATGGTGATAAATTCCTACCAGAGCCAAATACATATTCATACATGATAAAGCCACTATAAAAGTTGCTTGTTTGTTTTGAGCTTTTTCAAGCCTTGTTGATCTGAGTATAGAAACTTGTCATGCTTTTTTATCAGAATCACGTAAACTCACATACTTATGATATTCCTACACTGGGAATACGCAACCACATATGCTTCCCATTTATTATTGCTCAATGAGAATCAAAGTTACCTCTCTAGCTATCTTACATAAAAAGAGAGGCATGGGCTACGAAAAAAAAGTGAGAGAATAAAAGAGCAAAAAGCTCTAGTGTCAAAAAAGGAGAGAAGAGAGTGAAAAAGAAAAGTAGCCATGCCCACTCAAAAAAGAAGCTAGAGAAGGGAAACTCTCAAAGGAGTACCACTTCCACCAAATATACCACACACATGCACATCTTGATCAATTAGTATGATTTGTTGCTCCTTGTGATCCAAGTGTTTGACTTAGCAATATATTCAATTCAAGTAGGCTATGCTTTTATCCCCTACCTTGAGCTCCATATAAGCTTTAGGATAGATGTTAAGGTAAAATTCAATGGCCTTGGTGAGGTTTTAAACACCATTGAGTGTCTCAAGTCTACCATCTGAGGAACTTAGGCAAGTTCTCTTTTCAAAATTTATTGAAAATCTCTAGGAAGCTTGAGCTAAACCAAAGTAGGGAAAAAGTATCTGTCTAGCTACACATTCTTGCAATTGCTTGTGCCAAGGTGAAAGCTATAAGTCCCACATTGGTAAGACTGATGATGGATTTCTAAATGCTAACATGTTCAATTAAAGAGATAGTATTTGTTTGTATATGAGTTATTGCAGGGGGCTACATAGCAGCAACTCCTGATCCAACACCTATACCTTGCTAAACCCGCATCTTTGCTCGTGGATGAGCAAAGGGGTAGCTAGGGGGAGCTTGTTGATGGTCACCCATAGGTTATCTCTTAATTAGTAGTCTTTCATTAGTACCAGTTCCACCATCTGGTTATGGTACTTTGATCTCATTTCATCAGAGCTCGGATCGAAGTAGTAAGTTTATAGATTAAGCGTGGTGCTTAGGCTGTAGATTACCTGTGGATACGGCTAGGCCTTTAGATAGATTGTGGTAGGTGGCAAGTGGTGACAGCTGTAACACCCTAGTGTTAAGCTTTGCATTTGGCATCTGCATTTCATGAGCACAAGCATCATCCAAGCATTCATGAACATGAGCATATGAAATTTCATCTCATTCTTATACATTGTCACATGAAATGTTGATTTATATATATGCTTATGCTTGCAATCATGTATGACCAATGTATGAGATGGTTGTGAGGTCATGAAAACAACTTAGACACATCTAGAATGATAAATGGAATAATGTTTGTATTCATGGCATAGGCTAAATTTGCTTCTAAGTGTTGGTTTTATTTGAAATGTCATTTTCATGATGCTGGTTTGACTAAAGTTGAACAGTAGCTTAGAGTGTTTGCATGTCTATGTGACCTAAATAAAAGTTGTAGTACTTAACTAGGCTAACAACTTTTATTTTTGGGTCAATGTATAATTCAGTGCATAGCATGCTCAAAAATAGCTCACAAGTATCACCAAAATGCTATTTTGTGACTTAGGAAATTTTCAAAGTGTTGAAACTATTTCTAGTTTCAAAGCACCTCACTTTGGAGCAATGTAGTTTGTTAACCAGTAAGAATTAGATGATGGTTCTTAAAGCAAAGTTGGAGATCTCACATAGCTCTATAATGGTTGCTAAGGAAGTTTCTGCTAAATCACGACAGATTAGGAGTTATGGGATCACAAAGTCACGCTATCAGTCATCTCTGCCGGCCTGAATCGGCGCCGCACGCGCAAGCTAGTGGCCGACCAGCCACGGGCCATGGGCGCTGCGTGGTGGCCATACACCGGCGTTGCCCCGGCCAGTCAGGCCAGAGCAGGCACATAAGCGCCGCGCACTCGCCGCTCGCTCTGCCTCGCCAAAGCACCACACCGAGCTCGCTGTGCGCTGCCGTAGCCGCTCACCGCTGACATAGCCTCGACGACTGATTCATCGTGGACACAGCTGCTTTTCCATCACCTGCACCTCCTCGAGCCACCAGCATCACCTATCGACCCTAGGTATAGCGGCATTTAGCCTTGCCGTAGCCGCCGTCGTCACCGAAGCGCCGCCGCGCTCACGGCTCACACGGCTCACACCGAAGCCATTCCACCACACCGCATGCCTCCATCTTCTCTTGTCTAGCACCATGCTAGAGTCTAGATGCTTAGGCTAGATCTAGGAGTAATGCCACCGCTTGACTATGCCGGAATGAGTCACTGCTCCGCGCGCGGCCGCCATGGCCGTCGTGGCACTCGAGCTCACCACCGCTGAGTTAGTTCACCGTCTCCCTCCTTTCTCTTGTGTCTTAGGTCAAGTAACCCTAGACCTAGCTAGTGGCATAACGGAGACCCACCTATCGCTGTCGTCTAGCCAGAATAGTGAGAGCACCGCTATGCTCCGTGCGCCGCCGCACGGCCATGCACGTGGCCAAGCTCACCGACGCCACTTCAAGCCCTCACCTGCACCATGTAGCTTTGCTAGGTCACCAAGATGGCGTAGTCATCCTCGCCTAAGTGTGCCATAGCCAGAGATGGCCGGCGTACCGCCGCCCGACCTCCGCCGTCCGTCGTGGCCACCGTCGAGCTTGCTCCGGCGAGCCACCGAGTCAACTAAGCCTACCAGCCAATGCGCGGGGGTGAGAAGAGTGCAACGGTGACGACGCTACCACCGAAGACCTCACCGTCCATGAGTTCTCACTGGTCAGCGCCGTCCCCTGTCTTGGTCTCGCTGACGGGTGGGTCCCATTGACTGTGGGCCCCAGCTGTTAGCTTGTGTGATGTTTTGATTTTCTGATTTATTTTTCTAGATTTCAATGCATGTTTCAAAAATTCATATCTCAAGCTAGAAGTGTACAATTTTGGTGAACTAAATTTTGTTGGAATCCTCATAAAGTGTAGTATTTGATAAAAATATGAAATCTATTGTTTAGGGTATTTTTATGGGAAAATTAAATTGAGCAAGATAAGTGCTTTTAAAGTAGTGTATATCTTGTAAAATGCAAAACATGAGCTAGAAAGGTGATAAAATTGTGATTCCAATTTTGTTGGTCTTGTGTTGACATGCTCTAGCTAGAAAAAATACTAAATCTGTAGTAAGCATACTTGAAATATGGTCTTCATATTTAATCCTAATTAATTTCTAGTTTCTAGTGAAATTAATTAGGGTAAAAATACATAACATATGATCATGAAAATTTTTACACAATATTCTTATACTTGGAGGAATGTAAGAAAAATAGTAAATCTATTGTTTGGCACTTTTCACTAGGCTAAATTATTTTTGCTAAAATAAGCCTATATAACTTGTCATTTTGGTAGAGGTAGTTATACTTATCCAAATAGCATGAAATTTGTACAGTAGACTACTAAGGTCATATGTGAGCTACTGTAATTTTCTTAGAATTTATTGAGCTTTGGAAATATTTATCCTTTAAATCACCTTATTATCTAAAGAAATTAATAAAGGGTTATAACTAATTTAGTTATGTTGAACCATGATGTTTTCTGTGGTGCTTATGATGCATATGGTCTATTGATGTTATTAGTTAAGCTTAGAAGTAATTGGTTGTATGCAACTAGTTAATTATCATTTTATAATTCAACTAGGTGGCTGCTTGTATAGTTTTTGTTGTGGTGACAATTTTACGATGATAATGATCTTTTTCTGTAAAGATGGTTAATAACAAAGTTGTGTATAATTTACTAATATACCTTGTGCTAAATTTTCATAGTCATAGGTCTTATGGTTTAAGAATTATGGCTATTAAAAGTCTGCTATCTGAAATGCTTGCTCTCTAGATAGATTTGAATGATTGAATTGTTTGACCTAGATAACTGCTGAATCACATTAAGTGTATTAAAAGAAAGTTGTAGGCAATTTCATAAGCTTGCCATAATATCCACAACCATATTATTTTGATGAGTATAACTTTAGTTATGGTCAAAACATATGGCTGTTGTCTTGCAGTCCAGAAAAGTGGTTAGATGAGAAATTGTTTAGTTACTAGAGAAGAGATATGCACCTACTCAGTAAAAGAAAATGTGACTTGTTATCCCTTAATGCAATGCTGTTGAAAACACTTATGAGTATGCATTCATAACATCATATCATATTAAACATGTTATCATATATGTATTCGTGATATCTTATTTCATGCTCATGCATATAGGATCGTCCGAAGAAATAACACTCATAGAGTTCAACGACGAAGAGGAGGAGGATCAGCAGGAGATGCATTAGGCCATAGCTCCAGGAGAAGAGGAGCAAACTCTCAAGGACCACCCTAAGTGCCCGGATCACTAGCCAACCTCTTTCCTCAAAGGCTAGCCCTAGAGCATTCTAAGTCTCCCATGTCTTACCAAATATCACTTGAGTCATTTTATGTTTCATGCATTAGGTTATAAGAGTTGATTGGAAACACTTGATGCATAGAACTACCTAGTCTAGTTACATATACCTTTAACCCTATGTAGGTCTAGGATCAAATATATACTTAGCCACGCTTAGACCGGTAGAAGTCGGGTGATTTCCTGTCACCTGCGAGATATAGGTGGATACCGAAGCACGGTTGACTATATTCGCTATCGTGGAAAAGAACCATGGGGTAATGTAAATAGAGGCCAAGCAGAGTCTATGTGTAGGTGAACTCATGTGATTCCATCTGTACCAGTTAAGGACCGTACCGTTGTTGGCACTTCTAACAAGATTGAACGCATGCCTCTCACTTAGCTAGCCGGATAACTTGTTCTGACCGTGAAGCCGAGTAGCTCAACTCAAGTCTGGCCCCATTCTGTTAGAGTGCACACTTTGAATGGTAGTAAGAATGTGCGGGGAGCCAAACAAGAGCCCATGGGCAGGCCGGGCCTGAACATCCTAGCAGCTGGTTGTCCCTGATTGTGCGGCGCTAGGCGAACCCATGAAATGCGGACCTAAGTTGTACCAAAGGTGACCTAAGGTGACCGTTGATCTGATCTACCTAGGTTTGTGTTAGAAATAAATTCCCAGCTGGTTGAAATCGATTCGAATTGTCGTCTCTCTCGGACAATGAGAAACTTGGCTAGCTCCAACATCGTAGTAACTGTGTTATGAAATAATGGTTATGATGAACATGGAATTACTACACCGGCTATGGTTACTATTGTATATTACTAAATAGTATACCACATGTTTAGCACATGTTAGTTGCTAATCTAGAGATGAATAGCTATAATTAACTTGATGACCGAATTATAACTGTATACTTGAATTGGTAAGCTTTTTATGCAAAATGTTGTCAAGCTAGCTCCACTTATAAAGCCTTGCATAATCCTTGGAGTCACTTGATTTTTGGTTTATGACGGGTAAGTTTAGCTGAGTACCTTCTCGTACTCAGGGTTTTATTCCGATTGGTGTAGATGGTATAGTTTATCATGGCTATTGCAAGAACTGCTTCTGTCTCGCTGTGGACGAGGAGTGAGCCCTAGGTAGGCATCTCTTATTAATACTTTTCATATGCTTTTGTGGATGTGATCATGAGCTAGCACTGTATTTGAACTATGATGGAAGATGTTAGTTTCAAACTTTAATTTGCTTCCACTACTATTTTACTAAACTTGGTTTGTAATAACCTTAATTCGTACTCTGATGGATGAACTGTATTTGTGAACTTTATGTAACATGTGACATGTATATTAAATCATGTACGATCTTGGTTGTATGTTGATGGTTAATCGAGACCCTTTGTGGTACTCGACGGACTACCGGGTGTATATGGGCTCAAGTATGATAGTGTGACTACTTGCGGGCTACCATTGTACTTGTGCTCTTATAAATTTGTCGGTTCTGCTACAACAGCCTAGTCCATCCTCTGTATTCCACCACGTTAGATCTAGTTATTAAATCATAAGGCTCGTGGCAGACCTTGTCTATTTAACTCTCCTAGTTGGTAGGCAAGCTATGCCCCGAAGTACTAGCGTATTTCTCCTAGTCATTAGTTTACCCCTGTGATACTGAAAGATATATCGCTCGCTCTCCCACCTAGCTATTTTCTAGTGTAGCTTGTTTAGTAGTTTGTTTAGGTAGTTCACACTCAACCACCATTATCGTTTACCTACCTAGGATTCACTTAGGCTTTCCTTTAGCAATCCTAACAATAAATATAAGTTCTAGCCTTCTGCCTTCCTGTGGGAAAAATATAAATGTGACACTCGGTACTCACCGAGCAAAGGGCTACGCGATAGTTCGGTGCGCTTGTGGAATTCCTCCACTAGTCGTTAAGAAGTATCAACACACACTAGGGTAGAGTCCGGTCAGCATGCACCCGTGCCCCTAGAGCCAATGATCGGACTCGACGTTGATTGACCGAACTCACCCACGAGCAGAGTCCGATCGAGTCCAGTAAGCATCTAGAGCCGGTTTTTTACGATCGGACGCGTCCGCTCAACCATGATCGTACTCAGCCAAAGTCTAGTCCTCACACTCAGCCATGCATCCAAGATTCTCACCACCACATTAGCATGACCAGACCTAGGAATAGTGTTCCTACAAAGTCCGGTCCTCTCCTCCACCATGGTCCGATCAATGACCCTCAGCTGCGCCAACACTGCGAGCACTGACTAGACTCGTTGGGCATGGTTTGGTCCCTACCGAGGCCAAGTCTAGTCACTCAAACCTTCTCCTTTTCAACTCACACTTCTCCACCCTTGCTCCCAAGTGTTAATCACCAGGTGTATCACCATTATGGACGTGTGTTAGCATTTTCACAAAGCATTTTCAAGGGTGTTAGCACTCACTAGAATCTAAATGCATATGCAATGAGTTAGAACATCTAGTGGCACCTTGATAACCGCATTTCACGACGAGTTTCACCCCTCTTAATGTACGACTATCTATCCTAAACACACTCACACCCACTAGGTGTCTTGAGTGCCAAAACAAAAAAACTCCTATCAAATATACCTTTGCCTTGAGCCTTTTTGTTTTTCTCTTCTTTTCCAAGTTTAGAGCTTGATCACCATCATCATGTGTCCACCAACATCACCATGGACTTCATCTTTGCTCCAACACTTGGTGTGTACTAGCCTATCTCATATTCACTAGAGCCAAGGTTAGTACTTAGGGTTTCATCAATTATCTAAAACCAAACTAGAGCCTTCATCAGGTTCGGGTAGCCAACAGAGCTCGCAACAGCGCTTCTTCTGGCACTAGTCTACCCAAGCCTATGACATTTGGGCGCACTCGGATCATGACATGACCCTCAATGGACAGACGATGAACTGCACACTCAAAGAACTAACATGGGACTGCTGGATGAGGCTATCATCCACACGTCACAAGAATTCTTCTAGCTGCACCAATAGGTCATTCTATTCAGTACTACTGTGGGACTAGCCAGCTTCTAGTCCCTATCACAAGAATTCTTCTAGTCCTAGGGGCTCTGTTGGCGGTCACTAACGACCAAATTTGACCGCCAATTATAATCCAAAATAGAAGAAATAAACATACTTTTGACACATATGCCTTTAATATTTATAGTTCCACTTGTATTGCAAGATTACTATTTTGCAGGACTTATATTGGAATACAGTGGAAAATGATCAAAATGCACAAAAGAGAAAGCATAATGCAGATTCTATATCAAAAAAGCAAGCAAAGGCCCACTACAACAGCGAATCTAGGCCGAGCACTAACATGGAAGGGGCCTAGGCCCACCCAGGAACCGACCACGCGAAGGCAGCCGCACCCCTACTACTGCCACCTGGGCCCAACTTTCACCGACTAATGCATGGCGGCATGCATAGGCGGTTCATGGATGTTTCCTAATATTCCTACACCAAACCGACCATGCTTTTGTATAAAAGAAGGGCTAGAGCTCATGTTCAATACACTCCTCATTTGGAGCCTCTACCTCACTACTCATCTCTTGTACTCTTTTAGTTCTTAGTAGTAGTATTGTGAGCAAGATAAGAGCTACTTGGAGAGCTTGTCTCCTTGAAAGAAAAGCAACACTTGGTATGAATACAAAGAGAATTTCTTTCATAGTCATGCTCTCATATCATTTATATAGTTGTGCTATAGAACTAGAGTATAGTTGTCTTGTTATAATCATAATATATGAACTAGCATATAGTTGTGTGTCATGATCGTAACATGTTCAACTTCATGCTTAATCATTCATATGATTTGTATGAGTAGAAGTAGAGCTAGGGTTGGGGTGATGGTTCATCGTTCCTTCGGGTTTACTCATATTCTTGCTTGTTGATCCGTAGGGTCAGAGTCACGGGGGATATGGGTAGTTTCCTTGTACACAGGCGTGGTGCTCGGGTACACGGGAACCTTCGGATATGACAGTATCCCATGATTGAGGGGTAGGCGACAGGTGGTGACAGCCCTATCCGTCCCTTATAAACCCCCACATTCGGGTATTGTGTAGGAGTTCATAAAGTCTCTATGGCTTGTTGGCAGACCAGTGCCCGGGGATCTCCCCATCCATCTCACACTTAGTTCTAACTCTAATCATATAACTTATATGATTATTAACTGTTCTTTGCACGGCTATATTAGAACATGCCGGCTCCACGTAGGAACATTCTTTTATTCTTTGTTTTCTTTTTTATCCTTGAGTTTGGCCTAGATGTGTGTCCACTATCCATGAAATACCGTTTTTACCCCTGTCATACACTATGGTCCACTATGCAAGTATGTAATCATGTTTATGTTCATGCTAGACTCTTAATACCTTGCTCTCCTTTGGGAAAATATAAATAACGATACCCTGATTACTTCCGGGTGAAATGCTACAACGATAGATCCGTGAGCTTGCGGATATTCTCAATAATCATTAAGAACTATCGTAGTTGGTGTTTCTTGGTGGCGTTGCTAAGATTAACTCAATCTTAGTAATGGTGTTAAAAATACCAACAGGCATTTATGGCGTCGTTGCCGGTGATGGACTTAAAACCTCCTCGCTTGGTGATTGCGCTAAGAAATGCCAACAGTCTCCTCTACTTCACACACTGCCATATTTTCAAGCTACAAACCCTAAGTTGCTATACCTCTTCTACTACTGAAGTGCAAGCGCTCGCTAGGAGGGTATTTATAGGCTGAAGATGGACCTCGTGGACCGAGTTCACACGGAGCGGAGCAGACAACTTCTAGACATCCAGGACATGTCCACGTGCTGCACTACAAGGGTACAGTGACTACGCTACGCCTTTATAGTGCAAAGGACAACATCACAACTGAGCATGTGACTCTATAGTACATCTAGATGGCATATCCGAGAGCATATACTATGAGTCGTGTCAGCTCACAGTCACTACCAACATGTGACTTCAAAGGTCCCACCTACTTGCTAGCAAGTAGTCGGATAATTACTTCTGCACCCTTTAGTATATTCTTTATGATCCTAGTGTCGACTACAAGTAGTCGGACTCAGGCTCAGGGGCTGCGGGATACATATCCTCAGCGAATGCTTTTAAATTTCTTTGACAAGGAATTACAGACAAGACCCTCCAATTCTTTGTTCCAAATAGCAAGAGGCTCGGGGGGCTATACTCAGTGAGTGTATTTTTCGAAAATGCACACCATTTGAAGACTTCAAGAGCACTTCATGATTTCTCTTGAGAAAGCACTCGGACGAAGCTTGTTTCTACTCGGCAAGACCTAAAGAAACGAGAAGGCTTCCAAGTTCAACCATGAAACGCTCAGGGGCTTAATGGACTAGGATCCTAGGGGTTCCTTATGGGGTCAACTACCTGACAGGGGCCTAAACCGGCCCACGGTCTGCTTGAGGACACGAGGCAAGGTGGCCTAGACTCCAAGCTATCAAGGACCGACCTAGTCAAATTGTTAGGAAAGTTAGCTCCTGTAATAAAACTAGAACTCCTCTATTGTAACTGACTAGGACTGGATTCGTGCACCTACCACTGGGCTATATAAAGAGAGACATGGCGTGCCCCCTTATACACATAATCATACAAACCAATCCAACGCAAGGCCACACGCCTGACGTAAGGTATTACGCGCATCGTAGCCTGAACCGGTATAAATCGATGTCTCTTGCGTTTACCTTCGAGTTTAGCGTACGTCGAAGCCCACCAACCATCGTCCTTGGTATAACCCCGTGACGAGTTGCCGGTCATCAAACACCGACACCGCGTAAGAAAGCCGGACTGAGCGAACAAATGTGTTGTTGGTACTTCATTTAGAGGAGGGGCATTTTAGTCATTTTCCATGCCTAGAGTAAACAAGTCAATCTATATCTATATACACCTAATAAAAAGGCAAAATTTTAGTGCATTACTTTAGCCCGACCTTCCCTAACTAACTACATGAATGTGCAAACTAATCTCTCTTCTCTTGTCTGCCGCAAGTAAAGGTGGAGTCTAGATACAACTCGTACAAAGGAAAAAAACAGTGTAGAAGAGACGTAAAGAGGAGGAATCGGCCAAAGCTCCTAATCGAATACAAAACGGATTTTATGTTTGCTAGAACTCCTTGAGGACATGACCGTCCACCAAGATGACATCGTAGATTGCAGGCACGTCGATCCTTGGGCGTACCGTGAAGAACTCTTTCCATCCATCTCTACATATGCTTAGATCCGATCTACTCTTTGTTTTGTCTCTAGTGAATAGAGCAAAGCCTGTGCGTCGTATGCCATTGTTGCTCCTTAGCGTGTGTGCGATGGCTTATTCAACACCCGTGCTCCTATAAAATTGGAGACCTCAATTCCTCAAGAACCCATACAAAAAAGAACGATAATGACGAGGTGAAATAGAGACAACATGCATATATATACAAAATAGAAAATAAGTAAAAATGTGAAAAATCCGTCGTATATCTAAAGAATTCGCGTGAAAAACTCACAAAATTAGGTGTCAAATATAAAGAGGCTCACGAATTAAGTGCTAAATATGGTTCCTTTGGTAATTTATATCGTTATATGGCGTGGAACGGCCCGGAAGGGGCTTAACCCAACGGGGCCTAAATATAACTAGTCCATTACGCGCGCCATCGAGCGCGCCGGCAAATCACCTGGTTAAGGCGTAGGTAAAAACATGTTTAATCTTTGCATGGAAATAATATTAGGAGTTTAATGTAGATATGTTATGCTCAAAAACTAAAAGATTGGAGCTTTTTTTATATGGTACATGACACATCTACTCTGCATACTTTCGAAATCATGGCATTTTCTATGTGTGGTAATCATAAATTTACAACGCAAATTTTAGAACAGTGTCTTAAGACCTCAAGGCCACACAAAGCACTGTAAGCTAACACTGGTGATTAAGAACTTCCACACTATTAAAAATCTGACAGCCGTAACATACCTGAAATCATTTAAATATTACGAAGTTGAGTTAAAACCCTCGTGGCATACTGAAACCAGTAGAAAATATGCACACAAATTGGAGCATCAGTTTAGGAACTAAGAAAATAAATCTGTGAAAGATTTTTAGAATAAGAAGGTAGGATGAAGCAAGGACAATATAAACATAGCTGTGGCAAGAGGTATGTTTACTGTGTTATGATAAAAGCTCGTCACCCTGATGACTGATCAAATAACTTGAACGGTTATCTAAACTGTGCACCTTATCAAATATAAGAAGTGTATCATTAATTGACCCATACATGTATATAGAATCAAAGATTATAAAACAGACACGTCCAAAGATCTATACCTACTACATTATTAGCCAGTCCAAGCAACCAGACTCAAATATACCAGACAAGAGTTCCCTGTGATAATAATAGCATCGATAACAAAGTACAAAAAAACAGCATGCAAAACCAACAGTTGAGAGCAGTAGAAATTTAATTGCCCCAAAGCTTAGGCTTCGTTCCGCTGGCTGGAGCCTCCTCAGAAAACACTGTTTATGTTCCAGCCGAAACAGTATTTTTCTCTCACAACAAATCAGCCAAAAACGACCAGCCGGCTTTAATCCAGCTCAGCCGAAAAGGGCCCTAGGTTGAGAGCAGTAGAAGTTAAAATGCATGCAAAACCAACAGCTGAGAGCAGTAGAAAGTAAACTGCCCCAAAGCCTCTAAGTTGCGAGACCTGTAGGTTTTAGCAGTGAACAAAAACAACGTGAGCTGAAATTATCCAGTATTCACGGTATCTCATTGAACTTCTTGGAACTTACTTTGATATAGACAAGGTTCCTCCTTTCAGCTTCGTTATTAACCTTTCTTTAATGTAATTTAGAGACAGACATGTGAGTAGATTCTTTAATCAGATGGAGATCTTAAGTGGGAGTGCAGTGGAATGCTGCTCATATCCAACTATATTAATTTTCATTGGAAGTTGTGGGTTGACCCTAACTATTTTGCAGGAGCTTCACTGTTGCAATTGGACCTGTTTTTGCACCACTAGATGCCAAAGCATAGAGCAATTTAAATGTAGGTCTAGTCTTGAAATTACAAATTATTTCAGAAAATACCAAGAACCAAACACCAAAATAGTAAGTAAAATCCAATTACAATAATTTTTGGATTTAGGGTTGGGATTGGAGACCTGAGGATGCAGTCACCATGAATTATGTCAACATTGTTCTCATATACTTTGACTGCATGGAAGAGATCTGGGAACCATAAATTAGTGCCACAGAGGCTCCTTTTATCACAATTGCAACAAAAACCATCTACACCTACAGCCAAAATAAAGTTATGCAATACAAAGGCGGAATCGGACAACATACGTAAAAGGCACTCATACATGGAATTATAAATCCAAACCTAAGGGGTCTGTGAAGGCAACCGAACTCATCAGACTATAATGTTATAAAAAAATTCTCGCTCTCAAACACTGACACCCTATTTTTCAGGTTACATACATAATCAGGTACATCTGTCAGGCCAGTTATAGGATGAAAATATTTCTGTCCATCTGTCCAGAATTTCCAGTGGGATTGAATCCGTACATAGTTTTCATCATCCTGAGTAGCCATCTCTCCCAAGCACATGATTGAGCAGTAAAAATATCATGTAGTGTTTTGTGTTGTTACCACCGCTGATAATTTGATTTAGTATAGCACTACAAAAGATAATCTAAAATTTTAACGGTGAAGTACACAAACCAGCTAATTTGATGACAGAGACTGTCTACCAAATTTTCATTCATTGAACAATCGCATACTGCATTTCACTACTATTAATAGGTTTAAAATGACTCATGGGTTGTCAGCAAATTGCACCTGATGCAGTCTGTCCAACAGTTAAAGGGGTGTTGGGCATTATGAGCAAACCCACATAAGAAGACTGGGAAAAAGGTCGTACACAGAATGGAAGTAGAGGCAATAGGAAGAGATATAGAAGTGATACCCGAAAAAACTGCTTTTCCATAATCTCCGACTGATCCTGAAGAAGCTTGTTGACGATCATTATTTGTTTTTTAAGCATTAGCGTCATATGGTATGCCCTGGGAAGTAGAGGATTAAATTGCTGAAGCTGTCGCCAGACTCAAAAGAACAGAGAAGAAAGCACCACTTGGATAGGAACCATAAGAGATTTGTTTAAGAAAAAAGTAGTCACAAAATGCAAGGATGGAGGTGAGCATTATTGGAAATTCCAAGAAAATTAGCGACTCAAATGGAACTTGTTGGAGGTGCAATATAGCAGAAGCACAGATTCAATTTGAATACACTAAACCAGAAAATAATTTTTTATGGAAAAGGGTAATCTCGAACTGAACCTTGATGGTCCAGCTATCCATTTGTCACTAAGCTACGATAATGGGTCTAACTTTTTTTTTACACATGATAGTTTGTAACACTGAGCTGACAAAAGTCTACGCCGGAATGGATGCTTCAACCGGTATAGCTTCACAAAGTATACCTTGATAATGACTCAACCAGCGTGAACGCACAATCACTGCAAATCACATGAGCCTATAGCAAGGCCTCTCTGCATAGATCAATTTTGAGTCGAGCATCTTTTTTTGGTTGCATCTAATGCTGCCCAGCCAGATTAGGCATACAAAGAAGCAATTTTTTTCCTGTAAAATACAGGCAGTAAGATGCAGGCCTGAATTGATAAGGTGATCACTTTGCTAAAAGGCACCTTAGTCAGTAAGGTAGAAGGCTATAACGCTAAGCTGATCGCTTTTTAGAAGCTATTATTACAAAGCAAAATACACCATGAGGCACTGTACCGCTGCAACTTAT
This sequence comes from Miscanthus lutarioriparius, assembly GCA_904845875.1. Taxonomy (NCBI): domain Eukaryota; kingdom Viridiplantae; phylum Streptophyta; class Magnoliopsida; order Poales; family Poaceae; genus Miscanthus; species Miscanthus lutarioriparius. The sequence continues at coordinate 70,317,025 of CAJGYO010000002.1, read as the reverse complement.
ATACAGGGAACGACATAGCAACTAATATTAGCTTACCGGTACTCCAAAAAAATATAGAGATAATTTTTGATGGTGCTACAATGGAATCTGGTGAGGTGATCTAGCACTTGTCTTTTCATAAATCACAATGAAAACTACCAATCATTAAAACAAACTATAAAGGAGGTAAGGGCTGAAGCAATAGCTATCGGGTGAAAGCAAAATACATCGATAAGAAGCCTCAGAAATATTTATGTAATAGTTTTAGTGAAGCACAAACCAGACTATAAACCATCCAATACTGGCATCTTTGCCGAGAAGGGAACCAACAGGAAGGAAACATGGCAATATATAGGACACCACACTGTAAGCCATCCACTACTAACCTCATAAATCACAGTTAGCGCTTGCAACAGTAACTGCAGAGGACACCACACTGTAAACCATCCAGTACTAACTGCTTTGCCAAGAAGGGAACCAACAGGAAGGAAACATCGCAATACAGTTTGAAAATTTAGATGAACACTTCAAAGTCAGACTCATAAATCACAGTTATCGCTTGCAATTAATGGAATTACAGTTATTGGAATTAAGAAACAGAACAGCACCATAGTGCATAGATGTAGAATTGCATACCATTAAAGTTACCCAACTGACCTTCACGTGTGAATGTGGCCCAGATGGTAGGCTTTCTTCCATACTCTGCAACTGCACATAAGTTCCTCCAATACCTTTTTTCTGATTCCCTTTTTTCTCACCTACCTGGAGAATATGTAAAGGTATCCATCACCTTCTTTTTTGTACAAAAAGCAAAATCCTACAAATGAGGAAAAGGTAGGATACAGGGATGCAGAAATTAGAAGCATACCTAATTTTTTTCTAGCTAAATAAAGTCTACATCAGAATCCATGGCTGGACTGAAGCAAATAAAATACTTGATGACGAAATAAGACAATTTAGTAGGTCACAAAACAGGTTTTTTGTAAAAAAAGTAGACCCGGTTAAGTTTTTTAAGTAACTGAATAAAAAACCAGTTCAGATCATTCATAGATTCACGCAGACAACCACTCAATTTGTTGGGAACATGCATGTTTCGAATGGAACGATCCCGAGACTGACAACCGATAGGTCCAACTGTAGTTTTTAGCTATCTGCAATCTTATGTTAGTAAACCTAAGGAACTAAGGTATATTTGCCTAAGTCAAACTCCCAAAACCTTTTTTCCCAATGCCAGCATAGAGGCATATTTGCACAACCAAGATATAACTACATTGTTACGGGGGTTAGCTTGTTCTGCTCCACCATGTCGTCCATCACGTGGACTACATCTTCCCGTATGGTTGTATATACCCAATGAAACAAGCAAACATGCAAAGGATCAAAATTAGTTGGATGGCACGAGGGAAGATACCAAAGTAGCTCAGCTTTGTGGTGCAGTCTCGTAGCGTAAGCAGCAACCCATGGCCAGTCGCCACCACGACACCACGCGACCGGCACCCGCCAGGCGGCGGGATTCGGGAGGACGAGGACTGGAGGAGAGCTAGTGCCTGTGAATGCGGTTTTTCTTCAGAATGGTAGTATGAAGTATAAATGGTTACTGTAAGTAATTATAATTTCATATAAATGAATACTTTATAATTTCATATAAATGAATACTTTAAGCAACTATAATGCTTTCAGCATTCACAGGTATGTATGCATTTTCTATGTACTATTATCATTTGCCTAAAACTCATGAACCATCGCTAGGCCTGAGACCGTAGTACTAAAATTAAGATGCTACAATGTTGTGTTACTTTTTTTTAGTAGAAACCGATTTAACAGGCGTTCCTATCTCCTATGGGGGTAACTCACATAGTCACATGCCGAAGCTTTTCAGAGAATGCAGTGACCGCCTTTTGAATCCGTTGCAGATAACATAGTTTGTTCGCATCAATGTCCTAAACCTACAAATAATGTGCCTTCCAGATTAACAATACATGCATAAGTTATGAGGGGAGACATTTTCATTTTTTTTGCACAACACAAATCGTATGTGTAAGCAAACAACATCCATACATATAGACAACAAAATCAAGGGACCACAGAGATAAGGTGGCAAAGGAGATATAGGGGATTTTTTTAGGTTACCGTAGCAGGACCAACCAAGGTCAGGGAGGACGAAATAGAGCAGAGGATGTAGCTGGACTGGCGTCGGTCGCGTCAACGGGGCCGGTCACGACCTTGAGTGGGGTCAGTCGGTTATTTGGCGCTTGGCCGCGTCGTGAGAGGCTTCTCGCCTTGTTGATCTGGCCGGGGGACGGGCTGCCGCGTGGTCGACGGCCGATTGACGGCTCCTCCGTCTTTGGTGCGCTGTTCGATCCGGCCAAGACTGAAGCGCTCCCCTGACCGCAGACGGCACCGATCCGGACGAGAAGGGAAAGGCAGCGACAGATCAAGAGACGGAGAGCCACCTAGGGTTTCTTGTTGCACAGAGCAGCGGTAGCAACAACGGTAGGAGGGGAGGTCGTGGGGGGACCCACCGGTGGCTAACGGCGGGGTTTCGCTTGCAGCTCTACCTTAACCGTGGCGGCGCGGCCGGTGGTCGTCACGTCTTGGCGCCAGCGCCATCGCGCCCGACACCGCTTCGTCTTTGGCGTCACGCTTAAGACGGTTCTAGCTAGCACAAGGCGACGCGAGGGGGGAGGAGGGCGAGGCCGGCCGCAAGCGCGGGTCGCCGCCGGCGCGAGCCACCGTCGCCCTGCCGTCGCTCGTCGCCCGTGGGGGGAGAGAGGGAAGAGGAGAGAGGATGGGGAAAGGAGAAACGTCTAGAAGCTGAAGCAGGACGTGCGAATATATTCGTTTGGCCGGATTCCGGCGAGGAGCCAGAGAAGCCGAGCAGAAGCTGCGGAGAAGCCGAGGAGAAGCACGGAAACCGCTTACGACTAAATCCACTACAATAAATCTGGGACGTCCAATGCGAGATCGAACGGCCGAGTCGATTCGGGGCGACGTGGATACCGTGAGGAGCGGCCAAACCAAACTGGCATAACAATAGCACGGAGAAGCCGAAAAAGCCGAGGAGAAACACGGGAACCGCTTACGACTAAATCCACCGCAATAAATCTGGAACGTCCAACGCTAGATCAAAAGGCCGGGTCGCGTGAGGAGCGGCCAAACCAGGGTAATGATAGTAGATAACAGGGTCCTCCGTCTCCCATTGCCCATCCTCTCCGTCGAATCAGAAACCCTACCTTCACCGCGCCACGGCCCACGAGCCGGGATGACCGCATCAGCCGCCGACGATGGCAGCTCTTTGGCGCCTACCGTCACCGAGGGAGAAGCCACGGCCGAGGCCGGGGCTGGGGCAGCTGTTGAAGAGTGCGCCGAGGGCAAGGAGATGAAGGTGGGGGCTTCGGCTGCAGTTGTGGAGCTGGATGAGGAGGCGCGGGAAGAGGATCCTGAGGAGGAGGAGGAGGAGGAAGAAGAAGAAGAGGAGGAGGAAGAAGCGGATGCGGGGGAGGTGGAAACTGCGGATGGGATAGAGGCGGAGTTGATGGAGCCATTGCCGTTGCTGAAGCCCGAGGAGGAGGCCGAACCCGAAGAGCTAGAGGGGAAGAAGGAAGAGCTGGATGAGGAGCCAGAGGAGACCGAGCCATCGGAAGAGGAGCCCGAGGAGGTGGAAGAGTGCAAGGAGGGCGACGGTGTTGCGGAGGTGGATGGGTCAATGGCGAACGGTATGTAGAGGCTATGGCGTCTTGCTATGAGCAATAACTTTAATCTGTGACGATGATATTCGTTTTTGTTCGTTTAGTATGGTTTGGAGTGATAGTTTTCAGACTCTGAGTGTGGCATCGGTTTCGTTCCTTTAGTCTTTTGGATGCCTGGTGCTGCCTAAAATCATGTCCCTTCACAGTTTGTAAAGGCATTTGCCATGCTTATGCTGAAGTAGGTTGCTCAGCCATACAGTCACACCCTTAGGGGAATTTTGCCATCCCATCTCGTCTCTGCACACACTCCACACAAACCTAGCAATTGGGCACCAAGAAATAACATGGTCTGTGGTATGAGGTTGTTCACAGAGTTTTCATTTAATACTCCCATTCCAATGCGGCAATGCTTCTTGAACAATATCTCTGCCTATTGAATTCTATCATAAATGACTTTCCACAGAAAGGTCCTTATTTTTAGGGGCAAAATTGCCTTCCACATTTCTACCATCCTTGTATTTATGGTTCCTGGAAAAGTCAATGCCTTGTAATGTGAGGATGTAGAAAACAATCCAGATTTTTCCAAAGCTCAGCTCATTATGTTTTCACCCTCACTCACTGTGTCCATTAGCTCCCCAAATTCTTGCCACTCTAATTATTCTGGTGCACCCAAAGTTCTAAAACACAAACTTAGACCACTCACCCAAGTTTTTCAATAGTTTTTTTGATCCAATGCAAACATCTTCAAAAATTGGGAACCATATCAGCCATTCCTTCAATAAAAACCTACATCACCCAGATACTTCTTCCTTCTGATATTTATTGCCGGGTACTTCATATTAAATTTTCCCACTTTGGAATGGAAAATGACCACCACTCTCTCTTCTTCTGACACCCCAATACAAAAAATTTCGCTCTTAAATTAATTTTCTGCCCAGACATATTCTTAAAGCATAACCACAAGAACTTAGTATTGATATTCTGGTCATCCAACTCCCGGAAGATCACAGTATTATCAGCATTCTGTAAATGATTTAAGCCTCCCTGTTCCAAATCAAACACCAGACCCTTTATCCTTCCGGCATCTTTAGAATTCAGTAACATAGTTTTTATCACCACAAAGTTTAAACAGCAATGAAGATAAAGAGCCCCCTTCCCTCAATCAATCCTTTGTATGTCCTGAAATACACTCCAGGTGTGCCATTTGTGTTAATTCCCACTTTACCTCCTAATAATTTGCTTCACCCAGTCAACCAAAATTTGGGAAAATTTTCTCTGTAGCACCTCTAACATAAAGATCCACTGTACTTTGTCATAGACCTTCTCAAATTCCACTTTCAAGATTACCCCCTTCTTTTCTTTTCACTCTAAGCTCCTGTAGAACTTCGTATAAGAGAATAAACTCCTCCAAGATACCTTCCCCAGGGCTGAAATTAGTTTGATTTCTGGGAATCAATTTATCCACCAAAGGAGTCAATCCCATTGTGTGGATTTTGGTAAACCACTTATAATCCACATTGAATAAGCAGATAGGTCTTTACTGTCTGATGTTATTAGCTTCAGTTAACTTAGGGATTGAAGTGATCAAACCATAGCTGAGCCTGCTAAGATTGAGTTCACCTCTATGAAATTTATCAAACATTTCCTTGTCAGGCCCCGTAACTTGATCCCAAAGACTGTTAAAAGTTAGTGTGTTCGTTTTAGTTTTCGTCTCTGTTAGAATCACATATTTTAGTATCAGGAAAAATTATAACACAGTGGCAACTAAAGTTTTTCATCCCACCTAAATAAGGTTACAACTGTTGAGCTATTTATTGTAATTTGGATCCAGGAATATTAAGATCTCTTTAGCAAAGTAGCCTTTTAAGTCTTTTCCCTATACTTAGAGGCTGTTTGGCGCAGCTCTCGTCTGCTCTGGCTCCATTTACTGTAAAACACTGTAACAAGGAGGAGCTGGAGCTGGTGGAGCTATAAATCGTGGCTCCGCCGGCTCCTCTTTCTCAGTTCATTTGTTGCCTCAGGAATCAAAATGGCTCTGCTACAGTGGTTGGGAGGAGGAGCCAGAGCAATGTTTACAAGTCGTCCGATTAATCGCGATTAGTCGGTCTGGTCGGTACCATGACCTCGATTAGAGACTTCGACTCGATTAGCTCGACTAGAAACCTGGTCGTCCGACTAGTCGACGACTAATCACGATTAGTCGTCCGACCAGGGGGCTGCACGACCAGGCTGGGCACTGCCTTCTTTGGGCTTGCTTGACTGGGCTTCCAGGTGAGTAGTTGGGCTGCCAATTTGGCCCACTAGGGTCTGTAATATATATACAGGAGGCCAAGTCTCTAGGGTTCCCATCTCTCATTCTCTCCGGTGCGTGACGGCTGCTGCTGCTCTGCTCTTTCTCTCTTCTCTCCTGTGCGTGACGGCTGCTGCTGCTCTGCTCTTTCTCTCTTCTATGCTTCTCTTCCCCAGCCAGCACGCCTCTTGGTGAAGCTCTTCCCTGGCTCTGCGCCTCTGCTCCCCCCTAGCTCTCGAAGATGAGCTCTTCCTCCAATGATGGTAGGTGTGCCTACTGCCCAGACCAGACTCGACTAGTCGTCCTGGTCGACGACTAATCGCGACTAATCGTCTGGTCGGTCCCATGGCGACCAGAGTCGACTAGACGACTTGAAAACATTGAGCCAGAGCCTCCAAGAGCCATGCCAAACAGGGCCTTAGTGCTATGCCTGGTTGTATTGATATTTCTGTGCCCTATACTAATAGTGAACCATTCAGTAGTTAAAGTTTTTCTTCTATTTCATGCAGAAACAAATGAAATGTCCAAACTGGAATATGGTAAATCTGGCAACACAAATAAGGATAAAGATGCTGATCAATTGAGCAGTGGGAGTGATAGTGGTGATGATATGCAGAACTCTGAACTTGCTGGAGGCCTTGAAATATTTGTTGACGACTTGCCTCATGATTGTGTTAAGGAAGACATTGCTATGGCCTTTTCTCAATCAGGGGAGGTCAAATCTGTTAGGATAATTAAAAATTCATCAACTGAAAAGAACAAAGACGTTGCATTTGTTTGTTGTGCAAGCATTGAAGCTGCAAAGAATGTTCTCGCTGAATTTAAGGAGGGAATTGAGGTTTTGAATTCGACAACCCTTTTACAGCCAATTTATTGTGTCAAATCTTAATGTGTAATATACTATGTATTGTGTTGTTTTCATCAGGTAAAAGGAAAAATGGTCAGGGTATCTGCTTGTCAAGATAATAATACCCTTTACCTGGGCAACATTTGCAAGGGCTGGACCAGAGATCAGGTACGATATCACACACTTTGATTGAGATCCTGAAAATATCGCTGTTCATTTTATAATCTGCAAAATTTGATAGGACAATTGGACAGTTTAATCCCTTCTATTGGTTATAGATTGAACTATATCTTTGAAATCAGAACATTCAGTACCTTTTTTTTTGGAGTCTTGATTTGTAAGAATACTACTGTCCAAATTTAAATTTATCAAACTGTTCAGTTTTGTTAAAGGTACAAAAATAGCTATATCTGTATAGTAGTCTTAATGGTCCAGTTTATATTTAATTAACTAGATTGTTGCAAGTGCTGAGTCAGACCACCATGAGCTCATGCTGTTTTTTTTATAATAATTTACCTTACTTCTAGATCTTTGCCCATGCATTGCAATGGGAGTGTAAAAAAAATCAATGCAACAAGAGGAACATAGAGACAGTTGTGCAAATCAAACCTAAAGAAGATTTTTTTTCATTATGAAGCATTGATTGGGTGATAACATTGTCCAAAGACATTAATAGCCAAAGAATATCAATGTGAAATTCGAATAGCATATTAGGTTATTACACAAAATAAGACATCTTTATATTTCACAATTTCGAAATCCAATAATTACATCATTACAAATGATAAATGATTTAGACTTCCCAAGGATGGTTCTAGATGATGGGCCAAACAAGAGATCTTAATTGTTCATGACCAGACTATTACAAGGATTAAACAAAGGAGATTAAGTAGCATACCTGTGGTAGGAAGAACGATAGTAACCTTCTTAGAGAAGGATTGTCTTTTTAGTGCTTCAACCTACAAAGGATGAGAACTTGGAGTCAGTTTTAACTGCATGAGATAGACACATTGTAAGTGACAGCTCGCAACACCGTTGTAATGCTTGGAGTAGAGCCATTAAAAACCTTCCAGATTTCCCAAGCCACTAATATTGCCAGCGAATTGAACCCCTTTTTCTGTAGTCTTTTGCCACCTCTTTAACTGCCTTGCACCACCAGCTTGAGAATTTATGAGTTGATGGTTGAGGTGCAATGGAGGCCAAGCCAATTTTCTTCTGTAAAATAATGTACTGGATTTGCCGGGCAAAAACACACGAAACCAATAGGTATTGTATGGTCTCCACTTGATCACAGAAGGGGCAAGCTGCTGGGTGGGGGAGTCCTCTTTTAGCGAGTCAGTCTGTCATCCAACAACGATTCTTTACTGCAAGCCAAATGAAGAACTTGCAGCAAACAGGAGCCCATGATTTCCATGTTCGTTTCTAAGGAGCAAAGCGGATGCTGAACCAAGGAAAAAGGCATTGTAGGCCGACTTGCTAGAGTAAGAACTGGACCTAGTAAGCCTCCAAACATGCTGGTGACATTCTGTTGCAGCGAGAAACCTTCCACCAAATCCCATAAGAAGAGATATTCTGTAAGAATCTGGACAGAGAGAGCCCCTCTTATGTCAGTTACCCAACGTCGGGCAACCAGGGCTTCGGCAACCGTGTGTTCTTTAATGATCCTCTTAGGAATAGCCTGGAAAAGATGAAGTGCCAATTCAGCCATGGTTTTTCCACCCAGCCATCTATCTGTCCAGAACAATGTATTTTGCCCATTGCCAACAAAAGTTTCAACCGCCATACTGAAAAAGACCCGAGCAATTTGTGGCACTTAATAGGTAGACCAGCCCATGGCCGAGAAGAATTGGTTTTCTCAAGCCAAAGCCAGCGGATACGGAGGGACCAACCTAAGATTTCTAGATTATTGTTTAAGTTGCCAGTGGAATGCTGAAATAACAACCTTTGAGAAGTTGAAGGTTAACTTTTTCAATAATAGTACAATTATTGGTACTCTGATATGTTATTTAAAATTCCCGATTCATTGATAAATATAGCTGTTGTTAATAAAATGATAAGTAAATTCAGAGGTGCAGAATAACTTAATTAAATGCAACTTGTTTGATTGCATAAATGTGATCTATTGTTGAATCCAGAAAAAAAATGAAAATTGAGATTTAATACTGGGATGCCAAGGCTCATTTGCATTGGACCATTGAAAAATACCTTTTTAAAAACACAATATTGTTTCTACCCTGAATTCTTTTTCTTTCAGAAAGTTGGTGTTTAATTCTTTATTCATTTTTATTTTACTTATTGTATTTTCTTTGGAATAATTGTGCAGAATTCTCCAAATCATCACTTGCTGTAGAACTTTTATCATTTACTTTATATTTGTTTGACTCTTTAGGTGCTGAACACCCTAAAAAGTATTGGAATTCAAGAGTGCAAGATAACCTTTCCCACTTACAAGGGAGGAAGCAGAGGGTTTGCTTTTCTTAAATTTGCCTCGCACTACTATGCTAGAGCAGCATTTCGTCGCTTAATGAAATCTGATGCTATTTTTGGTACTAATAGAAGCGCTAAAGTATCTTTTTATGAAACCCCCACAAAATCATCCAAGAGTCTTTTGGAGGTAAGCATTGATTTCTATTTCATATATTCGAATTTCATTTGAGTGAGTACTATCTGGAATATTTTAATTATTTATTATGTCATTTTCCCTTATTGATAGCTAATCCCTCTGTCCTAGAATATAAGGACTTTTTGAGTTTGTCCTAAGTCAAACTATCCTATGTTTAACCAAGTTTACAGAAAAAGTACAATAGTATATTTCAAACGAGCAGCATTAGGTCCATTATGAAATGTATTTTCATAATTTACTCTCTTGAAATGTAGTAGATGTTAATACCCTTCTCTATAAATTTGGTCAAACTTAGAATAGTTTGACTTAGGACAAACTCTAAAATCCTTACTAGGATGGTACAACATGTTTGGTGGATTGCTTGCTTGCTGTAAATGAATTGTGTTAACTTAAGCACAACGTATGTTGACACAAAACATCATTAGTAGTCTGTTTAGTTTCTGGTTGATACTTACAAATTTGTACTGGAAAAAAACCTGAATCTCATTCTGGTAACCTTCCTATGATCTGCAGAAGCTTATCCAGTAGCTGGGGATATGAAAGCTTAACTGAAAACTTCGCAAAGTGGCACTATTTCAGTATTTCGCCTGTGATATGAACTTGTTTATTTTGTTTGTGACCAAAAAATCTTATAGGATGCTGATCTAGTGGCTATAGAAATTAGAGCTTCAGTAGTCCTACATTTTTGTTCTGACTTAGGTTTTACTACATTTCTACTAACTTTTTGTTCTGCTGGCCTGGGCCTTGTCATTTAGATTGAAGTTTCCAGGAATACCGAATCCATTATTATTTTTATTTGGCCACAGGGGGTTGTTCCTATTTTAGTTCTTGATTCTTGACCTGACGTTTTCAGGTCAATGATATATATATGCTTAGGTACCCATTGGCTGTTCATAAAATAATGGAATGCATGTACCACAGCCTTGCATGCATTCGTGTTGTATTGGTAATTATAGCATGTAGCAACATAGTCATTTTGGCAGCGAAGTTCTGATCCACAAGGAACTCAAGAAAGGAAAGGAAAAAACACCCTCTTCAATGCCCATGTGCCAGGGCTGTCAAGCCCATTTCTCCTATATTCCTCTATTTTTGCAGAATATGTAGTTCCTTTGTGACGCCCGCCTCCTATTTTCTCCATTTGAATTGCGCATCCTTGCAATTGTGTGTACCTTACTCCAATCAATAGTTCTTTCCCTCAAAGGCTTACTGTGTGGTGATGAAGCTTACCAGATTGAACATCCTTTTAGCACTGTTGGACAGCGTTGGCATTAACCCGTCACTGCCATGTTTGAATTCCTCAAGTACTGCATATTGTGTTGCGATCTTATTTTATAATGTGTTTTTCTCATTCTGCTTATAAGCTGTTATGATAATCAGCAAATTCAGTGATTGTAGGTGCTCGAGCCATATCTCTTATGCAGCTTTTATGTGTGAGCTTTTTGTGTCAACTGTGCTAACTATAGTTTTAGAAAATGTATTATGTTTATATGCCACACTAGTAGGTTGCTTCTTGTATTTTGCATTACCCAGGCTACGTTAGAGACTATGTTTCATATGCAGATTATCAATTACCAAATTAGATGTACTTATTATTATCTTTCAGCATTTTGTAAATTTAGTTACTCTGAGATTATCGGACATTAACATTTTGTCATTTCTTCACTTCATAACTGACTAATATTCTTTGTAGGCAAAAAAAGTATACCTGGAACATGTCCCTCTTTCTTGGGATGAGAATAAGATTAAAGAGTACTGTGAAGAATATGGGGATATTCTGAAAGTTGATCTTTTCCAGATATCAAAGAATTTGGAAAACGAAACAATTTCTTTTGTTGAATTCTCATCCAGCAAGGGTGCATCAGCTTGTGTGGCAGGAGTAAACAAAGCAAAGATAGTTGATGGAAGCTTCAAGGTATATGTCCTGTTTTCTCAAGCCTTTTCAGTTGTTCTGGTTTACCTGCTGACATGGACAATCTCTTTCATTACTTAGTTGTGTGCATATCTTGCTTGGCCAAAAAGTGCTTTGAAGATCAATAGTGCTGCACCTTCAAATGCTGCCACCATAACTGAGAAGGACAAAAACCACACAGAGAAGGTTGTTGTAGATAAGAATTTATCCCATAAATTCCGGAAAGGCGACAGGAGCAAACTTACCTCTCGGACAAAGGAGGCAATTATGAAGACAAATTCATCAAGTAAATTACCAAATGACAATGATACAAAACTAACCTCACAAGGTGCTGCAGAAGTACCACAAACCTCCAAATCTTCTGAAGGCAAGAGGAAAGTTGGAAAGAACAAACATGCCTCTGTATACCAAAAACCATGGAAGAAAGCACAAAATAATCGTATGTTCCCTCTCATAATTCATTGGCCATCTTTTATGAATGAAGACTATTTCTTATACTAATCATTGTGCAGGTAATGTTGATGAGAGCCAGCTAACTTGTCGAGGTGCTGCAGTACTGCAAACATCTAACATTTCCAAAGGGAAAAGGAAAGCCAGCGAGAACAGAAGTATATATATAAACGAAAAACCTCTGAAGAAAGCACATAACAATAGTATGTTCTCCCTTGATTAAAATCCTTTGGTCAATTACACATTAATTGATTAACAAAAACTAGTTCTTATGCATGAATATGCAGATAATTTGGGTGGAAATTCGAGATCTAAATCATATGCCTCTGATCTGGTACTACTAAAAGATATACATCTGACATTCTTATTCTCATCATCAGATTTCCATCGTTTTTTATTTACATGCTACTTTTGTATTCATGCCTTTTAGGAACCTCATGCTGGATTCATTTCGCCTACAATTCGAGATCATGGCAGTGATGCATATAATCGGCAGAGGTTTTATTCCTTTTCCATTTGTCTCTTGTTATTTATCTGTCTGAATTTTTGGGATTTGGGAGGGAGTAAAAGATGGGTTGATGGATGGGAAGGGAGCCTTGGATCAAGGAGAAGGTTTTACCTTCTTAATCCTTGCCTCTTTAGACGTCTGTCTCTTTTTATCAAGAGGATTACTTAGTAGCCAAATAACTAAGAAATTGGATCTAACTTGAAATTGACAATAGCATTCCTAGCTTCCTAATCTCATAATAAGCTAGATTTGTTAGAACCAATTCTAGATTTGTTTTTATTATTTCGCTGATTTAAATAGATTCTTTGAATAATAACCTTCAACCAAATTTTCAAGTTCTAGCATCCACACCAGCCAGTGTTGTTATATGGGCCGGACGGGGATTTAGTCAAGGCCCATGGCTTGGCTATATGGGCTACCATGCCTAGGCCTTAGTGATAAACCATGCCACACCATTGACCTTGACATGAAAGCCCATATATCCATGCCAAGGTCGCTTGTGTGACCTAAAGTGCTAAATGTTAAAAATTTATCAGAGGAAATAGTCTACATAATAATAAAAAATCCCATTCTACGCTGTGTAGTACATTGACCATAGAGAACTTGAGATCTGGCTTAGTAGTTGTACCTAATTTCAGTTATATTTTATGATCTCACAGAACTGCACAGTACGATATCCATCCCATAGATATCCATCCTTATGCCAGAGGTATGATCTTGCAAATTACATATTTTGTTTACTAAGCATTTGCTAATATTCATAACTATTAACTATGACACATTAAAGCATTATTTGTTTATTTATCATTTACCTGGCATCCTCCTTTATGCATCTTGAAATTATCTTGTGACCGTTTAGGTGTGTTACGATTTAAAGACCTATGTCAGGTTTTTAAGGATCACATATGAAATGTCATGTGAATATGAAAGTTTTAAGCAATATAAAGTATGATCTTTTTGGTAGTTGTTTCAGAAATTATGATAGGAAAAGTGGGTAACAAACCAGTCAATTGTAGGCCATAAAATCACAAGGATGATGCTATATAAATATAAAATTAATAGTAAATTTTAATTAGCAATATTAATAATTGTAAGAAAACTTCAGAGGTAGTAGTAAATGATGAATGATTTCAGAGGAGCGTAAAGATTCAGTACTTTTCCTGTTGTAATACTGTACTACTCCCTCCATTTCAAACTGTAGGTCGTTTTGCCTTTTCTAGGTTATGTGTAGCTTTTGTATGCATCTAGATATATAAGTATGTCTAGGTACGTAGTGAAACTTATGAACCTTCAGCCAATAAACACTTAATTTGAGAATTTGCTTACTTGAATATGTTTTTCTTGTGCTGATGATCCCCCCCCTCACTTCAAATTTGCGGAACATCTTGGTTTTATGCTTATCTGCTCTCTTTTCTGTTAGCCCAAGATTTTAGCTTGTAATCTAATATTTTCTTTTCTTTTTTGGGGAGAAACTGCAGCGTCACCATCAGCCTACTCTGGTTACAGAAGCCAATGCTGGCTATGAGGTCAGTCATGACAATGTGTCAATAATCACAAGAGTGCATAAAATTGTTCATATTTTGAAGTATGCTTGGTCATTTATATATGTAGTAGACATTACTAAACTGGCATAGTTGTCAAATTTATAACCATATTTGACATGCCATCATAATTAGAGGGCAGTTGGCCCCTGTATTGAGGAAACTGGAAACTAGGCAATTCGAAACCTCGCCTCCCTCTTTTGGGCACAAGAACTGTTGATATTTCAGTTTTTTTTTTCATGTGCATGTAAAATTGTGGAACAAAATGCACTAGTACAAATGCTCTCTAGTATCCAGAACTGGACATAATTGCTGAACATTTTGTGAATTCTAGGCACAGCAGTGGAGACACAATTCTGCTTGTACTGGCCATGGCTAACACCGGATACACTGATGATTCGTAGGTCTAACCTGCAGTTTGCAAGGGCATATCACTCTTTTGGGCACAAGAACTGTTAATATTTCAGTTTTTTTTTCATGTGCATGTAAAATTGTGGAAGAAAATGCACTAGTACAAACGCTCTCTAGTATCCAGAACTTGACAGAATTGCAGAACATTTTGTGAATTCTGGGCACAGCAGTGGAGACACAGTTCTGCTTGTACTCGCCATGGCTAACACCGGATACACTGATGATTCGTAGGTCTAACCTGCAGTTTGCAAGGGCATATCAAGGGCTTGTTTGCTTGAGGGCCCAAACTTAGCCTTACTTACCTTGCTAAAAGTTGAGAACGCCCCCTGTTTTTTCTTGTGGTTTGGTAGATGCACATGCTTTTTTCTCTCAAGATTCTGAACCCTGGTTGCACCTCAAAAATGAAACATTTACTTTTGCCTGCCCTGCCCATTGCCCCTGGAGTCTAGGCACCCCGAATGAGTACGAGTATATACCATTGCGATATAACCACGTTCTAATAATTCCTTCCTTTCTGAAATATGTGGTTGCCTGTACTATGTCTTGATTAACTTTTGTTGTCCTTGCAGGCTGTATATACATATGAATACGCACGGAACCGGGCGCCTACACCAAGTGGATCTTACATCCCTCGAAGAGGACGTTACTGACTAAAATGGAGTGCTGGCTCCATGCATCCATTCGATCGCATGGTATTTAGATGTTTCAGACATGTACAGTAGAAGTTAAAAAGGAAGTTGTTTAAGGAAAATAAGAACCCTCTGCAGCTTTCCATTTGACTTCAGTGCAGCCCTGCACACCGGTTGCTTGTTGAAGAATGTTTTTTTTTTACCTTAGTAAGATCATCTCCAAGAGTTTTTATGAAGTTTATCTCTAAATCATCATTTAGAGAGTCATTTGATTAATAATCATTTCTATATCTTTGTATTCTCCAACAACTTTTTATATCTTGTGTGCACTCTAGAGAGACATCTTCGCTCTCTATCTTTGGTTAGAAAAAAATCTGGAATATAAGGTGTCTATATTTGGAGATCCAATTAAGAAGGTTATTGGATGGTATTTTTCAACTAAATCTGTATTCTATAAATTAGGAAGGATATAGTCTCTTTGAGTTTTACTCCAAGAGCGTATCCAGCAGAAGTAGACCTGCATTTCGTCCTGCATCCATGTTGCTTACCGGTGGTTGCTATTCTCCAAACTTCTTTCCTCCGGCCACAGTCGAACCATTGACCTTTCTTTACTCCTCAAGCATGTCCTCGGCCATAAAATCATGCCAAAACTTAGGCAATCAAACAAAATTGATGCTAAAAAAATGGAAGGTCTCACCACAAATCCTGTAAGAAAATCCACCTAAAATCAACACTAAAAAAAAAACAATCTTCAGCTAGGACTCTGAACTCAAAATCTTAGCAGAAGAAAGTGGCATGGACCTGCAAGCATCATCCATGGTGGCATGGAGGTGGAGTGGCTGCATGCGCACCCACACCTAATTAAAGTTGTTGAAGAACTCTAGGAACTCCCCCTCGGTAGCGTCGACAACCGTACCAGTGCCATTGGAGGCGGCCGTGGTGGAGTAGATAGTTGACAAGAGGGCCAGATCAAGGTGGTGGTTGCCGGCACTAGTGATTGTGATGAGCTGCATCTGACAATCATAGGATTTTCCGTTCAATACATAGATCAATCTTTTGTAAATGCGGAAGTTTAAAGAGTAGATTGAGAATGCACACTCTCATTGACAATCCCGATTTTTACCAAGACATTGAGAAGCTCACGTTTCCCTGTTTCCCCCTAGTCCTCGTTGGAACCCCTTACATGGATGCCCTCATAAGGGCTAAGTGTTGACGCGAAGATTGGTCACACATCACAAGTGCTAGATGGCACTGGTCGTAAACGGATCTAGGCAGTGTGACTCAGCAGAAACCGGCCTAGCCGGGTCTCAGCGAGGATATCACACTTATATGGTGAAGAACGGAGAGGTTTATGAGCAAACCACCAAAGGTTAACCAATCATGCTTGCGTGATGAAGAACGGCTAGTTTGCAGGCAAACTAGCAACCTTTTGAAGATTCCTCTCGATATCGGCATATAGTGGGAAGTCTTGTTTTATCTCACTGTTACTAAGCTTGATATTGCTCATATAGTCTATATTTGGAGTCAGTTTGAGTGTGTTCCAGCTAACATTTATTTTGGGCATTTACTTCATGTGCTGCGATACTTACGTAGAAAATCTTCTAAATGTTTGGTTTATGATCGAGATAGTTCGCTCCAACTTCATGCTTACTCGGGCTCCACTTGGGCGAGTGACCCAATAGATCGTCGTTCCATCACAGGATATTGTATTTTTCTTGGCTCTTCTCCTATTGCCTGGAAGTCCAAGAAGCAAGCAAGTGTATCTTGTTCTAGTACAGAGGCAGAACTTCGAGCACTTGCTACTACTACTGTAGAGATTATATGGCTGTGATTGTTGTTGATTGATTCTGGTATTTTTTTTGATGCCGCAACACCTCTTCTTTGTGACAATACAAGAGCCATCCAAATTGCTAATGATCCTATGAACCATGAACTTACCAAACATATTAGTGTCGATGCCTTCTTTACTCGATCTCATTGTCACCAAAAAACCATTGCTCTTCTGTATGTGCCTTTTGAGTTGCAGTTAGCTGATTTTTTCACTAAAGCACAAACTCGAGAGCAACATCGGCTTCACTTGATCAAACTCAATGCTTCAAATCCCCCACTTCCACCTTGAGTTTGAAGGAGGGAGGTGTTAAGTATACCAAGGCCCATCTAATATAGGCCCATGAGGCTTCTATATATAGTCATCTCCACTATGGAATCTCTCATTCTCTCTGCTCTCCAAGGTTAGTAACAAAATCAACCTCTAATGGACTGAAATTATGAAAAAATCACAGTACAAATGGAATGCTGCCAACTTTAATTCAACAACGGTTACCAACTTTAAAGTTGACAAATGAAAACATTAGCCCCAACGGTTGTAAACAAGGGAACCAGTAGCACAGGTCCCTATTTTCGTATTTGTAACCCCCCCCCCCCAAAAAAAAAAGAAAAAAGAAAAGAGAACCTTGGTACTGTAGATAAAACTGGAGACCTATCATGTAGATTGAATCAGATCAGACCACAATGTGGCGATCAAGTTGACGTGGATGGTTAAGTTTGTAACTAATGGTGTTTTTTATACTACCGAAACAAATGGCGAACGCTTAGAAATTCTTTTACGTCACAATATGTAAGGAGTTCTAAACGTAAACTTGACTATAATTATGATGCTCTATTTTGAAGCTTATTGCTGTTATACAAAAATATTCTCAAAAACAGGAGCGCTGCAAATTAATATCAGTCAGAGCATTGGAAAGGTTTTCCTGAGACTTTGGTGGCATAATCTGAAAACAAAAGCATGATCAAACACAGATAAAAAGCTAACGAACATAACAGTTAGGCGTTTCAGTATATGACTGACGAATGTGCTCTTGCTAGATAGGGAACAGTTCACCATCTTTGTTGTTGCTAGACAGGAACATTTTAAGGCGAGCCCCCATCAAACTAAGGTCAAATGTATCACCTCTCGCTTCCTCTTTTTCCAACTATTAACACAGTGCGTGATTCACACGGCAACCCAATTTATTGATACCAATTTTAGAACTACTTCAAAGCAAAATATCTGAATAATTAGGAATGTTAGTTTACTGTAAGATAAACATCCCAATATTTTACTGACGTAGAATAAATCAGGCTACTGTAAGCTGAGAATGCAGCATGGTCAATAATTGGTAATGTTGAACAGGCAGTAATCTGGAAAATTCAATGTCTACTCACATGGTCATTGAACTTGATGTTATCTATTCGGACATGATTCTTTGCCCTTGAATTGGGATCTCTTCTGCATAGATTTTTAATCCTAGGATCAATATATCCTTCAGTCAGAAGTGCATTGTAAAGACAAGCAATATTGGATTAAGCATCCAAATCCGAGACATAAGCAATCGGCAGTGCCCCCAAATAGCTAGATAGTTTGAATCTGACGACGACGTACACATAAGGACATCACAACCTCAAATCTGAAACCTCCGTTAGATCTTTGGGCAACGTTTAAACCTCTCCAAAATATTTGGCACAATATTAAAACTTTCTTTGACCCTACGTGAATTATAGAAAAGAAAGACAAATTTTAATATGGCACTTTAATCAATTCACCTCCAAGCATTTTGGGTATGATGGGTATGTGGAATATGTTAGGTTGATCTCCACTAAGGCTCTTGATCCGTGCCCTGATTGGAGGTGCTCAGCCTTTCTACTGTCTGATGGGCCCCCGTTGCGCAGCGTCATAAAAGGACGGTGGGGGCTGGGGCACAAGACACGAGATTGACCGCAGCCGCCAGCCCCACCGTGATGTCCTAACCCCAGGCCGATCTAGAAGGGGGAGCTGTAAGCGACGGGAAGCGCCATCGCCTTCGCCGCCGCCACCAGTGCCGCGCCTGCACTGCTACTACCTGCGATGACCTAGCGGGCGCGTCTCTGCTTCTCCTACTCCGACACGTCGCGGCCACCGTGACGGCCGTGCCATGGCAGCGACTGCATGTGATGAGGTATATCACCAAACCTATCTAAGTTAAGCAATTTACCCACTGATCTGCACCTAGAGGTTCAATAAATCCTATCAATGGTATCGGAGCCAGGTTTTCTCGTGTGTAGATCAAGATCGGGGTAGAATAGAGAGAAGCAAATAGAAAGAGAGGATTAACCCTAGCAAAGAAGAAAAGAAATGGGCGGGCTCACCTTGAACCCGCCACACCACTACCGCCGCCTCGCCGGCGCGTGGGAAGAAAACGAGTAAGGAAAGGGTAGGGGTAGCAGCAATTAGAAGGAGGTGAGAGATCCGATTCGGATCTAAGCAAAGGGTTTGATGCGAACCAAAACCCTAGTCGGGGAAGATGCATGGAGGCAGAGGGATCAGACACAAACCCTAACCCTAACCCTAACCTGTGAAGGGCCAGTCGGGGAAGATGAACAGAGGGTTCGACCCCAAACCCAACCCTAACCCTAACCAAGAAGAAGGAAGTAGAAGGGGGAGGAGCCTACCTAGATTGTCCTTGCCACTGCCGCCACCGCCACCACGCGGAAAGATTGCCGCGCTGTCGCCTCGCCGGAGCACGAGAAGAAAGCCGAGCCCGCTGGCTCGGGCTCAGGATATGCCTGCTTGGGCGCCGCCGCTAGGCTGCTCGACGGCGGCGCACTCACCCGAAGGGGAGCGCATGCACTGACGAGGGGGCCGGCGATGGCGCCACCATCCCTCCGCCGTGGGCTCGCTCCAGTGGCTATCTACGCTCACTCGCTCGGTGTTGAGCCGCTGAGAGAGAGAAAGGGGAGAGAGGAGTGAGTCAGGGTTCTAGGGGAGCATCGTCGTCGTCGGTTTTGATTCGTCGAGACGCACGAGTGGCCGTTCGATCTGCATCAACGGCGCAGAGGCGACGGGCCGGAGGTTGGCCTAGGTGGGCGTGAGCGGGCGAGCCACTTTCCCGACCCAGGCCTAGGTTGCGGCCTAGGAGGGAGCCGCGCGCGCGCAAGGCCGGTTTTGCTGTCGGGCCAAAGGATAGTAATGAATTGAGCCATTTTTTCTTTTTCCAGTAAATTGTTATTTCCTGGAAAATGATTAATGGCTCAAAGAAAATTAGTAAAGAGATTTTTTCTGTGGGTAAAATTCACCAATTATGTTTAAGTTTCCACTGCAAAGTTTAATGTTGATAATCTTCTAATTAAATTCGAACCAACGGGAATGTAGAAAGATATAAAGCATGACTTGTAGCAAAAGGCTTTACACAAAGAGGATGAATAGATTACGATGAGAGTTTTCTCTCTAGTCTCATGCAAGGATTCTTTAGAATCAAAATGGTGTTATTGGCACATTATGATTTAGAGTTACATCAGATGGATGTAAACATGGCATTCCTCAACGGGGATTTGTATGTAAACATTAACATGGCATAACCTAAAGGTTTTGTCGTGGAAGAAAAGGAATGTATGGGATGCCACCTGTAGAAATCCATTTATGGGTTAAAAGTAAGTCTCTAGACAGTAATATTTGAAGTTTATGAAATATTGAGAAAGTTTGGGTTTTAAAGAAAATGAGAAGGACAATAGCGTTTATGCAAAGTTCAAGAATGAAAATTTCATTTTCCACATCATGTGAATAGATGACATTCTACTCACTAGTAGTGATGTTAATCTGTCATTGGAGAAGAAGAAGTCTTTGTCCTCAAGTTTCAATGTAAATGATCATGGTGAAGCCTCATTGGTTCTAGGAATCAAAATTCACCGAGATAGAAGAAAAGGGGGTATTAGGACTATCGCAAAGGCATACATGGAAAAGATTCTAAAGAAATAAAGTATGCATATGAGTAAACCTATTCCTGCTCCTCTAGTCAAGGGTAATAGATTTGGAATTTTAAGTGTTCCAGGAACCGATATGAGATCGATCAAAATGAACATGCTTCCATATGCTTCAGCTGTTGGAAGCTTGATGAGTGTACAAGTACAAGTAAGAACTTACCCTAACGTAGTTTACGTATCTGGGATATTTTGGCAGAAGTCAAATCCAGATATAGATCACTGGAATGGAGTTGAGAATGTCTTGTAATTTTGCAAAGTATCATAGGCCTCATGCTGAGTAAGAAAGAATAAGTGTAACACCCTAGGTGTTAAGCATCCAGTTAACCTTGACATTGCATGATCACAAGCATCATTGGGCATTCATGAGCATAAGCATATCATGTATTCTATCTTTGTTGGCTTATATTGCATGTGTTATTACTTAATTGCCCTACTTGTGTTAGGGTTTACATGTAACCAATGTATGAAATGTTGGTGGAACCTTGGAAATACCTTAAACATGTTTAGAATAGCATAAGAAACAACTTTGGTATTCGTGACTAAGCCTAGTTTGGTCTCTAAGTCCTAGTTATGGTGTTAGCCATCATTTAAAGTGGTATGTTTGACCTAGTTTGAACTATGTCATAGAGTCTTTGCATGGCAAAGCACCCTTAAGAAAAGTTGTAGTATTTGAGTAGAGCAACAACTTTTATTTTTGGGTCATGAGCTAATTTAGTGCATAGCTTGGTGATTTTGAGCTCACAAAAATCAGTAAAACACAAGTTTTCAACACTTAGAAATTTTCTAAGTCTTAGCGTGTTTACAGTTTCGCGGAGCCAATTTTGTGATGATTTTACTCCTTATTCGTTGAGAATTAGACTTTGGTCTTTTAAGAGAAATTGGAGATGGTATATAGGTCTACAACTTTTGTTAAGATAGATTTCGCTGATGAGCTACGGATTAGGAGATTGATCAATGCCAAATCGCTCTGTCAGGCTCGGGCGCTGGCTCCGATGGCCTGTTTGGCTGGCCATTAGTGGCCGACCGACGCCAGGGTTTGGCCGCCACGTGGAGGCCGCTCGACGCCGATGGCCTGGCCAGTCAGGCCACGTCGGGCCACGACGTTCCTTCACCTGCCCAGCACTCGCCCACTCACTCCCGACGCTCTCATTTCCTTACCTGGCCTTTTCCTTCGCTCTCGCCTTCGCCGCAGCAGCTCAACGCAGCGCCGCCATCGCCTTGCCGGCCACCTAGCTCGCACCGCGTTGCTCCTTCGCCATGCCGCAGCTCCGTTGTGCTCCCACCGTCTCACCGCACCCGCTTTGCTTGCTAGCCACGCATGATAAGGTCTTCTCGCAGCACACGGCCCTCATTAGCATTTCGCCGCCGTGCCACGTCGCCATGGCCGGAGCGCCTCCGACCACCATTTGCCCTGATAGGATGTGCGCTAGAACTGCCGTCGTATGTAGAAGCTCGACATAACCCTAGATTGCACCATCTCGGTCAGCTCTGGCGCCTCGCCGTCGACCCGCTCTGTCGTGCAGCCTTGAGCGCCGCCATCATGCTTAGCTCCGACAATCGGTCCATCTAGCTACCTTGGTGTGTTCGGGATGTCATGGTGATCATCGTGGTGCCGGCGCCGTTGCCAGAGAGCTCGCCGTCGGCAAACTCCAGCCGGTCCACGCTGGTTCTCTATTTTTGTTCCACTGACGCGTGGGCCCGTCTGACTCAAGGGTCCTGGCTGTCAGTGGCTTAGGGTTGAAGGCTAGTTCATTTATTTTAGATTTGCATGCCAACTTTGAAAAATCATAAGTGGAGTTCTAGTTGTCCAATTCTTGTGAACCAAATTTTGTTTTAATCCTCATGAAGTGTAGTGTTTTATAAAAATATGAAATTACAGTTTATGGTATTTTCCATGGTGATTAAAATGTATATAGATAAATGCTTTTTGAATGTTAGTAATCTTGTAAAATAGATATCTTGAGCTAGAAAACTCATAAAATTGTGATTTGAATTTTATTGGACTTGTGTTGACCTGCTCTAGCTTGGAAAAATAATGAACTTGCTGTAAATTTAATTGAATTAGGTCCTTTCTATTTATCTATTAATAAATGGAATTTTCTGAGGAAAATTGTAGGGATAAAAATATGTAACATATTGATATGCAAATTTTTGTACAGTGGTATGGAACTAATATGAAGCTAGGAAAAATATATATTCTGTTGTTTGACACTTTTCTATAGGGTTTACTATTTTTACTAAAATAGGCCTTGCTAGCTTGTGATTTTTGTAAAGGATGTTATCCTTGGTCAAATGCATGAAAATTTTACAGTAGTCTATTGAGAGCACTTGGAAGCCACTGTAATATTTTGATAATTTATTGTGCACATTTGTTAAATGTTTGTTATTTTCCCTAATTATCTAATTAAATTAATAAAGGCATTCAAATGAATAGTTTGGGCTTTACTATTATGTTTTCTTGAGTGTATTTGATGTTCTTGAACTGTTGGTATACTTGGTGATGTCAAATTTTGAATGCTTATATGCAGTAAAAATATTGTTGTTCTATAATTTGATTTAAAAGTGTTTTCGGTCAGACTCTATTGTTGGGTATGATGCATAGTCAAAATTATGTTTACTTTAGAAATGGTTAATAACAAAGTTGTAGGGAAATTCTTCATCTTTCTCGTGTTAAAATTTCAGGGCAATAGGCCAAAGGGTTTAGGAGTTATAGCTGTTTAAAGTTAGTCTCAAGAAATGCTTGTTCTCTGGAATTTCTGGATAGCACTGGATAGATTGTCTATTTTGGTTAGGATATACTATGAATTAGCTTTTGGTGATTAAATAAGAGTTGTAGGAAATTTTATAATCTTTCCATAAAGTCCAAGATCACAGCATTTGGTTAAGTAGAACTTCAGTTATGATGTAAACTTGTAACTGCCATGTGTAGCTTAGACATTGCTTTGTGTAAAATTTGTAAGTAGATAGAGAAGAGATATGCACCTACTCAGTTAGCATGGAGTTAGCATTGCTATCATGGTGTAACTTAACATCATTATCGCAGCATGTACCTTTCCATATAACATCATCTATGATCCTTCTTATGCATTCATGAGACTTATGCATATGCATGCAATAGGTGCCACCGAGGATATCACGTTGGTGGAGCTCGACGTCAATCCATAGGAGGAGAATCTAGAGGTGCAACACCAGGAGGTTCCCGGAGAAGGAGAGCCTGAGGTTGATCATCTCCCGGAGTGCCCTGATCATTAGCCAGCAATGTTCGTGAAAGGCAAGCCCCAGAGCATTATATGTCTCCCTACTTTATTAATGTCACCGAAAGTTATTCGTATTGAAGCGTTACGTGACAGGAGTTGTTTGGAAACACTTGTTGCATATTACCTTTACTTGACTAGAAATATCTACCATGAATCCTATTTAAGTCCAGGAATGCTTATCATGCTTAGCTATGCTAAGACCGGTAGAAGTCGGGTGATTTCCTGTGACCTGCGAGCTATAGGTGATAACTTGATCACGGTTGGCTATATTGTGGTATCGTGGAACATAACCTGGTACAGTTGAATAAATGGAGACCGGGTGGAGTCTTATGTTGTGGTATCATAATGATTCCATCTGTGTCGTTTAAGGACCAGACGTTGGAGGTCATCTTGTCATGTTGAACGCATGCCTCTCACATAGTTGGCCGAATAAGTCATTCCGATCGCGAAGCCGAATAGCTCAACTCAGGCCAGGGACACGAGCAGTTAAAGTGTGCACCCTGGAGGCAGTAAGAATGTGCGGAGAGCCAATGGCATAAGCCCAAGGGTGGGTTAGAGTCCCAAGCCCCCTTGGTAGATTGGTTGTATCTTTGAGGGTGCAGCGCTGGTCCTACCCGCGATTGTACTTGAGTTGTCCCAAAGGTGACCTGATGCGACCCCAACGGGGGAAGTATGGGTGTGTGTTAGGAATAATTCCCTAGCTGGGTAGGAATCAATTCGAAACGTCGTCTCTCCTAGATAGTGAGAACTTGGCTTGAGTACACTTCATCGTAGTAAATGATGGAATTGTTGGTTATGAGATTATGCAAGAACTCAACTAGATATGGTTATTATTGTGATGACTTAATGGTACTAACATGTTTGACATAGGATAGTTGCTAATCTAGTATAAGATATGATTAATAACTGGTGATTCACAATTAAAGATATGTTGGTTAACTTATGCTTTTTCTGCAAATAATGTCTACCAGCTCTACTTATAAAGCCTTGCATACTCCTTGGTGTCTTAGTATATTAGTTGGATGGGTAAGTCTAGCTGAGTACCTTCTCGTACTCAACGTTTTATTCCCATTGTTGCAGATAATGTTATGTATCACGGCTACTGCAAGAACTACTTTGCTCCTGCAGTGGATGAGGACTAGGACCATGGGCAATGGTCATTCTATATATCATCTCACCCTTGTGCTTTTGGTTGGAGATGACTATGAAACTGGCTTTATATTAAACTATGTGTGATGTCGATGTTAAACTACTTTGCTTCTGCTACTTTCAAACTTGGTTTGTAATAATTATTCGAACTCTGATGTATGAGAAATATTTGTGAACTGTGATGTAACATGTGACCGGTTATGTTGAATCTCTACGATCTTGGTTTGTATGTTGGTTGTTTAAGATCCTTCGAGATTTCATCGGACTACCGGATTTATATGGGCTCAAGTATGACGGTTTGATTGCTTTGGTGATTGCTATTGTACTTGTGCTCTTATAAATTGGACGGTTCTGTGACAGCTGGCATCAGAGCAAGGATTCAACATTAAACTTGTCATATGTGTATTTAAAAACAAAGGTTTTGTGTTATAAAAATCTAAAGTGTGCCAGTGGTCATCTCCTTTATGCCCAGTTAAGGACTTTTAGGTGGCTATTTAAGTACTAACATGGGGGTTTTTACTTTTGTTGTCCATACGGTGTGCTATTGTATGGATGCCATTCACTTGAGTGGTAATGTCTGAATCAAATGCCTCTATGCAAAGGTAAGAAGGTAAGTTGATGAGTGACATGACCGCAAGACGTGAGCGTGTGGTCGGGGAGAGCTAGTTTGATACGGCTGTATATGCATGCTTGCATGTGTGTATGGTGCGTATTTAATTGTGGGTATAAATTGTCATTGGGTAGCTTTGATACAGAAGTATATGTATGGGTATACATATATGGAAGTATTTAGTTGTAACCTAGAGCCCAGATTTACATTTATGTACTTATGACTGTTGGGTTGGGCTGAAATGAAATTTCTATAGGTACATTAACAACAAAATGTGTAGCTCGTTTAGTTATGATTATATTGAGAGAACGTATGTATGCCACCGCGTATGTTGTTAGGAATTATTTTTCTAAGTTTGCGAGGACGTACGGAACGAGCATACATCATGATACACTATTCATTCATGTTCCTACATTGTTTCCCCCTTAAATGATCTTATGTTAAGTAACTCGTATCTATCATCGCATTGTCTCACTCAATTGTAACCTTTTGTTACAGATGGCAGCCCCAGGAGCCCTTGTTGCTAGCGACACCTTTCTGGCATTGTTTGGGACTCCCATCTTACTGTGGCGGGTGCTGAACTCTGTCAGGTACGCTGAACCACATCGCTACTTTTGGAGCGAAGTGGTAACTGAAGGACAGAGGTGGTATGATGTGTAAGTCACTGTCACAGCCCATGAGGACAATCCTTAGTGGCAAGGATGGAGTGTAGAGTCAGATGGACAGACCCCGTGGGAAGGTGCCCAAGTGGCAGCTTTTGAGGTTCTCAGTGAGATTTGTCAGGAATTCAGGGATGAGCTTATGAGTGGGCCAATTGGATCTTTTCCCCATGTCGATGCATCACAGACCACTTGGACCCAACCAGGTGGCAATGCTTTAGTCAGAGATAGGGATGAAAGAGTTGGAAGTAGCAGTGCTGTAATGAGTGCTATGTATGCAGTCATGAGGATGTTTTATTCACGCCAAGATAGCTACATCAACCGCATGCTAGAGCTCCAAAGAGCACATGCCACACAGCGTAGGATGCGAGCACATGTGCGTAGGCACTGAAGGGTAGTTAGGGTAGCCCAAGATAGACAACTTCACGATAGCTTTAGCAGCTCACCGGAGGCAGTTTGGCCTTGCAGTGGTAGAGAGAAATGCAGCGAGGGATGAATTACAGGGCTTCCATGCTGAGAGGGACGATGTCATTCGCCTTGCTAAAAACAGAGAGATAGCTAGGATCAGGATAGTATTCCAGGCTGCTAGGCAGGCCACTGAGTTCGAGTGCAGGAAGCTAGAGCTCATCCGCCAGATCGAGGAGCTTCAGATTGATGTTCATCGCCTCAACAACATAATCAACCCAATTATTCCTCCAGCTCCAGCGGTGGAAGAAGAGCCTAATGTGTTGATTGCTGAGGATGATGGCGTGGAGATGGATGCCGAAGAGGAGCCCGAAGATGAAGAGGTGGAGCCTTGGGAGGACGACCACAGTGATGGTGTGTCCGACGTCGACAGCGACCACTCCTAGGAGTAGCTTAGTTGTAGTAGTAGCGAGCTTGATGTCTTAGCTCTTTATTCTTGATCTTTATGTAACGGACTCGTAACATAGGTCTTAATTTCATGATGTACCCTTGTGATGTTGTTGGGACTATGCATGTACTACTTATGACAATTGCACTGTTTAATGGATTTCTAGTTGTGTTTGACATGAAAATTTGGCATGTATAGAGCGCATTGCAAGCACGATAAGTGATCATTTGGTGATGTTATGTTGTGGAAATGAATTATTATGCCTCTGTGTTATTGTACGAATTTACGATTCTCTCCAGTAATTACAGTATGGCATAATTATACAATTCTTCTACAATCTCTTGACATCATCCAATAATCACTTGTTGCAATTTCACAGATGACGCGCACTCGTAGGGGAGCTGGTGGTGATGATGCGGGTGGTAGTGATGGCCATGGCAATGGCAATGAGGATCTTCCCCCACCACCGCATCCTACCCTAGCAGAGATGATGGCTCAACTCATGGAGACTCAACGTTCCATGGGAGAAGTGCGCGTGGTCTCACGCAGAATGTTGGACAAGGACATGGAAGAGACCAGCATCAAGGACCTAAACCTAACCAATTCAGCACTTTCAAGGACTTTCTCGACACCAAGCCTCCTGTCTTTAAGTAAGCAGAAGAACCATTGCAGTCAGATGAGTGGCTGAATACAATTGAACAGACGTTCCATCTTTTAAGGCTCACCGATCACCTAAAGATAGAATATGCATCGCACCAGCTGCATGGACCTGCAGGCATATGGTGGAGTCATCATCGATCCACTTTGCCTGAAGATGCTCAAATCACCTGGAATCAATTCAAGGCTGCATTTAGGGGATATTATATTCCCCCAGGTCTGATGAGTATGAAGCATACAGAATTTATGAGGCTGACGCAGGGTACTAAGAGTCTAACTGAGTATCTGCATACCTTTAACAACCTGTCAAGGTATGCCATAGAGTTTGTGGATACAGATGCAAAGAAGATTGCCAGTTTCAAGTGGGGACTTAGCCCAAAGCTGATGAAGATGCTAGCTAACAACAAAAGTGCCACTTTCAATGAGTTTGTTAGTGATGCATTAACCTAAGAGAATCATAACAACATCTATTCAGCATCCAAGAATCGCAAGAGAGATTTTGAAGTAGGTGTATCTCAGTCAAAAGCTCCTACCACTGTGAGGCCCCAGTTCTGCCTTCCCGCTCCAAAGTATAGGCCACCTCAGAAGAAGGCGCAGCCCAGTCAAAACCAGAAAGTATATCGCAAGGCCTATTCTATTGCTCTACCTAAGGGTAGCACTGGACAAGGCAGCTCCAACATTCCACCTAGTAGTATGCCATGTTGGAACTGCAACAAGACTGGCCATTGGGCAAGAAATTGCCCTTATCCCAAAAAGAACAACAATCAGAAGCAGGGCAACTCAAATGGATGTCAGGGACATGTGCCCTATACCACCATGAAAGAGATTCCCTCTGGTGAGGTTGTCACGGCTAGTATGTTTCTTGTGAATCATCATCCTACAGTTGTTTTATTTGATTCTGGAGCTTCGCATTCATTCATGAGTCCAACTTTTGCATCCAAGTATGATCAGAAAATAGTTGTAGTTGACAAGGGTGGTAATTGTATAAGTGCTGCTGGGAGTAACATTTCTACCAATCAGATAGTTAGAGATGTATGCATCCAAATAAGTGAACGGGAGTATACTGCAAACTTAGTGATATTACCGGGATTGGGTATTGATGATGTGATCTTGGGTATGAATTGGATGAAGAACCATGGTGTTCTTATTAATACCTCGACTAGAACTGTAACACCTCGGTGTTAAGCGTGCATTACCATTTCATCCCATGAGCATAATCATTATCACCTCATGCATAAGCATCATTCATGCATTTCATTTCGAAAGAAATGAAGTATCATTTCATGTGGTGCTTAAGTTGATTGAAATTCATTTATGGTTCAAACAATGTGAAATGTCATACTCATGCTTGGATGCCATGATTCTTGTTTTAATCACTAACATAGCTTAAAAATATTTAGGATACAATATGGAGCAAAGTTCATATTTAAATTTTTACCAAATTTTGCCTTTAAAAATAATTCTCCAAAATTAGGGTTTTGAGTTAATATTGATTTTATTTTGTAATTCAAAATCTATTTGGAATTGGACTTTGGTCATAAAAGCAAAGTTGTAGACCTTGAAAAATGGAACAACTTTCATTTTTACACCAACTTTTGAAACTGTTTTGAAATAGTTCAAAAATTTCATTTGAATGAAAAAGGATTTGAAAAGAATTTGAAAAAGAACATTTTTCAGTAAATGGGCCGCGCGCCTCGCCTTCGGCCCAGCTGCGCAAGCCAGCCCGGCCTGCTCCACGCCGCGCTCCTGCTCCCACGCGCCGCGCCCGTCGCTGCGCACTCACCCGGCCGCGATAGAGCGCGCACGCCGCGTGGCCGCCATGCGCCGGCGAGCACGCCACGCGGCAGCCCCGGCCTGCCCCGCGCCCTCCTGTCGCCCCTTTATCTGCTCGACCGCGCTGCGCTCGTCCTCACTCCTCCACTTCGCTCTCTCGCCTCCGCCAGCGCCAGCAGCAGCTGCAGCACTCGCCTTCGCCGCGCGCCATCGTCTGAGTTGGCCGTTCTGGCCGCTCCAGTGCGCCGGAGCCATCTCCATCTCGCCAGCAGCATCGCCTCCACCTTTCGCAACCGATGCTCGAGTCTGTTCGCCGTGGTAAGTCTTCTCCGGCCGATAATTCCTCGTCGGAGTAAGCTCTTCCTCGCCGGAGCTTGGCTCTGCGTGGACAGCCCCTCTCCGCTCCACCTCTCTCCTTCCTTTCGAGCGCATGAGCACCGCCTTGCCGTCGCGAAACTCTTGCACGCCTCCCCGTGCCCTGCCATGGCCGAAGTCGGCGTACCGCCGACGAGCCGCGCCTCCACTCCGCCATGCACGCCGCCGAGCTCCATTCTGAGCTCCTCCCATGCCTTCTCTTGGTGCACCGCGTCCGCCTCGTCACGGGTGAGATGCTGGTGGTGGCCGCGCCACCGGCTAGCTCACCGTCGGTGAGAGCTGGCCGGTCAGCTCCGCCCCTGTCTCGGTCTGGCCGACAGGTGGGGGCCGTTGACCGTGGGGGCCAGATCATCAGCGCCCTGACTCAGGTCTGGGTGCATAGCACCGGGTGCACCCAGCGTTTTCATCGGCTGGTTTTTTTAAAAGGATTTAGGAAATGATTTTTTCAGATTTCTGTGAAATGCTTTCGAAATTTATAACTTGCTCAAAATGGCTCCAAATTTGTTGAAACAAATTTTGCTAGGTTCCCTGTTACCAGATCTACATGATAAAAATATTGCATGTCATGTTTGAGATACTTTAATGTCGAGCTTTATTTAATTCTTGATATTGCTGATATCTTGTAAAATGTTTAGTAAATCCTATATGTATCAGAAAAAATGATTCCAAGTTTGTTACTCTTCTTGTGTAATGTACGTCCTAGGAAAAATATATGCCTTGCATGTCCTGTAGAAAATTATGAGGTGTAGTTCAAGTGCCTTTAATGGCTGATTTTTGTTATTTTTGCTAGAAAGCAAAATTTGTAAAAAACATGCATGTGATAATTTTTGTGCAGTGATTAATTACTGTGTAGAACATAGGAAAAATATTACATCTATTGTTTGACACTTTTCACAGTGCAAAGTATTTTCATAATCAAAATTATGCCATAGCTTGTCATTTTTGTGTAGGCTAATCCACTTATCCAAATGCCATAAAAATTTAATGGTAGACTACCTAGGGAAGTAATGTGCTATGATAATTTTCTAAGATTTTTCTATGCCATAAAAATAGATGTTGCTATTCAAACTTATTATTAATTAGGGTTTAATGAAATGTTGCTTTATGCATGATTAAGAAATTAGTGAAGCTTTGGTGTATCTTTGAAGCATTTAATGAGATGTGTTGACGTAGCATATTAGTAGTAGAAGAGAATGCAGTAGATAACATGTGCTTGTAGTGCATGTTCTTGGATGATGTTGACTACCTTGCGTGCAAGCACCTTCATTGTGTCCATTTCATCCGATGCACCTTTTGCATAAGCACTTACGCACCTACATCATATAGGATCGCAAACCGAGAGCCCGGTCATCATACCCGAGGAGCCCGAGGAGCAGCTCGAGGTGCAGCCGTAGGAAGTGACCGAAGCAGACGAGGAGGACGTTGAGGAACTTTCGGAGTGCCCCGATCACCGCCCGAGCTCCTTCGAGAGAGGCAAGCCCCGGAGCATTTTTCTCCCCGGTTTGCAATTATTAATTAAATGCTTTACTTTAATTGATGCATTACATTCAAGAGTTGTTTGCAACCATTACTGCATTATACCTTGTCTACCTTTGTTATACTATATCCTTGTTACCCTGGTATCCGCAGTCGAGTCACTGCTTAGCTGGCTTAGATCGATAGAAGTCGGGTGATTTCTTGTCACCTGCAAGCTATATGTGGTTACCTGGATCTGCTTGGATAACTATGTAGTCATGGTATACTAAGTGTTAATTGAAGTTGAGACCGGACGGAGACTTATAGAGTTTTGGACTGTAGTGCTTTTCCGTCTGTGTCAATTAAGGACCGACCGTTGTTGGGCCTCGAGTCATGTTGAACGCATGCCTTACATTTAGCTGGCCGAATAAAGTACATTTCGACCACGAAGCTGGGAGCTTATTCGGGCCGAGTAGATTGCCCGCAGCGCACTGTACCGGAGCAGGTGTGGTAGGACACGGGGGCGCGATGATAAGACCGAAAGGCAGTCGGTCGGCCCTCGGGTACATGTCTTTCCTGGCAAACTCGAGATTTTCCTGGATAGTTGACTCGGTGACCGATACCTCACTTTAGTGGGTGAGTGAGGTTTGTGTAAGGAATAAATCACCAGCTGGTTAGGAATCGATTCGAATCACCATCGCTCCTAGATAGTGAGCACTTGACTTGAGTGACTTCATCGTAGTAATGTTGAGGGAACACTTGGACAGTTATAATGAATATGACATTATGGAAGTTGTTAATGATCATTGGTTATCATTATTTACTTAATCACATGCTTGCTCTAGTATAGGTGCAAATGTAGTCGATAGGTTATTAATAAGTAACTTGACAATAATGCTTTCAGAAATGTTCTTGAAATACTAAAAATGCCTCTTTTTGCAAATGAGTCAGCTACCCT
This sequence comes from Miscanthus lutarioriparius, assembly GCA_904845875.1. Lineage (NCBI taxonomy): Eukaryota > Viridiplantae > Streptophyta > Magnoliopsida > Poales > Poaceae > Miscanthus > Miscanthus lutarioriparius. The sequence goes on along the minus strand of CAJGYO010000002.1, from coordinate 70,284,628 downwards.
ACTATAACGCCCTTCATAATCCTTGGTGTCACTTTATTTTCGGTTATGTCGGGTAAGTCTAGCTGAGTACCTTCTCATACTCAGGGTTTTATTTCCACTTGTTGAAGATGGGCAGATGTATTACGGCTACTGTATCAACTGCCTTTATCCTGCGATGGGTGATGCTTAGGACCATGGGCATGGTCATTCCTTACGTCTCGTCTAATGCTTTTGTTTGAGATGATCATCAGCTGGCACTGTATTTGAACTCTATGTGAGTGTGTGTGGTTTTGAACAAATAGCTTCCGCCACTTCTATTTGAACTCATTTTGTAATAACTATGTTTAAACTCTGATGTACCGGTGATGCAAACTTTTATGTAATATGTGATGGTGACCGCTAAACTTATTACGATCTTGGCTGATATGTGAGTTGGTTTGAAATCCTTCGTGATTTCATGGACTACCGGGTTATACGAGCTTAAGTTTGCTAAATCGTCTGCTCTGGCGGATGATTTTCTTACTTAATTTCGTATAATTGGTCGGTTCTGTTATAGCTGGCATCAGAGCATGGTTTAGCGTGTTACTGCTCACAAGTGTATTTAAAACAAAAAGGCGTTTGAAAAACATGATTTCTAAACTAAAAAGTGTGCTAGTGGTCATATCCTTTATGCCCAGTTAAGGACTCTAGGTGGCTTAATTAAGTACTGACTTGGGGTTCTTGCATCATATTTCTCTTTCGTTGCTCATACGGCGTGCTATTGTATGAGTGCCACTTGTTTGAGTGGTAGTGTATGGATCATTTGCCTCTACGCCTCAGTAAGTGTGAGTTGTGAGAGCATGATCGGATACACCGCCGATCTAGGGTGAATGCTTATATGATGCTGGAGTAATTACATGTTCTACGCATGTTTTGCAAAGGTATCTCATGTTTGGGTATTCCGTCCGTTGAGGCGATGCCGTCAATAGGACGATGGTTTGGGTAGTTACTACCGTTGTACACGTTTCTGGGGATTCGTGTAGAGCGTGTAGATAAAATTTACTGCTTTTATGCATTCATTGGGAATTGGGCTGAAATGAATCTTCTGCAGGTACATAACAACGTTATTGTGTAGAACGTATTAGATACATATTTGAGAGATCGTTTGTATGCCACCGAATTCGTCGCTAGAAATTATTCATTTCATAAGTTTGTGAGAACGTAAGGCATGTACATACAGCATATTACTTGTGCATTTCATTCATGTCATGCATTCCTCCCCTTATAACTTGATTATCTCATTTTTTATAAAAGTTGTATCACCTAAAATATGTTCCCATGGGGTAATAAAAGAAATTTTGCTACAGATGGCCCGCACGAAGCAGACTGCCCGTAAGTCCACCGGAGGAAGAGGACCTCGACGTCAGTTGGCCCTGAGGGAGCACCGCACCATGGACACCTTCTTGAGTGAGTTTGGCATGCCGACCTTGCTTTGGAGAGTGCTCCATGATGTGGGGTACCCAGAGGGTCAAGAGCCAGTGTACTCTTGGAATGAGAGCCAGTTAACAGAGGATGGACTTGCAGTGGTAGAGATCACAGTTCCTGCTCTTGGTGATGCTCCAGAGTGGGATGGTGGGCATTTGGAGTTTGAGGGTCGCACTCCTATTGAGGGTGCAGAGGGAGCAGCTTTCCGTGTCATCAGGGACATCATGAGCAAATTTCCCAGTGAGCTTGCAGCAGCTCTAGCTGGCACCTTTCCTAGGGATGATCCTCGTGATGCTATTTGGGTTCAGCCTCAGGGAAGTGCTTTGGTCAGAGGTTCAGCTGAGGGACAGGCTAGCGACAACCATGCCATGAGTGCTATGTTTGCCGCTATCAGAGCGTATCAGGGTCTTGAGTGTACCTATTAGACTTTGACTGGCTTACATGGTCATGATAAGCTCAAGGTAAGAAAGCAGAAGAAGAAGTAGGCGCGTGCTATAGCTAGTTTGCAGGAACAGTTGGCTGATATGAGCTTACAGCAGGACCAGGCAGTAGAAAGAGGTGATAGAGCTATGCAGCGGGTGCATACGTTGACTCAGGCCAACAACAATGCTGACCGCATGATTGGACAGTTAGTTCAGGAAAGGAATGAAGCCTAGAACGAGAGGGACCTTCTGCTGCAGAGGGTCGATGAGCTAGAGGAGTACAACGTCAACCTGCACGAGGAGTTTCACACGCTCTACAATGGGGTTGGCCCATATGCTCCTCCAAACGCCGCTGGCATGGACATCGACGACGACGAGGACGAGCCTGTAGTTTCACCTGGGGGCGATGGTGACGTCTCCGACCTCGACGACGGCCCTGAGGAGTAGGCTAGTTGCCTTGTGCTAGTGTTTAGGTCCTGTCGCGATGACCTTTCTTTTGTTGGCATGGAACCTAATGTATCTTGCTTCGAACTTATGAGACTTTGCATGTGATTGGAACTTGGCTAGTAATGCGATATCTGAACACATATAAAGTCTAGTGTATGTATGCTGGCAATTTGGTTGTATGGACGCGATGTTTGCATTTGAAGTAATTTAATTAGTGCTGTTGTTTTAATTGGGATGTGATTATTGTGCCTCTGTTTTATTGTATGAATTTATTCTCTCCAGTAAATTCAGTACGGCATAATTTTTTCTTCACTCACAATTATTACAGCTTCACTCAATCATTACTTGTTGCTGAAATATGCAGATGACAAATACTCGCCATAACACTTATGAGGCCGCTGAGACCGGTGTTAATGGTGCTAGGACCGGTGGTGGTGGTGGTGGAAACAACGTCAACAACAATGAGCCCCCCATGAACCGCATTTGCCACCTCCTCCCCCGCTCACCCCCGAGGTGTTCTTCGCACAGTTGCTCGGGAGTCAGCGCAACACGGAACAATCCTAGAAGAACATGGAGGATTTTCTGCATACCATCGCCAACAATGTTCAGCGCGGTAACAATCAGGGTGGTGGCATTGGGGTGAATCAGTATAGCAGCTTGAAAGATTTTATGGACATCAGGCCGCCAATATTCAAGGAAGCAACAGAACCACTCGATGTTGAAGAATGGATCAACACTATGGAAGATAAATTCCGTGTGTTGAGGATGACTGAGGTATTGAAAAATGAGTATGCTGCACATCAGTTGCAAGGACCAACGGGAATGTGGTGGAAGCACCATTGCACAACTTTCCCCCCAAATGCTCAGATTACATGGGAGAGTTCGCTGAGGCCTTCCGTGGAGTTTATATTCCACCCGGGTTGACCGAGATGAAGTTGGGAGAGTTCTTGGCGTTGAATCAGGGCACCAAGACTGTGACGCAATATTTGCATGCTTTCAACAACTTGTGTCGTTATGCTCCCGACATGGTTGACACCGATGCTAAGAGAATCGCCAGTTTCAAGAGAGGACTCAATCCAAAGATGATGAAGCATGTGGGTACCAACACCCGTGCTAGATTCAATGACTTTATCAGTGATTGTCTGAAGCAAGAAAAGAACAACAACGCTAGTACCACAGCCAAGACTCGCAAGAGAGCCCTAGAAGGTGGTCTGTCCCAAGCAAGAGCACCTGCGGGAGGTCGTCCTCCCTATCATCCATCTGCACCTGGCGCTAGGTTTAGGCCACCACCGTAGAGAGGTCAGAATTTCAGGGGACCACAGAAGCCTTACAAGATGCAGTGCAGTCCAACAAGGCAGCCACAACTGCGGTACAGGGCAGTTCCAAGGGAGCTGTGGGATCTGCTGGTACAGTAAGGGGACCCTGCTACAATTGTGATCAACCTAGCCACTTCTCAAGGTTCTGTCCTTATCTGCCCAAGAAGAAGCAGCAGACCTATACTGCTCGGGTGCATAGAACGACTATGGATGAGATTCCTGAGGGAGAGCCCGTAACTGTTGGTAAGTTTCCTATCAACCAAAACCCTGCAGTTGTTCTATTTGATTTTGGATCATCGCATTCTTTTATGAGTCAAGCATTTGCACAGAAACATGAACAACTATGCATAGAATTAGGTTATGGTTACCGTATAAGTTCAGCAGCTGATGTTTTGACCAATCGGATGGTTCGAGGGGCAACCCTTGAATTAGGTAGTAGAAAGTTTCGAGTGAACTTGATAGTTATGCCTGGACTAGTTCTGGATGTCATTATAGGGATGAATTGGATGAAGGATTGGGGAGCACTTATAGATACAGGAAGTCGGGTACTTACCCTTAAGGATCCCCTGAGTGAGGGTACTTTCCAAGTACCATTGCCTCGGAGAATAGACCTTATAAGTGTGACGTGTGCTACTGAAGTTATTCCTATTCATCAGATTCTAGTAGTGTGTGAGTTTTCAAATGTATTCCCAGATGAGTTACCTGGTCTTCCGCTAGATAGGGATATTGAATTTGGAATTGAGTTAATCCCCAGAACAACTCTGATTTCAAGGAGACCCTATCAGATGCCTCCGGAAGAATTAGTTGAGCTGAAGAAGCAACTAGAAGAGTTATCGAAAAAGGGGTTTATCTGGCCAAGCAAGTCTGAATGGGGATGTCCCGCCTTGTTTGTGAAGAAGAAAGAGGGCACGTTGAGAATGTGCATGGATTACAGACCACTTAACACCGTAACCATCAAGAATAAGTATCCCTTGCCTCATATTGATGTTCTATTTGACCAGTTAGCCAAGGCTAAGGTGTTCTCCAAGATAGATTTGAGATCCGGTTATCATCAGATCAAGATTAGAACCCAAGATATACCGAAAACCGCATTTCCCACCAGATACGGGTTGTATGAGTATCTTATCATGTCCTTTGGCTTGACAAATGCTCCTGCATACTTTATGTTTTTGATGAATACAGTTTTCATGCCAGAATTGGATAAGTTTGTGGTTGTGTTCATTGATGACATTCTGGTGTACTCCGAGAACGAGAGGGATCATGAAGAGCATCTGAGAATTGTCTTGACCAGACTTAGAGATCATAAGCTATATGCTAAGTTTAGCAAATGCGAATTTTGGTTGAAGAAAGTTCCTTTCCTTGGTCACATTCTATCAAAAAATGGAGTTTCAGTCGATCCAAGTAAGGTGCAAGAGGTTATGGATTAGAAGGCACCGACCATAGTTCCTGAGGTTAGAAGTTTCTTAGGATTAGCCGGTTACTATCGTCGTTTTATACCGGACTTCTCAAAGATTGCCAAGCCAATGACAAGTCTGCTACAAAAAGATCACAAGTTCGTGTGGACAAAGGAGTGTGAAGCAGCTTTCCACACCTTGAGGAAACTGTTGACCACTGCTCCTGTTCTCGCACAACCTAACATCGAGAAACCATTTGATGTGTTTTGTGACGCATCAAAAACTGGATTGGGCTATGTTCTTATGCAAGAAGGAAGAGTCATTGCTTATGCCTCATGTCAGTTGAGAAAGCACGAGGTCAACTATCCGACACATGATCTTGAACTTGCTGCAGTTGTGCATGCCCTAAAAATTTGGAGACATTATCTACTTGGTAATGTGTGCAATATTTTCACAGATCACAAAAGTCTAAAGTACATCTTTACCCAACTAGAGCTGAACATGAGACAGCGAAGGTGGTTAGAATTGATCAAAGATTACAACTTGAATGTGCAGTATCATCCTGGAAAGGCCAATGTAGTGGCAGATGCTTTGAGTAGAAAGTCACATTGCTTGAATGTGCAGCCATTACTTGAAGATGGGTTCAATCTGATGCATCCTGCTGTGTTACATAGTATTCAGATTAGTTGCTCATTGGAGAGTAAGATAATATAAGGCCAGAAAACAGACAAGGGAATATTCCACATCAAAGAGAAAATAAAAGAAAAGCCGTCTAAGCACTTTAGAATGGATGAACAGGGCGTGTTGTGGTTTGATGACCGTCTTGTGGTTCCCAAGGATAGAGAGCTTAGGAATAAACTCATGGATGAAGCTCACCTTTCTAAGCTATCTATCCATCTGGGAAGTAGTAAGATGTATCAAGAACTAAGACCTCGTTATTGGTGGACCAAGATGAAGAAAGAAGTTACAGCCTATGTTGCCAGATGTGACACGTGTTGTAGAGTGAAATCTATTCATATGAAACCTACCGGTTTGTTGCAACCTTTGTCCGTACCTAGTTGGAAGTGGGATGATATAAGTATGGATTTTATCTCGGGTTTGCCCACGACTCAAAAGGGACATAATTCGATTTGGGTGATTGTGGATCGTCTTACCAAGACCGCTCATTTCCTACCTGTCAAGACAACTTATCGACCACCTCAATATGCCGAGAAGTATATTGCAGAAATTGTGAGGTTGCATGGTATATCAAAGACTATAGTATCCGATAGAGGGCCACAGTTCACGGCTCACTTTTGGGAACATTTGCACAAAGGCTTGGGAACTAGTTTGATTCGTAGTACCGCTTATCATCCTCAGACAGATGGTCAGACTGAACGAGTGAATGCTATTCTAGAGGATATGTTAAGAGCCTGTGTGTTGTCTTCTAGAGGTTCATGGGAGTCATGGTTACCATTAGCTGAGTTTGCTTACAATAACAGTTATCAAGAAAGCATCAAGATGGCTCCATTCGAAGCTTTGTATGGCAGAAAATGTAGAACACCACTGAATTGGGTCGAGCCAAGAGAAAGAAGGTATTATGGCATTGACTTTGTAGAAGAAGCCGAGAAGAAAGTTCATATTATTCAACAAAATATGAAGGCGGACCAATCACGTCAGAAAAGTTATGCAGATAGAAGAAGGAGACCCCTTGTGTTTGAAGTTGGTGACTATGTTTATCTGAAGGTCACGCCAATGAAGAAGAAACGGTTTGGAGTCCGAAGAAAGCTTGTCGCTAGATTCGTAGGACCATACAAGATCTTGGAAAAAAGAGGTCCAGTAGCTTAGAAGATAGAGTTACCTGAGACGATGAGTACCGTCTTTCCAGTTTTCCATGTATCACAACTCAAGAAGTGTTTGCGTGTTCTGGAGGAAAGAATAGAACCTCGGGGCATCAAACTCAAATCAGATTTGGTGTATCATGAGCAACCGGTCCATGTGTTAGACACTAAAGAACGTGCTACTCAGAATAGTGTGGTGAAAACATACAAGATATAGTGGAATCATCATGATGAGGGAGATGCAACTTGGGAAATAGGAGAATATCTACAAAAAGCTTATGAAGATTTTTATAACAAATGGTTCGTAACCCAAATCTCGGGATGAGATTTTTATAAGGTGGGAGGGCTGTAACACCTCGGTGTTAAGCGTGCATTACCATTTCATCCCATGAGCATAATCATTATCACCTCATGCATAAGCATCATTCATGCATTTCATTTCGAAAGAAATGAAGTATCATTTCATGTGTTGCTTAAGTTGATTGAAATTCATTTATGGTTCAAACAATGTGAAATGTCATGCTCATGCTTGGATGCCATGATTCTTGTTTTAATCACTAACATAGCTTAAAAATATTTAGGATACAATATGGAGCAAAGTTCATATTTAAATTTTTACCAAATTTTGCCTTTAAAAATAATTCTCCAAAATTAGGGTTTTGAGTTAATATTGATTTTATTTTGTAATTCAAAATCTATTTGGAATTGGACTTTGGTCATAAAAGCAAAGTTGTAGATCTTGAAAAATGGAACAACTTTCATTTTTACACCAACTTTTGAAACTGTTTTGAAATAGTTCAAAAATTTCATTTGAATGAAAAAGGATTTGAAAAGAATTTGAAAAAGAACATTTTTCAGTAAATGGGCCGCGCGCCTCGCCTTCGGCCCAGCTGCGCAAGCCGGCCCGGCCTGCTCCGCGCCGCGCACACACCCGGCCGCGACAGAGCGCGCATGCTGCGTGGCCACCATGCGTCGGCGAGCACGCCGCGCGGCAGCCCTGGCCTGCCCCGCGCCCTCCTGTCGCGCCTTCATCTGCCCGACCGCGCAATGCTCCTCCTCACTCCTCCACTTCGCTCTCTCGCCTCCGCCAGCGCCAGCAGCAGCCGCAGCACTCGCCTCCACCGCGCGCCATCGCCTGAGTTGGCCGTTCCGGCCGCTCCAGTGCGCCGAAGCCATCTCCATCTCGCCAGCAGCATCGCCTCCACCTTTCGCAACCGGCGCTCGAGTCTGTTCGCCGTGGTAAGTCTTCTCCGGCCGGTAATTCCTCGCCGGAGCTTGGCTCTGCGTGGATAGCCCCTCTCCGCTCCACCTCTCTCCTTCCTTTCGAGCACATGAGCACCGCCTTGCCGTTCGAAACTCTTGCGCACCTCCCCGCGCCCTGCCGTGGCCGGAGTCGGCGTACCGCCGCCGAGCCACGCCTCCACTCTGCCATGCACGCCGCCGAGCTCCATTCCGAGCTCCTCCCATGCCTTCTCTTGGTGCACCGCGTCCGCCTCGTCGCGGGTGAGATGCTGGTGGTGGCCGCGCCACCAGCTAGCTCACCGTCGGCGAGAGCTGGCCAGTCAGCTCCGCCCCTGTCTCGGTCTGACCGACAGGTGGGGGCCCGCTCGTCAGCGCCCTGAGTCGGGTCTGGGTGCACAGCACCGGGTGCACCCAGCGTTTTCATCGGCTGTTTTTTAAAAGGATTTAGGAAATGATTTTTTCAGATTTCTGTTAAATGCTTTCAAAATTTATAACTTGCTCAAAATGGCTCCAAATTTGATGAAACAAATTTTAATAGGTTCCCTGTTACCAGATCTACATGATAAAAATATTGCATGTCATGTTTGAGATACTTTAATGTAGAGCTTTATTTAATTCTTGATATTGCTGATATCTTGTAAAATGTTTAGTAAATCCTATATGTATCAGAAAAATATGATTCCAAGTTTGTTACTCTTCTTGTGTAATGTACTTCCTAGGAAAAATATATGCCATGCATGTCCTGTAGAAAAATTATGAGGTGTAGTTCAAGTGCCTTTAATGGCTGATTTTTGTTATTTTTGCTAGAAAGCAAAATTTGTATAAAACATGCATGTGATAATTTTTGTGCAGTGATTAATTACTGTGTAGAACATAGGAAAAATATTACATCTATTGTTTGACACTTTTCACAGTGCAAAGTATTTTCATGATCATAACTATGCCATAGCTTGTCATTTTTGTGTAGGCTAATCCACTTATCCAAATGCCATAAAATTTTAATGGTAGACTACTTAGGGTAGTAATGTGCTATGGTAATTTTCTAAGATTTTTCGATGCTATAAAAATAGATGTTGCTATTCAAACTTATTATTAATTAGGGTTTAATCAAATGTTGCTTTATGCATGATAAAGAAATTAGTGAAGCTTTGGTGTATCTTTGAAGCATTTAATGAGATGTGTTGATGTAGCATATTAGTAGTAGAAGAGAATGCAGTAGATAACATGTGCTTGTAGTACATGTTCTTGGATGATGTTGACTACCTTGCGTGCAAGCACCTTCATTGTGTCCATTTCATCCGATGCACCTTTTGCATAAGCACTTACGCACCTGCATCATACAGGATCGCAAACTGAGAGCCCGGTCATCATACCCGAGGAGCCCGAGGAGCAGCTCGAGGTGCAGCCGCAGGAAGTGACCGAAGCAGACGAGGAGGACGTTTAGGAACTTCCGGAGTGCCCCGATCACCGCCCGAGCTCCTTCGAGAGAGGCAAGCCCCGGAGCATTTTTCTCCCCGGTTTGCAATTATTAATTAAATGCTTTACTTTAATTGATGCATTACGTTCAGGAGTTGTTTGCAACCGTTGCTGCATTATACCTGTCTACCTTTGTTATACTGTATCCTTGTTACCCTGGTATCCGCAGTCGAGTTAATGCTTAGCTGGCTTAGATCGGTAGAAGTCGGGTGATTTCCTGTCACCTGCGAGCTATAGGTGGTTACCTGGATCTACTTGGATAACTATGTAGTCATGGTATACTAAGTGTTAATTGAAGTTGAGACCGGATGGAGACTTACAGAGTTTTGTACTGTAGTGCTTTCTGTCTGTGTTGATTAAGGACCGACCGTTGTTGGGCCTCGAGTCTTGTTGAACGCATGCCTTACATTTAGCTGGCCGAATAAAGTACCTTGCGACCGCGAAGCTGGGAGATTATTCAGGCCGAGTAGATTGCCCGTAGTGCACTATACCGGAGCAGGTGTGGTAGGACACGGGGGCGCGATGATAAGACCGAAAGGCAGTCGGTCGGCCCCCGGGTACATGTGGTTCCTGGCAAACTCGAGATTTTCCTAGATAGTTGACTCGGTGACCGATACCTCACTTTAGTGGGTGAGTGAGGTTTGTGTAAGGAATAAATCACCAGCTGGTTAGGAATCGATTCAAATCGCCATCGCTCCTGGATAGTGAGCACTTGACTTGAGTGACTTCATCGTAGTAATGTTGATGGAACACTTGGACAGTTATAATGAATATGACATTATGGAAGTTGTTAATGATCATTGGTTATCATTATTTACTTAATCACATGCTTGCTCTAGTATAGGTGCAAATGTAGTCGACAGGTTATTAATAAGTAACTTGACAATAATGCTTTCGGAAATGTTCTTGAAATACTAAAAATGCCTCTTTTTGCAAATGAGTCAGTTACCCTACTATAAAGCCCTTCATAATCCTTGGTGTCACTTTATTTTCGGTTATGTCGGGTAAGTCTAGCTGAGTACCTTCTCGTACTCAGGGTTTTATTTCCACTTGTTGCAGATGGGCAGATGTATTACGGCTACTGTATCAACTGCCTTTATCCTGCGATGGGTGATGCTTAGGACCATGGGCATGGTCATTCCTTACTTCTTGTATAATGCTTTTGTTGGATATGATCATCAGCTGGCACTGTATTTGAACTCCGTGTGAGTGTGTGTGGTTTTGAACAAATGGCTTCCGCTACTTCTATTTGAACTCGTTTTGTAATAACTATGTTTAAACTCTGATGTACCGGTGATGCAAACTTTTATGTAATATGTGATGGTGACCGCTGAACTTATTACGATCTTGGCTGGTATGTGAGTTGGTTTGAAATCCTTCGTGATTTCACAGACTACCGGGTTATACGGGCTTGAGTTTGCTAAATCGTCTGCTCTGGCGGATGATTTTCTTACTTAATTTCGTATAATTGGTCGGTTCTGTTACAAGAACCGTTATGTTGAGGGATCCCAAGAATAATGCGGCTTTTTCTTGTACCCCTTCCTAGGGAGTTTGATCTCCATAATGTGGCCAATGCTATCCAGCCTGTGGCCCTTGCTGATATTCTGGTAGTATGTGAATTTTTGGATGTCTTTCCTGATGAATTGCCAGGGTTACCACCGGACAGAGAGATAGAGTTCAAGATAGAATTGTTACCTAGTACTGCACCTATTTCCTGAAGACCATATAGAATGCCTCCCATTGAGTTAGTAGAATTGAAGATTCAATTGCATGAACTTTTAGAAAAGGGTCTCATTCACCCCAGTTCATCACCATGGGGTTGTCCGGCTATATTTGTGAAGAAGGACAAGTCTTTGCGGATGTGTGTGGATTATCAACCACTCAATGCTGTTACTATCAAGAACAAGTATCCTTTGCCTCGCATTGATATCTTGTTTGATCAATTGGCAAAAGCAAAAGTGTTCTCTAAGATTGATTTGAGGTCTGGTTATCACCAAATCAAGATTAGGCCGGAAGACATACCTAAGACGGCTTTTTCCACTAGGTATGGCCTTTATGAGTATTTAGTCATGTCCTTTGGATTGACCAATGCTCCTGCCTACTTCATGTACTTGATGAACTTTGTGTTCATGCCCGAACTTGACAAGTTCGTGGTTGTGTTCATCGATGATATCTTAATTTATTCTGAGACAACAGAAGAACATGAAGAGCACTTGAGAGTGGTATTGTCGAGACAAAGAGGGCATAAGTTGTATGCAAAGTTTAGTAAATGTGAATTTTGGTTGAAGAAGGTACCTTTCCTAGGTCACGTATTATCGGAGGATGGAATTTCTGTAGACCCATCCAAGGTGTAAGAAGTGATGGATTGGAAAGCCCCAACCTCAGTGCATAAAGTTTGAAGTTTTCTTGGTCTAGCTGGATATTATCGTCAGTTTATCCCAGATTTCTCCAAGATATCCAAGCCTATGACTAGGTTACTTCGGAAGGATGAAAAGTTTATGTGGACACCAGAGTGTGAAGCAGCTTTTCACACTTTGCGGACTTTGTTAACTACTGCTCCTGTGTTGGCACAGCCCGACATTGAGAAACCGTTTGATTTATTTTGTGATGCCTTAGGTACTGGTTTAGGGTGTGTTTTAATGCAGGAAGGCCGAGTCATTGCTTATGCCTCACTCCAGTTGAGAAAGCATGAAGTCAACTATCCAACGCATGATTTAGAGCTTGCAGCCGTTGTCCATGCTCTAAAAATTTGGAGACATTACCTGCTTGGTAATGTTTGCCACATCTACACTGATCACAAGAGTCTTAAGTACATTTTCACTCAACCTAAGTTGAACATGAGGTAGCGCAAATGGTTAGAATTGATCAAGGATTACAACTTAGAAGTGCATTATCATCCGGGAAAGACCAATGTAGTTGCCGATGCCTTAAGTCAGAAGTATCATGGTAATTCTTTGTTGGAAGATGGTTTCAACTTATTGCATCCGGCAGTCCTACACAATATCACAGTTAGTTCTCTAGAGTCAAAGATCATTGAGCTGTAAAAGACTGATGTTGGAATATTCCATATCAAGAGAAAGATGAAAGAAGAAGAAAGTGAGCATTTTTTATTGGATGAGAATGGTATTCTATGGTTTAAAGACCGGCTTGTAGTGCCGAAGGATAGGGAGTTGAGAAACCAAATCCTAGAGGAAGCTCATTCTTCCAAGCTATCCATTCACCCGAGTAGCAGCAAGATGTACCAAGATTTGAAGGCTAGATTTTGGTGGACAAAAATGAAGAAGGAAATTGTGGCATATGTTGCAAGATGTGATAATTGTTGCTAAGTTAAGGACATTCATATGAAATCAGCAGGGTTACTTCAGCCACTGTCCATTCCAAGTTGGAAATGGGAGGACATTAGTATGGATTTCATTGTCGGACTTCCGAACACCCAAAAGGGTCATGATTCTATATGGGTAATTGTTGACCGTCTCACCAAGTCTGCACATTTTATTCCTGTCAATGTCAAGTATCGACCTCATCAATATGCAAAGCTATACATTGAACAAATTGTCAGATTGCATGGAGTACCTAAGAGTATTGTATCAGATCAAGGGTCCTAGTTTGTTAATCATTTTTGGGAACTCCTGCACAAGTACTTAGGTACCACATTGATTCATAGCTCTGCTTATCACCCCAGACCGTGGGTCAAACTGAATGTGTGAATCAGATCTTGGAAGATATGTTGAGAGCATGTGTTATTTCTTCCAAGGGTTCATAGGAGGATTGGTTACCTTTGGTTGAATTCTCCTACAATAATAGTTATCAAGATGGCTCCGTTTGAAGCTTTATATGGTCACAAGTGTAGGAACCCTATCAATTGGATTGAGCCTAGTGAAAGAAGATATTACGGGATTGACTTTGTCAAAGAAGCCAAAGAGCGAGTTCAAATCATTCGACAACATATAGAAGCCGCTCAATCAAGTCAAAAGAGTTATGTAGATAAGAGGAGAAGTCCTATTGTGTTCCAAGTTGGAGATTATGTGTATCTGAAGGTATCCTCAATGAGGAGAGTACAAAGGTTTGGAGTTAAGCGAAAACTTGCTCCTAGGTATATTGGACCATACCAGATCCTTGCACAAAAAGGACTAGTAGCCTACAAACTCCAATTATGTCTGGAAATGAAAGCTATATTTAGTGTTTTTCATGTCTCCCAACTCAAGAAATGTCTTCGTGTGCCCGAAGAAGCTATTGAACCCACTAGTATCAAGATTCAGTCGGATTTGACCTATGAAGAAAGACCAACTCGAGTGCTTGAAGTAATGAAAAGAGTGACTCATAGCAAAGTCATCAAGTTCTACAAGGTGATTTGGAATAATCATAGTGAGCAAGACGCTACATGGGAACATGAGGACTATCTTCGTGAGGTTTATCCGAGTTTCTACGAGGAATGGTAGGTCATGCAATCTCAGGACAAGATTTCTTTAAGGGGGGAAGGGCTGTGTCGGATACCACAAGAAGGGGTACCCTAAGCAAGAACCGAAAATATTGCTTAAGCCTTGCCAAAATCAAAGCCAAAGGACAACCACGAGGTCTTGGCAGATTCTCCGACTCGCCCAAGGCTTGCGCCGAGGCCTCAAACCGCCGAGGCCCCCTCGCCGAGGCCCCGCCCCGCAATACCGGGATACCAATTCTCCGATTCGCCCGAGGCTAGGCTCGGCAACAACCTCGTCACCTCCGTCCCGACTGACTCCCCTAACAAAATGCCTCGTCCAGTCAATACGCCCTACTACTCCCGCAACGTTAGCCACACGTTGGCACAGTACAGGCAGAATGACCGACGGGACAGGGGACCGGGCGCAGTAGGGGTTACCTACCACTGTGCTCATCACTATGCCCCCTACTGACACCCGTACTGCCCTGTGCTACCTAACTCCTGCGCCAAGGACAAAGTGGCGTGGAGGGTCAAGTCCGGGTCCTAGTAGTCTCGAAATCAGCATGAAAGCCGAACCATTCGTCCTCCGCCTCATCCGAGACCCCCTGGCAGGGCCTCGGACGTACTATTCCTTCTCCGCCTCGGCCGAGGCCGGGCTCGTCTCGCATCCTCGTCACCTCCGCCTCATCCGAGACCCCCGGCAGGGCCTCGGACATACTATTCCTTCTCCGCCTCGGCCGAGGCCGGGCTCGTCCCGCATCCTCGTCGCCTCCGCTTCAACCGTCCCTCTGGTGAGCCGTCACATCCGTTTAAATGCGCCTGGTCGCACCAACTACGTCAGCCACGACTGACAGGGTACAGCAACAGGGGTGATGGGACAACAGTCAAATCTCCTTTTTACCATCCCCTACTGATGGTGCAGGGTTTACCGTGCCCTGTGGACACACGCTCCGCACCTCTCCGCCTAAACCGGGTACGACGCTGACCACCGTGACCCCCGCATCATACACGGGTCACCTCCAAGGCCTCGGCAAAGCAGGCCTCGGCACGATCAGCTACAACACCCGCCAAGCCTCGGCACTCCACCAAGTCAAGAACACATGAGGCGCGGCATGCCTCCTATAGTGGAAGCCATACTGACTGACGTCAACAAGGACTCCCACGACCTCAACAACCTCGGGCCTGGCCAGCACGGCGCACCAGTCAAGTACCAATCGCCATCCCCAACACTATGCTGCTATTGGACTAAACTACAGTAGGCTCCACGTATAGCTCACTCATGTACTCCTGGCTCCCTCCTTGCGGTTATAAAAGGAAGCAGCCAGGGATAACCTAGGGGGAGGGGAGAAAAAGGAGAAATAGGAAGAACACCTGGTAGCTCACACACATACACATCCCAGCCGCCTGAGAGCAACGTCTCAAGCAGCCCGGACGACACCTCGCCGAGACCTGGGATTAGCTCCCTCTCTCCCTGTGCTTGTAACCCCCTACTGCTAGCACTTCGGTGCAAGGAATACAAGATCGATCTCTCAGACTAGACGTAGGGCATCGATTGCCTGAACTAGTATAAACCTTGTGTCTCTTTGCATCACCATCCGGGATTAGGGGCACGTAGTTCAAATTCACTAGTTGGTAGAGGACCCCCGATCCGAAACACCGACAGTTGGCGCGCCAGGTAGGGGCCTCTGCGTGTCAGTTTCGTCATCCCAACAAGTTTCGGATGGCAGACCCTGTACGACCATTACATCTCGGCACGGTGATCTAGTTCGAGGGCCTAGAGTTCATGTCTCTGGGGCATGAGTACGACATGGTACTCCTCACGCCCCGAGCCCCACCAACCAACGGCGACGTCACACACCGGCAGCCCAGGCGCAGGCGGCGCCCGGGCAGCCGCTCTCGCCGTGCTCGCCAAGCACGACGCGAGCAAGACCACCCCAATGCTACTCGAATCTAGGACGGCACGCCGCTCCTCGCCGACATCCTACGACCAGCTGTTGGCACAGGCTCCCTGGCTGGGGACCTGTCTAGCCTGAGCTTGGACGAAGGAAAAATGATGCTGGCACATGGCGATGCCCAGTCACCAAGCTCCGCTCCACCACTCCCTGAAGAGATAGTTTTGGCAGAGCAAAGTCCGGCGATGGCACCATCCTCATACCCCTTTGGGTTGAGAAATGCCGCCACCTCTTATGCTTACGCTTATGCTGCCGCTCACAAGGATCCCCCAGAACGCCGCCAGCGCTTCACTCTCAACCTGGGCACCCACGCCGACTCCTCGGAGGAGGACGAGGCATGGCCCGGAGTAGATTTCTCTGGACTCCACGACCCCGGGGCTATGCGTCGTTTCTTGGCCGCAAGCGACTACTGCTTCGGCTACTCCGACTCCGACAACGAGGGCACCTACGACCCCGCTCGCGAGTGTTTCCACGTCGGGCTCGGGATGCCGAGGGTGGGTGAGGAAGACGAGGCGGCGGGTAGCCGTTCCCCGCTTCACCCAGGTACAGGCGCCGCCACACCTCCGCGCATTCTCCTACCAGCAGCACGAAACGAGAACCCTGCTCTTGCGCAACCTCAACGTCTAGACCTAGAACAGCTCCGTGAGCTCTAGGCCAAGGTCGAACAGGACCGACTCCTTCTACAGCAGCTTCAAGACTCTCTCGAACAGGAGCAGCGAGGTCGCGGCGAAGGCAGAGGAGCCCGACGAAGGGCCCACGATGTACATCATCGCATCCACGACAACGACGAAGGGAGCGAGCAACCCCCAGTCTTCAATCGTGCTAGCTAGAACGTCGCGGCCGCGGCAATGCTGGTCTACGCGATGCCCGAGCCTTCTACCACGGAGGGGCGGCGGGTCCACAGCGAGCTCCGAGAGCTCCTAGAGACCGCCGCGGTTCAGCGGGCCGAGAGTTCCGCCTCCCGACGGCACGGGGGTGTCTCAAACCTGCCCGCGGCACCGCCTCGGTAAGACAGGGAAGCCTTAGCTCATCCTGAGCCTGCTCGAGCACCGATAGCCCATAGGGCCCCCGTGCTTCTGGACCACCTCGGCAACCGACGTGAGGTGTAGGGAAACCATGAAGTGGTCAGCAGGCGACGACACCATGACAGCGAGGGGCCCGCTTGGGGCCCGCTCGGGGCTACCACCCACACCAAGGCGGCCGCTATGATAGCGGGGAGGACCGCAGTCCTTCCTCTGAACCGCCAGGCCCTCGGGTCTTCAGCAGGGCCATCCGCGCTGCTCTTTTCCCCGCCCGATTTCGGCAACCAGCCAATCTCGTGAAGTACAACGGCGAGACCAACCCCGAACTCTGGCTTGCCGATTATCGCCTAGCCTGCCAGCTAGGTGGCACGGATGATGACCTGCTCATCATCCACAACCTACCCTTGCTCTTGTCAGACTCAGCGCGAGCCTGGCTTGAGCACCTCCCTCCCTCACAAATCCACGACTAGCGCGACTTGGTTGGGATCTTCGTCGGGAACTTTCAGGGCACATACGTGCGCCCTGGGAACTCCTAGGATCTTAAGAGCTACCGCCAGAAGCCGGACGAGTCTCTTTGAGACTTCATCCGGCGCTTCTCCAAGCAGTGCACCGAGTTGCCCAGCGTCGGCGATTCGGAGATCGTCTAGGCTTTCCTCTCCGGCACCACCTGCCGAGACTTGTGTCGGTGTTTCGGACCGGGGGTCCTCTACCAACTAGTGAATTTGAACTGTGTGCCCCTAATTCCGTATGGTGATGCAAAGAGACACAAGGTTTATACTGGTTCAGGCAATCGATGCCCTACGTCCAGTCTGAGAGATCGATCTTGTATTCCTTGCACCGAAGTGCTAGCAGTAGGGGGTTACAAGCACAGGGAGAGAGGGAGCTAATCCTAGGTCTCGGCGAGGTGTCGTGCGGGCTGCTTGAAACGTTGCTTTCAGGTGGCTGGGATGTGTATGTGTGTGAGCTACCAGGTGTTCTTCCTATTTCTCCTTCCTCTCCCTTTTTAGCTATCCCTAGCTGCTTCCTTTTTTAACCGCAAGGAGGGAGCCAGGAGTACATGAGTGAGCTATACGTGGAGCCTACTGTAGTTCAGTCCTGTAGCAGCATGGTGTTGGGGATGGCGATTGGTACTTGACTGGCGTGCCGTGCTGGCTAGGCCTGAGGTTGTTGAGTCCTTGTTGATGTCTAGTCAGTATGGCTTCCACTGTAGGAGGCATGCCGTGCCTGTGTGTTCTTGACTTGGTGGAGTGCCGAGGCCTGGCGGGTGCTGTAGCTGATCGTGCCAAGGCCTGTTTTGCCGAGGCCTCGGAGGTGACCCGTGTATGATGCGGGGGTCTTGGTGGTAAGCATCGTACCCGGTTCAGGCGGAGAAGTGTGAAGCGTGTGTCCATAGGGCACGGTAAACCCTGCACCGTCATTAGGGGATGGTAAAAAGGAGATTTGACCACTGTCCCATCACCCCTGTTGCTGTACCTTGTTAGTCGTGGCTGACGTAGTTGGTGCGACCTGGCGCATTTAAACAGATGTGATGGCTCGCCAGAGGGACGGTTGAGGCGGAGGCGACGAGGATGCGGGATGAGCCCGGCCTCGGCCAAGGCGAAGAAGGAATAGTACGTCCGAGGCCCTGCCGGGGGGTCTTGGACGAGGCGGAGGCGACGAGGATGCGGGACAAGCCCAGCCTCGGCCGAGGCGGAGAAGGAATAGTACATCCGAGGCCCTGCCGGGGGGTCTCGGATGAGGCGGAGGCGACGAGGATGCGGGACGAGCCTAGCCTCGGCCGAGGCGGAGAAGGAATAGTATGTCCGAGGCCCCCGCTGGGGTCTCGGACAAGGCGGAGGACGAACGGTTGGGCTTTCATGCTGATTCCGAGACTACTGGGACCCGGACTTGACCCTCCATGCCACTTTGTCCTTGGCGCAGGAGTTAGGTAGCCACAGGCGATCTTGGTGTCGCGAGGGGGGCACTGATGATGAGCACTGATGGTAGGTAACCCCTGCTGCGCTCGATCCCCGTATCCGTCGGTCATTCTCTGTCAGATTGTGCCAACGTCTGGTGACGTTATGGGAGTAGTGGGGCGTATTGACTGGACGTGTCATTTTGTCAGGGGAGTCGGTCGGGACAGAGGTGACAAGGTTGTTGCCGAGCCCAGCCTCGGGCGAATTGGAGAATTGGTATCCCATCCGAGGCCTTGCGGGGTGGGGCCTCGGTGAGGGGGCCTCGGCGAGAGGGCCTCGGCAGGGCGGAGGGCTTTGGCCTTTCGTCTGAGGCCTCAGCGCAAGCCTTGGGCGAGTCGGAGAATCTGCCGAGACCTCATGGTTGTCCTTTGGCTTTGATTTTTGCAAGGCTTAAAGCAATATTTTCGGTTCTTGCTTAGGGTACCCCTTCTTGTGGTATCCGACAGTAGCCCCTGAGCCTCGGGAGGAGTGCGGGCACTCTCCCGAGGTTTTGACGAGACTTGGCTCGTAGCAGCTCCCGTCGGGATTGTGTTTTGTACTTGGTGGTTCCGGTGGGTGCGCGCGAGCGCACCCACCGGGTGTTGCCCCCGAGGCCCTGGAGGAGTGGAGTTACTCCTCCAGGGGCTTTTTTTTCAGTTTTTGCGTTTGAGCGATGAGTTTTTATCGCATTTGCCGAGCCCACAAGCGCAAGTTCGGGTTGCGGGGGTCTCGGCGAGGCTGCAGAAAAAGCCCTCTAGCCTCCGCATGGAGCGAGAGGTCCATCAGGGATCCCCCTGACTTTGGGTACGACCCTCATGCTTCCTTTTCGCTTGGAAGGAGGGGTGGAAAGTGCCAGGCTACCCTCGATGGGCACGAGCGTGGCCACTTCCGGTGAGCTGTTATTGGGTAGTCCGAGTGGAGGCCCGAACCCCGTTCGCTAAGGGTCGGCTAGCGGTCTGGAGACGCACTCTAAGAGTACTAGAGGGTTTCTCTAGTGGGTGCCGAGGCCGTTCGCTGGGCCTCGGTGGCTCGGTGCCTCCCTACGGTGGGATCCCATTCGGAGACTTCCCTACCGGTCTCGGACACGACTTAGGGCGCCCCGAGCGATCGGGCGATCGTTCGCTCGGGCCTTGGCCATTCATAGGCTCGCCCCAAGGTCGTCCCTGACTCTGTTGCCTTGGGGTGACTGTCGAAACCTCTGGAGGCCCAGCCTTCGAACCCCTGGACCATAACAGGCTCGGTGCCCTTTATCGTATTTGTAATGGAACTTCTAGCGTGGACTTAGACCATTTGTCCTTGTCTTAGGCGCAGGAGGAGCCCCCGAGTCTCCGCCAGGAGCAAGAGGGCGGTCAGGGGTCCCCTAGCTTTTTCATTCGACCCTCACATATCCTTTTCGTTCGGACGGAGGGTTTATTTGCCGAGCCCACTCTTGGTACGAGCCAGAGCCGCTGGTCTCAGCAAGGTTGCAGGAAGAGCCCCTAGCCTCTGCACGGAGCGAGAGGGCCGTCGAGAGTTCCCCTGGCTTTTTATACGCCCCTCATGCGTGAGGGTTTGTTTGCCGAGGCCCCTTTGGGTGCCAGCCCGGGTCATGGGGTCTCGGCGTATCTGCAGGAAGAGCCCCCTAGCCTCTGCACAGGGCGAGAGAGCCGTCAGGAGCTCCCATGTCTTTTTGTACGACCCTCACGCTTCCTTTTCGCTCGGAAGGAGGGTTTGTTTTGCCGAGCCCCTTTGAGTGTGAGCCGGGGTCGCCGGGTCTCGGCAAGGTTGCAGGAAGAGCCCCTTAGCCCCTGCATAGAGCGAGAAGGCCGTCAGGGGTTCCCCTGACTTTTTGTATGACCCTCATGCTTCCTTTTCACTTGGAAGGAGGGGTGGAATGTGCCTCGCTACCCTCGATGGGCACGAGCGTGGACACTTCCGGTGAGCTGTTATCGGGTAGTCCGAGTGGAGGTCCGAACCCCGTTCGCTAGGGGACGGCTAGTGGTCCAGAGACACACTCCAAGAGTACCAGAGAATTTCTCTAGTGGGTGCCGAGGCCATTCGCTAGGCCTCGGTGGCTCGGTGCCTCCCTACGGTGGGATCCCATTCAGAGACCTTCCTGCCGGTCTCGGACATGACTTTGGGCGTCCCAAGCGTTTCGCTTGCTTGGGTCTTGGCCCCGTATAGGCTCGCCCATGGTCGTCCCTGACTCTGTTATCCTGGGGTGGCTATTGAAACCTCTTGGGGCCCAGCCTTCGAACCCCTAGACCGTAATAGGCTCAGAGCCTGGTTCCTTCATATGAAAGGAATAGGCCATGGGGAATATTTTCCCTATTGTCTCGGCAACGGGTGGCGCGCCTTTTGAGGCGGTTTCCTGGGGAGGCGAAACAATGCCTGCTGCCGTAGTGGCCGAGCGTGACGTGGTGGATAGGACGTACCTGTTCTCGCATTTAATGAGGGAGACGTGGGCGCGTGGGCCGGCAAAATCGGTTCGTGGTTAACTGCGCCGGATCGGGGGGAAACTTCCCCGATTTTGTCGCCCGTCCGTTTCGCCTCCTCCCTGCATAAATACCCGAAGAGTCCTGCCCCTCCTCGTCTTACCTTGCCTGCATTTGCACTGCCTCCGTCGAGCCATCGCTAGAGCAGCGGGTGCCAGGAAGAAGAGGGGAGAAGAGCGAGCCTAGGGAGAAAGCGAGGAAAAAGTAAGAGCGTGGGAGAGAGAGAAAAAACTCACCGCCGCACCCGATTCCTCCATCGCACCCATGGCTGGCGACATCGTCGTTGTCGAGGCGGACCCCTAGGATCCGTCGAATGTCACCGAGGAGATGCTTCAGTCGCTTGTCGACAGCGGACTCCTTCGCCTGGTGACAAACCCCACCAGGCCGGAGTGGATTGCTCCGTACTGTGAGCGAGAGCCGAGGTCCCATGACGGCTACGTCGTAAGCTTCGTCTCCTTTCACGAGTGCGGCCTTGGCGTCCCGGCGGATCGGTTCATGCGGGCGCTCCCGCATTACTATGGCGTGGAGCTCCACAACTTCAACACTGATGAGTACAGGCCCGATCTTCCGAGAGGTAGCCGATAAGTTCGATTTTGTGGAGATCTCGACGTCGGCGATCTGGCTTCAAATCAGACATGATTTGAACCCTGCAACCGTTACACCACTGCTCCATTGGTTATCAACCAAGCACAACTTGATTGACCTCGCCAAGAAGGCTTTTCCTGCAAGCGAATCGAAGAGCACAAGCAAGAAGGTAAAACACGCAATCTGAAATTGCAAATATGAATGACGCGAATATCAATAGAGGATTCAAGAACTCGGTTCCAAAGGACTAATCGACACAGTGGAGGAGATCAAGAACGGGGGCCCTGGATCACTGTAAAAGGATTTGTCACCACAGTTACAATGAACGATTCAGTTTCTCGATGGAAAACTAAACTCTAAACAAAACCCAATTGTGTAGCAGCAGCGATGGCTATGTTTATAGTCTAAGACTCGACCTAGGGTTGGGGACGGCCAGGGGTTGGGCGCCCACAACTTGGGCTTAAGGCCCGACACGATACATGGCCAAGTTGGCCCAAATAGGTGACGCAGCACCTTGCCGTGGTCACACAGAATGATCCACGGATATTCTGGAGCTGGGACCAGATCCAAAACGACGGCATCGTCGTCCCCTTTCCAACGCATCCAAGAACGGCCCGTTTCGATGTCGTATGAGAAAGTTATGACTGAAACAGTGACGATGTGTCTGCTGAATCCAAGGGCGACGTGGCAGCTGAGTTGGGAACGAATTGCAACTTGGGGAAGACCATGGCGTCGGTGTGTCCAGCATGGCGATGTCCTCATCATCCTCCCCTTCTCGAATTGGAGTCGTCCTCGACTCCATCTTGGCGATATCCTCATCATCCCTCCTTCTAGAATTGGAGTCGTCCTCGACTCCATCCCATCATCGCCGAACTCAAAGCAAAAGGTTAGTGACAGCAGGCAATGCACCGCGGAAAAAAGGTTGACAAAACATAGTATAACATGGTGCATCGAGATTATCACATAACTCTCAAAGATAGCAGAAGTTGTAGCAAGAAAAGCACCTCCTTTTAACTTAATCCCATTATTTTTAGCAATGTCTGTTGGAGGTTTATTTTTAATCTCATTAGCATGTTTAACAATATCCGTAGGAGACAAAGGCAGCAATGTAATTTTCTTGTCCTTATGTATGATAGTGTATGTATTAGTTCTACCATGGTGTAAAGCATCATTATCAAATTCCCATGGTCGACCTAACAAAATAGAACAAGCTTGCATAGGGACAACATCAAAATCAGCAGTATCATGATAAGAGCCTGTGAAAAAGCTAATGCGTGCTGATTTAGTTACCTTAGTCTTACCACTATTATTGAACCATTGAAGTTTGTATGGATACGAATGTTGTCGTGTGGTCAAGTCAAGCTTGTCAACCAAATCTGAACTCACCAAGTTGTTGCAACTCCCGCCATCAATGATAGTGAGAACACGACAACCCTGCACA
Organism: Miscanthus lutarioriparius; assembly: GCA_904845875.1. NCBI lineage: Eukaryota > Viridiplantae > Streptophyta > Magnoliopsida > Poales > Poaceae > Miscanthus > Miscanthus lutarioriparius. The sequence continues at coordinate 70,261,243 of CAJGYO010000002.1, read as the reverse complement.
ATGAGATACATGTGGAACAAATTGTGGCGTTGGATCTTCATCTCGTCTTCATCTCCCACACGTGTACTCAACACACGCTGCACAAGAAGGCTAGGGTAGTCCGCGGCAGCAGCCACGGAGTCAATGGTGATGGCCTCCTTGTCTTGATCGCCCTCGGTGGGATCTGCATCAATGTTAGCAGCAAGGGTTAAATCATCTTCAACATCACTAGCACTTACATATCCATCCTCGGTAGCAATGAAAGAGCGACGACTGGGGCACTCCTTCATGACATGTCCCATGCCTTTGCATCGGTGGCAAATGATTTTAGAGCTGGACGAGGAGGAGCTAGTAGAAGCACCCGGAGTGGCACCTTTCTTCAGCTGTGGAAACTGCACATTAGACAATTTACTTACCCCGGAAGAAAATGGAGGTGTAGATGGCTGTGGTGCAACAGGAAGCTTGGGCGTCTCCGGCTCGGAACGCTGCTGAAAATTCCTCCCATTGTTAGACCTGAAAGGCTGGTGGTGTTTGTGTCCCTGTACTTCTCGTTCTACCTTAATAGCAAGATGATACAATTGGGAAAAATTGCGCCATTCTTTGTAATCAAGTATGTTCTGTATATCATGGTTTAAACCACCAAAAAATCTAGCACTAGCATCATTATCATCTTCATTTATACCACAACGTGCTAAACCAATAAGCAATTCTTGATAGTATGCTTCTACTCCTTTATCACCTTGTTTTAAAGTTTGTAGTTTCAAACGTAAATCACGTTGGTAATAAGGAGGAACAAAACGAGATTTCATACGTTGCTTTAAAACATTCCAAGTTTGAGGCACAGCAGCAAGCATTATTGGCATTGCAAAGATCACTCACCAGAACAAAGCAAAATTAGTAAACTCACTAGTAGCAAGTCTAACTCTATGCTCGGTAGGGAACATTATGAGAATCAAATTTTTTGTTGAACAGCAAGCTCCCAATCTAAATATGCCTCTAGATCAACATTACCAAAGAAAAGGAGGTAGACTAAATTTAATTTTAGCAAAAGGATCATTATTACCATGATTATTACCTTCCATATGCATGACGATTGAAGTGAAGAGGCGGCGACAGCACCACCGTCAAGATAACGCATCTTCATCACCAAAAGCATCCGTATCTTCATCATCAAGACGATAAGGTGGAGGGCGTTGCTCAAAGTCATTCAATGCGGGTGACCAGATTGTTCACGTTATGCGTGGCGTCACTCGGTCATAAGATTGCGTTGTTCGGTCATGAACGTTGTAAGCTCAGCCTTAGACACGCACTCATTGAAGTCCGTCGGAGTTCCGCCATGGTTAGAAGATAGAAAAGACAACACCAAAGTATTATCCCTATCAACTAAAAGGAAACAAGTGGTGGTGGTGGTGATGGTGGTGAAAGTGGAATGCAAAATCACAAGCGGCTTACCACCGTCTTGCCTGTAATCTTACCAACGCTAAACAGGAGCAAAACCAAAGTGGCGAAGCAATCTATTGTGGAGCGTGGGTAACAGTTGCAAGATGAACCTGTGTTGACAGAAGAATATGTGGAGCTATGGGTAGACACACAATATGACAAAGCAAGGATTAGCAATTAACGAATGCAGATTAATGATTGTTCAATCCGGATCCAAAGTACAAATCACAGGTGCTGGCTAAGATGTGATGAGACGTAGCGCAACAAGGTGAAAACAAAGGACGATCGAAAGAACTCACGGAACAAGCAGCCCGGAACAAGGTGAAAACAAAGGACGATCGAAAGGACGATCCAAAAGGCACTAATAGGAAACGAAATTTTTTACTTTTTTTCACTATTTTTATATACTTTTCTCTGAACAAGGATCACAAAAGATGCAACCACAAAAATTGGCACCTACAACTGAGGTGGGATGTGGTCTACAGAAATTCAGCACGTTCTCTGAAAAGCGTGCAAAAACTTCGACAATTTTTTTCTATATTTTCCCAATTTTTTTTGGCAATTTGGATGAAACCAAATAGGGTGACGCCTAGTTTGGGTCGGCTCCAAATGGTGTCAAGAAGCTGCTGAAAAAATTTCAGATTTTTCAGATAAACGAGCGAAAAGTTATGCTTGTTTTACCAAAGGTATCTCAAGGTATGTTTTCCGGGAGGCACAACACGGCGGCGGCAGTTAGGGCAAAGCATCCTGAAACTCTAACACCGATCACAGGATCGTGACTATGACTAACAGCAGTAGGTATTCGCCTGATGATGTAAGGAGGGCTGCGATGCAGGCAAAATAAGAGCGTCTGGCAACCTGTCTAGGGTTTGCGCGGCGGCGAGAAGTGACACAAGGCGGCTAGCGGGGCAAGTCGAGTAATGTGGTGGCTTCGACTTGTTGTTTGGGAATGGTGGATGGGATAGCGACGGAAAACAAAAATCACAGCAACGGGCGATTGAACTACGACCACGAACACAATCCTAAACCAGCAACAAGACTCGACCACGGACACAAACTCAACAACACGAATCTGAAACGAAATTGCAAAGGCACAAAGGGCGATAGGACAGCGGAAATTGAAATATTTTTGGGCTTTTTGTAGACTCTAGGTAATGAACAAATACGAATCTAAGGCAAACGAGATTATACCTCGCGGTAAACCTGAAATATCTGATACCAATTGATGAGTACAGGCCCGATCTTCCGAGAGGTAGCCGATAAGTTCGATTTTGTGGAGATCTCGACGTTGGCGATCCGGCTTCAAATCAGACGCGATTCGAACCCTGCAACCGTTACACCACTGCTCCGTTGGTTATCAACCAAGCACAACTTGATTGACCTCGCCAAGAAGGCTTTTCCTGCAAGCGAATCGAAGAGCACAAGCAAGAAGGTAAAACACGCAATCTGAAATTGCAAATATGAATGACGCGAATATCAATAGAGGATTCAAGAACTCGGTTCCAAAGGACTAATCGACACAGTGGAGGAGATCAAGAACGGGGGCCCTGGATCACTGTAAAAGGATTTGTCACCACAGTTACAATGAACGATTCAGTTTCTCGATGGAAAACTAAACTCTAAACAAAACCCAATTGTGTAGCAGCGACGACGGCTATGTTTATAGTCTAAGACTAGACCTAGGGTTGGGGACGGCCAGGGGTTGGGCGCCCACAACTTGGGCTTAAGGCCCGACACGATACATGGCCAACTTGGCCCAAATAGGTGACGCAGCACCTTGCCGTGGTCACACAGAATGATCCACGGATATTCTGGAGCTGGGACCAGATCCAAAACGACGGCATCGTCGTCCCCTTTCCAACGCATCCAAGAACGGCCCGTTTCGATGTCGTATGAGAAAGTTATGACTGAAACAGTGACGATGTGTCTGCTGAATCCAAGGGCGACGTGGCAGCTGAGTTGGGAACGAATTGCAACTTGGGGAAGACCATGGCGTCGGTGTGTCCAAGCATGGCGATGTCCTCATCATCCTCCCCTTCTCGAATTGAGTCGTCCTCGACTCCATCTTGGCGATGTCCTCATCATCCCTCCTTCTAGAATTGGAGTCGTCCTCGACTCCATCCCATCATCGGCGAACTCCAAACCAAAAGGTTAGTGACAGCAGGCAATGCACCGGACAAAAAAGGTTGACAAAACATAGTATAACATGGTGCATCAGGATTATCACATAACTCAGTGATGAGAGAAGTTGTAGCAAGAAAAGCACCTCCTTTTAACTTAATCCCATTATTTTTAGCAATGTCTACATTGGAGGTTTATTTTTAATCTCATTAGCATGTTTAACAATATCCGTAGGAGACAAAGGCAGCAATGTAATTTTCTTGTCCTTATGTATGATAGTGTATGTATTAGTTCTACCATGGTGTAAAGCATCATTATCAAATTCCCATGGTCGACCTAACAAAATAGAACAAGCTTGCATAGGGACAACATCAAAATCAGCAGATATCATGATAAGAGCACGTGAAAAAAAGCTAATGCGTCTTTGATTTAGTTACCTTAGTCTTACCACTATTATTGAACCATTGAAGTTTGTATGGATACGAATGTTGTCGTGTGGTCAAGTCAAGCTTGTCAACCAAATCTGAACTCACCAAGTTGTTGCAACTCCCGCCATCAATGATAGTGAGAACACGACAACCCTGCACAATGAGATACATGTGGAACAAATTGTGGCGTTGGATCTTCATCTCGTCTTCATCTCCCACACGTGTACTCAACACACACTGCACAAGAAGGCTAGGGTAGTCATGGCGGCAGCTCACGGAGTCAATGGTGATGGCCTCCTTGTCTTGATCGCCCTCGGTGGGATCTGCATCAATGTTAGCAGCAAGGGTTAAATCATCTTCAACATCACTAGCACTTACATATCCATCCTCGGTAGCAATGAAAGAGCGACGACTGGGGCACTCCTTCATGACATGTCCCATGCCTTTGCATCGGTGGCAAATGATTTTAGAGCTGGACGAGGAGGAGCTAGTAGAAGCACCGGAGTGGCACCTTTCTTCATTTGTGGAAGCGCACATTAGACAATTTACTTACCCCGAAGAAAATGGAGGTGTAGATGGTCGTGGTGCAACAGAAGCTTAGGCGTCTCCGGCTCGAACGCCGCTGAAAATTCCTCCCATTGTTAGACCTGAAAGAAATTTGGTGGTGTTTTGCGTCCCTGTACTTCTCGTTCTACCTTAATAGCAAGATGATACAATTGGGAAAAATTAGCCATTCTTTGTAATCAAGTATGTTACAGTATATCATGGTTTAAACCACCAAAAAATCTAGCACTAGCATCATTATCATCTTCATTTATACCACAACGTGCTAAACCAATAAGCAATTCTTGATAGTATGCTTCTACTCCTTTATCACCTTGTTTTAAAGTTTGTAGTTTCAAACGTAAATCACGTTGGTAATAAGGAGGAACAAAACGAGATTTCATATCGTTGCTTTAAAACATTCCAAGTTTGAGGCACAATGACTGACATTATTGGCATTGCAAAGATCACTCCACCGTAACAAAGCAAAATTAGTAAACTCACTAGTAGCAAGTCTAACTCTATGCTCGGTTGGGAACATTATGAGAATCAAATTTTTGTTGAACAACAAGCTCCCAATCTAAATATGCCTCTAGATCAACATTACCAAAGAAAAGGAGGTAGACTAAATTTAATTTTAGCAAAAGGATCATTATTACCATGATTATTACCTTCCATATGCATGACGATTGAAGTTGAAAGTGACGGAACAGCACCACCGTCAAGATCGCATCTTCATCACCAAAAGCATCCGTATCTTCATCATCAGCACGATAAGGTGGAGGGCGTTGCTCAAGCTGTTCAATGCGGGTGACCAGATTGTTCACGTTGCGCGTCAGCTCGGTCATAAGATTGCGTTGTTCAGTCATGAACGTTGTAAGCTCGCCCTTAGACACGCACTCATTGAAGTCCGTCGGAGTTCCTGCCATGGTTAGAAGATAGAAAAAGACAACACCAAAGTATTATCCCTATCAACTAAAAGGAAACAAGTGGTGGTGGTGGTGATGGTGGTGAAAGTGGAATGCAAAATCACAAGCGGCTTACCACCGTCTTGCCTGTAATCTTACCAACGCTAAACAGGAGCAAAACCAAAGTGGCGAAGCAATCTATTGTGGAGCGTGGGTAACAGTTGCAAGATGAACCTGTGTTGACAGAAGAATATGTGGAGCTATGGGTAGACACACAATATGACAGCAAGGATTAGCAATTAACGAATGCAGATTAATGATTGTTCAATCCGGATCCAAAGTACAAATCACAGGTGCTGGCTAAGATGTGATGAGACGTAGCGCAACAAGGTGAAAACAAAGGACGATCGAAAGAACTCACGGAACAAGCAGCCCGGAACAAGGTGAAAACAAAGGACGATCGAAAGGACGATCCAAAAGGCACTAATAGGAAACGAAATTTTTTACTTTTTTTCACTATTTTTATATACTTTTCTCTGAACAAGGATCACAAAAGATGCAACCACAAAAATTGGCACCTACAACTGAGGTGGGATGTGGTCTACAGAAATTCAGCATGTTCTCTGAAAAGCGTGCAAAAACTTCGACAATTTTTTTCTATATTTTCCCGATTTTTTTTGGCAATTCGGATGAAACCAAATAGGGCGACGCCTAGTTTGGGTCGGCTCCAAATGGTGTCAAGAAGCTGCTGAAAAAATTTCAGATTTTTCAGATAAACGAGCGAAAAGTTATGCTTGTTTTACCAAAGGTATCTCAAGGTATGTTTTTCGGGAGGCACAACACGGCGGCGGCAGTTAGGGCAAAGCATCCCGAAACTCTAACACCGATCACAGGATCGTGGACTGTGACTAACAAATGAGAGGTATTCACTGATGATGTAAGGAGGGCTGCGATCTGCGAGCAAAAATAAGAGCGTCGGCAACCTGTCTAGGGTTTTGCGCGGGCGTAGAAGTGACACAAGGCGGCTTAGCGGGCAAGTCGAGTAATGTGGTGGCTTCGACTTGTTGTTTGGGAATGGTGGATGGGATAGCGACGGAAAACAAAAATCACAACAGCAGGCGATTGAACTACGACCACGAACACAATCCTAAACCAGCAACAAGACTCGACCACGGACACAAACTCAACAACACGAATCAAACGAAATTGCAAAGGCACAAAGGGCGATAGGACAGCGGAAATTGAAATATTTTTGGGCTTTTTGTAGACTCTAGGTAATGAACAAATACGAATCTAAGGCAAAGCGAGATTATACCTCGCATGTAAACCCGAAATATCGATACCAATTGATGAGTACAGGCCCGATCTTCCGAGAGGTAGCCGATAAGTTCGATTTTGTGGAGATCTCGGCGTTGGCGATCCGGCTTCAAATCGAGACGCGATTGAACCCCGCAACCCATTACCATTGCTCCGTTGGTTATCAACCAAGCACAACTTGATTGACCTCACCAAGAAGGCTTTTCCCGCAAGCGAATCGAAGAGCACAAGCAAGAAGGTAAAACACGCAATCTGAAATTGCAAATATGAATGACGCGAATATCAATAGAGGATTCAAGAACTCAGTTCCAAAGGACTAATCGACACAGTGGAGGAGATCAAGAACGGGGGCCCTGGATCACTGTAAAAGGATTTGTCACCACAGTTACAATGAACGATTCAGTTTCTCGATGGAAAACTAAACTCTAAACAAAACCCAATTGTGTAGCAGCGACGACGGCTATGTTTATAGTCTAAGACTAGACCTAGGGTTGGGGACGGCCAGGGGTTGGGCGCCCACAACTTGGGCTTAAGGCCCGACACGATACATGGCCAAGTTGGCCCAAATAGGTGACGCAGCACCTTGCCGTGGTCACACAGAATGATCCACGGATATTCTGGAGCTATGACTAGATCCAAAACGACGGCATCGTCGTCCCCTTTCCAACGCATCCAAGAACGGCCCGTTTCGATGTCGTATGAGAAAGTTATGACTGAAACAGTGACGATGTGTCTGCTGAATCCGAGGGCGACGTGGCAGCTGAGTTGGGAACGAATTGCAACTTGGGGAAGACCATGGCGTCGGTGTGTCCAGCATGGCGATGTCCTCATCATCCTCCCCTTCTCGAATTGGAGTCGTCCTCGACTCCATCTTGGCGATGTCCTCATCATCCCCTCCTTCTAGAATTGGAGTCGTCCTCGACTCCATCCCATCATCAGCGAACTCCTGCAAAAGGTTAGTGACAGCAGGCAATGCACCAGACATAAAAGGTTGACAAAACATAGTATAACATGGTGCATCAGGATTATCACATAACTCAGTAGTAGCAGAAGTTGTAGCAAGAAAAGCACCTCCTTTTAACTTAATCCCATTATTTTTAGCAATGTCTGTTGGAGGTTTATTTTTAATCTCATTAGCATGTTTAACAATATCCGTAGGAGACAAAGGCAGCAATGTAATTTTCTTGTCCTTATGTATGATAGTGTATGTATTAGTTCTACCATGGTGTAAAGCATCATTATCAAATTCCCATGGTCGACCTAACAAAATAGAACAAGCTTGCATAGGGACAACATCAAAATCAGCAGTATCATGATAAGAGCACGTGAAAAGCTAATGCGTCTTTGATTTAGTTACCTTAGTCTTACCACTATTATTGAACCATTGAAGTTTATATGGATACGAATGTTGTCGTGTGGTCAAGCCAAGCTTGTCAACCAAATCTGAACTCACCAAGTTGTTGCAACTCCCGCCATCAATGATAGTGAGAACACGACAACCCTGCACAATGAGATACATGTGGAACAAATTGTGGCATTGGATCTTCATCTCGTCTTCATGTCCCACGTGTACTCAACACACGCTGCACAAGAAGGCTAGGGTAGTCCATGCAGCAGCCCACTGAGTCAATGGTGATGGCCTCCTTGTCTTGATCGCCCTCGGTGGGATCTCGCATCAATGTTAGCAGCAAGGGCTAAATCATCTTCAACATCACTAGCACTTACATATCCATCCTCGGTAGCAATGAAAGAGCGACGACTGGGGCACTCCTTCATGACATGTCCCATGCCTTTGCATCGGTGGCAAATGATTTTAGAGCTGGACGAGGAGGAGCTAGTAGAAAACCACCAGTGGCACCTTTCTTTGTTGTGGAAGCGCACATTAGACAATTTACTTACCGGAAGAAAATGGAGGTGTAGATGGCTGTGGTGCAACAGGAAGCTTGGGCGTCTCCGGCTCGGAACGCTGCTGAAAATTCCTCCCATTGTTAGACCTGAAAGGCTGGTGGTGTTTGCGTCCCTGTACTTCTCGTTCTACCTTAATAGCAAGATGATACAATTGGGAAAAGTTGCGCCATTCTTTGTAATCAAGTATGTTCTGTATATCATGGTTTAAACCACCAAAAAATCTAGCACTAGCATCATTATCATCTTCATTTATACCACAACGTGCTAAACCAATAAGCAATTCTTGATAGTATGCTTCTACTCCTTTATCACCTTGTTTTAAAGTTTGTAGTTTCAAACGTAAATCACGTTGGTAATAAGGAGGAACAAAACGAGATTTCATACGTTGCTTTAAAACATTCCAAGTTTGAGGCACAGCAGCAGCATTATTGGCATTGCAAAGATCACTCCACCAGAACAAAGCAAAATTAGTAAACTCACTAGTAGCAAGTCTAACTCTATGCTCAGCGGGAACATTATGAGAATCAAATTTTTGTTGAACAGCAAGCTCCCAATCTAAATATGCCTCTAGATCAACATTACCAGCAAAAGGAGGTAGACTAAATTTAATTTTAGCAAAAGGATCATTATTACCATGATTATTACCTTCCATACCGCGACGATTGAAGTTGAGGCGGCGACGGGCACCACCGTCAGCATACGCATCTTCATCACCAAAAGCATCTGCATCTTCATCATCAACATGATAAGGTGGAGGGCGTTGCTCAAGCTGTTCAATGCGGGTGACCAGATTGTTCACGTTGCGCGTCAGCTCGGTCATAAGATTGTGTTGTTCAGTCATGAACGTTGTAAGCTCGCCCTTGGACACGCACTCATTGAAGTCCATTGGAGTTCCTGCCATGGTTAGAAGATAGAAAAAGACAACACCAAAGTATTATCCCTATCAACTAAAAGGAAACAAGTGGTGGTGGTGGTGATGGTGGTGAAAGTGGAATGCAAAATCACAAGCGGCTTACCACCATCTTGCCTGTAATCTTACCAACGCCAAACAGGAGCAAAACCAAAGTGGCGAAGCAATCTGTTGTGGAGCGTGGGTAACAGTTGCAAGATGAACCTGTGCTGACAGAAGAATATGTGGAGCTATGGGTAGACACACAATATGACAGCAAGGATTAGCAATTAACGAATGCAGATTAATGATTGTTCAATCCGGATCCAAAGTACAAATCACAGGTGCTAGCTAAGATGTGATGAGACGTAGCGCAACAAGGTGAAAACAAAGGACGATCGAAAGAACTCACGAAACAAGCAGCCCGGAACAAGGTGAAAACAAAGGACGATCGAAAGGACGATCCAAAAGGCACTAAAAGGAAACGAACTTTTTTACTTTTTTTCACTATTTTTATATACTTTTCTCTGAACAAGGATCACAAAAGATGCAACCACAAAAATTGGCACCTACAACTGAGGTGGGATGTGGTCTACAGAAATTCAGCACGTTCTCTGAAAAGCGTGCAAAAACTTCAACAATTTTTTTCTATATTTTCCCGAATTTTTTTGGCAATTCGAATGAAACCAAATAGGGTAATGCCTAGTTTGGGTCGGCTCCAAATGGTGTCAAGAAGCTGCTGAAAAAATTTCAGATTTTTCGGATAAACGAGCGAAAAGTTATGCCTGTTTTACCAAAGGTATCTCAAGGTATGTTTTCCGGGAGGCACAACACGGCGGCGGCAGTTAGGGCAAAGCATCCCGAAACTCTAACACCGATCACAGGATCGTCACTGTGACTAACAGCAGTAGGTATTCGCCGATGATGTAAGGAGGGCTGCGATGCGAGCAAAATAAGAGCGTTGGCAACCTGTCTAGGGTTTCTTGTGGTAGAAGTGACACAAGGCGGACTAGCGGGGCAAGTCGAGTAATGTGGTGGCTTCGACTTGTTGTTTGGGAATGGTGGATGGGATAGCGGCGGAAAACAAAAATCACAGCAACAGGCGATTGAACTACGACCACGAACACAATCCTAAACCAGCAACAAGACTCGACCACGGACACAAACTCAACAACACGAATCTGAAAACGAAATTGCAAAGGCACAAAGGCGATAGGACAGCGGAAATTGACATTTTTGGGCTTTTTGTAGACTCTAGGTAATGAACAAATACGAATCTAAGGCAAGCGAGATTATACCTCATGGTAAACCTGAAATATCGATACCAATTGATGAGTACAGGCCCGATCTTCCGAGAGGTAGCCGATAAGTTCAATTTTGTGGAGATCTCGGCGTTGGCTATCCGGCTTCAAATCGACGCGATTGAACCCCGCAACCCATTACACCATTGCTCCGTTGGTTATCAACCAAGCACAACTTGATTGACCTCGCCAAGAAGGCTTTTTCCCGCAAGCGAATCAAGAGCACAAGCAAGAAGGTAAAACACGCAATCTGAAATTGCAAATATGAATGACGCGAATATCAATAGAGGATTCAAGAACTCGGTTCCAAAGGACTAATCGACACAGTGGAGGAGATCAAGAACGGGGGCCCTGGATCACTGTAAAAGGATTTGTCACCACAGTTACAATGAACGATTCAGTTTCTCGATGGAAAACTAAACTCTAAACAAAACCCAATTGTGTAGCAGCGGTGACGGCTATGTTTATAGTCTAAGACTCGACCTAGGGTTGGGGACGGCCAGGGGTTGGGCGCCCACAACTTGGGCTTAAGGCCCGACACGATACATGGCCAAGTTGGCCCAAATAGGTGACGCAGCACCTTGCCGTGGTCACACAGAATGATCCACGGACCTTCTGGAGCTGGGACCAGATCCAAAACGATGGCGTCGTCGTCCCCTTTCCAACGCATCCAAGAACGGCCCGTTTCAATGTCGTATGAGAAAGTTATGACCGAAACAGTGACGACGTGTCTGCTGAATCCGAGGGCGACGTGGCAGCTGAGTTGGGAATGAATTGCATCTTGGGGAAGACCATGGCGTCGGTGTGTCTAGCATGGCGATGTCCTCATCAAACACCAACTCCATCGCTCAGGCGGCTATCTTTGTTGCCGTCTGCGAGGGGTACTTGGGGATTGCTCCCCATTGGGAGTTGTGGCTCCACCTATTTCGGGCGGGGCACACTACCAAGCCGACAGGCACGTTGGATACGAGGAAGGCGACGAGGGACGACGGCTGCACTCTCCAAGTGCGCCAGGACCGCCTACACCTCTACATTCCAGCCTAGCTCGCGTCATCCAATCGCCGGTGGTACACGAGTTGGTTCTACCTTCGCAATGATGACGGAGGACTTCCCCCCTACACTGGGCGGATTGTGGGGAGTTGCCCGGAGAGATGGAAGTACGGCGTCTCAAAGGACGACCAGCCCAAGCTGGAGCCGCTTCTGGAGGGGCTGGCGAGGCTGCGGGGCCACGGTCTCACCGCGGCTGTAGTCGTGGCTGCCTTCCACCACCGGAGGGTGCTGCCGCTGATGGCTCAGCGGCGGCGGGTGTTCGAGATGAAGCCGGGTGAGCCCATTGAGGGCACCCAGATGTCCTCCTCCACCCTTTCCGACAAGGAAATTCTTCATCAGGTGGGGGAGACGGTAGAGGCGAAGCTGAGGGGTGGCAACTTGACCCCTATCGCTATGCGGCCGTCGCGGGGGTTCCTTTCGCTGGTAAGTCGTGCGCCACTTGTAGCCTCCGAGCCTCCTCAGTCTCCCCTTACCCCTTGTTTCCTTATGCACGTCCATCATTCCTGCAGGGGATGAGGGACGTATGCTCATCTCTGCCACCCATTCCTGAGGACGCGAGGCAGCGGGCGATCAACTGCGCGCACGCTGATGCGTAGAAAAAGCGGAAAGACGCCAAGGCGGCGAAGCGCACGAAGCAAATCCTCGCACGCGAGGAGCTGGATAAGCGCTGCCATCAACAACGGAAGGATGGTCTCCCATTGGAGGAATCCCCGTCAACGTCGCTATCGACGGAGGCCTCGGACGGGGATGACGGGAGCGAGGTGGGGGGAGGTCCCCTGGACCATCTTCCTGATGTAGTGGAGGTGGTGCCCAGGGCGATGGCAAGCAGCTCGGCACTCCTAGGGGAAGGAGGAGATGCAGACCCGGGGTCAGCGGTTGTCCGCTCCGGGGCCGAGGCTGACACGCCCGAGGCGCAGGCGTTGGGCAAACGCGTCGTCAGCCCGGTGGGCTCGGCGGCTGTGGTGGAACAAGTGGCAGTGGAGGCGACACCACCGCCCCCGTAGAGGACCGAAGGGGCACCGGGGTCCATTGAGGACTGACCGGCGCCGATGGATACGGAGGCGACGCCTCTGCCGCCGCCTCCGCCGTTGTGGACGAGGTTTGCTGTAACACCTCGGGTGTTAGCCTTGCATAACTTGACTTGCATAATATGGGCATGAGCATCAAGCATTCATAAATCATCATTTACAATTGAAACATCTGATCGAAACATATGAAACATTGCTTGTTATTTCATGTTCCTTGTAACATATGCATATGATCATGTGCAAATGAATACTAGTGTGTAATGTTGGTCACTATAACACCTTAGCTACACTTAGGTTAACAAAAGGAACCTTGTTCATGAAGACCACATTTCTTGATCAAGCCTTTAAGTGTTATTTCATGTGTTGACCTGAATGGCTATATGTGTGACTACTTCATGAAATGCTTGAATGACCTTGCAAATTGTTTTAACATGCTTAGAGTATCATCATGAACAACTTTGGTATTTAGGGCTAGGGCTAGATTGGTCATTTAGCCATAGTTTGAATGTGTATCTTGATTTCAAAGTGACATGTTTGACTAAAGTTGAACTAGGTGTTAGAGACCTTGCATGGAGGAGTTCACTAAAACAAAGTTGTAGTGTTTGACATAAGGAACAACTTTTATTTTTATGTCATGGACTGATTTAGCTTCTAACATGCTTGAATTGGACTCACAAAAATCAGCTTTTCACTGTTTTCATCACTTAAGAAAAATTTTCTAAGTCTGGATCTCTGACTGACAAGCCCCCCTTGAGCACGATTTTTCTTCGTTTCTGTTGCGAATCAGAGCTTACTCCCTTAATCAAAGTTGAAGCTGGTACATAGGGCTAGGATTTTTGTTAAGACGGTTTACGATTTGGAGCCATGGATTAGCCGTTGTATCAACGGGAAAACTCGTCGTCAGGCTCGGCCATCGCGCGACTGACGAAACTGAATCGCGACGTCAGTGGCCGACATCGGCAGAGTTCGCGCGCCGCGTGTCCCCGGCGACGGCCGCGCGTCGCCGTTGCTCTGTCCGCGCAGGCCACGCCGCGTCTGGGCGCGCCTTCAAGTCGCCCGCACCTGCCCGCACTCCACCGCGCACCCAGTTGCTTCGCCTCGGCCCTCCTTCCTCGCAGCAGCAGCCAGCTCTTCCGCGCCGAGCACAGCACCGCCTCCGCCGTCGCCTCGTGTGCGCTACGTCGCACCACCACCGCCTCCCTCTCGCCCATAGCTGCGCCACACCTCCCTCCACCCCTCGTCTTGATTGCAGCGGTATCACGCGCACGCTTGGTGGTAATTCACCATTCCTTTCTCACCGGAGTTCACGGTCGCCATGGCGCCTCCACGGCAAAAGCTGGCCATAGCTTTCGCTCACCGGCGCTTACCTTTCGATTTTGAGCGTTAGCGATTGGGTAGGATGTGTATTAGCTAGTGCTATGATGTCACCTCCATTGGTGGTCCCGCTTGGCGTGGAACGTGACAACCCCGCCGCCGTGTTCTAACATCCGCACCACCGCCGCGCCGTGGTCAAGAGTCGTCTTGAGCCTTACGTGGAACTTTTGTTGTTGAGATAGAGTCACTAGGTCACCGTTGTGCCTTTTGCGGCGCCTCGCCTAGCTTTCCGTGGCGGAGATGGCTTAAGACAAGATCGAGCAGGCGCCGCGCCGTGTACGCCATCACCGACGCACGACGAGCATGCTCCACCCACCCTCACCCGCCACCACCTAGGTCGTTTGATGCGCGCTACTCGGTTGATGGTGTCGTGAAGACCTCACCGCCAAGCAACCTCGCCGTCGGCGGTGAAGCTCTGCCAGCCTTGACAAGACAGCTTGCCGCCGCTGCCCTGTTCCGTGTCCTTGTGCGTGGGGTCCCCCTGACGGAGGGTCCACACATCGTGACGACAGCAGTAGAGAGGGCTAATTCATTTTGAATCCAGTTTTTGAATTGTTTTGTTATTTTTGTATCTTTAGTTTGATAGCTCCTAAAATTGTGAAATAAATTTGTGAGTGTTCCTTAGGAAGTGTAGTATTTAGGAAAAATATGTTCTTGGTTTCAACAGTAGAAATTTTGGAGATTTAAATAAGGATTTGAATTGTGCTTTTGAATGCATTTAAATTTGTTTATTTTATATCTAGAGTTCCTGTGCTCCAAAAATTATGAAATTTTGTGGTAGGATATTCTTGTTATACCTGAGCTTGGATAAAAATTTGAGGACCAGTGCATGTGTAGATCTATAGTTATAGATTTTTCTTTTATAAATAGTTAATCCTTGCATGAATTTTTATAAATTAATTATAAGTCCAAAATTCATGAAATTAATTGGAGGTGATACTAGTACCATATGGATGTTAAGAAAAATAATAAATCTGTTGCTTGACACTTTTCAATAGGATTTTCCATTTATGATATTTCAAGCCTTGCTTCCTTATCATTTTATATAGAATGTTCTACTTAGTAAAATGACATGAAATTTTTATGGTAGTCCTTTGATAGCATTAGTAAGGCTCTGTAAATTTTTGAGAATTTATTAAGCACATCTGATATATATTTATTATTTAACCTAGATATCTAAATAAAATAATAAAGGCAATTTAATAAATAGTTTGGGCTTTGCCATTATATTATCCTAACTATGTTTGGTATGCTTAAACTGTTGGTAGGTTCTAGGTTGTCAATTTGTGAATAATGACATGAAGTAGAGGTGTTATTACTTTATATTGCATGTTAAGTCATTTCCGGACTGATTCTAGAATATGATGAGTTGCATGTTGAAACTGATGTAGACTGTAAAATGGTTAATAACAAAGTTGTAGAGAATTTGATAAGCTTTCCAGAAAGTCCAGGATCACTAGATTTGGAATTGTAGAACTCCAGTTATGAGTGAAACAAGTAGATCTTATTTATGGCATAGTCGATGCATTGTAGGAGTAGTTATGTAGTAAGCGAGAAGAGTTATGCACCTACTCAAACAACGTGATGCACTTGTTAACATATATGCATTCGTAATACTTATACCATACTCATGCATCTAGGATCGGAGGAAGAAATCACGTTCTTTGGAATTGAAGAAGAAGAGAAGGGACCCGCGGGAGGATCCATAAGCCCATGACTCCCGGCGCGTGGAGCGAACCTGAAGAGCTTAGGAGTGCCACGACCACCGTCCTACTTCCTTTCTGCGAGGCAAGCCCGGAGCATTATAAGTCTCCCGATAATTTACAAATGTTTACTTACGTATTTATGATTGATGCATTAGGTTATAAGAGTTGAATGAAACCATTTGATGCATGTACATTCCTTGTCCGGATATTACACCTTTAACCCGGTATAGGTCCGAGGATCGAATATATTTATGCTTAGCCATGCTTAGACCGGTAGAAGTCGGGTGATGTCTCGTCACCGCGAGATATAGGTGGATACCGGAACACGGTTGGCTATATCTCGCTATCGTGGAACAGAACCATGAGGTAAAAGTAAATGGAGACCGGACGGGGAGGTCGATAGGGAAGCAACAAGGCATGGAGGTCTTGGGTGTGGACTTATCCCGTCTGTGTCGATTAAGGACCGCATCTGTTTGTTGGCGCTTCGACAAGATTGAACGCATGCCTCTCACTTAGCTGGCCGGATAACTCGTTCCGACCCGAAGCCGAGTAATTCAACTCGGCCGGAATCGTTCATTGTGCGCTCCTTCCGGGAACGATCGGTGAGCCCAAGGGCAGGTTTGGCTGAGCATCCGGCATCTGGTGTTCCAGACAGCGCGCAAGATCTGAACCCATGAAATGTGTACCGGAGTTGTACCAAAGGTGACCTAAGACTATCGTGGTTGGTAGATCTGGGTTTGTGTTAGGAATAAATTCCAATTTGGTTGAAATCGATTGAATCGCCGTCTCTCCGGATAGTGAGAAACTTGGCTAGTCCCAACATCGAAAGTGACTATATTATGAAACATGGTGGTTAGGATGAATATGGAATTACAATACCGCTATGGTTACTATTGTATGATTCTAAATAATATACCACATGTTTGGCACAGGATAGTTGCTAATCTAGAAATGGATAGTTATAATTAACTTGATAAAGGAATCATAATTGTACAACGGATCAATTGCCTTTTTTCGCAAAATGTTGTCAAGTTACGCCCACTTATACTGACCTTGCATACTCCTTGGAGTCATTTTTTTTTCGGTTCATGATGGGTAAGTCTAGTTGAGTACCTTCTCGTACTCGGGGTTTATTTTCCCAATGTTGCAGATGGCACCGTGTGTATCATGGTTATTGCAAGAGTTGCTTCTATCCCATTGTGGATGAGGAGTAAGCCTTGGGGCGAGCTTCCTTAGTAATTCCTATCTTTGCTTTTGTGGATCGTGATCGGCATGGCTTCGTATCAAACTACGTTGGAAACTTATCTTGAACTTATTTGCTTCCGCTTTAATTATCAAACTTGGTTTGTAATAACTTTCTATCCGTACTCGATGATGAAAAGTCTCGTGAACTTTATGTAATATGTGGCATGTATGTTTGATCTCTGTACGATCTTGGTTGTTGTAAATCGTTTATCGAGACCCGTCGTGGTACTCGACGGACTACCGGGTTTATATGGGTTCAAGTATGATGGTCACGACCGCTTATGGATTGCCATTATACTTGTATTCTTATAAATTGGTCGGTTTCTGACAACGGTGGCATCGAGCAAGATTCAACGTTAATTGTCACAAGTGTATTTAAAAACAAAAGTTTTTGTTTTCCAAAACCCTTCTCTAGCAACTATTAGTTATATAATAGGTATTTGAAATCTAAAGTGTGCCAATGATCACTTTCCTTATGCCCAAATTAAGGACTATTAGGTGGCTATTTAAGTACTAACATGGGGGTTTTACTTGTCGTCCATACGGCGTGCTATAGTATGGATGCCATTCACTTGAGTGGTAATGTATGGATCAAATGCCTCACGCCAAGGTAAGATGAGTGTATGACCGCAAGATGTGAGCGTCTTGATCGGGAAGAGTTAGCTTTTAATACGGCTATGTATGCATGCTTGCATGTGTATATGGTACGTATTTAATTGTGGGTTTAAAT
Source organism: Miscanthus lutarioriparius (assembly GCA_904845875.1). Lineage (NCBI taxonomy): Eukaryota > Viridiplantae > Streptophyta > Magnoliopsida > Poales > Poaceae > Miscanthus > Miscanthus lutarioriparius. The sequence goes on along the minus strand of CAJGYO010000002.1, from coordinate 70,243,276 downwards.
TCTTAACGGGTAGATTGATATGGAAGTATATGTATGGGTATACATATATGGAAGTATTTACAATTACATTCGCATATTTCATTATGGGTTTAGGGCTGAAATGAAATTTTATGCGAGTACACTAACAACGTAAACGTGTAGCTCGACTAGTTACGCGCTTATTTATGAGAGAACGTATGTATGCCACCGTGTCACCGTTAGAAACAAATTTTTCCTAAGTTTGTGAGGACGTGCGGAACGAGCATGCATCATGTTAAAATACCATTCACATAATTATATTGTTCCTCCCTTATAAAATTCTTACTCGTTTATGTAACTCTTATCCATTGTGGCATTGTCTCACCAAGGGCACATGTTAATGGTACAGATGGCACGCACCAAGCGCATCGTCAGAAGTCCACCGGAGGCGAGCTCCTAGCCGTCGGCTTGCTCCACGTGCCAAATCAACGTCACACGTTCCTTGGAGAGTTTGGGATGCCTACACTCTTATGGAGAGTACTCACTATGTAGGCTATCCCGATGGAATGGAACCCCGCTACTTCGGGCGAATGAGCGGTTGGGAGAAGGTCTCTTAGTAATTCTTGTGGAGGCCGTTGTTCGTCCCGAGGTGACGATTACGAGTGGACCGGGTGGTGTTATGAGTCGATGGCGGGATGGCTGAAGAAGCGGTGGCGAGGCAGCCTTTGGAATCTTGAGGATATCATGGATCGTTTTCCTCAGGAGCTGGCAGCCGCTTTGGTTGGAGTATTTCCAAGAGGTAACCCATCCACTGACTCATGGCAGCAGGCAAGAGGAAGATCTTTGGAAATTGGTGCAGCAGAAGGGCAGAATAGTGATAACCCTGCAATGAGCGCCATGTTCGCAACGATGAGAGTGTTAGATGGAGTTGAGGGTAGCCTCAGACGTGTGTCTGGTGCTCTTGGTCATGCCCGTGAAGATCGACGCCGCCGACCCAGAGGGAGCACGACATCGAGATTGAGAGGCTCACAGAAGAAATGACTCGGTTAACCCACCAACGGAATGCAGCCTGGTCCAGGGAAGATGTCCTGAGAGCTCGGCAGTTTGAGCTAGAACAGCAGCTGGCCAATGCGGAAGAATACAATGATAATCTGCATGAAGAGGTTCATCTACTGCACAATCAGCTCCACCCTTATGTACCACCTGGAGCCGCAGAAATGGATCTGGAGGGGTACGAGGAAGAAGAAGAAGGGGCACCTGAAGAAGAAGTAGAACACGAGGGACGGAGATGATTTCTGCGTCGACCTCGATAGTGATCATAACGAGGATTAGATCGCCGCATGTGGTAGGAAGACGAATGTAGCACCTTTATTCATGTAATGGACCTGTAGTCGAAGTTGGCATTAGTAATCAGACTATCATGTAATGTTAATCGCACGTTTGAACGTCAATGCAATTCCTGTTCTTTGTCGTGAATCGCGCTTTAAATTGCATGCGTTATGTGCACGATAAGTGGTCAAATTGGTGATGTCATGTTGCGAGAAAGAATTATTATGCCTCTGTTTTTTATTGTGATTTTGAGAATTTTCTCCGAGTAATTTCAGTTTGGCATAAATATCTAATTCATCGCAATCTCTTGGCATCGACCAATAATCGCTTATTGTTGCAACTTCGCAGATGACGCGCACCGATGTGAGAGCTAGTAGCAGACCTGGATGGCAACCATGATGACTTGCCACCCCACCCCCCCACCGTCCGCTCGGGAGTTCTTTGCCCGGTTCTGGGTAGCCAGAGGACAATGGAAGAAGCTTTGCGCCTCATCGCAGAAGAATCGCTTCGTGGCCACCCACAAGCAACGGGGGCCGAGCCAAATCAGCACAGTTCATTCAAGGAGTTTCTGGACACAAAGCCTCCGATTTTCAAGGTGGCTGAGGAACCACTACAGGCCGATGAGTGGCTGAATACCATCGAGCGAAATTTAAATGCGCTAAGAGTCACTGAGCACCTAAAAGCGAGAATATGCTTCTCATCAATTGCAAGGACCAGCAGGAATCGGTGGGACGACTTCTGTCGTCTCTGCCTGCTAATGCGAGAGTGACCTGGGATCAATTTAAGTTGGCTTTTAGAGGACACCATATTCCCCCGGGCCTAATGCGCATGAAAGCAGCAGAATTTATGAGGCTCACTCAAGGAACCAAGTCACTCACCGAATATATGCACGCATTCAACAACCTATCAAGATATGCTCCAAGTTTCGTGGATCTTGAAGAGAAAAAAGATTGAAAGTTTCAAGCGAGGTCTGGGTACCAAATTAATGAAGACTATGGCAAACTCCCGATGTGCCACGTACAATGAATTCATTAGTGATGCCTTGACCCAAGAAAATCACAACAACATGCATGCGGTTGCTAAAAAGGTCGCAAGAGGGCCTATGAGGCGGTGCATCCGGATCCTTCCAATGAAAGCGCCTATCACGGCTAAGGCCACAATTCCGTCCACCGCACCCAAGTTCAGGCCTCCACCACCGAAAAGCTCGAATAATAGGCCCACAGAAACCATTTCAGTATATGCGTTTACTATTGCCTTACCAAAAGGAAATGGCAATCGAGATACTCGGCCGGATTCAAAAGTAATCAACCCTCTGTTTCAACCGCAACCAACTAGGTCATTGGTCCAAGGAGTGCCCCCACCCCAAGAGGAATAGCAACCCCACGCAGAACAATCGAGAGGGTGAATGCTGAGGCACGTCGAGGACAAGTGCACTATACCGTCAGAGAGGAAGTGCCACGGAGAAGTTGTCACAAATTGGTATGTTTCTTGTCAACAAGCATCCCATTGTTGTTTTATTTGATTCAGGAGCTTCTCATTCATTTATGAGTCAAGCATTTGCATCTAGACATGATCAAGAAATAATAGAAGTAAGTAAAGGGGTTTTAACATAAGTTCAAAGAGGGGAAGCAAGTTACTACCAAAAGATAGTCAAAAATGTACTCATTTTGATACAAAGGAGGAGTACACAATGATTTGATAATATTGCGGGATTGTCGATAAGTGTAATCTTAGGCATGAATTGGATGAAGTATCACGGTGCTCTTATTGACACCAAAGCACCCGTACCATTATGTTGAGAGAACCCACGGAGGGAATGCTTTTCTAGTCCCACTCTCCCGCGATTTGAACCCCAACATCTAGCTGTGCTATCCAAGCCACCACCATGTGTGATATCCGATTGGTTTGTGAGTTTCCGGATGTATTTCGGAGGAATTACCAGGTCTACCCCGGATAGGGACGTGGAATTTAAGATCGAATTAGTGCGTGGTACCGCACCCATATCCGTAAGGCCATATAGAATGCCACCCAATGAGTTAGCGTAACTTAAGGTTCAATTGCAAGATCTATTGGATGAGAGGTCTTATCCAACCTAGCTCATCTCCATGGGGATGTCCGGCATTGTTCGTGAAAAAGAAGGATAAGTCACTAAGAATGTGTGTAGATTACAGACCACTCAATGCTGTGACCATCAAGAACAAATACCCGTTACCCCGCATCGACATCTTGTTCGATCAGCTAGCAAAGGCAAAGGTATTCTCCAAAATTGACTTGAGGTCGAGGTTACCATCGATAAAGATCGAATCGGAGGATATACCCAAAACTGCTTTCTCTACTAGGTACGGCTTATACGAGTATTTGGTTATGTCTTTCGGACTAACAAATGCTCCAGCCTATTTCATGTACCTAATGAACTCGGTATTCATGCCCGAACTTGATAAGTTCGTAGTCGTGTTTATCGATGACATATTGATTTATTCAGAAAATGAGTCAGATCATGAAGAGCATCTGAGGATTGTCCTATCCAGACTCAGGGAACATAAGCTATATGCCAAGTTGAGCAAATGTGAATTTTGGTTGAGCAAAGTACCATTTTTAGGTCACATTTTATCCAGAGATGGAATTTCAGTAGACCCATCAAAAGTGCAAGAGGTCATGGATTGGAAAGCCCCAACTTCGGTGCATGAAGTTCGGAGTTTTCTAGGGTTAGCAGGATACTATCGTCGATTTATTCCAGACTTCTCAAAGATAGCTAAGCCTATGACCAGACTACTTCAGAAAGATGAGAAATACAAGTGGACATCAGAATGTGAAACAGCTTTTCACACTCTCAGAACTTTGTTGACTACAGCACCTGTACTAGCACAACCAGACATTGAAAAGCCTTTTGATGTATTTTGTGATGCATCAGGAATAGGTTTGGGATGTGTACTTATGCAAGAAGGGAGAGTAATTGCATATGCCTCTCGGCAACTGAGAAAACATGAAGTCAACTACCCTACACATGATTTGGAACTTGCAGCCGTTGTCCATGCATTGAAGATATGGAGACATTACTTGTTGGGCAATGTATGTCATATCTATACTGACCATAAAAGCCTCAAGTATATCTTTACCCAGCCAGAACTGAACATGAGGCAACGTAGATGGTTGGAATTGATTAAGGACTATAATTTGGAAGTGCATTACCATCCGGGTAAAGCTAATGTAGTAGCCGATGCACTTAGTCGAAAGTCCCATTGCAACACCATGGAAGCGCTATTGGAAGATGGATTCAACTTGCTACATCCCTTGTACTACACAATATCACAATCGGTTGTTGTTCGCTTGAGGGCGTAATCATAGAGCTACAAAGCAGATCGATGTAGGAATAAGTCACATCAAGAGAAAATGCAAGAGCAAGAGACCAAACATTTTAGATTGGACGAAAGAGGTGTATTATGGTTTGAGGACCGACTAGTGGTGCCAAAAGACCATGAGCTAAGGAATCAAATTTTAGAAGAAGCTCACTCGTCCAAATTGTCTATCCACCCGGGTAGTAGTAAAATGTATCAGGATCTAAGAACCCGTTTTTGGTGGACTAAGATGAAGAAGGAGATCGCAGCCTATGTTGAAAGGTGTGAAGAGATTTGGGATGAAAAAGAAGCTTTCACCAAGATATGTAGGGCCATACAAAATTTTGGAACGAAAAGGAAATGTTGCGTACAAGCTACAACTACCACCAGAGATGAGTGCAATCTTTGATGTGTTCCATGTGTCTCGATTAAAGAAATGTCTTTGATGCGGAAGAAGCTATTGCACCCACCAACGTGCAACTTCAATCGGATTTGACCTATGAAGAAAAGCCAATTCGAGTATTAGAAGAGATGGAGAGAGTAACAAGGAGTAAGATCATTAAGTTCTATAAGGTGGTGTGGAACAATCACAGCGAACAAGATGCTACATGGGAAAGAGAAGATTATCTCGCAAGAAGTTTATCCCGCCTTTTTCCAAGAATGGTAGGTCTTGCAAATCTCGGACGAGATTTTTATAAGGGGAGGGCTGTAACACCTCGGTGTTAGCCTTGCATAACTTGACTTGCATAATATGGGCATGAGCATCAAGCATTCATAAATCATCATTTACAATTGAAACATCCGATCGAAACATATGAAACATTGCTTGTTATTTCATGTTCCTTGTAACATATGCATATGATCATGTGCAAATGAATACTAGTGTGTAATGTTGGTCACTATAACACCTTAGCTACACTTAGGTTAACAAAAGGAACCTTGTTCATGAAGACCACATTTCTTGATCAAGCCTTTAAGTGTTATTTCATGTGTTGACTGAATGGCTATATGTGTGACTACTTCATGAAATGCTTGAATGACCTTGCAAATTGTTTTAACATGCTTAGAGTATCATCATGAACAACTTTGGTATTTAGGGCTAGGGCTAGATTGGTCATTTAGCCATAGTTTGAATGTGTATCTTGATTTCAAAGTGACATGTTTGACTAAAGTTGAACTAGGTGTTAGAGACCTTGCATGGAGGAGTTCACTAAAACAAAGTTGTAGTGTTTGACATAAGGAACAACTTTTATTTTTATGTCATGGACTGATTTAGCTTCTAACATGCTTGAATTGGACTCACAAAAATCAGCTTTTCACCGTTTTCATCACTTAAGAAAAATTTTCTAAGTCCGGATCTCGATGTACTGACAAGCCCCCCTTGAGCACGATTTTCTTCGTTTCATTGCGAATCGAGCTTACTCCCTTAATCAAAGTTGAAGCTGGTACATAGGGCTAGGATTTTTGTTAAGACGGTTTACGATTTGGAGCCATGGATTAGCCGTTGTATCAACGGAAAACTCGTCGTCGAGCTCTCGCCATCGCGCATCTTGACGTGGAACTGAATCGATGACGTCGATGGCCGACATCGGCAGAGTTCAGCGCGCCGCGTGTCCCCGGCGACGGCCAGCAGCGTCGCCGTTGCTCTCTGTCTGCACAGAGCCACGCGCGTCTGGGCGCCTTCAAGTCGCCCGCACCTGCCCAAGACTCCACCGCAAGCACCGGGGCTTGTTTCGGCCGCCCTTCCTCGCAGCAGAGAGCCAAAGCTCTTCCGCTGCGCCGAGCACAAGACCGCCTCCGTCGCGCCTCGTGTGCGCTTACGTCGCACCACCACCACCCTCTCCTCTCGCCCATAGCTGCGCCACACCTCCCTCCACCCTCGTCTTGATTGCAGTGGTTGTCACGCTTCGGTGAGGGCGAATTCACCATTTCCTTTCTCACCGGAGTTCACGGTCGCCATGGGCGCCTCCACGGCAAAGCCGCCATAGCTCGCTCACCGGCGCTTACCTTTTCGATTTTGAGCGTTAGCGATTGGGTAGGATGTGTATTAGCTAGTGCTATGATGTCACCTCCATTGGTGGTCCCGCGGCGTGGAACGTGACAACCCGCGCCGCCGTGTTCTAACATCCGCTTTCACCGCGCTGTGGTCAAGAGTCGTTGAGCCTTACGTGGAACTTTTGTTGTTGAGATAGAGTCACTAGGTCACCGTTGTGCCTTTTGCGCGCCTCGCCTAGCTTTTCCGTGGCGGAGATGAGATGGCAAGACAAAGATCGAGCGGCGGCCGCCGCCGTGCCGCCATCACCGACGACGCAGCATGCTCCACCCACCCTCACCCGCCACCACCTAGGTCGTTTGATGCGCGCGCTACTCGGTTGATGGTGTCGTGAAGACCTCACCGCCCGGCAACCTCGCCGTCGGGCGAAGCTCGGCAGCGCAAGACACAGCAGCAACGCCGCTGCCCTGTTCCGTTCCGTGTCATCGACGCGTGGGGTCCCCCGACTGAGGGTCCCACTGTCGTCACCGACAATGAGAGAGAGAGGGCTAATTCATTTTGAATCCAGTTTTTGAATTGTTTTGTTATTTTGTATCTTTAGTTTGATAGCTCCTAAAATTGTGAAATAAATTTGTGAGTGTTCCTTAGGAAGTGTAGTATTTAGGAAAAATATGTTCTTGGTTTCAACAGTAGAAATTTTTGGAGATTTAAATAAGGATTTGAATTGTGCTTTTGAATGCATTTAAATTTGTTTATTTTATATCTAGAGTTCTGTGCTCCAAAAATTATGAAATTTTTGTGGTAGGATATTCTTGTTATACCTGAGCTTGGATAAAAATTTGAGGACCAGTGCATGTGTAGATCTATAGTTATAGATTTTTCTTTTATAAATAGTTAATCCTTGCATGAATTTTTATAAATTAATTATAAGTCCAAAATTCATGAAATTAATTGGAGGTGATACTAGTACCATATGGATGTTAAGAAAAATAATAAATCTGTTGCTTGACACTTTTCAATAGGATTTTCCATTTATGATATTTCAAGCCTTGCTTCCTTATCATTTTTATATAGAATGTTCTACTTAGTAAAATGACATGAAATTTTTATGGTAGTCCTTTGATAGCATTAGTAAGGCTCTGTAAATTTTTGAGAATTTATTAAGCACATCTGATATATATTTATTATTTAACCTAGATATCTAAATAAAATAATAAAGGCAATTTAATAAATAGTTTGGGCTTTGCCATTATATTATCCTAACTATGTTTGGTATGCTTAAACTGTTGGTAGGTTCTAGGTTGTCAATTTGTGAATAATGACATGAAGTAGAGGTGTTATTACTTTATATTGCATGTTAAGTCATTTCCGGACTGATTCTAGAATATGATGAGTTGCATGTTGAAACTGATGTAGACTGTAAAAATGGTTAATAACAAAGTTGTAGAGAATTTGATAAGCTTTCCAGAAAGTCCAGGATCACTAGATTTGGAATTGTAGAACTCCAGTTATGAGTGAAACAAGTAGATACTGTTTATGGCATAGTCGATGCATTGTAGGAGTAGTTATGTAGTAAGCGAGAAGAGTTATGCACCTACTCAAACAACGTGATGCACTTGTTAACATATATGCATTCGTAATACTTATACCATACTCATGCATCTAGGATCGGAGGAAGAAATCACGTTGCTGGAATTCGAAGAAGCAGAGGAAGGGAACCCGCAGGAGGATCCGCAAGCCGCAGCTCCCGAAGGCGTGGAGCAGAACCCTGAAGAGCTTCCGGAGTGCCCTGACCACCGTCCTACTTCCTTTCTGCGAGGCAAGCCCCGGAGCATTATAAGTCTCCCAGTAATTTACAAATGTTTACTTACGTATTTATGATTGATGCATTAGGTTATAAGAGTTGAATGAAACCATTTGATGCATGTACATTCCTTGTCCAGATATTACACCTTTAACCGGTATAGGTCCAGGATCGAATATATTTATGCTTAGCCATGCTTAGACCGGTAGAAGTCGGGTGATGTCCTGTCACCTGCGAGATATAGGTGGATACCGGAGCACGGTTGGCTATATCTGCTATCGTGGAACAGAACCATGAGGTAAAAGTAAATGGAGACCGGACGGGAGGTCGATAGGGAAGCAACAAGGCATGGAGGTCTTGGGTGTGGACTTATCCCCGTCTGTGTCGATTAAGGACCGTACCGTTGTTGGCGCTTCTGACAAGATTGAACGCATGCCTCTCACTTAGCTGGCCGGATAACTCGTTCCGACCCATGGCCGAGTAATTCAACTCAAGGCCGGAATCGTTTCTGTTACAGCGCTCCTTCCGGAACGATCGACCGAGCCCAAGGGCAGGTTTGGCTCTGAGCATCCCGGCATCTGGTGTTCCAGTTATGCGGCGCAAAGACTGAACCCATGAAATGTGTACCGGAGTTGTACCAAAGGTGACCTAAGACTATCGTGGTTGGTAGATCTGGGTTTGTGTTAGGAATAAATTCCCACTGGTTGAAATCGATTGAATCGCCGTCTCTCCGGATAGTGAGAAACTTGGCTAGTCCCAACATCGTAGTGACTATATTATGAAACATGGTGGTTCGGATGAATATGGAATTACAATACCGCTATGGTTACTATTGTATGATTCTAAATAATATACCACATGTTTGGCACGGGATAGTTGCTAATCTAGAAATGGATAGTTATAATTAACTTGATAAAGGAATCATAATTGTACAACGGATCAATTGCCTTTTTCGCAAAATGTTGTCAAGTTACGCCCACTTATACAAACCTTGCATACTCCTTGGAGTCATTTTATTTCGGTTCATGACGGGTAAGTCTAGTTGAGTACCTTCTCGTACTCGTGGTTTATTTTCCCAATGTTGCGAGATGGCAATTGTGTATCATGGTTATTGCAAGAGTTGCTTCTATCATTGTGGATGAGGAGTAAGCCTTAAATGTGCTTCCTTAGTAATTCCTATCTTTGCTTTTGTGGATCGTGATCCGGCATGGCATCGTATCAAACTACGTTGGAAACTTATCTTGAACTTATTTGCTTCCGCTTTAATTATCAAACTTGGTTTGTAATAACTTTCTATCCCATACTCGATGATGAAAAGTCTCGTGAACTTTATGTAATATGTGGCATGTATGTTGAATCTGCACGATCTTGGTTGTTGTAAATCGTTTATCGAGACCCGTCGTGGTACTCGACGGACTACCGGGTTTATATGGGTTCAAGTATGATCTGGCGACACCGCTATGGATTGCCATTATACTTGTATTCTTATAAATTGGTCGGTTCTGCGACATTTGCCATGGCGAAACGGTTGCTGCCCCATTCAATGTAAGAGTATTTTTGGCAGGGTCATAGTGCCTTCTGTTCGCCTTTGGGTCTCGCGCTAACCCTGTTGGTTATTTTTCCTTAGTCGGAAGCGGCCTGCAGAAGAGCTTCCCTTGGCACCCCTTAAGGTGCTCAAGGCAAGCCCCGGCTCCTCCACCCGCTGGGTGGTGGAGGCACAAGCCGCTATCCAACACGGCGCGGCGTTGGCGAGGGTCGATCTGAAGGAGCCGGCCGCCCAAGGAGGGGCTGCCGAGGCAGCCCCTACACAGACGAGGGAGGGAGTGCCTCCGCCCTGTGAGGGCGAGGCTCACGAGTCAGATGGGGCCGGCGTGCCCTTGGTTGCTGAGGCCCCCGGGGTCTCCAGGGCTAAGGCAACAGAGGCCAGGGCGTCCAAGACCACCGAGACCGCAGTGGCTACGGTCGGTGTTTCTGTGTCCTCCGGGGCCGCGATGGCAGGGGCCGGAGCCCCCGAGACCACCAAGGCCGTCGTGATGGCGGCGAGGCCGTCTGTCCAGGAGGCGGAGATGAAGGCGGCGGAGGCCTTGGAGGCGCCCTTGCTTCAGGGGCCGCCGTTGTTGCGAGAGCGCGCCCGGGAGATGGAGGTCTATCCGATCTCCTCCGACGATACTTCCTGGGCGCGAGGAGCTGGTCGACGTTGAGAATGCCGGTGCCATGGGACAGTCGGCGCCGATCTTGGACGAGGGAAACTCGGCCCTCGTGTGGGTGCGACCCGAGCCTCGCGGGTGGGATCACCCGCGGGTATTGTGGCGGAGCCGGGATGACCCTAAGGGGGAGCCTCTGTTCGCCCTCGAGGACGCAGCCGAGGGCGGGCGCTGGGGCACCTTCAAGCAATACCATCAGCTGGCGGAGCGATCGCTATGGACGGCCCTGTCCGTGGTGGCCGACGACCTGCCCGGAGTCACCCAGGTTTGCGTTTTCCTTTCTCGCGCGATGTTGTCCTTTTCTGCTTTTGTTACAATCAATGACCCCTGTTCTGCTTCCCAGGAGCTCGAGACCCGGTCCCTTGGGAAGTCGGTCTTTCTCCGGTGGGAGAGGGGCGTCTGGGACCAGCTTCAGCGGTAGGAGGGCCTTCTCGCCGGCGCCAACGAGCTCCTGTCGGCGCGGAGCGCAGAGGTAGAGGACCTCCGCCTTCGTTGTGCCGACGCGAAGGTCTAGGCGGCCACGGCCCAGACGTAGCTCGCCCCTCTAGCGGCGTGGGTCAAGGAGTTGGAGGAGGAGCTCACCCGCGCGGTCAGTGATCGGGATGCCTTCAGGGGCCGAGCCATTGATGCTACAGCCTCGGCCGCGGCTCTCGTGGGGCAGCTGGGGGCGGAACAGAGGGCGCACCAGCTGACAAAAGGTGCGTTGGATGAGGCCCTTACTACAGCTGAGGCCTCACGAACCGAGGCTGTGGTTTGGTGGGGGACGGTCGAGGGTGAGTCTTAGTCCCCTCATTTTGTTTTCTTTTCCTTATGTTCGCTCCCTAACTCCCTTGTGTGACGCAGAGCTGGGGAGTGAAGCTTCCAGGGCGGCCGAGGCATCTCGGGTCGAGGCCCGGCGCTTGAAGGAGGAGGCCGAGGCTTCCAGGGCCGAGGCCCTGCGCTGGAAGGAGAAAGCCGAGGCCTGTCAGGTCAAGACCCGACACTGGGAGCTGAAGGCCAAGGGTGAGTTCCATGGGCTTCCTCTCCTAATTTAGGTTGTTTTTTCCCTCGCTCAACCTTACTCTGTTCCCCATGGTGTAGAGTCGGAGGCGGAGGTTACTCGGGCAGCCGAGGCTTCCAGCGCGGTGTAGATGATGCTCGATAACGAGATCGGGGAGCACGAGGCGCTGAAACATGCTGCCCTTTCTGCCTGCGAGGCCTTGGAGGTTGAAGGGGTTCAGTCAGGCAGCTCCCTAGGAAGCCGTTTGATCACGCTGAGCAACCAGATGCGCGAGCGGCTCGGAGGAGCACTGCACACGGGTGTCAAGCGCGCGCTGGCCGTCATCTCTTCTCACTACGTCGGCGTCAACCTCCCGGCCATTAGTGATGGGTATGTCCTGCCTGATGATGAGGAGGAGGCTGACGCGGTGGTCACGAAGCTGATGGAGGCGGCGGAAGGCCCTGGCACGACACTGGCGACGCTCTTCGAAGAGGAGGTGGTTCCTCCCCTACCATCTGCCGGTGCTGAAGGCCCTAAGCCTTGATCTGGGCCCTGGGGGCTATGTAAAAATAGAGTAGGAGTTATTTTTGTATCGTAACGCTTGTGGCCGTCGAGGCCTTTATTTTTGAAGTATTTGTGTTTCTTAGTTGTTTTTCTCATGTTTCCGAGCCTCTGCCCTCTGTTGCTCCTAATCTGATTTCGCTTTGCAAAACACCCCCTTGGGGCCTAAGCCGTCCCTTGGGCGAGAGGTAGTGAGGGAGTGCCATAGCCCGGAGGCGTGGGCCGTCTCACGACTCTACCGGCCTCTTGCTTAGGAAACAGACCTTGGTCCGAGGGATTTTTACAACCGATTTGTCAGAGCATGCTAGAGTCTTGGCGTAGGAATTTTTGCGAAAAACAACTGAAGAATAGTGCGTCGGACCTAGGGGGAGTCCCCCATCTAGCCCCCGAGGGAGGCTTGGTTCTGCCGAGGCAGAGCCGAGCCTCTCTTGTCGTGTTACTGTATTGCCGAGACCTATGATAGGCTTGGGGGGTTTCTCGAAATATTAGACCAACTAAAGAACGCTTTTTAATTGTATTTCGAGAAACGACATATACAATGCTTGAAATTTAGGGATAAAAGCGACGTAGATGTTCTATGTTCCAAGCGTTGGTGAAGACTTCGCCCTTCTCGTTGGCCAGCTTGTAGGTGCCGGGCTTCAGTACTTGGGCGATGATGTACGGCCCTTCCCATGGTGGGGTCAGCTTGTGGCGGCCCTTGTTGCTCTGTGCTAGCATCAACACCAGGTCGCCTACCTTCAAGTCTCGGCTTCAGATGCGTCGGGCTTGATAACGCCGTAGGCTCTGCTGGTATTTAGCTGAGTGTAGTAGCGCGACGTCTCGGGCTTCCTCCAGTTGATCGAGGGCGTCCTCTCGGGTGGTGCGGTTACTTTGTTCGTTATAGGCTTGTAGCCTCAGGGAACCATATTCCAAGTCAGTGGGGAGGATGCCCTCGGCCCCATAGACCAGGAAGAAAGGCGTGAACCCCGTGGCTTGGCTTGGAGTGTTCCTCAGGCTCCAGATGACCGATGTGAGTTCGGCGAGCCATTTCTTGCCAAACTTTTTCAACCGGTTGTGAATCCTTGGCTTGAGGCCTTGTAGGATCATGCCGTTGGCACGCTCTACTTGGACGTTGGTCCTTGGGTGTCCTACGGCCGACCAGGCCACACGGATGTGGTGGTCGTCGCAAAACGTCAGGAAGTTTTTGCCGGTGAACTGTGTCCCGTTGTCGGTGATGATGGTGTTGGGGACTCCAAATCTATGGATAATGTCAGTGAAGAACAGCACTGCCTGCTCGGATTTGATTCGATTGATCGGATGAGCCTCGATCCATTTGGAGAACTTGTCGATTGATACCAGTAGATGGGTGTAGCCCTCGGGGGCCTTTTGCAGAGGCCCGACCATGTCGAGCCCCCACACAGCGAACGGCCATGTGATGGGGATGGTTTGCAGGGCCAGGGCCGGGAGATGTGTCTGCCGAGCATAGTACTGGCATCCTTCGCAGGAGTGTACCAGCTTGGTAGCGTCGGCGACCACCATCGGCCAGTAGAACCCTTGGCGGAAAGCGTTCCCCACGAGCGTCCGAGGCGCCGCATGGTGCCCGCAAGCGCCTGCGTGCAAGTCCCAAAGCAGGGCTCGCCCTGTCTCAGTAGTGATACATCGTTGGAGGACACCTGAGGGACTTTGCCTATACAATTCATCATTGTAGAGGACGTAGGTCTTGGCTCGGCGCGCGAGCTGTCGTGCTTCGGTCCTGTCTCCAGGAAGCTCCCCTTGATCAAGCCAATCGAGGAACGGGATTCGCCAATCCGCATCCTGATCAGTCTGCGGAGGCTCGGTGTTGACTTCGATGACCTCGGGCTCGGTCGAGGGGGTCTTGGCAGCAGAAGGGTCGTCGATCTTTGCCGTGGGCCCCACAGGTGGGCCCTCCTCTGTCGTCGAGGTGTAGTCAATGGAAGGTTTGTGGAGGTCTCTAGTGAAGACGTTCGGGGGACGGGGCCCGTGCCGAGGCCATCTTTGCTAGCTCGTCGGCAGCCTCATTGTACTTCCACGCGACATGGTTTAGTTCGAGGCCGTCGAACTTATCTTCTAGGCGATGTACTAATTTGCAGTAAGCCTCCATTTTGGGGTCGAGGCAATTTGACTCCTTCATCACCTGATCCACGACGAGCTGCGAGTCGCCTCGGGCGTCGAGACGTCGTGCCCCAAGTTTGATGGCGACTTGCAAGCCATTGATGAGGGCCTCGTACTCAGCCACATTGTTGGAGGCGGTGAAGTGGAGCCGCACCATGTAGCGCATGTGTACTCCGAGGGGTGAGATAAAGAGCAGCCCCGCGCTTGCCCCGGTCTTCATCAGGGACCCGTCGAAGTACAGGGTCCAGCACTCCTTCTGAATTTGAGCAGGTGGTAGTTGGATGTCTGTCCACTCAGCCACAAAATCAGCCAAGACCTGAGACTTGATCGCTTTCCGAGGCGCAAAAGTCAAGGTTTCCCCCATAAGCTCGACGGCCCACTTGGCTATCCTGCCCGAGGCCTCCCGGTTATGAACTATCTCTCCTAGGGGGAAAGATGATACCACAGTCACTGGGTGAGACTCGAAGTAGTGACATAATTTGCGCCGGGCTAGGACCACGGCGTAGACCACCTTCTGGATGTGGGGGTAGCATGCTTTGGTCTCGAAGAGTACCTCGCTGATGAAATAAACTGGACGTTGGGTGGGTAGAACATGCCCCCCTTCCTGCCTCTCTACCACTACGGCCGCGCTGACCACTTGGGTCGTTGCGGTGACGTAGAGTAAGAGGGCCTCGTCCCTGGCTGGGGGTACCAGGACGGGAGGATTTGTGAGCAGCGTTTTCAGTCTGTTGAGGGCTTCTTCGGCCTCAGGGGTCCAAGAAAAACGCTCAGATTTTCTCAAGAGTCGGTACAGAGGCAAACCTTTTTCACCGAGGTGCGAGATGAAGCGGCTTAGGGCCGCAAGGCATCCCATGACCCTCTGTACTCCCTTGAGGTCTCTGATTAGTCCCATGCTGGTTATGGCCAAGACCTTCTCTGGGTTGGCCTCAATGCCGTGTTCCGAGACTATGAACCCCAAGAGCATGCCTCGGGGGACCCCGAACACACACTTCTCGGGGTTGAGCTTGATGCCTTTCTCTCTAAGGCATTTGAAGGTAATCCTCAAGTCATCGACGAGATCCTCGGCTTTTCTGGTCTTGACCACGATATCGTCTACGTAGGCCTCGACGGTTCGCCCAATGTTGTCGCCAAAGACCTGGGTCATGCACCGCTGATACGTGGCACCTGCGTTTCTGAGGCCGAAAGGCATAGTCACGTAGCAGTACATGCCGAATGGTGTGATGAAAGAAGTCGCGAGCTGGTCTGACTCTTTCATCATGATTTGATGGTAACCAGAATACGCATCAAGGAAAGACAGGGTCTCGCACCCTGCAGTGGAATCAACGATTTGATCGATTCGGGGTAATGGAAAGGGAACCTTCGGACAGGCTTTGTTCAAACCGGTGTAGTCTACGCACATCCTCCATCTCCCATTTTTCTTCTTGACTAGCACGGGGTTGGCCAACCACTCTGGGTGGGACACTTCTTTGATGAATCCGGCCGCCAAGAGTTTCTATATCTCCTCACCGATGGCTCTACGCTTTTCCTCGTCAAAGCAGCGCAGGCGTTGCCTCGCCGGTCTAGATTCGGCCCGGATGTCTAGGGTGTGCTCGGTGACATCCTTCGGTATGCCCGGCATGTCCGAGGGACTCCATGCGAATATGTCGGCATTCGCATGGAGAAAGTCGACGAGCATGGCTTCCTATTTGATGTCGAGGGTGACACTGATCCTCAGTGCTCGGTCATCGGGGCAGGCGGTGTCGACTGGGACGAGCTTGATGGCCTCCGTGGGCTCAAACACCCCTGCGCGACGCTTGGAGTCAGGCGCCTCACCACTGAGTTGGTCGAGGTGGGCGATGAGGGTCTTGGCCTCCGCAAGAGCCTTGGCGTACTCGATGCACTCGACGTCGCAGTCGTATGCATGCTCGTACGTGGACTCAATCATGATGATACCGCTGGGGCCTGGCATCTTGAGCTTGAGATAGGTATAGTTGGGTGCTGCCATGAACTTGGCGTAGCACGGCCGCCCTAGGATAGCGTGGTAGGCTCCCCCGAACCTGACTACTTCGAAGGTAAGGACTTCTTTGCGGTAGTTGGAGGGAGTGCCGAAGCAGACAGGATGGTTGATGCGCCTGAGGGGTCGTGTGCGCTTCCCTGGCACGATGCCATGGAAGGGTGCGACGTCGCCTCAGAGCCTCGACCGGTCGATCTCCAAGAGCTCTAGGGTATTGACGTAGAGGATATTGAGGCCGCTGCCTCCGTCCATCAACACCTTGGAGAGTCGGGTGTTGCCGATGATTGGGTCGACAACCAGTGGGTACTGTCCGGGGTTCGGAACATGGTCAGGGTGGTCGTCCCGATCAAAGGTGATCGCCTCCCAACACCAGTCGAGGTACTGGGGGGTGGCCACCATGATCGAGAAGACCTCTCGGCGTTCCCTCTTGCGCGGCCACGCCGTAAGGTGCGCCGAGGGTCCCCCGAAGATCATGAAGGCGTTGCCTACCTCGGGGAACCCATCGTCCTTATCGTCGTCCCAGTCACCGGCGCCCTTCTGCTTGGCGGCGTCGTCGGGGAGCCTAAGCCTAGCATAGTAACGCCGCACCATGGAGCAATCCTCGAGGGCGTGCTTGACCGGGCCTTGGTGGTAAGGGCAGGGTTTCTTAAGCATGTCGTCGAAAGGCCTAGGGCCTTTGGGGCCTCGGGGATTCTTGCGTTTTGTGGCCGCGACCAGATCGGCCTCCAGGACCTCCTGCTTCCCCAGGCGCCCCTTTTTCTTTCTCTTGGGGAGGTGGGAGGCTGAGGCCTCGGGGGCATCGTCCCTACGCTTACCCTTGGTGTTGCTGTCGGGGAAGATGGCTCCGACAGCCTCCTCACCCAAGGCGAAGTTGGTAGCGATGTCGAGGAGCGTGGCAGCGGAGCGCAGCACATTCTGACCTAACTCTCGAACCAAGTCTCGGCAGGTGGTGCCGGAGAGGAAAGCCTGGACGATCTCCAAATCACCGATGCTAGGCAACTCGGTGCACAGCTTGGAGAAGCGCCGGATGAAGTCTCGGAGAGACTCGTCCGGCTTCTGGCAGTAGCTCTTAAGATCCCAGGAGTTCCTAGGGCGCACATATGTGCCCTGAAAGTTCCCGATGAAGATCCCCACCAAGTCGCGCCAGTCGTGGATTTGTGAGGGAGGGAGGTGCTCGAGCCAGGCTCGCACTGAGTCTGACAAGAGCAAGGGGAGGTTGCGGATGATGGGCAGGTCATCATCCGCGCCACCTAGCTGGCAGGCCAGGCCATAATCGGCAAGCCAGAGTTCGGGGTTGGTCTCGCCATTGTACTTCGCGAGATTGGCTGGTTGCCAAAATCAGGCGGGGAAAAGAGCAGCGCGGATGGATCTGCTGTAGACCTGAGGGCCTGGCGGTTCAGGGGAAGGACTGCGGTCCTCCCCGCTGTCATAGCGGCCGCCTCAATGTGGGTGGTAGCCCCGAGCAGGCCCCTCGCTGTCGTGGTGTCGTCGCCTGCTGACCACCTCATGGTTTCCCGGCACCTCGCGTCGGTTGCCGAGGTGGTCTAGAAGCACGGGGGCCCTATGGGCTATCGGTGCTTGAGCGGGCTCGGGACGAGCCGAGGCTTCCCTGTCTTGCCGAGGCGGTGCCGCGGGCAGGTTCGAGACGCCCCCGTGCCATCGGGAGGCAGAACTCTCGGCCTGCTGAACCGCGGCGGTCTTGAGGAGCTCTCGGAGCTCACCGTGGACCCGCCGCATCTCCATGGTAGAAGGCTCAGGCATCGCGCGGACCAGCATTGCCGTGGCCGCGATGTTCTGGCTGGCGTGATTGAAGACTGGGGTTTGCTCGCTCCCTTCGTCGTCGTCGTGGATGCGATGATGTACATCGCGGGCCCTTCGTCGGGCTCCTCCGCCTTCGCCGTGACCTCGCTGCTCCTGTTCGAGAGAGTCTCGAAGCTGCTATAGAAGGAGTCGGTCCTATTCGACCTTGGCCTGGAGCTCATGGAGCTGTTCTAGGCCTGGACGTTGAGGTTGCGCAAGAGCAGGGTTGTCGTTTCGTGTTGCCGATAGGAGAATGCGCGGAGGTGTGGCAGCGCCTGTACCTAGGCAAAGCATGGAATGGCTACCCACCCCCTCGTCTTCCTCACCCACCCTCGGCATCCCGAGCCCGACGTGGAAACACTCGTGAGCGGGGTCGTAGGTGCCCTCGTTGTCGGAGTCGGAGTAGCCGAAGCAGTAGTCGCTTGCGGCCAGGAAACAGCGCATAGCCCTAGGGTCGTGGAGTCCAGAGAAATCTACTCCGGGCCATGCCTCGTCCTCCTCCAAGGAGTCAGCATGGGTGCCCAGGTTGAGAGTGAAGCGCTGGTGGCGTTCTGGGGGATCCTTGTGAGCGGCGGCGTAAGCGTAAGCATAAGAGGTGGCGGCATTTCTCAACCCAAAGGGGTATGAGGATGGTGCCATCGCCGGACTTTGCTCCACCGAAACTGGCTCTTCAGGGAGTGGTGGAGCGGAGCTTGGTGACTGGGCGTCACCATGTGCCACCGGTGTTTTTCCTTCGTCCAAGCTCAGGCTAGACAGGTCCCCAGCCAGGGAGCCTATGCCAACAGCTGGTCGTAGGATGTCGGTGAGGAGTGGCGTGCCGTCCTGGATTCGAGTAGCATTGGGGTGGTCTTGCTCGCGTCGTGCTTCGCGAGCACGGCGAGAGCGGCCGCCCAGGCGCCGCCTGCGCCTGGGCTGCTGGTGCGTGACGTCGCCGTCGGTTGGTGGGGCTCAGGGCGTGAGGAGTACCATGTCGTACTCATGCCCCAGAGACATGAACTCTAGGCCCCCGAACTAGATCACCGTGCCGAGACGTAACGGTCGTACGGGGTCTACCATCTGGAACTTGTTAGGATGACAAAACTGACACGCAGAGGCCCCTACCTGGCGCGCCAACTGTCGGTGTTTCAGACCGGGGGTCCTCTACCAACTAGTGAATTTGAACTACGTGCCCTTAATTCCGGATGGTGATGCAAAGAGACACAAGGTTTATACTGGTTCAGGCAATTGATGCCCTACGTCCAGTCTGAGAGATCGATCTTGTATTCCTTGCACCGAAGTGCTAGCAGTAGGGGGTTACAAGCACAGGGAGAGAGGGAGCTAATCCCAGGTCTCGGCGAGGTGTCGTGCGGGTTGCTTGAGATGTTGCTCTCAGGCGGCTGGGATGTGTATGTGTGTGAGCTACCAGGTGTTCTTCCTATTTCTCCTTCCTCTCCCTTTTTAGCTATCCCTAGCTGCTTCCTTTTATAACCGCAAGGAGGGAGTCAGGAGTACATGAGTGAGCTATATGTGGAGCCTACTGTAGTTTAGTCCTGTAGCAGCATGGTGTTGGGGATGGCGATTGGTACTTGACTGGCGCGCCGTGCTGGCCAGGCCCGAGGTTGTTGAGGTCGTGGGAGTCCATGTTGACGTCTAGTCAGTATGGCTTCCACTGTAGGAGGCATGCCGTGCCTGTGTGTTCTTGACTTGGAGTGCCGAGGCCTAGCGGGTGCTGTAGCTGATCGTGCCGAGGCCTGTTTTGCTGAGGCCTCAGAGGTGACCCGTGTATGATGCGGGGGTCTCGGTGGTCAGCATCGTACCCGGTTCAGGCGAAGAAGTGCAGAGCGTGTGTCCATAGGGCACGGTAAACCCTACACCATCAGTAGGGGATGGTAAAAAGGAGATGTGACCGCTGTCCCATCACCCCTGTTGCTGTACCTTGTCAGTCGTGGCTGACGTAGTTGGTGCGACCAGGCACATTTAAACGGATGTGACGGCTCGCTTGAGGGATGGTTGAGGCGGAGGCGACGAGGATGCGGGACGAGCCCGGCCTCGGCCGAGGCGGAGAAGGAATAGTACGTTCGAGGCCCTGCCAGGGGGTCTCGGACGAGGCGGAGGCGACGAGGATGCGGGACGAGCCCGGCCTCGGCCGAGGCGGAGAAGGAATAGTACGTCCGAGGCCCTGCCGGGGGTCTCAGACGAGGCGGAGGACGAACGGTTGGGCTTTCATGCTGATTCCGAGACTACTGGGACCCGGACTTGACCCTCCACGCCACTTTGTCCTTGGTGCAGGAGTTAGGTAGCACAGGGCAGTACGGGTGTTAGCAGGGGGCACAGTGATGAGCATAGTGGTAGGTAACCCCTGCTGTGCCCGGTCCCCTATCCCGTCGGTCATTCTGCCTGTACTGTGCCAACATGCGGGTGACGTTGCGGGAGTAGTGGGGCGTATTGACTGGACATGGTGTTTTGTCAGGGGAGTCAGTCAGGACAGAGGTGACGAGGTTGTTGCCGAGCCCAGCCTTGGGTGAATCGGAGAATTGGTATCCCATCCGAGGCCTTGCGAGGCAGGGCCTCGGTGAGGGGGCCTCGGCGAGAGGGCCTCAGTGGGGCGGAGGGCTTTGGCCTTTCGTCTGAGGCCTCAGCGCAAGCCTTGGGCGAGTTGAAGAATCTGCCGAGACCTCGTGGTTGTCCTTTGGCTTTGATTTTTGCATGGCTTTAAGCAATATTTTCGGTTCTTGCTTAGGGTACCCCTTCTTGTGGTATCCGACAACTTGGTTCGGGAGTTAGGTCGGAATGTGCCACGCTCCGCTGCCGCGCTCCTCGACATCGCTACCAACTTCGCCTCGGGTGAGGAGGCTGTCGGAGCCATCTTCCCCGACAGCGACACCAAGGGTAAGCGGAGGGACGAGGCCCCCGAGGCCTTAGCCTCCCACCTCCCCAAGAGAAAGAAAATGGGGCGCCCAGGGAAGCAAGAGGTCCTAGAGGCCGATCTGGTCGCGGCCATAGAGTGCAAGAATCCCCGAGGCCCCAAAGGCCCTAGGCCTTTCGACGACATGCTTAGGAAACCCTGCCCTTACCACCAAGGCCCGGTCAAGCACGCCCTCGAGGATTGCTTCATGGTGCGGCATTACTACACCAGGCTTGGGCTCCCCGACGATGCCGCCAAGAAGAAGGGCGCCGGCGACCGGGACGACGACAAGGACGACGGGTTCCCCGAGGTACGCAACGCCTTCATGATCTTCGGAGGACCCTCGGCGTGCCTTACGGCGCGGCAGCGCAAGAGGGAACGCCAAGAGGTCTTCTCGATCAAGGTGGCCACCCCCTAGTACCTCGACTGGTCTCGGGAGGCGATCACCTTTGATCGGGATGACCACCCTGACCATGTTCCAAACCCCGGACAGTACCCACTGGTCGTCGACCCGATCATCGGCAACACCCGACTCTCCAAGGTGTTGATGGACGGAGGCAGCGGCCTCAATATCCCCTACATCAATACCCTAGAACTCTTGGAGATCGACCGGTCGAGGCTTCAAGGCGACGTCGCACCCTTCCACGGCATCATGCTAGGGAAGCGCACACGACCCCTCGGGCGCATCGACCTTCCCGTCTGCTTTGGCACTCCCTCCAACTACCGCAAAGAAGTCCTTACCTTTGAAGTAGTCGGGATTGGGGGAGCCTACCACGCTATCCTTGGGCGGCCGTGCTACGCCAAGTTCATGGCAGTCCCCAACTATACCTATCTCAAGCTCAAGATGCCAGGCCCCAGCGGTATCATCACGATTGAGTCCACGTACAAGCATGCATACGACTGCGACGTCGAGTGCATCGAGTACGCTGAGGCTCTTGCGGAGGCCGAGACCGTCATCACCCACCTCGACCAACTCAGTGGTGAGGCGCCTGACTCCAAGCGTCGTGCAGGGGCATTCGAGCCCGCGGAGGCCATCAAGCTCATCCCGGTCAACCCCGCCTGCCCCGCCGACCGGGCGCTGAGGATCAGCGCCACCCTCGACATCAAATAGGAAGTCGTGCTCGTCGACTTTCTCTGTGCGAATGCCAACATATTTGCATGGAGTCCCTCGGACATGCCGGGCATACCGAAGGAGGTCGCCGAGCACGCCCTGGACATCTAGGCTGGATCTAGACCGGCGAGGCAACGCCTGCGCCGCTTTGATGAGGAAAAGCGTAGAGCCATCGGTGAGGAGATACAGAAACTCTTGGTGGCTGGATTCATCAAAGAAGTGTCCCACCCAGAGTGGTTGGCCAACCCCATGCTAGTCAAGAAGAAAAATGGGAAATGGAGGATGTGCGTAGACTACACCGGTTTGAATAAATCCTGTCCGAAGGTTCCCTTTCCATTACCCCGAATCGATCAAATCGTTGATTCCACCGCAAGGTGCGAGACCCTGTCTTTCCTTGATTCGTATTCTGGTTACCATCAAATCAAGATGAAAGAGTCAGACTAGCTCATGACTTCTTTCATCACACCATTCGGCATGTACTGCTACGTGACTATGCCTTTTGGCCTCAGAAACGCAGGTGCCACGTATCAGCAGTGCATGACCTAGGTCTTTGGTGACAACATTGGGCGGACCGTCGAGGCCAACGTAGACGACATCGTGGTCAAGACCAGAAAAGCTGAGGATCTCATCGATGACTTGAGGATAGCCTTCAAATGCCTTAGAGAGAAAGGCATCAAGCTCAACCCTAAGAAGTGTGTGTTCGGGGTCCCCCGAGGCATGCTCTTGGGGTTCATAGTCTCGGAACGCGGCATTGAGGCCAACCCAGAGAAGGTCTCGGCCATAACCAGCATGGGACCAATCAGAGACCTCAAGGGAGAACAGAGGGTCATGGGATGCCTTGCGGCCCTGAGCCGCTTCATCTCGCGCCTCGGCGAAAAAGGTTTGCCTCTGTACCGACTCTTGAGAAAATCCGAGCATTTTTCTTGGACCACCGAGGCCGAAGAAGCCCTCGACAGACTCAAAACGCTGCTCACAAATCCTCCCGTCCTGGTACCCCTAGCCAGGGACGAGGCCCTCTTACTCTACGTCGCCGCAACGACCCAAGTGGTCAGTGCTGCCATAGTGGTAGAGAGGCAGGAAGGGGGGCATGCTCTACCCACCCAACATCCTGTTTATTTCATCAGCGAGGTACTCTCCGAGAGAAAAACACGCTACCCCCACATCCAGAAGCTGGTCTACGCCATGGTCCTGGCCCAGCGCAAATTACGTCACTACTTCGAGTCTCACCCAGTGACTGTGGTATCATCTTTCCCCCTGGGAGAGATAGTTCATAACCGGGAGGCCTCGGGCAGGATAGCCAAGTGGGCCGTCGAGCTTATGGGGGAAACCTTGACTTTTGCGCCTCAGAAAGCGATCAAGTCTCAGGTCTTGGCCGATTTCGTGGCTGAGTGGACAGACACCCAACTACCACCTACTCAAATTCAGAAGGAGTGCTGGACCCTGTACTTCGACGGGTCCCTGATGAAGACCGGGGCAGGCGCGGGTCTGCTCTTCATCTCACCCCTCGGAGTACACATGCGCTACATGGTGCGGCTCCACTTCGCTGCCTCCAACAACGTGGCCAAGTATGAGGCCCTCATCAACGGCTTGCAAGTCGCCATCGAACTTGGGGCACGATGTCTCGACGCCCGAGGTGACTCGTAGCTCGTCGTGGATCAGGTGATGAAGGAGTCAAATTGCCTCGACCCCAAAATGGAGGCTTACTGCAAATTAGTACGTTGCCTAGAAGACAAGTTCGATGGCCTCGAACTAAACCACGTTGCGCGAAAGTACAATGAGGCCGCCGACGAGTTGGCAAAGATGGCCTCGGCACGGGCCCCGGTCCCCCCGAATGTCTTCGCCAGAGACCTCCACAAACCTTCCATTGACTACACCTCGATGATAGAGGAGGGCCCACCTGTGGGACCCACGGCAAAGATCGACGACCCTTCTGCTGCCAAGACCCCCTCGACCGAGCCCGAGGTCATGGAAGTCAACACCGAGCCTCCGCAGACTGATCAGGACGCGGATTGGCGAATCTCGTTCCTCGATTGGCTTGATCGGGGGGAGCTTCCTGGAGACAGGACCGAAGCACGATGGCTCACGCGCCGAGCCAAGACCTACGTCCTCTACAATGACAAATTGTACAGGCAAAGTCCCTCAGGTGTCCTCCAACAATGTATCACTGCCGAGACAGGCCGATCCCTGCTTTGGGACTTGCACGTAGGCGCTTGCGGGCACCATGCGGCGCCTTGGACGCTCATGGGGAATGCTTTCCGCCAAGGGTTCTACTGGCCGACGGCGGTCGCTGACGCTACCAAGCTGGTACGCTCTTGTGAAGGATGCCAGTACTATGCTCGGCAGACACATCTCTCGGCCCTGGCCCTGCAAACCATCCCCATCACGTGGCCGTTCACCGTGTGGGGGCTCGACATGGTCGGGCCTCTACAAAAGGCCCCTGGGGGCTACACCCATCTACTGGTATCAATCGACAAGTTCTCCAAATGGATTGAGGCTCGTCCGATCAATCGAATCAAATCCGAGCAGGCAGTGCTGTTCTTCACTGACATTATCCATAGATTTGGAGTCCCCAACACCATCATCACCGACAACAGGACACAGTTCATCGGCAAAAACTTCCTGACGTTTTGCGACGACCACCACATCCGTGTGGCCTGGTCGGCCGTAGGACACCCAAGGACCAACGGCCAAGTAGAGCGTGCCAACGGCATGATCCTACAAGGCCTCAAGCCAAGGATTCACAACCGGTTGAAAAAGTTTGGCAAGAAATGGCTCACCGAACTCCCATCGGTCATCTGGAGCCTGAGGAACACTCCAAGCCGAGCCACAGGGTTCACGCCTTTCTTCCTGGTCTATGGGGCCGAGGCCATCCTCCCCACTGACTTGGAATATGGTTCCCCGAGGCTACAAGCCTATAACGAACAAAGTAACCGCACCACCTGAGAGGACGCCCTCGATCAACTAGAGGAAGCCCGAGACATCACGCTACTACACTCGGCCAAATACCAACAGAGCCTACGGCGTTATCAGGCCCGACACGTCCGAAGCCGAGACTTGAAGGTAGGCGACCTGGTGTTGAGGCTAGCACAGAGCAACAAGGGCCGCCACAAGCTGACCCCGCCATGGGAAAGGCCGTACATCATCGCCCAAGTACTGAAGCCCGGCACCTACAAGCTGGCCAACGAGAAGGGCGAAGTCTTCACCAATGCTTGGAACATAGAACAGCTACGTCGCTTTTATCCCTAAATTTTCAAGCATTGTATATGTCGTTTCTCGAAATACAATTAAAAAGCGTTCTTTAGTTGGTCTAAATATTTCGAGAAACCCCCCGAGCCTATCATAGGTCTCGGCAATATAGTAACACGACAAGAGAGGCTTGGCTCTGCCTTGGCAGAACCAAGCCTCCCTCGGGGGCTAGATGGGGGACTCCCCCTAGGTCCCACGCACCATTCTTCAGTCATTTTTTGCAAAAAATCCTATGCCAAGACTCTAGCATGCTCTGACAAATCGGTTGTAAAAACCCCTCGGACCAAGGTCTGTTTCCTAAGCAAGATGCCAGTAGAGTCGCGAGATGGCCTACGCCTCCGGGCTATGGCACTCCCTCACTACCTCTCACCCAAGGGACGGCTTAGCCCCAAGGGGGTGTTTTGCAAAGCGAAATCTGATCAGGAGCAACAGAGGGCAGAGGCTCGGAAACATGAGAAAAACAACTAAGAAACACAAATACTTCAAAAATAAAGGCCTCGACAGCCACAAGCGTTATGATACAAAAATAACTCCTACTCTATTTTTACATAGCCCCCAGGGCCCAGATCAAGGCTTAGGGCCTTCAGCACCAGCAGATGGTTGGGGAGGAACCACCTCCTCTTCGAAGAGCGTAGCCAGCGCCGTGCCAGGGCCTTCCGCCGCCTCCATCAGCTTCGTGACCACCACGTCAGCCTCCTCGTCATCATCAAGCAGGACATACCCATCACTAATGGCCGGGAGGTTGACACCGACGTAGTGAGAAGAGATGACGGCCAGCACGCGTTTGACACCCATGTGCAGCGCTCCTCGGAGCCGCTCGCGCATCTGGTTGCTCAGCGTGGTCAAACGGCTTCCTAGGGAGCTGCCTGACTGAACCCCTTCAACCTCCAAGGCCTCGCAGGCAGAAAGGGCAGCACGTTTCAGCGCCTCGTGCTCCCCGATCTTGTTATCGAGCACCGTCTGCACCGCGCTGGAAGCCTCGGCTGCCCGAGTAACCTCCGCCTCTGACTCTGCACCATGGGGAACAGAGTAAGGTTGAGCGAGGAAAAAAATAACCTAAAATTAGGAGAGGAAGCCCACAGAACTCACCCTTGGCCTTAAGCTCCCAGTGTCGGGTCTCGACCTGACAGGCCTCGGCTTTCTCCTTCCAGCGCAGGGCCTCGGCCCTAGAAGCCTCGGCCTCCTCCTTCAAGCGCCGGGCCTCAACCCGAGATGCCTCGGCTGCCCTAGAAGCTTCACTCCCTAGCTCTGCGTCACACAAGGGAGTTAGGGAGCGAACATAAGGAAAAGAAAACAAAATGAGGGGACTAAGACTCACCCTCGACCGTCCCCCTCCAAACCACAGCCTCGGTTCGCGAGGCCTCAGCTACAGTAAGGGCCTCATCCAAGGCACCTTTCATCAGCTGGTGCGCCCTCTGTTCTGCCCCCAGCTGCCCCATGAGAGCCACGGCCGAGGCCGTAGCATAGTGGCTCGGCCCCTGAAGGCATCCCGATCGCTGACCGCGCGGGTGAGCTCCTCCTCCAACTCCTTGACCCGCGCCGCCAGAGGGGCGAGCTGCGTCTG
This sequence comes from Miscanthus lutarioriparius, assembly GCA_904845875.1. Taxonomy (NCBI): domain Eukaryota; kingdom Viridiplantae; phylum Streptophyta; class Magnoliopsida; order Poales; family Poaceae; genus Miscanthus; species Miscanthus lutarioriparius. Next base: position 70,216,403 of record CAJGYO010000002.1, on the reverse strand, counting down.
GGCCGTCGCCGCCTTGACCTTCGCGTCGGCACAACGAAGGCGGAGGTCCTCTACCTCTGCGCTCCGCGCTAACAGGAGCTCGTTGGCACCGGCGAGAAGGCCCTCCTACCGCTGAAGCTGGTCCCAGACGCCCCTCTCCCACCGGAGAAAGACCGACTTCCCAAGGGACCGGGTCTCGAGCTCCTGGGGAAGCAGAACAGGGGTCATTGATTGTAACAAAAGCAGAAAAGGACAACGTCGTGCGAGAAAGGAAAACGCAAACCTAGGCGACTCCGGGCAGGTCATCGGCCACCATGGACAGGGCCGTCCGTAGCGACCGCTCCGCCAGCTGACGGTATTGCTCGAAGGTGCCCTAGCGCCCGCCCTCGGCTGCATCCTCGAGGGCGAACAGAGGCTCCCCCTTAGGGTCGTCCTGGCTCTGCCACAGTACCCTCGGGTGATCCCACCCGCGAGGCTCAGGTCGCACCCGCACGAGGGCCAAGTTTCCCTCGTCCACGATCGGCACCGGCTATCCCATGGCACCGGCATTCTCGGCGTCGACCACCTCCCGCGCCCGGGAAGTATCGTCGGAGGAGATCGGATAGACCTCCGTCTCTCGGGCACGCTCTCGCAACAACGGCGGCCCCTGAAGCAAGGGCGCCTCCAAGGCCTCCGCCGCCTTCATCTCCGCCTCCTGGACAGACGGCCTCACCGCCATCACGACGGCCTTGGTGGTCTCGGGGGCTCCGGCCCCCGCCATCGCGGCCCCAGAGGACACAGAAACATCGACCGCAGCCACTGTGGTCTCGGTGGTCTTGGACGCCCTAGCCTCCGTCGCCTCAGCCCCGGAGACCCCGGGGGCCTCGGCAACCAAGGGCACGCCGGCCCCATCCGAGTCGTGAGCCTCGCCCTCACGGGGCGGAGGCACTCCCTCCCTCATCTGTGTAGGGGCCGCCTCGGCAGCCCCTCCTTGGGCGGCTGGCTCCTTCGGATCGACCCTCGCCGACGCCGCGCCGCGTTGGATAGCGGCTTGTGCCTCCGCCACCCAGCGAGCGGAGGAGCCAGGGCTCGCCTTGATAGCCTTAAGGGGCGCCAAGGGAAGCTCGTCCGCAGGTCGCTTCCGACTAAGGAAAAATAACCAAGAGGGTCAGCACGAGACCAAAAGGCGAACGGAAGGCACTATGACCCTGCCAAAAATACTCTTACATTGAACGGGGCGGCAACCGTTTTGCCACGGCAAACCTCGTCTGCAGCGGCGGAGGCGGCGGCAGAGGCGTCGCCTCCGTGTCCATCGGCGCCGGTCGGTCCTCAATGGACCCCGGCGCCCCTTCGGTCCTCTGCGGGGGCGGTGGTGTCGCCTCCACCGCCACTTGTTCCACCACAGCCGCCGAGCCCACCGGGCTAACGGCGCGTTTGCCCAACGCCGGCGCCTCGGGCGTGTCAGCCTCGGCCCCGGAGCAGACAACCGCCGACCCCGGGTCCGCATCTCCTCCTTCCCCTAGGAGACAACGTTAGGAAGATGGTCCAGGGGACCTCCCCCCACCTCGCTCCCGTCATCCCCGTCCGAGGCCTCCGTCGACAGCGACGTCGATGGGGATTCCTCCAACGGGAGACCATCCTTCTGTTGTTGATGGCGGCGCTTGTCCAGCTCCTCGCGAGCGAGGATTTGCTTCGTGCGCTTCGCCACCTTGGCGTCTTTCCACTTTTTCTGCGCATCGGTGTGCGCGCGGTTGATCGCCCGCCGCCTCGTGTCCTCGGGAACGGGCGGCGGAGATGAGCATACGTCCCTCATCCCCTGCAGGAACAACGGACGCGCATAAGGAAACAAGGGGTAAGGGGAGACTGAGGAGGCTCGGAGGCTACAAGCGGCGCACGACTTACCAGCGAAAGGAACCCCCGCGACGGCCGCATAGCGATAGGGGTCAAGTTGCTGCCCCTCAGCTTCGCCTCTACCGTCTCCCCCACCCGACGAAGAATTTCCTCGTCGGAAAGGGCAGAGGAGGACATCCGGGTGCCCTCAATGGAGTCACCCGGCTTCATCTCGAACACCCACCACCGCCAAGCCATCAGCGGCAGCACCCTCCGGCGGTGGAAGGCGGCCACGACTACAGCCGTGGTGAGACCGTGGCCCCACAGCCTTGCCAGCCCCTCCAGAAGCGGCTGCAGCTTGGGCTGGTCATCCTTTGGGACGCCGTACTTCCATCTCTCCGGGAAACTCCCCACAATCCGCCCAGTGTAGGGGGGAAGTCCTCCGTCATCATTGCGAAGGTAGAACCAACTCGTGTACCACCAGCGATTGGATGACGCGAGCTGGGCCGGAATGTAGAGGTGCAGGCGGTCCTGGCGCACTTGGAGAGTGCAGCTGCCGGCCCTCATCGCCTTCCTCGTACCCAACGTGCCCGTCGGCTTGGTAGTGTGCCCCGCCCGGAATAGGTGGAGCCATAACTCCCAATGGGGAGCAATCCCCAAGTACCCCTCGTAGATGGCAACAAAGATAGCCGCCTGAGCGATGGAGTTGGGGTTGAAGTTGTGGAGCTCCACGCCGTAGTAATGCGGGAGCGCCCACATGAACCGATCCACCAGGATGCCAAGGCCGCGCTCGTGAAAGGAGACGAAGCTTACGACGTAGCCATCGTGGGGCCTCGGCTCTCGCTCGCCGTACAGAGCAATCCACTCTAGCGTGGTGGGGTCTGTCACCGGGCGAAGGAGTCCGCCATCGACAAGTGACTGAAGCATCTCCTCGGTGACATCCGACGGATCCCAAGGGTCCGCATCGACAACGACGATGTCGCCGGCCATTGGTGCGACGGAGGAATCGGGTGCGGCGGTGAGTTTTTTCTCTCTCTCCCACGCTCTTGCTTTTTCCTCGCTTTCTCCCTAGGCCCGCTCTTCTCCCCTCTTCTTCCCGGCACCCGCTGCTCTATCGACGGCTCGGCGGAGGTGGTGCTAATGCAGGCAAGGTAAGATGAGGAGGGGCGAGACTCTTCGGGTATTTATGCAGGGAGGAGGCGAAACGAACGGGCGACGAAATTGAGGAAGTTGCCCCCTGATCCGGCGCAGTTAACCACGAGCTGATTTCGCCGGCCCACGCGCCCACGTCTCCCTCATTAAATGCAAGAACAGGTACGTCCCATCCACCACGTCACGCTCGGCCACTATGGCAGCAGGCATCGTTTCGCCTCCCCAGGAAACCGCCTCAAAAGGCCCACCACCCGTTGCTGAGCCAATAGGGAAAATATTCCCCACAGCCTATTCCTTTCATATGAAGGAACCAGGCTCTGAGCCTATTACGGTCCAGGGGTTCGAAGGCTGGGCCCCAAGAGGTTTCGACAGCCGCCCTAGGATAACAGAGTCAGGGACGACCACGGGCGAGCCTATATGGGGCCGAGACCTAAGCAAGTGAAACACTTGGGACGCCCAAAGTCGTGTCCGAGACCGGCAGGAAGGTCTCTGAATGGGATCCCACCGTAGGGAGGCACCGAGCCACCGAGGCCCAGCGAACGGCCTCGGCACCCACTAGAGAAATCCTCTGGTACTCTTGGAGTGTGTCTCTGGACCACTAGCCGTCCCCTAGCGAACGGGGTTCGGACCTCCACTCGGACTACCCGATAACAGCTCACCGGAAGTGTCCACGCTCGTGCCCATCGATGGTAGTGAGGCACATTCCACCCCTCCTTTCGAGCGAAAAGGAAGCATGAGGGTCATACAAAAAGTTAGGGGAACCCCTGACGGCCTTCTCGCTCTATGCAGGGGCTAAGGGGCTCTTCCTGCAACCTTGCCGAGACCCGGCGACCCCGGCTCGCACTCAAAGGGGCTCGGCAAAACAAACCCTCCTTCCAAGCGAAAAGGAAGCGTGAGGGTCGTACAAAAATACAGGGGAGCTCCTGACGACCCTCTCGCCCTGTGCAGAGGCTAGGGGGCTCTTCCTACAGATACGCCGAGACCCCACGACCCGGGCTAGCGCCCAAAGGGGCCTCGGCAAACAAACCCTCACGCACGAGGGGCGTATAAAAAGCCAGGGGAACTCCCGACGGCCCTCTCGCTCCACGCAGAGGCTAGGGGCTCTTCCTGCAACCTTGCCGAGACCAGTGGCTCCGGCTCGCACCAAGAGTGGGCTCGGCAAACAAACCCTCCGTCCGAACAAAAAGGATATGTGAGGGTCGAATGAAAAAGCCAGGGGACCCCTGACCGCCCTCTTGCTCCTGGCGGAGGCTCGGGGGCTCCTCCTGTGCCTAAGACAAAGACAAATGGTCTAAGTCCACGCTAGAAGTTCTGTTACAAATACGATAAAGGGCACCGAGCCCGTTACGGTCCAGGGGTTCGAAGGCTGGGCCTCTAGAGGTTTCGACAGTCGCCCCAGGGCAACAGAGTCAGGGATGACCTTGGGGCGAGCCTACAAATAGCCGAGGCCCGAGCAAATGATCGCCCGATCGCTCGGGGCGCCCTAAGTCGTGTCCAAGACCGGCAGGGAAGTCTCCGAATGGGATCCCACCGTAGGGAGGCACCGAGCCACCGAGGCCCAGCGAACGGCCTCGGCACCCACTAGAGAAATCCTCTGGTACTCTTGGAGTGTGTCTCTGGACCACTAGCCGTCCCCTAGCGAACGGGGTTCGGACCTCCACTCGGACTACCCGATAACAGCTCACCGGAAGTGTCCACGCTCGTGCCCATCGATGGTAGTGAGGCACATTCCACCCCTCCTTTCGAGCGAAAAGGAAGCATGAGGGTCATACAAAAAGTTAGGGGAACCCCTGACGGCCTTCTCGCTCTATGCAGGGGCTAAGGGGCTCTTCCTGCAACCTTGCCGAGACCCGGCGACCCCGGCTCGCACTCAAAGGGGCTCGGCAAAACAAACCCTCCTTCCGAGCGAAAAGGAAGCGTGAGGGTCGTACAAAAATACAGGGGAGCTCCTGACGACCCTCTCGCCCTGTGCAGAGGCTAGGGGGCTCTTCCTACAGATACGCCGAGACCCCACGACCCGGGCTAGCGCCCAAAGGGGCCTCGGCAAACAAACCCTCACGCACGAGGGGCGTATAAAAAGCCAGGGGAACTCCCGACGGCCCTCTCGCTCCACGCAGAGGCTAGGGGCTCTTCCTGCAACCTTGCCGAGACCAGTGGCTCCGGCTCGCACCAAGAGTGGGCTCGGCAAACAAACCCTCCGTCCGAACAAAAAGGATATGTGAGGGTCGAATGAAAAAGCCAGGGGACCCCTGACCGCCCTCTTGCTCCTGGCGGAGGCTCGGGGGCTCCTCCTGTGCCTAAGACAAAGACAAATGGTCTAAGTCCACGCTAGAAGTTCTGTTACAAATACGATAAAGGGCACCGAGCCCGTTACGGTCCAGGGGTTCGAAGGCTGGGCCTCTAGAGGTTTCGACAGTCGCCCCAGGGCAACAGAGTCAGGGATGACCTTGGGGCGAGCCTACAAATAGCCGAGGCCCGAGCAAATGATCGCCCGATCGCTCGGGGCGCCCTAAGTCGTGTCCAAGACCGGCAAGGAAGTCTCCGAATGGGATCCCACCGTAGGGAGGCACCGAGCCACCGAGGCCCAGCGAACGGCCTCGACACCCACTAGAGAAACCCTCTGGTACTCTTGGAGTGCGTCTCCAGACCGCTAGCCGACCCTTAGCAAATGGGGTTCGGGCCTCCACTCGGACTACCCGATAACAGCTCACTGGAAGTGCCCACGCTCGTGCCCATCGAGGGTAGCCTGGCATGTTCCACCCCTCCTTTCGAGCGAAAAGGAAGCGTGAGGGTCATACCCAAAGTCAGGGGGATCCCTAACGGACCTCTCGCTCCATGCGGAGGCTAGAGAGCTTTTTCTACAGCCTCGCCGAGACCCCCGTAACCCGAACTTGCGCTTGTGGGCTCGGCAAATGCGATAAAAACTCCTCGCTCAAACGCAAAAATGAAAAAAGCCCCTGGAGGAGTAACTCCACTCCTCCAGGGCCTCGGGGGCTACACCCGGCGAGTGCGCTCGCGCGCACCCACCGGAAGCACCAAGTACAAAACACAATCCCGACGGGAGCTGCTACGAGCCAAGTCTCATCAAAACCTCAGGAGAGTGCCTGCACTCCTCCCGAGGCTCGGGGGCTACTGTCGGATACCATAAGAAGGGGTACCCTAAGCAAGAACCGAAAATATTGCTTAAGCCTTGCCAAAATCAAAGCCAAAGGACAACCACGAGGTCTCAGCAGATTCTCCGACTCGCCCAAGGCTTGCGCCGAGGCCTTAGACCGCTGAGGGCCTCTCGCCGAGGCCCCGCCTTGCAATACCAGGATACCAATTCTTTGATTCGCCCGAGGCTGGGCTCGGCAACAACCTCGTCACCTCCGTCCCGACCGACTCCCCTGACAAAACGCCACGTCCAGTCAATACGCCCCACTACTCCCGCAACGTCAGCCGCACGTTGGCACAGTACAGGCAGAATGACCGACGGGACAGGGGACCGGGCGCAGCAGGGGTTACCTACCACTGTGCTCATCACTATGCCCCCTACTGACACCCGTACTGCCCTGTGCTACCTAACTCCTGCGCCAAGGACAAAGTGGCATGGAGGGTCAAGTCCGGGTCCCAGTAGTCTCGGAATCAGCATGAAAGCCCAACCGTTTGTCCTCCGCCTCGTCCGAGACCCCCCGGCAGGGCCTTAGACGTACTATTCCTTCTCCGCCTCGGCCGAGGCCGGGCTCGTCCCACATCCTCGTCGCCTCCGCCTCAACCGTCCCTCTGGTGAGCCGTCACATCCATTTAAATGCTCCTGGTCGCACCAACTACGTCAGCCATGACTGACAGGGTACAGCAACAGGGGTGATGGGACAGTGGTCAAATCTCCTTTTTACCATCCCCTACTGACGGTGCAGGGTTTACCATGCCCTATGGACACACGCTCCGCACCTCTCCGCCTGAACCGGGTACGACGCTGACCACCGAGACCCCCGCATCATACATGGGTCACCTCCAAGGCCTCGGCAAAGCAGGCCTCGGCACGATCAGCTACAGCACCCGCCAGGCCTCGGCACTCCACCAAGTCAAGAACACACGAGGCGCGGCATGGGCATGCCTCCTACAGTGGAAGCCATACTAACTAACGTCAACAAGGACTCCCATGACCTCAACAACCTCGGGCCTGGCCAGCACGGCGTGCCAGTCAAGTACCAATCGCCATCCCCAACACTATGCTGCTACAGGACTAAACTACAGTAGGCTCCACGTATAGCTCACTCATGTAGTCCTGGCTCCCTCCTTGCGGTTATAAAAGGAAGCAGCCAGGGATAACCTAGGGGGAGGGGAGAAAAAGGAGAAATAGGAAGAACACATGGTAGCTCACACACATACACATCCCAGCCGCCTGAGAGCAACGTCTTAAGCAGCCCGCACGACACCTCGCCGAGACCTAGGATTAGCTCCCTCTCTCCCTGTGCTTGTAACCCCCTACTGCTAGCACTTCAGTGCAAGGAATATAAGATCGATCTCTCAGACTAGACATAGGGCATCGATTGCCTGAACTAGTATAAACCTTGTGTCTCTTTGCATCACCATCCGGGATTAGGGGCACGCAGTTCAAATTCACTAGTTGGTAGAGGACCCCCGGTCCGAAACACCGACAGGCTGTAACACCCTAGGTGTTAAGCATGCATTTAACCTTGACATTGCAAGATCACAAGCATCATTGGGCATTCATGAGCATAAGCATATCATGTATTCTATCTTTGTTGGATTATATTGCATGTGTTATTACTTAATTGCCTTACTTGTGTTAGGGTTTACATGTAACCAATGTATGAAATGTTAGTGGAACCTTGGGAATACCTTAAACATGATTATAATAGCATAAGGAACAACTTTGGTATTCATGACTAAGCCTAGTTTGGTCTCTAAGTCCTAGTTATGGTGTTAGTCATCATTTAAAGTGGTATGTTTGACCTAGTTTGAACTATGTCATAGAGTCTTTGCATGGCAAAGCACCCCTAAGCAAAGTTGTAGTATTTGAGTAGAGCAACAACTTTTTTTTTGGGTCATGAGCTAATTCAATGCATAGCTTGGACATTTTGAGCTCACAAAAATCAGTAAAACACAAGTTTTCAACACTTAGAAATTTTCTAAGTCTTAGCGTGTTTATAGTTTCGCTGAGCCAACTTTGTGATGATTTTACTCCTTATTCGTTGAGAATTAGACTTTGGTCTTTTAAGAGAAATTGGAGATGGTATATAGGGCTACAACTTTTGTTAAGATAGATTTCGCTGATGAGCTATGGATTAGTAGATTGTTCAATGCCAAATCGCTGTCCGGCTCGGGCGCTGGCTCCGATGGCCTATTCGGCTAGGCATCAGTGGCCGACCGGCGCCAGGGTTTGGTCACCGCGTGGTGGCCGCTCGACGCCGATGGCCTGGCTAGTTAGGCCACGACACACCTTCACCTGCCCAGCACTCGCCCGCTCACTCCCGACGCTCTCATTTCCTTCCCTGGCCTTCTCCTTCGCTCTCGCCTTAGCCGCAGCAGCTCAGCGCAGCGCCGCCATTGCCTTGCTGGCCACCTAGCTCGCACGGTGTCGCTCCTTTGCCACGTCGTAGCTCCATCATGCTCCCACCATCTCACCACACTCGCTTTGCTTGCTAACCGTGCATGGTAAGGTCTTCTCGCAGCGCGCGGCCCTCGCTGGTGTTTCGCTGCCGTGCCACGTCGCCTAGCCAGACTGCCTCTGACCACCATTCACTGTGATAGGATGTGCGCTAGAACCACCGTCGTATGTAGAAGCTCGACGTAACCCTAGATTGTGACATCTCGATCATCTCCGGCGCCTCGCCGTCGACCCGCTCCGCCATGCCGCCTTGAGCGCCGCCGTCGTGCTTATCTCTGGCAATCGGTCCATCTAGCTAGCTCGGTGTGTTCGGGATGTCATGGTGATCATCGTGGTGCCGGTGCCGTCTTCGGAGAGCTCACCGCCGGCGAACTCCGGCCGGTCCACGCCGGTCCCCTGTTTTTGCCACTGATGCGCGGGCCCGTCAGACTCGAGGATCCCGGTTGTCAGTGGCTTAGGGTTGAAGGCTAGTTCATTTATTTTAGATTTGCATGCCAACTTTGAAAAATCATAAGTGGAGTTCTAGATGTCCAATTCTTGTGAACCAAATTTTGTTGTAATCCTAATGAAGTGTAGTGTTTTATAAAAATATGAAATGTACATTTTATGGTATTTTTCATGGTGATTAAAATGTATTTATATAAATTCTTTTTGAATGTTAGTAATCTTGTAAAATAGATATCGTGAGCTAGAAAACTCTTAAATTGTGATTCCAATTTTGTTGGACTTGTGTTGACCTGCTCTAGCGAGGAAAAATAATGAACTTGCTGTAAACTTGATTGAAGTACGGCCTTTCTATTTATCTATTAATAAATGGCATTTTCTGAAGAAAATTGTAGGGATAAAAATATGTAACATATTGATATGCAAATTTTTGTACAGTGGTATGATACTAATATGAAGCTAGGAAAAATATATAATCTGTTGTTTGACACTTTTCTTTTCACTAAAATAGGCTTTGCTAGTTTGTCATTTTTGTAAAGGATGCTATATATGATCAAATGGCATGAAAATTTTACAGTAGTCTATTGAGAGCACTTGGAAGCCACTGTAAGTTTTTGATAATTTATTGTGCACATTTGTATATGTTTGTTATTTTCTCTAATTATCTAATTAAATTAATAAAGGCATTCAAATGAATAGTTTGGGCTTTACCATTATGTTTTATTGAGTGTATTTGATGTTCTGGAACTGTTGGTATACTTGGTGATGTCAAATTTTGAATGCTTATATGCAGTAAAAATATTGTTGCTCTATAATTTGATTTAAAAGTGTTTTCGGTCAGACTTTGTTGTTGGGTACGATGCATAGTCAAAATGATGTTTACTGTAGAAATGGTTAATAACAAAGTTGTAGGGAAATTTTTCATCTATCTCTTGTTAAAATTTCAGGGCAATAGGCCAAAGGGTTTAGGAGTTATAGCTGTTTAAAGTTAGTCTCCCGAAATGCTTGTCCTCTAGAATTTCTAGACAGCACTGGATAGATTGCCTGTTTTGGTTAGGATAGAGTGTGAATTCATTCAATAAGAGTTGTAGGAAATTTTATAATATTTCCAGAAAGTCTAAGATGACAGCATTTGGATAAGTAGAACTTCAGTTATGATGTAAACTTGTAACTACCATGTGTAGCTTAGACTTTGCTTTGTGTGAAATTTGTAAGTAGATAGAGAAGAAATATGCACCTACTCAGTTAGCATGAAGTTAGCATTGCTATCATGGTGTAACTTAACATCATTATCGCAGCATGTACCTTTCCATATCACATCATCTATGATCCTTCTTATGCATTCATGAGACTTACTTATGCATATGCATGCAATAGGTGCCACCGAGGATATCACGTTGGTGGAGCTCGACGTCAATCCATAGGAGGAGAATCAGGAGGTGCAACACCAGGAGGTTCCCGAAGAAGGAGAGCCTGAGGTTGATCATCTCCTGGAGTGCCCTGATCATCAGCCAACAACATTCATGAAAGGCAAGCCCCAGAGCATTATATGTCTCCCTACTTTATTAATGTCGCCTAAAGTTATTTGTATTGATACGTTACGTGACAGGAGTTGTTTGGAAACACTTGTTGCATATTACCTTTACTTGACCAGAAATATCTACCATGAATCCTATTTAAGTCTAGGAATGCTTATCATGCTTAGCTATGCTAAGACCGGTAGAAGTCGGGTGATTTCCTGTCACCTACGAGCTATAGGTGATAACTTGATCACGGTTGGCTATATTGTGCTATCGTGGAACATAACCTGGTATAGTTGAATAAATGGAGACCGGGCAGAGTCTTATGTTGTGGTATCATAGTGATTCCATCTGTGTCATTTAAGGACCAGACGTTGGAAGTCATCTTGTCATGTTGAACGCATGCCTCTCACATAGTTGGCTAGATAAGTCGTTCCGACCGTGAAGCCGAGTAGCTCAACTCAGGCCAGGGACACGAGCAGTTAAAGTGCGCACCCTGGAGGTAGTAAGAATGTGCGAAGAGCCAATGGCGTAAGCCCAAGGGCGGGTTAGAGTCCCGAGCCCCCTTGGCAGATTGGTTGTATCTTTGAGGGTGCAACGCTGGTCCTACCCACGATTGTACTTGAGTTATCCCAAAGGTGACCTGATGCGACCCCAACGGGGGAAGTATGGGTGTGTGTTGGAAATAATTCCCCAGCTGTGTAGGAATCGATTCGAATTGTCGTCTCTCCTGGATAGTGAGAACTTGGCTTGAGTACACTTCATCGTAGTAAATGATGGAATTGTTGGTTATGAGATTATGCAAGAACTCAACTAGATATGGTTATTATTGTGATGACCTAATGGTACCAACATGTTTGGCATAGGATAGTTGCTAATCTAGTATAAGATAGGATTAATAACCGGTGATTCACAATTAAAGATATGTTCTTTAACCTATGCTTTTTCTACAAATAATGTCTACCATCTCTACTTATAAAGCCTTGCATACTCCTTGGTGTCTTAGTATATTAGTTGGATGGGTAAGTCTAGCTGAGTACCTTCTCGTACTCAGCGTTTTATTCCCATTGTTGAAGATAATCTTATGTATCATGGCTACTGCAAGAACTGCTTTGCTCCTACAGTGGATGAGGACTAGGACTATGGGCAATGGTCATTCTGTATATCATCTCACCCTTGTGCTTTTGGTTGGAGATGAATATGAAACTGGCTTTGTATTAAACTATGTGTGATATCGATGTTAAACTACTTTGCTTCCGCTACTTTCAAACTTGGTTTGTAATAATTATTCAAACTCTGATGTATGAGAAATATTTGTGAACTGTGATGTAACATGTGACCGGTTATGTTGAATCTCTACGATCTTGGTTTGTATGTTGGTTGTTTGAGATCCTTCAAGATTTCATCGGACTACCGGGTTTATATGGGTTCAAGTATGATGGTTTGATCGTTTCGGTGATTGCTATTGTACTTGTGCTCTTATAAATTAGACGGTTCTGTGACAATAAGTACTCTCAAATAGTTGAGGGTACAAATGTTAAGTCTTGGTGAGATGTGTAGTGAAATCCACAGTAGTTGTTGACCGCAGTTGGAGTTTTATTGTGGAAAAACTCTAAAGAAACAATTGTGGTGTCATTAGTGATGCACACCATAGTATAGGTTGACATGAGGCTTAAGGAACATGCAAAAGGAGGTTAAGGGAATTTGTACCCGGATTTAATAATGGTGGACAACAGCAATAACCATTTAAAGTAAGTTAACTCCTAAGACAACAGGTCAAGTGTGCTACCAAACATATTAACACTAAGTTATATGTTGTAAAGGAGAAAATCCATAATTATTTTGAAAGCATTGAGCACATAAGTATCGAGTAAGTACTTGCGGGTCTACTTACCAAAGACTTACCACCCAGTGCGTTCAGAGAACACATAGTCGACATGGGTTTACGGGAAAGCCTATGATTTCTGGATACTAAGGGACGAGTTGAGTATCTGTTTCAAAACAGAGATGTGCATTGTAGCTGTTAAATCTAATGGCAACTAACTGTGACGATGAGACACGCTCTATGCACTGATCTGTGATGGAATAGGAAAAAAAGTTAAGTTTAAGTCATAAGGTGAGATCAAGGGGGAGAATGTTAGGTTGATCTCCACCAATTGGTCCAAGCCCTTGATCCGCGCCCTGATCGGAGGTGCTCAGCCTTTCTATTGGCTGATGGACTCCCGTCGCGTAGCGCCATAAAAGGGCAGTGGGGGCTGAGGCACAAGACACGAGATTGACCACAGCCGCCAGCCTCACCATGATGTCCTAACCCCAATCCGATCTAGAAGGGAGAGTTGTAAGCGACGAGAAGCGCAATCGCCTTCGCCGCTACCACCAGCGCCGTGCCTGCACTGCTACTACCTACGACGACCTAGCGGGCGCGTCTCTGCTTCTCCTACTCCGACACGTCGCGGTCACCGTGACGGACGCGCCATGGCAGCGACTGCATGTGGAGAGGTATATCACCAAACATATCTAAGTTAAGCAATTTACCCACTGATCTGCACCTAAAGGTTCAAGAAAACTATCAGAGTAGTGGCTTGCAAAGTTCAAAGAAGAGGGGATCAAATATTTAAACAAATAGGAGAACACAACCGAAGTTCATATGCATACAGCATACGGGTGTCGTGAATGAATTCAAGGCGGATACTGCACTGCTGCATTCAACAGGAGATCACGGAGTGCAGTTTAGAATGGAGCACGCCGCACAAGAAAGGATGGGGACGGGATTTTAGGAAACAAAGACGTGATGCCCTTTCTATTTCTTCCTTCCTTTCTATTCGACCAGGGATGTGGTGGGTGTTTTTTACGCTAATTACAGGCGTCGATCGGTGGTAGTGCATCATTCTGTTCTGCCGGTAGATGATATTTGCCGCTTTTTAGTTAATCTGATCTGATCTGAGTTAATCTGATCTGATCTGAGTATCCGTTAGTTCAAACAATCCGTTCCTATTTGTATCCGATAGGCATGATATCTATTTCTGAATTTAAGTCCGTAAAAAAAAGTATCTGCACTCATCCACATATATCATCTCATATTCGATCTGTTTCCGTCCCTAAGTTTAAGGAAATAAATCGCTCTGAATTTTGAAGAAATAAAGCGCTCACGTCAAATGCAGTCTTGCATAGGTTTCTTTGGATCCGGAAAATTGAATCATTACATGAGGAATTCCGTCCTGTCAACACAAGTAAGAAAATTCTATGAAATGATCACATCCTCTATAGAATATCCGAAGGCACATGCACACCGTCGTATTACTAATTATAAATTTTCCGTAATGCATACGAGACATCAATTTAGGAGTGTCACGTATCGTCCAAAAGTACAATGCCAGTTTGGTTTCTAAAATAGTCTTTTTTTTCCAAAGTTTAACCAAATTTATTAAAAAAATAAAATCAGACATCGACAAAATCAAATTAGTATTTATAAAAATGCATTATGAAATATGTCTTCATAATGTATTTATTTCATGTTGTAGATGTTAATATATTTTTCCTAAAAATTGTCAAAATTAAATAAGATTGACTTAGGACAAAACTGAAACAATCTCCATTTTGGCATAGTTTTCAAATCAGTACAGTATTAACAATAAATCCATGCACTTAAGTTAAACTGGTCTTGGATAATGCTATTAAGTTTCAATCATCAGAAATCAAGAGAATATCAGTGAGGCAAACTGATCTAAAGCACAATCTTGCACAATGTCTATTCTTCAGTTTGCCGTGTTAACATCTACCAGCAAAAGATAAGTACATCACTCGACTGCACCAAATTCAAATTATACAATGTTTCAGACTTGTCCAACTGCTGAGCCAAGTCAGACTTTGGATTCTTTGACCGTGGATTCAGATATTCCTCGGTTTTCCTCTTCTTGGCCTGAGCAACCAATCTTTTAACGTAAGAAACATAAGCATCAACATCAAATTTTCTCTTGCAACCAGCATAATTCATATAACGTATCTTTCCAAATACCGGACGTTCCTTCCAACCCTAAAAAATAGAAGCATAATCTCTTACGATTAAAAAACATCGACAAAGATTTTGCAGTTCTTCCCTATGAAGGGAACCACCAAAGTTCACCAACCTGATCATGGAGGCCACAAATAGACCACATGCAACCAACATAGCCATTGGGATCCCTCCATCGATATGATACTGCAAAATATTGATAAAGTTAGACTATTTCATAACATACTTTTGAACCAACTTGAATGAATACGTTAAGGCAAAGTGCTATTACAAAATCAAATCTATTGACCAGGGAAATGAACTAGACAGCAGGTATCTGCACTACAGGTACATCATCTAGTTGTTTTCAAATCCCACAATATTATTTTCCCGCTTACAATTTCATATCTTAATTAGTTAATTCTAAATCTAAACGCAAATAAAATAAATAACCAACTTAACAAAGTCACTGCTGCTTGGCAGACTGTCAGAGGCAATCTTAACATCTTTTGCCCTAAGAGGATTACAACAACGACAACATAGCCTTTCTGTCCCAAGCAAGTTGGGGTAGACTAGAGTTGAAAACCACCAAGAGCCCCAAGTCACGGTTCAGGCACTTCAATAGCTGCTTTCCAAGTACTCATATTCAAACATATATCTTTAGGTATATCCCAAGCTTTAAAATCTCTTTTTTATTGCCTCCCCCATATCAATTTTGGTCTTCCTCTACCTCTCCTCATATTATTAGCTTAGTTTAGGACTCCACAATGCACTGATGCCTCTAGAGATCTCCTTTGGACATGACCAAACCACCTCAATCGATGTTGGACAAGCTTTTTTTCAATTGGTGCTACCTCTAGGCGATCATGTATATCATCGTTCCGAACTCGGTCCATTCTTGTGTGACCGCAAATCCATCGCAACATACGCATTTCTGTAACACTCAGTTGTTGAATATGTCGAATCTTTGTAGGCCAACATTCTGCTCCATACAACATAGCCGGTCAAATCGCCGTTCTATAGAACTTGCCTTTTAGCTTTTGTGGTACCCTCTTGTCACAAGAATGCCAGAAGCTTGTCGACACTTGATCCACCCTGCTTTCATTCTATGGCTAACGTCCGCATCAATATCTCCATCCCTCGGTAGCATCGATCCCAGATACCGAAATGTATCCTTCTTAGGCACTACTTAACCTTCCAAACTCACATCTCCCTCCTCCTGTACAACTCCACCAAAGTCGCATCTCATGTATTCGGTTTTAGTTCTGCTCAATCTAAAACCTTTAGACTCAAAGGTCTGCCGCCATAACTCTAGTTTTCTATTTACTCCCGCCTGACTTTCGTCCACTAACACTACATCATCAGCGAACAACATACACCAAGGGATATCCCCTTGTATGTTCCTGGTAACCTCATCCATTACCAAGGCAAAGAGATACAGGCTTAAGGCTGACCCTTGATGAAGTCCAATTTTAATCGGGAAGTAATCTGTGTTACCATCGTTTGTTCGAACACTAGTCACAACATTGTTGTACATGTCCTTGATGAGGGTCACGTACTTTGATGGGACTTTATGTTTGTCCAAAGACCACCACGTAACATTTCTTGGTATCTTGTCATAAGCCTTCTCCGAGTCAATGAAAACCAAGTGGAGGTCCTTCTTCTGCTCTCTAAACCGCTCCATAACCTGTCTTATTAGGAAGATTGCTTCTGTGGTTGACCTTCTGGGTATGAAAACAAATTGGTTTGTTGGTATCTGCGTCGTTCCTCGCAGGCGCTGATCGATGACCCTCTCCCATAACTTCATATTGTGGCTCATCAACTTAATTGCCCGATAATTAGTACAACTTTGGATATCTCCCTTGTCCTTATAGATTGGTATCAATATGCTTCTTCTTCACTCCTCAGGCATCTTATTCGATCGAAAGATATTGTTGAACATCTTGGTTAGCCATATTATAGCTATATCCCCGAGACATCTCTACACCTTGATTGGGATACCATTATGGCCCATCGCTTTGCCTCCTTTCATCCTTTTCAAGGCTTCTCTGACCTCCGATTCTTGAATCCTCCGCACAAAGTGCCTGTTAGTGTCATCAAACGAGTCGTCTAGCTGAACGGTGGTGTTCTCGTTCTCACCATTGAACAATTTATTAAAATACTTTTGCCCCAAGAGGATTATGGCACAATATTTAAAATAGTAGATAGACAGAAGATTGGAGGAAGATCAAGTGGACCTTAGTTCGAAAAGTATGGTGACTATTCATTGCTAGAACTGTAAACTGTTACTGTCTTTTCTCCTAACATAAAAAATAGTACTACAAACAACTATTCTTAACCACATTCAAGCCTATAATTATTTGGTGACCTTGGACTGCTAAAATCATAAACTCTACTAGAGGGACAAAAGTACAAAACTTAGACAAAAACAGCTTCAGGAATCAGAAGCACACAGAAACAGTAAAGTCTCAAACTACTGCATCCTAAGCATGGCAGCTGAAAGCCTGAAAGTGTACTTTAGTTGGTGACAAAGTGGATGTTACTGTCATATAGGAAATAATACAGTAACACATTTTGTTATTTGCAGGTTCTTGAAGTACAATGTTATTAGTAATTTATAGAACCCAACACAAAAGTACAGGTAGTTTCTGTTTCCCCCAATTTTTCTTACATTTGGTGAATATAAAAACAATTTTCCCATCAACATGATAAAAAATAAAAGTAGTACAACTCTACAATGCATCTCAAACATTCTTCTAAATTTACCTTGTCATTCAAATATATTGCTATCGAAAGTGCTTCTTCAGGTCCACAAGTCCATTCTAGAATCTTTTTGGCCCAATACATTCTGCAGAAAACTACTGTATCAACACAAAGTAATCTCTTATAAAGAGCATATCAATGCAGAAATAAAGATCAGAATACAATGCTTTCTTGGGGGAAAAGTGGCAAAAAAACAATTCGGATTGGTTTCTCTTATCAAGAATATACAAAAGGTTAGTGCTCCATAGTAAACTCCACCCATATCGGTGGGATCTTAGAAAAATACTTCGTATAAACAAAATAGTACAAAGATCGTGGTATGCTAACTCACACTTCCGTCAAATATAATTGAAAGACTACATTGTTCAAATAGGAACAGAAATCCATGTCTACTCAGAATATGAATGTCTTTGTTCTGTACATGAGAAGACTTAACACAAGCAATTGTCACCAATTCAACAAGTATGTAAAGCCTATGGGCTGATGGAGGCCAGGGCATGAATATTGACTGCGTTATGCACTAATTCTGTAACAAAGTAGATAAACGAAGCCCAAATAATGCTCAATTCTTTATTCGGCCAGCAATGTGGAATGACAATCAGGCAATTCCAACACTATCCTATCATCACAAAAGTAAACAAACAACACATAAATGGGCTCAACCCGTGATATATTAATATAGGTATGGATTATGTTACCGCATAAATCCATGCATTTTCCCATGGTGCACCATCTCCAATTGAGATGCATTCCATAGCTGATAAAGGTTGGGAAATGAAGGACACATAGTCCAGTCAGGAAGTAGATCAAAATGAATTCAATAACTTCAGTAGAGTACAAGGAATATGCTAATACAAACAGGATAAGATGTTTTGGCATTTTCAAGCTGCTCCCTCCTGTTAGCCAAAATAGAATGCTAGTTAACAAATAGCCATGTCAAGCATGAGCCTTTCGCCTTAGTCATGCCAAGCAGGCAGATAAATGTAATTAGCACATACAACTAACTTACGTATAGATATGCTCTCTTTTATCACCAGCGTGATCCATTAACGTCTTTCTAGCCCACTCCCATGCACCAGCCAGTGAATCATAGTGAGGCTGGTAATAGCAGAAATTGTCAGCTAGTTCCCTCCTTATTATCAGCTCCTCCAAGAAAGCATCCACTGACTGTATCCAAAAGCCTGTTCGTTTCGTCGTAAACGATCGTGGATTATTTACTGCTGGCTGGTTTAGTGTGAGAGAAAAATACTGTTCCAGCTTATAATCCACGATCGTATACGAGCAAGCGAACAGGCTGGTTGGTGTTTTTTACGCTAATTACAGGCGTCGATCGGTGGTAGTGCATCATTCTGTTCTGCCGGTAGATGATATTTGCCGCTTTTTAGTTAATCTGATCTGATCTGAGTATCCGTTAGTCCAAACAATCCGTTCGTATTTGTATCCGATAGGCATGATATCTATTTCTGAATTTAAGTCCGTAAAAAAAAGTATCTGCACTCATCCACATATATCATCTCATATTGGATCTGTTTCCGTCCCTAAGTTTAAGGAAATAAATCGCTCTGAATTTTGAAGAAATAAAGCGCTCGCGTCAAATGCAGTCTTGCATAGGTTTCTTTGGATCCAGAAAATTGAATCATTACACGAGGAATTCCGTCCTGACAATACAAGTAAGAAAATTCTATGAAATGATCACATCCTCTATAGAATATCCGAAGGCACATGCACACCGTCGTATTACTAATTATAAATTTTCCGTAATGCATACGAGACATCAACTTAGGAGTGTCACGTATCGTCCAAAAGTACAATGCTAGTTTGGTTTCTAAAATAGTCTCCTTTTTTCCAAAGTTTAACCAAATTTATTAAAAAAAATAAAATCAGACATCGACAAAATCAAATTAGTATTTATAAAAATGCATTATGAAATATGTCTTCATAATGTATTTATTTCATGTTGTAGATGTTAATATATTTTTCCTAAAAATTGTCAAAATTAAATAAGATTGACTTAGGACAAAACTGAAACAATCTCCATTTTGGCATAGTTTTCAAATCAGTACAGTATTAACAATAAGAGCTCTTTTATAGTGGTTGGAGGTACTTCTGGGTTCCTCTCGGTTCCTAAGCAAATTATTAGCTCTAATTATTTTTATGCGTTGAAGGTTAGGATGGTAATTGCGCCACCGTCCACGTCCACGTCCTCGGCTGCACTGTCACCGCCAACCCGGCCAACGTCAAGTACATGCTCAAGACCAACTTCGACTACTTCCCCAAGGGTAAGACCTTCGCCGTGCTCCTCGGCGACCTCCTCGGCTGCGGCATCTTCAACGTCGACGGCGACGCCTGGCACCACCGGCGCAAGATGGCCAGCCTCGAGCTCGGCAGCGTCGCCGTCCACTCTTACGCCTACAAGATCATTGCCCAGGAGGTGGAGGCCTGCCTCATGCCGGTCCTCGTTGACGCCACCGACAGGGGCGCCGTCGTCGACCTCCAGGACGTGTTCCGGCGCTTCGCCTTCAACACCATCCGCAAGATCTCCTTCGGCCTCGACCCGGGATGCCTCGAGCGCGAAATGCCCATGTCCAAGCTCGCTGGCGCGTTCGACACGGCGACGCGGCTTTGCGCCATGCGCGGCGCGGCGGCGTCGCCGCTATGGAGGATGAAGCGCCTGCTCAATATCGGGTCCGAGAGGGAGCTCAAGAAGGCCATCAAGGTCGTCGACGAGCTGGCGGCGGCGATGATCCGGGAGCACCGGAAGCTTGGCTTCACCAACAGCCACGACCTCCTGTCCCAGTTCATGGCCTCCGTCGGCGACGCGCACGCCTTCGACGACAAGTACCTCCGCAACATCGTGGTCAGCTTCCTCTTCACCAGGCGCGACACGGTGTCCTCCGCGCTCACCACGCTCTTCATGCTCCTGTCCAAGAACCTCGACGTGGCGACGGCCATGCGCGCGGAGGCCGGCGATGACTCGACACTGGTCACCTACGAGCACCTCAAGGGCCTGCACTACAGCCACGCGGTGCTCTACGAGAACATGCGCATGTTCCCGCCCGTGCAGTCCGACTCCAAGTTCTGTGCCGCCACCGCCGTGCTCCCCGACGGCACCTACGTGTCCAACGGCACGCGCGTCATGTACCACCCCTACGCCATGGGCCGCATGCCGCGCATCTAGGGAGCCGACCACGACAAGTTCCGCCTAGACCGGTGGCTCACCGGCGCCGACGGGTCCTTCGTGCCGGTTAACCTGTACAAGTACCCGGTGTTCCAGGCAGGCCTCCGCATATGCCTCGGCAAGGAACTCGCCATCACCGAGATGAAGGCGGTCTCCGTGGCGGTGGTGAGGGCATTCGACGTCGAGGTGGTCGGGGAGAGTGGCAGCGGAGCCTGCGCGCCAAAGTTCGTGTCTGGGCTAAATTTACTATTCTACCCTTAATTACATAAAACAATTTCGAAAATAGAATTATCCCATCTTTTTTTAAGGGCTCATCACACCAATTTTTAGTATGCACTTGGTGCATATGATCCCACCATTTAGTACGCACTCGGTGCTTATCTAATTGGTTCCTCTTTGTTCCTCTGCCTTTTTAGCCATCGGATCGGCCCTCATGAACCGTCCATTTTCCGACAACCATTGTAAAAATTCTCAATCTTTTAACGTACAAAACATAAGCATCAACATCAAATTTTCTCTTGCAACCAGCATAATTCATATAACGTATCTTTCCAAATACCGGACGTTCCTTCCAACCCTAAAAAATAGAAGCATAATCTATTACGATTAAAAAACATCGACAAAGTTTTTGCAGTTCTTCCCTATGAAGGGAACCACCAATGTTCACCAACCTGATCATGGAGGCCACAAATAGACCACATGCAACCAACATAGCCATTGGGATCCCTGCCATCGATATGATACTGCAAAATATTGATAAAGTTAGACTATTTCATAACATACTTTTGAACCAACTTGAATGAATACGTTAAGGCAAAGTGCTATTACAAAATCAAATCTATTGACCAGGGAAATGAACTAGACAGCAGGTTTCTGCACTACAGGTACATCATCTAGTTGTTTTCAAGTCCCACAATATTATTTTCCCGCTTACAATTTCATATCTTAATTAGTTAATTCTAAATCTTAACGCAAATAAAATAAATAACCAACTTAACAAAGTCACTGATGCTTGGCACACTGTCAGAGGCAATCTTAACATCTTTGGCCCCGTTCGGATGGTATGGTTCTGGAAGGATTTGGATGGTTCGGAGGAATTCTGGAGGAATCTGTGAGAGGAAAACACTGTTCCGGATGAAAAAAAAGAAGCGGATCAAGCCGGGTTTAAGGGCACGCGAACAGGGCCTTTAGCCCCAAGAGGATTACAACAACAACAACAACAACAACAACAACAACAACAACAACAACATAGTCTTTCAGTCCCAAGCAAGTTAGGGTAAGATAGAGTTGAAACCCACCAAGAGCCCCAAATCACGGTTCAGGCACTTCAATAGCTGTTTTTCAAGTACTCGTATTCAAACATAGATCTCTAGGTATATCCCAAACTTTCAAATATCTTTTTATTGTCCCCCATGTCAATTTCGGTTTTCCACTACCTCTCCTCATATTATTAGCTTCACTTAGAACTCCACAATGCACTGGTGCCTCTGGAGGTCTCCTTTGGACATGACCAAACCACCTCAACCGATGTTGGACAAGCTTTTCTTCAATTGGTGCTACCTCTAGGCGATCATGTATATCATCGTTCCGAACTCGATCCATTCTTGTGTGACCACAAATCCATCGCAACATACGTATTTCTGCAACACTCAGTTGTTGAACATGTCGAATCTTTGTAGGCCAACATTCTGCTCCATACAACATAGCCGGTCTAATCGCCGTTCTATAGAACTTGCCTTTTAGCTTTTGTGGTACCCTCTTGTCACAGAGAATACCAAAAGCTTGTCGCCACTTGATCCACCTTGCTTTCATTCTATGGCTAACGTCTGCATCAATATCTCCATCCCTCTGTAGCATCGATCCCAGATACCGAAAGGTATCCTTCCTAGGCACTACTTGACATTCCAAACTCACATCTCCCTCCTCCTATATAACTCCGCCAAAGTCGCATCTCATGTATTCGGTTTTAGTGCTGCTCAATCTAAAACCTTCAGACTCAAGGGTCTGCCACCATAACTTTAGTTTCATATTTACTCCCGTCTGACTTTCGTCCACTAACACTACATCATCAGTGAACAACATACACCAAGGGATATCCCCTTTTATGTTCCTGATAACCTCATCCGTTACCAAGGCAAAGAGATACGGGTTTAAGGCTGACCCTTGATGAAGTCCAATTTTAATCAGGAAGTAATCTGTGTTACCATCGTTTATTCGAACACTAGTCACAACATTGTTGTACATGTCCTTGATGAGGGTCACGTACTTTGATGGGACTTTATGTTTGTCCAAAGACCACCACATAACATTTCTTGGTATCTTGTCATAAACCTTCTCTGAGTCAATGAAAACCAAGTGGAGGTCCTTCTTCTGCTCTCTAAACCGCTCCATAACCTGTCTTATTAGGAAGATTGCTTCTGTGGTTGACCTTCCGGGCATGAAACCAAATTGGTTTGTTGGTATCTGTGTCGTTCCTCGCAGGCGCTGATCGATGACTCTCTCCCATAACTTCATATTGTGGCTCATCAACTTAATGCGGAGTGGGACGTTACGACCCGCTGACAACGCCAGGGCATGGCATCATTAGCGGACTGGTGCCCGACGTGGGGCTGTCCCTGTCACCACCTGCCGTGTCAGCTGGGCCCGCATAGAGGAAAAGGAAGGCCCAACAATCCTGAAGGACTTCCTCTCACTCTCGTTCTCCTTTTTTCTCCCGTTGTAACCCGTGCTTTCCCTTGACCTATAAAAGGGAATGCAGGGCACCCCACTAAGGGGCATCGAACAAACGATCGGATCACAAGAGAACTCATCGCACCGCATCACATCAGAACCACTAGCATCGAGCCTCGAACACATAGCCGAGCAGCGACCAAGCTCTTAGCACCCATTCGTTCTTTCCATCAGAAACTTGGGACCTGTCCCTCTCTCGCCCGTTTGTAACCCCTACTACGAACTTTTTTGTGCTAGTAACACGAGCAACAGCAACAAACTGGACGTAGGAACATTCTGCCCGAACCAGTATAAACCCCGTGTCATCTTAGCATACCATCCGAGCCAGACACGTAATAATACAAATTTACTCGTTGGTGTTTACTTGAAACACCGACAGTTGGCGCACCAGGTAGGGGCCTTTTGCGCGTCTCGACATCCAACACCAGGCTTCGGATGGTCAATCACGACATCAGCTGGGCCCCAGGTGCACACGTGCGCTTCGGGGGCCTGGACTTCATTGTCACGACGGAGGGGGAGTTGGCGATGGCTCCCGCCGTCGTCCGAGGCGCTTGAGAGCTACAGCTGCACGCACCGAAGGCCCGTGCCCCTGGGAGCAACCAGCCCCTCGACTTCGACTACGGGAGGTTGGAGTGCCAGCTCAGCGCCTTCCTTGGACCTTGACCGACCCAGGAAGACCAGTGCCACCTCACCTTCTCATTCGCCAACGTCATGGCACGGCTCGCCGGAGGAGAGCCCCTCTCCCAGAAATACCTCATCCGGAGTGCCCCGACAGTGCTCCCGTTCGGTCTCCGCAACGCCGCAAAGACTATTGGCCACCTTATGGCGCCACGCATGCCTCCATCTCCCGCGAACAACGAGTTCGTGGGGGTGACCGAATATGTCGTGGAGTCTTTCCACGACCTCCTCGCAAAGTCGGAGTCGCCCTCCAGCTCTGACTCCAGCAGGGGAAGCCATCACCCCTCTCGTGAATGCTTCATGGTAGGTACCTCCGAAGGGCACGTCGAAAGCATCCAAGAGGAGGCTACCCTGATGAACGACCTCGACAACGAGGTCGAGGGTGAGGCAGGGGCCCCACCCCGCCTGCGGGTGGAGCAGCTGAAGGCCCGGCACCGAGAGCTCGACGAAGCGTGACTCCAGCTCAAGCAGGAACACGCGGAGCTCGATCGCGAGATCAAGCGCCACGGAGACGCTCGGCGCGCATGCGCCATGGCCTGTGACGTGAACTGAAGGATCGTCGAGGACGATGAAGCCCTCCCACACTTCGCCCGGGCGAGCCAGAACATCGCTGCTGTGGCGGCCATGCATCGTGGGGTTCTAGGGGCCGCGACGCACGATGAGCTCTAGGCCCATCACGAGATTCGCACGCTACTCGAGCACGCGGCGGCGCAGCAGGCCGAGAGCTCGCTGTCTCGGAGACGCGATCTCGACGCCAGCCAGCACACGCCCTCAGAGCGACCTGAGAAGGACGCATCAGTCCACCAGGCGCCACAAGGCGGCAGGCCATGCATCGCGGTTCCGGTGCATGAGCGCCTCGGCCGCAACCGTAACGCGCGCGACACCCTCGACGCCCGCAGGCGTGCCCGTGGTGATGCGAGAGAGGGGGCCAGCCGCGGCTACCACCCTCGACGTGACGGACGCTACGACAACGGCAAGGACCGAAATACTCTAGGGAAACGAACCCTGGACTATGGCTCGAGGATTATCGGCTTGCCTGCCAAGCCAGTGGGGTGGATAATGACGATTTCATTATCCGCAACCTTTCATTGTTCATGGTCGATTCGGCGTGGACATGGTTGGAACACCTTCCGCCCAACAGAATCCAAAGTTGGGCGGACCTGAAAGAGATCTTCGTGGGGAACTTCCAAGGCACGTACAAACGCCCTGGGAACCCATGGGATCTCAAAAACTGCCGACAGAAGGCCAGAGAGACCCTCCGTGGGTACATCCGACGCTTCTTCCGGCAGTGCAACGAGCTGCCTAACGTCGCCGACGCCGACGTTATGGGAGCTTTCCTGTCCGGAACCACCTGCGAGTCCCTGGTTCACAAGCTAGGATGTAAGGGCCCGCGAACCACCAAGGAACTCATTGACATCGCCACCACCCACGCCTCGGGCGAGGAAGCGGTCGGAGCAATCTTCGACCGCCTCAAAGGCAAGGCGAAGCGAGACGAGGACGCTGGGGTGGGCGCCTCAAACCGTCCCGTCAAAAAGAACAAGCAGCGGCGTGAAGGCTCGCTCGTGCCCGCCGCCGACCATAGAGGTGGTCGGAAGCCCGCGGAGGGTACTCCGAACCACTTCGAGAAGCTGCTCGAGGGGCCATGCCCAAACCATGCCTTCCCCGTCAAGCATCTGTACAAGGACTGCGGCCTCATGAAGTGGTTCTTGTCCGGAGACTCCAACAAGGGGGAGCACGGAAAGGACCCCAATCCGACCACGGACGACGCCAAGGGGAAGGGCGACGGCTTTCCAACGTCGGATGGCTGACTCATGATCTTCGGGGGATCGGCAGCCTATGACTCCAAGCGCCGCCAAAAGCTCACGCACCACAAGGTCTATACTGCCGAGCCGGCCACGCCTACCTTCCTTTAGTGGTCGGAGGCCGCCATAACCTTATATCGGACCGACCACCCGGAGAGCGTCCCACAACCAGAGAGGTATCCGCTTGTGGTCGACCGGATCATCGGCACGAAGCGGCTCTCCAAGGTACTAATGGACGGAGGCAGCGGCCTCAACATCATGTACGTCGAGACCCTCGATGCCATGGGCATCGACCGATCACGCATCCGGCCGACTGAAGCGCGTTTCCACGGCATCGTACCTGGAAAGCAGGACGTGCCACTTGGGTAGATCGATCTACCCGTCACCTTTGGGAATCCATCCAATTATGGGACGGAGACCCTCACCTTCGAGGTGGTGGGGTTTTATGGAACCTACCACGCCATCCTAGGACGTCCATGCTACGCAAAGTTCATGGCCGTCCCCAACTACACCTACCTGAAGCTGAAGATGCTGGGTCCAGGCGGGGTCATCACCGTCGACACCTCATTTTAGGGCGCCTACGAGTGCGAGGTCGAATGTTGTGATCACACCGCGGCAATCCTCACCTCCAAGGAGCTTGCGGCCATCAGAAAGGAGGTCGTCGAAGAAACGCCCGACCACCAGAGGTCGGCCGGGTCTTTTGAGTCGGTGGAGGGCGCTAAGGAGGTCCTCATAGACCCCAGCGGCTCCAAAAGCAAAGTGGTGCGTATTGGCACAGCGCTTTCCTCCGAATACGAAGGCGCGCTCGTCGACTTCCTCCGCGCCAACAAAGACATCTTTGCGCTGAAACCCTCGAACATGCCAAGCATTCCGAGAGAAGTCGCTGAGCATACCTTGAAGATCAAGCCAGGCTCCAAGCCGACGAAGTAGCGCCTGCGTCGCTTCGATGAGGGGAAACACAAAGCCATCGGCGAGATCTCGAAACTTTTGGCGGCTGGATTCATCAAGGAAGTGTACCACCCAGAGTGGTTTGTCGCAGAACCGACCAATTTATAAGAATACAAGTACAATGGCAATCCGCAAGCGGTCGCACTGTCATACTTGAACCCATATAAACCCGGTAGTCCGTCGAGTACCACGACGGGTCTCGATAAACGATTTACAACAACCAAGATCGTACGAGATTCAACATACATGCCACATATTACATAAAGTTCACAGATACTTTTCATCATCAAAGCGAATAAAAGTTATTACAAAACGAGTTTGATAAATAAAGCGGAAGCAAATAAGTTCGAAAATAAAGTTGCCAACATAGTTTGATACAGTGCCATGCCGGATCACGATCCACAAAAGCAAGGATAGGAATTACTAAGGAAGCTCTGCCCAAGGCTTACTCCTCATCCACTGCCGGGATAGAAGCAACTCTTGCAATAACCATGATACACAAAGTGCCATACGCAACATTGGGAAAATAAACCACGAGTACGAGAAGGTACTCACTAGACTTACCGTCATGAACCAGAAATAAAATGACTCCAAGGAGTATGCAAATTTGTATAAGTGGGCGTAACTTGACAACATTTTGCGAAAAAGGCAATTGATCCGTTGTACAATTATGATTCCTTTATCAAGTTAATTATAACTATCCATTTCTAGATTAGCAACTATCCTGTGCCCAACATGTGGTATCATTTAGAAGCATACAATAGTAACCATAGCAGGTATTGCAATTCCATTTTCGTCCAGAACCATCATGTTCCATGTCTGATTACTACGATGTTGGAGCTAGCCAAGTTTCTCACTATCCGGAGAGGCGGCGATTCGAATCGATTTCAACCAGCTGGGAATTTATTCCTAACACAAACCCAGGCAGACCAGATCAACGGTCACCTTAGGTCACCTTTGGTACAACTCCGGTACACATTTCGCGGGTCCGTACCGCGCCGCACAATCTGGAACACCAGATGCCAGGATGCTCAGGCCAAGCCTGCCCTTGGGCTCAGTCTGATCGTTCCCGGAAGGAGCGCAATGAAACGATTCCCTACTGAGTTGAATTACTCGGCCAGCGGTCGAAGCAATTATCCGGCCAGCTAAGTGAGAGGCATGCGTTCAATCTTGTCGGAAGTTCCAACAGCAGATGCGGTCCTTGATCGACACAGACGGGGATAGATCCACACCCAAGACCTCCATGCCTTGTTGTTTCTCTATCGACATCCCGCTTGGGTCTCCATTTACATTAACCATGGTTCCTTTCCACAATGACAATTATGACCAATCATGCTCGGTATCCACCTATATCTCGCGGTGGTGGAAATCACACGACTTCTACCGGTCTAAGCATGGCTAAGCATATATTCGATCCTGGACCTATACCCGGTTAAAGGTGTAATATCCGGACAAGGAATGTACATGCATCAAGTGGTTTCATTCAACTCTTATAACCTAATGCATCAATCATAAGTACGTAATTAAACATTTGTAAATTCTTTGGGGAGACTTATAATGCTCAAGGGCTTGCCTCATGCAGAAAGGAAGTAGAGGCGATGGTCGGGGCACTCAGGAAGCTCTTGAGGGTTCTGCTCCACGCCGGGAGCTACGACTTGCGGATCCTCCTGCGGGTTCCTTCCTCTGCTTCTTGAATTCAACAACGTGATCTCTTCCTCCGATCCTAGATGCATGAGTATGGTATAAGTATTACGAATGCATATATGTTAACAAGTGCATCACGTTGTTTGAGTAGGTGCATATCTCTTCTCGCTTACTACTTAACTACTTCTACAAAGCATCGACTATGCCATAAGCAGTATCTACTTGTTTCGCTCATAACTGGAGTTCTACAAATCCAAATCCAGTGATCCTGGACTATCTGGAAAGCTTATCAAATTTTCTACAACTTTGTTATTAACCATTTTACAGTACACATCAGTTTCAACATGCAAATCCTCACATTCTAGAATCAGTCCGGAAATGACTTGACATGCAACATAAAGTAAGAATACTTCTACTTCAGGTAATCATTCAAAATTTGACAACCTAGAACCTACCAATAGTTTAAGCATACCAAACATAGTTAAGATAATAAAATGGCAAAGCCCAAACCATTTATTAAATTGCCTTTATCATTTTATTTAGATATCTAGGTTAAATAATAAATGTATATCAGATGTGCTTAATAAATTCTCAAAAATTTACAGAGCCTTACTAATGCTATCAAAGGACTACTATAAAATTTCATGTCATTTTACTAAGTAGAACATCCTATACAAAATGATAAGGAAGCAAGGCTTGAAATAGCATAAATGGAAAATCCTATTGAAAAGTGTCAAACAACAGATTTCATATTTTTCTTAGCATCCATATGGTACTAGTATCACCTCCAACAATTTTCATGAATTTTGGACTCATACTTAATTTATGAAAATTCATGCAAGGATTAACTAGTCATAAAAGAAAAATCTATAACTTTAAATCTACCCATGCACTGATCCTCAAATTTTTCCCTGAGTTCACACATGCTAAGATTAGTTCACCACAAAATTTCATAATTTTTGGAGCACAGGAACTCTAGATATAAAATAAACAAATTTGAATGCATTCAAAAGCACATTTGAAATCCCTATTTAAATCTCCAGAAATTTCTACTGTTGAAACCAAGAACATATTTTTCCAAAATACTACACTTCCTAAGCAACACACTCATATTTATTTCACCATTTTTGGAGCTACCAAACTAAAGATACAAAATAACAAAACAAATCAAAAAGCTGCATTCAAAATGAGTTAGCACCTTTTACTTACGTCACGACAGGTGGGACCCACTGGTCGGGGGACCCCAGCGTCGATGACACGGAGCAGAAGCAGCGGCTTCTTGGGCTTCTGGTGGCTGCGGCTCGACGACAGCGAAGCACGGCCGTGGTGAGGTCATCGGTAGGACCTACACGACTGGCGAACCTATTGAGCCACTGGCCAGCCCTATTGTCGACCCTAGAGCTGGCGGCGGCATGGCCATGGCGAGCGGCGAGGGTGGACCACGGCAAAAACGCCCGGCGGCGTCCTCGGTGGCCCGACCTAAGGTTCGGACGAGCACCAGGGTACTGGCGGACCTAGCGCTAGCTAGCTAACGCTTGGAGAGGGGGATCGTGGCGGCGTGGCCCACGGCGGACCAGGGCTCACTGGCGGAACTCCGCGGCGGGCGGTGCGGGCTAGAGCTCACCGAGCTTAAAGCGGCGGCCTCGGTGGCGCAGGAGTCATGGGGAAAACGGCTATGCGGTTGCGGTGATGGAGAAGCGGCTGGCGAGGCTTGTGCCGTCGCGACTACTGGTGGCGCTGCGGGGAGTTCGACGGTTATGCTTGCGGTAGCTGCTGGACGGCGAAGGAGACCGAGGTGAAGTGAAAAAGGGCGTGGTGAGTGCGGGTAGGCGTTGGCGTGATGAAGGCCGCGCTCGGGCGCGGCGTGGCCTCTTGTGGTCGAGAAACGGCGACGCAGCGGCCGACGGAACCTCCTCCGCGGCGGCTACTCGCTTCTCAAGCTGGTCGGCCACTGTGCCGATCGATTCAGTCGATTCAGACGCGATCGGAGAGGCCTGACAGAGCGTTTCCAAGTCGATAAATCCGCTGATCCGTGGCTCCTTCGTGCAAATGCCCAACATGAGTTTCGTAGCCCAAGGTACCAGCTACAACTCTTATTCAAAGATCAAGCTCGAATTCGTAACAGCTAGGGAGAAAATCCAATCCAAAGTCAGGCTGACAGCACTGTCAGTGATCAAGACTTAGAAAAATTTCGTGAAGTGTTGAAAAGGTTGTTTTCCGATTTTTGTGAGCTAAAAAGGACTAGGCTATGCACATTATTAGTTCATGACCCAAAAAAGAAAGTTGTTCTCCATGACACATACTACAACTTTGCTTTAGTACCCACATACATGCATAGTCTCTAGCACCTATTTCGAACTTGGTCAAACATGTCACTTTTAAAAGATGGTACCCACTTGGGCTATGACCTAATGACCTAATTAGCCCTAGCCATGAATATCAAAGTTGTTTATAAGGATACTCTAAACATGTTTAAGCAATTCACAAGGTCACACAATCATTACATGTATTAGTCACTCATGATCATATGTATATGTTCCAAGAAATACGAGATAACAAGCAATGTTTCATATGTTTCGATCGAATGTTTCAATTGAAATGATGATTTATGAATGCTTGATGCTCATGCTCATGTTATGCAAGTCAAGTTATGCAAAGCTAACACCCGAGGTGTTACAGCCCCTCCCCCTTATAAAAATCTCGTCCCGAGATTTGCAAGACCTACCATTCTTGGAAAAAGGCGGGATAAACTTCTTGCAGATAATCTTCTCTTTCCCACGTAGCATCTTGTTCACTATGATTGTTCCACACCACCTTATAGAACTTGATAATCTTACTCCTTGTCACTCTCTCCATCTCTTCTAATACCCGAATTGGTTTTTCTTCATAGGTCAAATCCGATTGAAGCTGCACGTTGGTGGGTGCAATAGCTTCTTCTGGTACTCGAAGACATTTCTTTAGCTGAGAAACATGGAACACATCAAAGATGGCACTCATCTCTGGTGGAAGTTGTAACTTATATGCAACCCTCCCTTTTCGTTCCAAAATTTTGTATGGCCCTACATATCTTGGTGAAAGCTTCTTTTTCATCCCAAATCTTTTCACGCCTTTCATGGGTGATACTCTCAAGTATACATAATCACCCACTTCAAAAGTTAGTGGTCTTCTTCTTCTGTCGGCATAACTTTTCTGTCTTGATTGAGCTGCCTTCATGTGGTGTTGGATGATACGTACTTGCTCTTGGCTTCATTTACAAAATCAATACCAAAGTATCTCCTTTCACCGGGCTCAATCCGGTTCAAAGGAGTTACGCACTTTTCGCCATACAAGGCTTCAAATGGAGCCATTTTGATACTCGCTTGATAAGCTGTTGTTATAGGAGAATTCAGCTAAAGGTAACCATTTCTCCCATGAACCTTTTGAAGATATAACACAAGCTCTAAGTAAATCTTCTAGGATTTGGTTCACTCGCTCTATCTCATCTCTGAAGTTTGCGGATGATAAGTTGAACTTCGATGAGCTTGGTTCCCAAAGCACGGTGTAAGTGCTCGAAACGAGCTATGAGCTGTGGTCCTCGATCCGAGATTATAGTCCTGGGTACTCCATGCAATTTCACGATCTGGGAAACATATAACTCAGCATATTTACCCGCGTGATAGGTTGTGTGAACTGGTACAAAATGTGCGGACTTGGTGAGACGATCAATAATGACCCAGATTGAATCGTGACCTTGTGGTGTCGTTGGAAGGCCTGTGATAAAGTCCATGCTGATCTCTTCCCATTTCCATCCTGGAATAGGCAGTGGCTGAAGTAATCCAGCGGTTTTCATATGGACGGCTTTCACTCTACTGCAGTTATCACACCTAGCAACGTAGGCTGCGATCTCTTTCTTCATCTTAGTCCACCAAAAACGGGTTCTTAAATCTTGATACATTTTACTACTACCCGGATGGATAGACAATTTGGATGAATGAGCTTCTGCTAAAATTTGATTCCTTAGCTCACGGTCCTTTGGCACCACTAGTCGGTCCTCGAACCATAATACACCTCTTTCGTCCAATCTAAAATGTTTGGTTTCTTGCTCTTGCATTTTTCTCTTGATGTGATTTATTCCCACATCTGTCTGCTGTAACTCTATGATTTTGCCTCAAGTGAACAACTAATTGTGATATTGTGTAGTACAATGAGGATGTAACAAGTTGAATCCATCTTCGAAGTAATGCTTCTCTGATTGTTGCAATGAGATTTCCGACTAAGTGCATCGGCTACTACATTTGCTTTACCCGGATGGTAATGCACTTCTAAATTATAGTCCTTAATCAATTCTAACCATCTTCGTTGTCTCATGTTCAGCTCGGCTGGGTAAAGATATACTTGAGACTTTTGTGGTCGATAAAGATATGACATACATTGCCCAACAAGTAATGTCTCCATATCTTTAGTGCATGGACAACATTTGCAAGTTCCAAATCATGTGTAGGGTAGTTGACTTCATGTTTTCTCAATTGCCGTGAGGCATATGCAATTACTCTCCTTCTTGCATAAGCACACATCCCAAACCTATTCACGATGCATCACAAAATACATCAAAAGGCTTTTCAATGTTTGGTTGTGCTAACACAGTCTTTGTAGTCAATAAAGTTACGAGGGTGTGAAAAGTCGTTTCACATTCGGTGTCCATTTGTACTTCTCATCTTTACGAAGAAGTAGTCCGGTCATAGGCTTAGCTATCTTTGAAAAATCTGGAATAAACCGCGATAGTATCCTCGCTAACCCTAGAAAACTCCGAACTTCATGAACCGAAGTTGGGGCTTTCCAATCCATGACCTCTTGTACTTTGGATGGGTCTCTTGAGATTCCATCTCTTGATAAAATGTGACCTAAGAAAGGTACTTTGCTCATCCAAAATTCACATTTGCTAAACTTGGCATATAGCTTATGCTCCCTCGATCTGGATAGGACAATCCTCAAATGCTCTTCATGATCGACTCATTTTACGAATAAATCAATATATCATCAATAAACACGACCACGAACTTGTCAAGTTCGGGCATGAATACCGAGAGTTCATCAAATTGTACATGAAATAATTTGGAGCATTTGTTAGTCCAAAAGACATAACCAAATACTCGTATAAGCCGTACCTCGAGAGAAAGCGTTTTAGGTATATCCTCCCGGTCTAATTTTTATCGATGATAACCTGATCTCAAATCAATTTTGGAGAATACCTTTGCCTTCGCTAAGCGATCGAACAAGATGTCGATGCGGGGCAATGGATATTTGTTTTGATGGTCACTGACATTGAGTGGTGCGTAATCTACACACATCCTTAGTGACTTATCCTTCTTTTTCACGAACAATCTTGGACATCCCCACGGAGATGAGCTAGGTTGGATGAGACCTTTGTCCAATAGATCTTGTAATTGAACCTTAAGTTCTGCTAACTCATTGGGTGGCATTCTATATGGCCTTCTGGATATGGGTGCGGTACCTGGCACTAATTCAATCTTAAATTCCACGTCCCTATCCGGTGGTAGACACTGGTAATTCCTCGGAAATACATCCGAAACTCACAAACCTTCGGGATATCACATATTGTGGTGGTTTGGATAGCACAGCGAAATGTTGGGGTTTGAAATCGCGGGAGAGTGGGACTAGAAAAGCATTCCCTCCCGTGGGTTCTCTCAACATAATAGTGCGGGTGCTAGTGTCAATAAGAACACCATGATCCTTCATCCAATTCATGCCTAAGATTACACTTATTGACAACCCGGGCAATATTATCAAATCTGTGGTGTACTCCCTCCCTTGTATCACGATGAGTACATTTTGACTATCTTTTGGTAATAACGGTACCCCTACTTTGAACTTATGTTAAAACCCCCTTTGTTTACTTCAATTATTTCTTGACCATGTCTAGATGCAAATGCTTGACTCATAAATGAATGAGAAGCTCCCGAATCAAATAAAACAACAGCGGGACACTGGTTGACAAGAAACATACCAGCCGTGACAACTTCTCCGGCGGGCACTTCCTCCACAATGTGTAATGCACTTGTCCTTGGCGTGCCACGGCATTCACCGCCTCGATTGTTCGATTAGGGTTGCCATTCCTCTTGGGGTGGGGCACTCCTTGGACCAATGACCCGGTTGGTTGCGGTTGAAACATGGTTGATTACTTACGAATCTCGTGGAGCTGTCACGATTACCATTTCCCTTTGGTAAGGCAATAGTGAGCATATACGGAACGGTTTCGTGGCTGTTATTACGAGCCTTCGGTGGTGGAGGCTGAACTTGGGTGCAGGTGGCCGGAATTGTGGCCTAGCTGCGATAGGCGCTTTTGATTTGGAAAGATCCCGGATGCACCGCCTCATAGGCCCTCTTGCGACCTTTAGCAACTGCATGCATGTTGTTGTGATTTTCTTGGGTCAAGGCATCACTAATGAATTCATTGTACGTGGTACATCGAGAATTTGCCATAGTCTTCATCAGTTTGGTACCCAATCCTCGCTTGAAACTCTCAATCTTTTTCTCTTCAGTATCCACAAAACCAGGGAGCATATCTTGACAAGTTGTTGAATGCATGCATATACTCTGTGAGTGACTTTTTGTTCCTGAGTGAGCCTCATAAATTAATTTGCTTTCATGCGCATCAGGCCCGGGGGAATATGATGTCCTCTAAAAGCCAGCTTGAATTGTTCCCAAGTCACTCGTGCATTAGCAGGCAGAGACGACAGGAAGTGTGTCCACCAGATTCCTGCTGGTCCTTGCAATTGGTGAGAAGCATACTCTGCTTTCAGATGCTCCGTGATCCTCAACAGACGGAATTTCTGCTCAATGGTATTCAACCATTCATCGGCCTGCAGTGGTTCCTCAGCCACCTTGAAGATTGGAGGCTTCGTGTCCAGAAACTCCTTGAAGGTCTTAGGCTGATTTGGCTCGGCCCCTCGTTGCTTGTGGGTGGTACGAGCGGTGTTTTCTTGCGATAAGGCGCAAAGCTTCTTCCATTGTCCTTTGGCTCCCCAAGAGGCGAGCAAAGAACTCCTGAGCATTTGGCGGCGGTGGTGGTGGTGGTAAGTCATCACCATTGCCATCGTGGATCTACTACGACTCGGCCGCACGGGTGCGCGTCATCTGCGAAGTTGCAACAATAAGCGATTATTGGTTGATGTCAAGAGATTGCAGATGAATCATAATCATGCCAGACTGGAATTACTGGAGAAATTCTCAAATTCACAATAAAAACAGGGGCATAACAATTCATTCTCGCAACATGGCATCCCCAATTTGACCACTTATCGCGCTCATAACGTATGCAAAGTTAAATCGTGATTACCAACAAGGAACGGAATTGCATTGATGTTCATCCAAACATGCGGTTGACATTACATGATAGTCTGGTTACTAAGGCCAAATTCGAACTCTGGTCCATTACATGAATACTGGTGATACATTAGTCCTTCCACTAAGTGCTAAGCGATCTAATCCTCATCATGGTCACTATCGAGGTCGACGCAAGATCATCTCCTTCCTCAGGTCCTACTTCTTCTTCAGGCTCCACTTCTTCTTCTTCTTCGTATCCTTCTAGATCCATTTCTGCGGCTCCAGGTGGAACATAAGGGTGGAGCTGATTGTTCAAAAGATGAACCTCTTCATGTAGATTATCGTTGTACTCTTCCGCATTAGCCAGCGCTTGTCCTAGCTCAAATCTGGCGAGCTCTTAGGACATTTTCCTTGTCCAAGCTGCATTTCATTGATGAGTTAACCGAGTCATCTCTTGATGAGCCTTTCAATCTCGGCGTCGTGCTCCCTCTGAAGGCGACGTCGGTCCTCGTGGCATGACCAAGAGCACAGACACACTGCGTCGAGGCTACCTTCAACCCCATCCAACACTCTCATCATTGCGAACATGGCGCTCATGGAAGGGTTATCACTGCTGTTTTGCCTTTTTCTCGCTGCACCAATCTCCAAAGATTTTCCTCTTGTCTCCTGCTGCCATGAGTCGGTGGAGGGTTACCTCTTGGAAAGACTCCAACAAAGCGGCTGCAGCTCTCGAGGAAAACGCTCCATGATGTCTCTCAGGATCCCAAAGGCTGCCCTGCTAGCTGCTTCTTCAGCAGTCCTACCAGTTGACTCATAACACCAGCCTGTCCACTCAGAATCGTCACCTCGGGGACGAACAACGGCCTCCACAGTAACTAAGAGACCTTCTCCCAACTGCTCATTCGCCCAGAAGTAGCGGGGTTCCATTCCATCAGGATAGCCTACATAACTAAGTACTCTCCACAAGAGTGTAGGCATCCCAAACTCTCAAAGGCGTGTGGCGTTGGTGGGCACGTGGAGCAAGCTGACGGCGGGGAGCTCTGCCTCCGGTGGACTTGCGAGCGGTCTGCTTTGTGCGTGCCATCTGCACCATTAACATGTACCCCTTGGTGAGACAATGCCATAATGGATAAGAGTTACATAACCGAGTAAGAATTTTATAAGGGGAGGAACAATGTAATTATGTGAATGGTAATTATCATGATGCATGCTCGTTCCGTACATCCTCACAAACTTAGGAAAAACTTTGTTTCTAGCGGTGAGACACGGTGGCATACATATCGTTCTCTCATAAATAGCGTAACTAGTCGAGCTACACGTTTACATTGTTAGTGTACCCGCATAAGATCTCATTTCAGCCCTAAACCCATAATGAATATGCGAGAATGTAATTGTAAATACTTCCATATATGTATACCCATACATATACTTCGTATCAATCTACCCGACAAGAATTTAAACCCACAATTAAATACGTACCATATACACATGCAAGCATGCATACATAGCCGTACCAAAGCTACTCTTCCCGACCGCATGCTCACATCTTGCGGTCATACACTCATCTTACCTTGGCGAGAGGCATTTGATCCATACATTACCATTCAAGTGAATGGCATCCATACAATAATAGCACGCCGTATGGACGACGTAAGTAAAAACCCCATGTTAGTACTTAAATAGCCACCTAATAGTCCTTAATTTGGGCATAAGGAAAGTGATCATTGGCACACTTTAGATTTCAAATACCTATTATATAACTATTAGTTGCTAGAAAAGGGTTTTAGGAAAACAAAAACTTTTGTTTTAAATACACTTGTGACAATTAATGTTGAATCTTGCTCGATGCCAATGTGTCATGAATCCGACCAATTTATAAGAATACAAGTACAATGGCAATCCATAAGCGGTCGTCAGACCATCATACTTGAACCCATATAAACCCGGTAGTCCGTCGAGTACCACGACGGGTCTCGATAAACGATTTACAACAACCAAGATCGTATGAGATTCAACATACATGCCACATATTACATAAAGTTCACGAGATACTTTTCATCATCGAGTGCGAATAAAAGTTATTACAAAACGAGTTTGATAAATAAAGCGGAAGCAAATAAGTTCGAAAATAAAGTTGCCAACATAGTTTGATACGATTGCCATGCCGGATCACGATCCACAAAAGCAAGGATAGGAATTACTAAGGAAGCCTGCCCAAGGCTTACTCCTCATCCACAATGGGATAGAAGCAACTCTTGCAATAACCATGATACAAGCAGTGCCATACGCAACATTGGGAAAATAAACCCAGTACGAGAAGGTACTCAAATTAGACTTACCCGTCATGAACCGAAATAAAATGACTCAAGGAGTATGCAAAAATTTGTATAAGTGGGACGTAACTTGACAACATTTTGCGAAAAAAGGCAATTGATCCGTTGTACAATTATGATTCCTTTATCAAGTTAATTATAACTATCCATTTCTAGATTAGCAACTATCCTGTGCCCAACATGTGGTATCATTTAGAAGCATACAATAGTAACCATAGCAGGTATTGCAATTCCATTTTCGTCCGAACCATCATGTTCCATAATACTGATTACTACGATGTTGGAGCTAGCCAAGTTTCTCACTATCCCGGGAGAGGCGGCGATTGAATCGATTTCAACCACCGGGAATTTATTCCTAACACAAACCAGACAGATCGGATCAACGGTCACCTTAGGTCACCTTTGGTACAACTTCGGTACACATTTGGCGGGTCCGTACCGCGCGCCGCTGTCTGGAACACCGGATGCCGGGATGCTCGAGCCAAGCCTCGCCCTTGGGCTCGATCGATCGTTCCCGGAAGGCGCTATGAAACGATTCGGCCCGAGTTGAATTATTTTCGGCAGCGGTCGGAACGAATTATCCGGCCAGCTAAGTGAGAGGCATGCGTTCAATCTTGTCGAAGTTCCAACAACAGTGCGGTCCTTGATCGACACAGACGAGGATAGATCCACACCCAAGACCTCCATGCCTTGTTGTTTCTCTATCGACATCCCGCCCGGTCTCCATTTACATTAACCATGGTTCCTTTCCACAATGACAATTATGACCAATCGTGCTCGGTATCCACCTATATCTCGCGGTGACAGAAATCACCGACTTCTACCGGTCTAAGCATGGCTAAGCATATATTCGATCCACGGACCTATACCGGTTAAAGGTGTAATATCCGGACAAGGAATGTACATGCATCAAGTGGTTTCATTCAACTCTTATAACCTAATGCATCAATCATAAGTACGTAATTAAACATTTGTAAATTACTGGGAGACTTATAATGCTCCGGGGCTTGCCTCGCAGAAAGGAAGTAGGGCGATGGTCAGGGCACTCCGGAAGCTCTTCAGGAGTTACGCTCCACGCCTTCGAGGGAGCTACGGCTTGCGGATCCTCCCTGCGGGTTCCTTCTCCGCTTCTTGAATTCCAGCAACGTGATCTCTTCCTCCGATCCTAGATGCATGAGTATGGTATAAGTATTACGAATGCATATATGTTAACAAGTGCATCACGTTGTTTGAGTAGGTGCATATCTCTTCTCGCTTACTACTTAACTACTTCTACAAAGCATCGACTATGCCATAAAGCAGTATCTACTTGTTTCGCTCATAACTGGAGTTCTACAAATCCAAATCCAGTGATCCTGGACTATCTGGAAAGCTTATCAAATTTTCTACAACTTTGTTATTAACCATTTTTACAGTACACATCAGTTTCAACATGCAAATCCTCACATTCTAGAATCAGTCCGGAAATGACTTGACATGCAACATAAAGTAAGAATACTTCTACTTCAGGTAATCATTCAAAATTTGACAACCTAGAACCTACCAATAGTTTAAGCATACCAAACATAGTTAAGATAATAAAATGGCAAAGCCCAAACCATTTATTAAATTGCCTTTATCATTTTATTTAGATATCTAGGTTAAATAATAAATGTATATCAGATGTGCTTAATAAATTCTCAAAAATTTACAGAGCCTTACTAATGCTATCAAAGGACTACTATAAAATTTTTCATGTCATTTTACTAAGTAGAACATCCTATACAAAATGATAAGGAAGCAAGGCTTGAAATAGCATAAATGGAAAATCCTATTGAAAAGTGTCAAACAACAGATTTCATATTTTCTTAGCATCCATATGGTACTAGTATCACCTCCAACAATTTTCATGAATTTTGGACTCATACTTAATTTATGAAAATTCATGCAAGGATTAACTAGTCATAAAAGAAAAATCTATAACTTTAAATCTACCCATGCACTGATCCTCAAATTTTTCCCTGAGTTCACACATGCTAAGATTAGTTCACCACAAAAATTTCATAATTTTTGGAGCACAGGAACTCTAGATATAAAATAAACAAATTTGAATGCATTCAAAAGCACATTTGAAATCCCTATTTAAATCTCCAGAAATTTCTACTGTTGAAACCAAGAACATATTTTTCCAAAATACTACACTTCCTAAGCAACACACTCATATTTATTTCACCATTTTGGAGCTACCAAACTAAAGATACAAAATAACAAAACAAATCAAAAAGCGCATTCAAAATGAGTTAGCTTTGCTTTACTTACATCGGCACGACAGGTGGGACCCGCTGGTCGGGGACCCCACTGACTCGATGACACGGAGCAGCAGCAGCTTGGCAGCCTCGGCATGGGCTGCTGCTCGGCTCGACGACGGCGAAGCCGGCCGTGGTGAGGTCATCGGTAGGACCTACACGACTGGCGAACCTATTGAGCCACCTAGCCGGCCCTATTGCTGACCCTAGAGCTAGCGGCGGCGGCCATGGCGGAACGGCGAGGCTGGACCACGGCAAAACGCCGGCGACGTCCTCGGTGGCCCGACCTAAGGTTCGGACGAGCACCAGGGTACTACGGCGGACCTAGCGCGCTAGCTAACGCTTGGAGAGGGGGACTGTGGCGGCGTGGCCACGACGACGGGCTCACGGCGGAACTCCGGCGAGGCGGTGTCTTGCGGGCTAGAGCTCACCGAGCTTAAACGGCGGGCATCGGGTGGCGCAGGAGTCGCATGGGAAGACGGCTATGCGGTTGCGGTGATGGAGAAGCGGCTAGGCGAGGCTTGTGCCGTCAACGACTACGGTGGCGGCGCGGGAGTTCGACGGTTATGCTTGCGGGCGCTGCGGACGGCGAAGGAGACCGAGGTGAAGTGAAAAAGGCGTGGTGAGTCTTGGGGGCGTTGGCGTGATGAAGGCGCTTTCGGAGCGCCGGGCGTGGCCTCTTGTGGTCGAGAACGGCGACGACATGCGGCCGACGGAACCTCCACGCTGGCGGCTCTGCTCAAGCTGGTCGGCCTTTGTGCCGATCGATTGATCGATTGAGACGCGATCGGAGAGGCTGACGGTAGCGTTTCCAAGTCGATAAATCCGCTGATCCGTGGCTCCTTCGTGCAAATGCCCAACATGAGTTTCGTAGCCCAAGGTACCAGCTACAACTCTTATTCAAAGATCAAGCTCGAATTAAATAACGACTAGGGAAAAATCCAATCCAAAGTCAGGTGACAAAGACCTGTCGATGATCAAGACTTAGAAAAATTTGAAGTGTTGAAAAGGTTGTTTTCTGATTTTTGTGAGCTAAAAGGACTAGGCTATGCACATTATTAGTTCATGACCCAAAAAAGAAAGTTGTTCTCCATGACACATACTACAACTTTGCTTTAGTACCCACATACATGCATAGTCTCTAGCACCTATTTCGAACTTGGTCAAACATGTCACTTTTAAAAGATGGTACCCACTTGGGCTATGACCTAATGACCTAATTAGCCCTAGCCATGAATATCAAAGTTGTTTATAAGGATACTCTAAACATGTTTAAGCAATTCACAAGGTCACACAATCATTACATGTATTAGTCACTCATGATCATATGTATATGTTCCAAGAAATACGAGATAACAAGCAATGTTTCATATGTTTCGATCGAATGTTTCAATTGAAATGATGATTTATGAATGCTTGATGCTCATGCTCATGTTATGCAAGTCAAGTTATGCAAAGCTAACACCCGAGGTGTTACATGGTTAGCCAATCCTGTTCTTGTACGAAAGAAGAGTGGGAAATAGAGAATGTGTGTTGACTACATGGGTCTCAACAAAGCGTGTCCGAAGGATCCGTTTCCTTTGCCACGCAGAGACCAAGTAGTCGACTCCACCGCGGGGTGTGAAACCCTTTGCTTCCTTGATGCGTACTCTGGGTACCATCAAATCACGATGAAAGAGTCCAACCAGCTCGCGACATCTGTCATCACCCCCTTCGGATCGTTCTGCTACGTCACAATGCCGTTCAGTCTGAAGAACGCTGGGGCTACATATGCTCAAGTGTTTCGGCGACCTCATCGGGCAAACCATTGAGGCCTACGTATCCAAACGGGCTAACCACAGGTCGTGGCTGACCTTGAGCAAACCTTCGCCAAACTCCGAGCGAACGGTATTAAGCTCAACCCCAAGAAGTGCGTTTTTGGGGTCTCGAGGGGTATGCTGCTTGGTTTCATCATCTCCGAGCGTGGCATCGAGGCCAACCCAGAGAAGATCGCAGCCATCACAAGGATGGGCCCGATTCAAAACGTAAAGGGGGTACAGCAAGTTACCGGGTGCCTTGCCACGCTCAGCCGCTTCATCTCGCACCTCGGCGGATGAGGTCTCCCCCTTTATTGGCTTCTAAAGAGGACCGACCACTTCAAATGGACGTCTGAGGCCCAGAAGGCA
Organism: Miscanthus lutarioriparius; assembly: GCA_904845875.1. NCBI lineage: Eukaryota > Viridiplantae > Streptophyta > Magnoliopsida > Poales > Poaceae > Miscanthus > Miscanthus lutarioriparius. Next base: position 70,174,045 of record CAJGYO010000002.1, on the reverse strand, counting down.
CTTGACATGGTCAAGCAGCTTCTGACAAGGGCCCCGATCCTGGTTCCTCCGACCGATGGAGAACTGCTCCTGCTCTACATTGCGGCCACCACGCAAGTGGTTAGCGCCGCCCTGGTGGTGGAGCGAGAAGAAGAGGGACACGCCCTCAAAGTATAGCGTCCCGTGTACTTCATTAGCGACGTCATGTCCGATTCCAAGACCTGCTACCCCCAAATCCAGAAGTTCCTATACGCCGTCCTCATCACCAAGAGGAAGCTGCGCCACTACTTCGAGTCACATCCGGTGACGGTCGTGACATCCTTTCCCCCCAGCGAGGTGGTCCAGAACCAGGATGCCATGAGAAGAATCATGAAGTGGGCGCTCGAGCTGATGGGTCAGGGCATTTCATATGCCTCCCGAACGGCCAAGTCCCAGGTGCTAGCTGATTTCGTTGCAGAGTGGACCGAGATCCAAATACCGTCAGCGGTCGTCGACCAGGAGTACTAGACGATGCACTTCGACGGATCGCTGATGAAGAAAGGCACCGGCGCAGGGCTGGTCTTCGTTTCGCCTCTCGGAGTACGCATGAGGTACATGGTTCACATCCATTTTCCCTCCTCCAACAATGTGACCGAATATGAGGCACTCATCAACGGTCTGCGCATCACCATCGAGCTCGAAATCCGATGCCTTGACGTCTGAGGTGACACCCAGCTGGTCATCGACCAAGTCATGAAGGAGTCAAGCTGTCACAATACCAAGATTGTTGCATACTGCCAAGAAGTCCGTCAGCTGGAAGACAAGTTCGACGGCCTCGAGCTCAACCACATCCCGAGGTGCCTCAACGAGGCGGCCAACGCGCTGGCGAAAGCAGCGTCCGGCCGAGAGCCGGTGCCGGCGTCTTCGCCAGCGATCAGCACCAGCCCTCGGTCCGCTACAAGGAGCCGAAGCTAGCTGGTGGCAGACAGCCTGCCCTAGGCTCGGGGGCTGACCAACCATCGGCTCCATCCGACCCTAAAGTCATGGAGCTCGACGAGGATCCAGCGACAGAGCCCGACCCTCCAGTCGACTAGAAGACACCTTATCTCGTCTACCTCCTCCATGAGGCGCTGTCGACAGACAAGACGGAAGCTCAGCGGCTCGCACGTCGCGCCATGTCCTTCGTCCTCGTTGAGGGCAAACTCTACGAGCAAAGCCACACCGGGATCCTGCAGCGCTGCATCCCTATCGAACAGGGGAAACAGCTGTTGAGCGACATCCATGGTGGGGTCTGCGATCACCATGCCGCGCCAAGGACCCTGGTCGGAAACGCATTCTGTCAAGGCTTCAACTGGCCGACCGTAGTAGCCGACGATGAACGGATTATGCGCACCTGCGAAGGGTGTCAGTACTATGCTCGACAGACTCACCTACCAGCCCAAGCGCTCCAGAAGATCCCCATCACATGACCATTCACGGTCTGAGGGCTCGATCTGGTCGGACCCCTCAAAAGGGCGCCCGGGGGCTACACCCACTTGCTTGTCACCGTAGACATGTTTACAAAGTGGATAGAGGCTCGGCCGATCTCTGCGATCAAGTCCGAGCAGGCCGTGCTGTTCTTCCTCGACATCGTCCATCGCTTCGGAGTCCCGAACTCCATCATCATGGACAACGGCACTCATTTCACTGGAAAGAAGTTCCTCCGATTCTGCGATGAATACCACATCCGGGTCAATTGGGCCGCCGTGGCGCACCCCCGCATGAACGGGCAAGTCGAGCGCGCAAACGACATGGTCCTACAGGGCCTCAAGCCGAGGATCTTCAACCAGTTAAACAAGTTTTGCGAACAATGGGTCGCCGAACTTCCCGCGGTGCTCTGGAGCCTGAGGACGACCCCGGCCGGGCCACCGGCTACACGGCATTCTTCATGGTCCACAGTTCTGAGGCTGTCCTCCCAACCGACCTCGACTATGGAGCGCCAAGGGTCAGGGCGTACGATGAACAGGGAGCCAAGGCGTCCCTCGAGGACGCCATAGACCAGCTAGATGAAGCACGCGACGTCGCCTCCTCCGCTCGGCCAACTACTAGCAGGCGTTGCGCCGGTACCACAGCCGACGAGTGCGGGGTCGGGCCTTCAACGTCGAAGACTAGGTTCTCCGTCTCGTCCAGAGCAGCAAGGACCGCCACAAGCTCTCTCTCCGTCGTGGGAGGGACCGTATGTCGTCGCGGAGGTGCTCCGACCAGACGCCTACAAGCTCAAGACCATCGACGGCGAGGCCTTCGCCAATGCATGGAACATCGAGCAGCTACGTCGCTTCTACCCTTAATAAACACACACTTTCTCTTATCAGTTTCGCTTTCGAACTCCCCGACCTTTAGTGACACTCGACCCCAGCGACGGCGAGGGGGTCGGGCCTCACTCGGGGGCTAATAAGAGCATATCCATCCAGTAGACAATCTCTACGTCCGACCCTTTCTCACGATTAAGGCCCAAAGGCGAAGTTTGCGGAAACAAACCCTGAGTAAAACTGGTTGGACTGCGAGAAACATAAGCCTCAACGGCTACGGCGCGTTTGCTCACCAGCGTGATCAGAGTTTTCTTTCTACACCCTGGGCTTTTTTGGCCTTAGTCACAAAAAGTGTCGGTACGCGTTTAAGAGTATCTGGTGGGCAAATGTTTCTCTATGTTCAACCCACTCTCACGTTAAGACGTAGGAGCTAGGGTTACGCGAATAGACTCTGAGTATAACTGGTCGGACTGCGAGAAACCTACGCCCCAACGGCTACAACGTCTTTGCTCACCAGCGTAATCAGAGTCCGTTCACCCGCACCCCAGGCTTCATGACCTCAATGACAGACAGTGTCGGAACACACTAACCTTTTCATACAAAAAAGGGGAGAACGGCTAAAAAGCTGTTCAGGCTATAACGAAATTTAAGAGTTCATCCATTTATTACGAGTTCGCAGCCTAGCTTATCTGCCTAACTGAATTCTTGCGTGGGATGTTCTCATCCTCTGCCTCCGCAGGTAAGTCCTGTCCCAGCGGGTCATACAAGCCGACCGAACAGCTTAACCGTTGTCGAGGGACAGATAGGGAGCAACAGGATGCCCCACGCGGGTTATGCCGACCCCATCACGAACGACGGACCCGGTTTTCGCTCAAACATATCCGGTAAGGACTCTCCGGACCCATCACTCGTACCATCGAGGTAAGCCCTGTGCCAGCGTTTCACCCAAGTCAATCAAACGATTCGGGCTGCTACCGAGAGACGGGTCACCCTTACTTTGACGCACATTTATTTCACTATCGAGACCCCGACCCCAGCAACGGCAAGGGCTGGCAAGAATATCTGTTCGCTAGACATTCTTTATGTCCGACCCCATCTCATGTTAAAAAACTAGAAGCAAGGCGTGCGGAAACAAACTCTAAGATCACACTGGTCGGACTGCTAGAAACCTACGCTCCAACGGCTATGGCATTTCTGCTCACCAGCGTGATCAAAGTTTTTGTCCCCGCATCCCGAGCTTTAGCATCCACTTTCCCCGGAAGAATTTGGAGAAGCCCACCTGTGGAGTCTCCATCGAGGAGAGGTCGGCAGGTCGCCCGAGGCCGATCGGATGGCTCGGGTAGCAGCCGAGATACGGGCAAAGGGCAGTGGGATACCTCATGCAGGTTACGCCAACTCTGTCACGAATGATAGACCTGGGACCCACACGGACGTATCCGGTAAGAGCTCCCCGAACCCGTCACTCAAGCTGTCGAGGTAACTTTACCAACCCCCACTTTTTCTTTTCCAGTGCATGAACATTCATTCATCCATTCATTCATCCATTCATCATACATTCATCCCATACATCCAAGCATTGCATATGCAATTGCTACATCACAACGCTTCGCGTCACGAAGCGGTAGTCGTCTTATTCGACATGAAATCTGACCGACCCCTAACGACCCCATCGGGGCTCAGGGGCTCGAGTCGCCCGACCGGAAATCGAGAGACCGGGGTTCGAAGGCCAGCCCGTGAAGGGCCAGAGGCCGCCTCGCGTCGAATAGAGCTAGGGGATAAAACACAGATGAGCCCCAACGGCCTTCGCCCGACCCGCTTAGAGGCGGACTGGGTCATCTCGACCTTCTCGTTCGATCCTGACCTCGAGCCAAGCCCGCAGAATCTCCATCAAGGAGAGGTCAGCAGACCACCATAGAGGCTCTCCGGAGCGGCACGGGCATCTACCAGGAGGCGAGTTAAGGAGCAGTGAAACGCCATATGAGGGCTATGTCGACCCGTCACAAACGACGGCCCCAGATTCCACTCGAACATGCCCGTTAGCGAGCTCACCGAGCACGTCACTCGAGCCATCGAAGCAAGTGACGTTAGCTCAACCCCTCCAGTTGCGGAAACAGCGGATGGGGCGACGACCACAAAGACGAACCGACCCTCAACCGGACACCTGCTATGCGCGGGGACTCGAGGAAAGATTGGACTCGCAAGGAGACCAAACGCACGGTCACAGAACGATGGCTCAGATCCTAGGGATGGGGTACGTGCAGAAACAGGAGACGTTTTCTCCTACTAATTTCGCTATCCTCTCCTCGATCTTCAATAAGACCCGACCCAAGCAACAGCAAGGGGTCGGATCTCACTCGGGGGCTGATAAGGGTATAAATACACCCTTTTTGAAACAAGTTGTTGCGCCCGACAGCCTTCCTCATGTTAAACCTAGCGGCAAGGTCTGCGGGAAACGAACGCTGAGTATAACTGGTCGGACTGCGAGAGACCTACGCCTCGGCGGCCACGACATCTTTGCTCACCAGCATGATCACAGTTTCCGTCCTATACCTCAAGCTCTACGGTCTTAACAAACAGAAGGGTTGGAATGCATTAACCCCTTTTCACACATAAAAAGGGAGGAAAAACAAATCCGTTAGCACCAAAACAAAGAAACAGACTTGGTCAAACAAAATAAAGTGACGAGTTTGTATAAATGATACAGAGGGGTCGGAGCTTATCTGTTTGTTACAAGAATGATTACCCGACCTATCTGGCTAACTAACCCCTTCAGGGGAGAACTATGCTCTCTATTCTGTCCGCCAGGTCCTGCGAAAGGGGAGCCACCGCCGTCTCCATCTCCTCTAGCTCGTGGGTTTCATAGCCAGGCGCGAAGCCGTGGCTCATCGCCTCCAAATCGATGTTATCCCCGTAGTGGGAACGAGCAATCGTGAAGGATTGATTGACCCTGGCACTAAGGGCGTTCCTCTCAAGCTGGCGCACCCGGGTTGTGATCTCAACAGCACGGGCCGCAAGCGAGCTGGTCCCCTCTAATCGCACCACCTCAAGGTCATCGCAGACCACTCCGAGGGCGGCGCTCAGGATACCAAGCTCGTCGCTCTCCGCCTGAAGATTTCTCCTCACCTCGGCGAGGTCCGTGGCTAGCCTGGCTAAAACGCTTTCGGCCTCCAGCTTCTGGAACATCGCCGTTCCGAGCTCGGCCTGGAGGGAGCCGACCTTCTGCTTCGCATCGTCGCGTTCTTGCAGGTCTGGTCACGCTCTCGGAGGGCTTGGTCGCGTTCCTCACGAGCCGCGCCATGCTCTGAGCGAAGCCTTTCCGTGGTTTGGAGCAGCTCGTCCCGCTCCTTGCGCAGCCGGGCGACCACCGCGGCATCTAGGCTCGCCCTCTTCTCCAGGGCCGCGAGCTTCCCCTCAGCCTCCAGCTTTAGCTCCCTTTCCTTCTCGACCTCGGCCAGAAGGTCGAGGATCCGCTAATGGGTCTCGACGTCCTTCTGGAGCATCTCGTCCCGCTCCTTCTTCACCTTGGCGGCCTTGTCGTCGTCCCTCCGCGACCTCGCCGACAGGGCCTCGAACGCCCTCTCGGCCTCATCAGCGTGCCGACGAGCCTCGGATGCCCGCAACCGAAGATTGTTCGCCTCCTCGGTGAGCGGGGTCAGCTCAACCACCCGCTGCTGGGCGGCAACAAGCTGAGCGATCACTTTCCTGCGCAGCCGCGCCTCCTCCACGAGGCGGTCCCAGGTTTCCTTCTGCTCGCGAAGGAACCGAGACTTCTCCCGGCTACGAGCGATGAGGGACTGAAAGAAGACGATGGTCAGAATACAAAAATATGCGGAGGAAGAAAAGGGCGAGAAGCAGGGTCAAGCGAATACCCTACCGGAAGGAACGACAACGTCGCACAAGACACCCCGGTCATGGTCCAAAGCTTCAAGCGCAGACACGACTCCCACGTCAAGGCTCTCCCGCTCCATGCCCTCGGTGGCATTGAGGGTGAAGAGCGTTGACGCCGGGTCCCATGGATTTGTCCATCGGAGCAAGGGCTCCCCTGCATAGGCAAGTCGCCGCCCACTGACGCTAGGGCCAGAGACGACTCCCCGCCGGCTCCAAGAGTCGTTGAGCCCTCTCGCCGCGACGTTCCCACCGGGACGACCCCTCCAGCGACAGAAGGGGTCAGCGGTACGGGCGCCGACCTCTCTCCTAGCACCACGACATCCGGGGACCCCTCGGGCGCCGACCTCTCTCCCAGCACCACGACGTCCGGGGACCCCTCGGCCGCGTCCCCCTCCGTCCGACCCACGCTGAACTCCGTCGCCTGGGCTACTGACGTCGCGGGTCGCGCTGGCACCTCAGGCGCCACCACGATAGCGCTAGGCTGTGGCCCACCAGTTACAGCCGTCGCTACCGCCACCTGCGTTGGGGGAGTCATGACCGGCTGCGTCGCACCCACCGTGGTCGGCGCCACGAGCGCGGTCGGTAGCCCCGTCCGCCAGTCATTGGCAGCGGCGTCGCCACCATCACCGGTAGCTCGGTGACCTCCGAAGGCACCCCTTAGGCCCCCTTGTCCACCCGTCCCGCCGAGGGCACGGGCGCCACCGTGGGCAGCGTCGGTCCGACCGAAGGCACGGTCACACTAGCGCCACTCCCGCCCGAAACGGGCGTGGCACCAGCTGACGGTTGCCGCCTCGCTTGGAGGGCAACGCTCTTCTTTGGCACCAACGCCTAAGGATTACGCTGCCTCCCAACACTGTAAGGAACGAAAAACATAAGTCACGACGAAATCCACCCAAAACAAAGGAAGCAGGGGAACTGATAACTTACATCAGCGCCGTCGGGCGGCATATACGTTTGGGGGACGAACCCCTCGACCTCTGCTCCACCTCGTCGAGGCGAGGCCGCTTCGAGCCCACCCCCTGCTCTTGGGCAGAGGGGCTCACTCCCCTTGATTCTTAGGGGGCAACAACGGAGCCGCCCGCCTCCGTTGGCATCTCAGGCGCAGCGGCAGAACCGCCCGCCCCTATTGACTCCTAAGGGAGGCCGACGGTACATCCCGCCTCCGCCGGCTCCCTGGACGTACTCTCCCCTCCATGGAACGGAAAGGGTCCTAACTCCTGCAAGGGGAACCACTACCTGTCAGCGCATCTTCGTTCTCCAGGATGTCCCACTCGACATTGTCAGCTACCTCGTCGTTGTTGCCAACATCATCGTCGTCGTTGTCAATGTCCTTCCCCCGTTCCCGTGCCTGCAGCTTCCGCTGCCTTTTCCTCCTCTTGTCCTCCTTCGCCTTCCTCAGCCGCTCGCCCTCGGCTCGATTCGGGGCCCTCACATACGAATCCCTGGGCAACAGAGCCGGGTGATCCATGAGGATGAGGTCCCTCAGTTGGTTCCATCCCCCTCAAAGTTAGTATCAGGAGGTCGGGAAATCAACTGGAGAAAAGACACGGAAAGGGGAAACTTACGAAGACGACGTATCCGGGCTCCGGCCGCAACGGAGGATGCCCCGGCACCGGATAAATGAAGTCGAGGAGGGCGCCCGCGTCATCCAGCGAAGGCTCCATCGCCTCCTTGATGCGTTGCGCGGTCTCGGAGTTGGAGAGCAACCCCTCGGCAAGCGTCGTTCGATGCTCGAGCGCCATCGCATACAGCGGGAGCGCACACGTCATCAACAGCGCCACCCTCCTTGTCTGGTAGCCCCGATGACGCCCGACCCCTTCAGGCCACTCTCCTTCAGGATGCGGATGGCAGTGATGTGATCCCGGATCTTCTTGCCTTTCTCCGGGATGCCACACCTCCTCCACGATCAAGCGCCCGGTGAACTCCGGCAGGGCAGCGGTGGCATCATTCTTGAGGTAGAACCACTGCGAGTGCCACCCCTTGTTGGATGTCAACAGCCGCATTAGCGGGTACTCGCCGACCCGATTGTTTCGGAGCTGGATGCCGGCGCACCCCATCAGCATGTGCAGCTCCTGCCTGCCGCATTTCTCCCTCTTCTTCTAGAGGGTGATGGCGAAGTACTTTTAGAGATCGAAGTGAGGGCTGATCCCTAGGAATCCTTCGCATAGGGCGACGAATGCCGCCATGTGCTGGATCCCGTTGGGATTGAGGTGTTGTAACTCGATCTTGTAGTAATGTAGCAGCCCCCGAAGAAATCTATGAGCGGGGGTAGTGAACCCGCGCTCATAGAAGTGCGCGAACGACACCACGTAGCCATCGGGCGGCGACAGCACATCCTCCTCACCGGGCAGCAACCACTCCTCGGTCGAGGTCCACGCGCGGAGAAGGCCGCGACGGACGAGGCCTTCCATGCGCTAGAAGGTGATGTCAGAGCGACACCACGGATCCATTGGAAGATGGGGACGGGTGGATGCAAGCTCGACGGCGGCAGGAACGTGGATGCAGGAAGCCTAGGTGATTGGCGGTGGCAGTTGCAGATGCGAAGGCAAGAAGGCGAGGTATGAAACCGGGGAGCGAACCCTTTGGTTTTATAGGGGCGACAGGCGCGAGGAAACCAACCGCCCACCTAGATCTCCACGCCTGCCACGATCTGCCACAACGTTACGCCGCAGGATATGCGCACGCAATCTCTATCCGTTCCCTCGAAAAAATCGCCAGACGTTTCGCCTCTCCGGACGGGTCACGACTCATCGCAAGTGCGAGAAATACGGATCTAAATACACCTCTACGACCCATCAGGGCCCAGGAGCTTAAAGGTTGGCCCATCGACGATTTCGACAACTGCTCTGGGCACCTCCAAGGTAAGGAAGTACAAAGGGGTGGGTCCGCTAACGACCAGCACCTAGGCACACAAGCGCTGTGGGCATCCTGGCCCACATTTGAGTCTCGGCCGGATACGATCCATGGTTTTTTCATAAGGAAGGCAGAGAGCCCTCGGGACCGATCGAACGGACCCGAGAACTATATGGATCGACCGCTGAGAATCTGGAGTCGGTCACTAGCTGGCCCTAGCCGGATCACCGTGAACAGGATACCGGGGCCCCAATCAGGAAAGGCCTTTTCCAAAACCACCAAATCTCATGGACATACCCGCGAAGGGTCCGGTCTCGATGAAAGGCAAACACCGTTCCTAGGTTACGTCATGGGCTACAGAAGAAGGCCAAAGCCCTCAGAGTCCTCCCGTTCGGAAAAGCCTCCGAAGGAGTATTCTACTCCTCCGAAAGCTCGGGGGCTACTGTCGGGGACTAATACTAGGGTACCCGAAGAGGAGAGGCTAATGGTCGTTATACGTTAATCCATCCAGGCAGTCAAAGGTGCGACTACAGCTCCAACCGACACCGAGGCTGCGGGCTCCGCCTCGCCCGACCCCAAGGTCGTGCGATCCGCCTCGCCCGACCTCTGGGGACAGGCTCCGCCTCGCCCATACCCAAGGTCGTGCAGTCCGCCTCGCCCGACCTCTGGGGACAGGCTCCGCCTCGCCTGACACCGATGCCGCGGGCTCCGCCTCGCCCAACCCCCGAGGGCAGGCTCCGCCTCGCCCGACCCCTCAGGCACGGCCCGTAACGGAAGCTCACGCCGTCGCCAACCACTACGGGCCAGAAAGTACAACCCAAGGTCAAACTTCTGGCTTCATGCAGGGAGCAGTCACGTCTCAACACGACCCGTCCCCGCGACATGTCTTTCTAGGGAACTCACATCGCCCACAGTGACGGGCGATGTGGTCACTATGCTGCCTACTCCCTGTACGATCGCTGATCAGCATGCTGGTTCACCGCACCGCCCGCCAGAGCGGAGTGGGACGTTACGACCCGCTGACAACGTCAAGGCATGGCATCATCAGCGGACAGGCGCCCAGCGTGGGGCTGTCCCTGTCACAACCTGCCATGTCAGCTGGGCCCACACAGAGGAAAAGAAAGGCCCGGCGATCCTGAAAGACTACCTCTCCCTCTCGTTCTCCTTTTTTCTCACGTTGTAACCCGTGCTTTCCCTTGACCTATAAAAGGGAAAGCAGGGCACCCCACTAGGGGGCATCGAACAAACGATCGGATCACAAGAGAACTCATCGCACCACATCACATCAGAACCACTAGCATCGAGACTCGAACACATAGTCGAGCAGCGACAAAGCTCTTGGCACCCATTCGTTCTTTTCATCAAAGACTTGGGACCTATCCCTCTCTCGCCCGTTTGTAACCCTGTTGATGTTTTACCACCGATAGCCTGCCACGGGGGTACCGTGGTAGTATCGTTCGGGCTTCGGCGTATGCTGAACTCGATGGTAAACGCAAGAGACAGTCGATTTATCCTGGTTCAGGCCCTCGATCGTAGATCGAGTAACGACCCTACGTCCAGTCGGCGTTGGCCTTTTGCGTTGGATTGATTTGAAGTGTTATGTTGTACAAAATTTTTCCTCTCTTTCAGGAGCCCTACCCTCCTTTATATTGTCAGGAGGCCAGAGTCCTAGTCGGTTTACAATGAGATTTCCTAGTAGGATTACTTAGTAGTTCTACTATTAAGATTACATGGGAAGAATCCTAGTTGAACTAGATCTTTTATCTCTCTTGCGGGGTATCCTGTGGGTCCCGCATCGACAAGCCCCCGAGCACTTCATGGTTGAGCTCTGAAAGTCTCGCTTTGCTCCTTCAGGTCTTGTTAGGTAGGAACAAAATGTTATCCGAGTGCTTTCTGGAGTGAAACCTTGTAGCGCTTCTTGGGACCTTCGAGTAGTGAGTGTTTTGTGAAGAAAAAGTACATCCATCTGGTTGTAGCCCCCGAGCCTCTTGCTATTTGGAACAAGGAGCTGGAGGATCTTTTCTTGAAGTTGCTCGATTGTTCGGCTGAAGTTTTGTCAAAAAGAACTCGAATATGGCTCGCGTTAGGGTTCTTTTTGTCGCAATGTCTTGAAGTGGTCTCTGCGTTGAGGAAGTCTTTTTGGTGGCGTGCGCTTTTTGAAGAAAAAGGGCACTCACCGAGTGTAGCCCCAGAGCCTCTTGCTATTTGGAACAAAAAGTTGGAGGGTCTTGATCCTTTATGTTGTTCAAAAATCTGTGTTCTGAAGTAGTCCCCGAGACTTGAATTATGTCATCATCCGAGTAGTTTTTGTGGTATCTTTCCGAAGCGGCCCTTTAGTCTTGGATTAAACCATCATCCGAGTAGTTTCGTGGCATGCAGCCTCCGAGCCTATGTCCGGGTTCTTTTTTGGTGGGTGCAATTTTTCATAAAAATTGCACTCACTGAGTGTAGCCCCCGAGCCTCTTGCTTTTGCTTGCAAAAGTTGGAGGGTCCAGATTCCTGTCTTCAAAAATTATGGGGCTATGTATCCCGCAGCCTCGTGCTTTCTCCGAGTTCTTCTCTTTTGGAAAAGAAGTCGGATGAAGAGTCTTGATGCGTCGTCGTCGTTGTAGTCTTGAGTTTCTTGTACTCTTTGTCTTTTGTCTTTGGTTCTGAGCCCCCGAGCGTATATCCATGTTGTTTTGTTCAGGAAGAACTCGGATGCGAGGTCTTGGCGTACTCTTTGATAGTCTGCTGCTGTCAGACGTAGTTGTATGGTGGTGGTTGAGTGTAAATGCCTTTTGTTCACGGGTTGTCTTGTCTTTGGTATATTCTTCCGAATATGCCCGTCTTCGAAATAATCGCTTTTCTCTCTCTGAGTCATCCATTATTGAGTCTGTCCTTTCACTGTGTCCTTTGTTAGGCTTATTTCGTTGGTACTCCTAGTCCATGTGCGCCGCTCCTTTGGTCTATAAATACTGTCCCGGAGTGCTTGTTTTCATCTATTGGATATTCCGTTGAAACATTCGTGGTCATGAACATGGTAGTTTGTGAAGTAGAGCAGCCCCCGGGCATATTTTGTAGTTCCTATGTGTCTTGTCGTAGCTGGAGGAAGTCTTGTGATAGTGATTAGAGGTAGGCTAATCCCGCGACAGCATTGTGCCAGGATGTACGTGGTGGTAGTTGGAGGAAGTCTTGTGATGTGGGCTTCGTTTCTTCATCTAGCAGTTCTGGGTTGATCCTCGTCGCCTGTCTTGAGACTATCCGGTGCAGATCAACACCATATGCAGTATCACATCGGTCTTGGGTAGACAGATGCCCGCCGGCCTTCTCTGCTCCATGTTGTCTTGCCGTGCTGCCGATTTCCGCCTTGAGTGCACTGCGTCCGTCCTTTGAAGAAAACAGTGTAGCTAATGGCGGTTTGTCCTTCCGAGTAGCAATTTGGGACACGTAGTCGTTCCAGAGCCTAGCCGTGTCCGCGTTCCTCTTTGCTACCTTGCTTTTCGTGGTGCCGAGTTCGTTGGGTCTTGTAAGATTTGTAATCTTCTATTTTTGAAGTCGCTTGTAATGTAACGAATCTTGTCTTTAAGATTTGTAATCTTCTATTTTTGAAGTCGCTTATAATGTAACGAATCTTGTCTTCTGAGTTGTCTTTTACTTTTCTGTTGTGATCCCTATTGTTCATGAGATTACCGAGTTCTTTCTTAAATAACCGGGTTCTTTTGTTCCTTGTGAGATAGCCCTTTCTTTCTTCGGCTCTTTCTTCTTGTTTTGATGAGTTGTTCTTGTAGCGATCTGATACCCCTACCTGGCGCACCAGCTGTCGATGTTTTACCACCGATAGCCTACCACGGGGGTACCGTGGCAGTATCATTCGGGCTTCGGCGTATGCTGAACTCGATGGTAAACGCAAGAGACAGTCAATTTATCCTGGTTCAGGCCCTCGATCGTAGATCGAGTAACGACCCTACGTCCAGTCGGCATTGGCCTTTTGCGTTGGATTGATTTGAAGTGTTATGTTGTACAAAATTTTTCCTCTCTTTCAGGAGCCCTGCCCTCCTTTATATTGTCAGGAGGCCAGAGTCCTAGTCGGTTTACAATGAGATTTCCTAGTAGGATTACTTAGTAGTTCTACTATTAAGATTACATGGGAAGAATCCTAGTTGAACTAGATCTTTTATCTCTCTTGCGGGGTATCCTGTGGGTCCTGTCGGTGGGCTTGCCACGGGGGTACCGTGGCAGTATCGTTCGGGCTTCGGCGTATGCTGAACTCGATGGTAAACGCAAGAGACAGTCGATTTATCCTGGTTCAGGCCCTCGATCGTAGATCGAGTAACGACCCTACGTCCAGTCGGCGTTGGCCTTTTGTGATGTTTTACCACCGATAGCCTGCCACGGGGGTACCGTGGCAGTATCGTTCGGGCTTCGGCGTATGCTGAACTCGATGGTAAACGCAAGAGACAGTCGATTTATCCTGGTTCAGGCCCTCGATCGTATATCCGTGTTGTTTTGTTCAGGAAGAACTCGGATGCGAGGTCTTGGCGTACTCTTTGATAGTCTGCTGCTGTCAGACGTAGTTGTATGGTGGTGGTTGAGTGTAAATGCCGACCCGTGTACTACATCAGCGAAGTATTATCTAAATCAAAAATCCGGTACCCGCATGTACAAAAACTACTCTACGCCATACTTATCACCTCACACAAGCTTCGCCACTATTTCGAAAGCCACAAGATTACCGTGGTGACAGACTTCTAGCTCGGAGACATTTTACACAACAAAGATGCGATGGGACGCATATCAAAGTGGGTAGTTGAACTTGGAGCTCTTAACATCGACTTCACCCCACGGAAACCAATCAAATCTCAAGCCCTTGCCGATTTTGTGGCCGAGTGGACAGAGATTCAGTAGCCTTTATCAGATACAATCCTTGACCACTGGAAGATGTACTTTGATGGGTCACTCAAACTAGGCGGAGCCGGTGCAGGCATTCTCCTCATTTCTCCAGAAGGAAAACAACTCAAGTACATCCTTCAGATATTATGGCAAGCGACAAATAATGAAGCAGAATATGAAGCCCTCATCCACGGGCTACGAGTGGCAATTGCCCTCGGAATAAAGAGATTACTCGTATATGGCGATTCAGCAGTAGTCATCAACCAAGTAAACAAAGATTGGGATTGCACAAAAGAAAACATGGGTGCTTACTGTGCTAAAATACAGAAACTTGAAAAACATTTCCAAGGACTAGAAATTTTACACGTCCTGCGCGATTCCAACATTGCAGCAGATGTCCTTGCCAAGCTCGGATCAGACAGAGCAAAAGTTCCACCCGGCGTATTCATAGAAGAGCTATCAGTTCCCTCTATCAAACAACCCGGAGAGACGACCCACGAAATTCAGGCTAAAGGCGCTCAGATCTTGGTAATCAACACCTCATGGAGCCAAGTTTTCATCGACTATATCAGAGAAAATAAATTACCAGAAAATAAAGCAGAAGCCACCCAAGTTGTTCGCAGAAGCAAAAACTATGTTTTAGTAGGAGATAGACTTTACAGAAGAGCAGCATCATCAGGGGTACTCCTGAAATGTGTCTCATTTGAAGAAGGCAAAGAGATCATAGACGAGATACACTCAGGTTGCTGTGGAAATCATGCCGCTTCAAGGACACTGGTTGGCAAAGCATTTCGCACCGGATTCTACTGGCCAACCGCTTTGAAAGACGTAGAAGAACTTGTCAGAAAATGCAAAGGTTGCCAAATATTTGCAAGACAAGCCCATGTGCCAGCTCACAATCTTATCTGCATCCCACCTTGTGAAAGAAACAGAAGACAAGGTTAGGCAAATACAAAGTAATTTGAAGATAGCTCAGTCTCGACAAAAGAGTTACGCAGACAAACGACGTAGACCATTGGTGTTTAACAAGGGAGATTTTGTATATCTAAAGGTATCACCAATGAAGGGAGTTACCTGTCTTGGTGTTAAAGGCAAGTTGGCACCTCGATATATTGGACCATTTCAAATTTTAGAGAGGTATGGAAAAGTGGCATATCGCTTGAAATTACTAGAACATCTATCAACTGTACATGATGTGTTCCATGTTTCTTAATTGAAGAAGTGTCTCCGAGTGCCTAAGCAGAATGTTGAGGTTGAAGGAGTGGAACTTGAACCGGATTTGACTTATTCTGAATATCCTATCCGAGTTTTGGATCAGAAAGATCGTGTTACTCGAAGGAGGACAATTAAGTTCTACAAGATACAATGGAATCAACATTCAGAAGAAGAAGCTACTTGGAAATCTGAAGATTACTTGTTAGAAAAATTTCCAGAGTTTCTTGCGTCAATATAGAAGAATGTTAGTTTTGCTCTGTTGTTGCGAACCGTGTTTGTAAAGGAACCTCAGTTGTTTTATGGACAAGAATTGGATATTTTTGGATTGACACATTTCCTTTTCCATTATTTACCCTATGACTTTGAATCTCGGGACGACATTTCTTTTAGGGGGAAGGATTGTAACACCCCGGTTGTTTTAAGTACTAAAATCTGCCATGTCATCATATGCATTGTACATCATTTTGTTTTAGTGAAAACTTTGATATCCATACACTAAAATAAGTTTACATTTATGTTATATGTGTTGCCTTGTATGGTTGAATCAATTTCAAAACAATTGTGTTAATTTGGATTTCTGAAAACCCTGATTTCCAGTGATTTGTTTTACCCCAAAAACCCTAATTCAAAATCAAAGTATATTTTGGGGTTGAGCCTTAAAGCAAAAGTGTAGAGCTTGTCGAATTGTACAAAGTTGGTTTTTGGAGTTTTCAAAGTTGTTTAGAAAAATTTGAAGTAATTTAAAAATGCGTAATTCTTTAAATGTCCCATTTTGAATTCAAATTTGCATTTCAAAATCTAGACCGAATTAGGGGGTGGTTATAAAAACAAAGTTGTACAACTTTAAATTTTGAGCAACTTTTATTTTTGGAGATTTTTGAGTTGTTACATAGGGCCTGTTCGCTGGTTGGGGCTGGTGCTGGTTTGGACTGGCTGGTGCTGGTTTTTTGTGAGAGAAAAACACTATTGGCTGGCTGGTTTGGGCTGGCTGAAACCAACCAGCGAACAGGCTGATAAATTTGGGAGTCATTTGGAAATTTAGACGAATGGCAATTCTGTAAATTCGTTGAACAGTAGCCGCGGGCAGCTGTCACCGCTGGCGTGCTTCTCCTGGCTTCCAGTCGTGCCTGTGGCCGCCCTCAGCTTCACGTTGGCACGAAGAAGGCCACGTCGTGGCTTACTCTTGCTTCCTTGGCCGCGTTATAAAGCCAGCCACCGTCGCCATCCTTCTTCGTTTCCTCCTCTGTTTTTCCCGGCAGCACCACCATCGCTCCGTTGAGCTTTCGCCGTCGATTTAGCGACTGTACCGTCTCAGCAAAGCGCTACATAGCTCCGCCTAGTCCTTGCGCATCCAGCCAGCTAGCTCTGGTCACCTGACTTCGTTGGGAACTCGCTGTGCGTCGCTTTCTTCCCCGCGGCCGGCAGTACCGCCGTCGAGTCTGCATCACCGTGGCCAGCGTTCTTCGGTGCGTTTCTGCCATTGATGAGCATGCCTTCAGCTTCTCCACGATGCCATGGTGCTTTGTGCCCGGTTGGTTGACCGTTTTGTCCATCGCAGCCACCGGAGCATCGCCGTCGTCGAAGATTACTCCACCGTGATTGCTGTGAACGTCGACCTGCTTCATAGTTGCTTCTCCGGTCTAGTTTCCTACTCCAGTGCATTCAGGGTGAGCTTTTGGTTCTTCCCAAGCTGTTTGTTTAACCGCTACCGCACTTGTTTCACCGGCGTAGTGTAGCTGCTCGGCCGTGTCCGCCATGGCCAGCGTTGAGCTAGTATTGAGCCATAATCGGTGCAAGTAGGGACATCAGTAGGTGCGCCTAGTCATGGTGAACGTGTTGGTGTCTTCGCCGTCGCCGTTGGTCTCACCGACGGTGAGAAATCACCGGTCAGCACCGTAGTCGCCGTGCTCAAATGCGGGAGGTCAGGGATGACAGGTGGGGTCAAGGTGTCAGTGACCGTGAGTTCAAAATGGAATTTTTCTATTTTCAGAAATGAATGAATAGTGTATGTTTTTGTTATTTTTGTGTAGATTTATTTAGAGCTCCAAAAATTATGAAAAGTTTTGTGTGACCTCTCTGTGATGTATATTATTTAGGAAAAATATGAAATGTTGTTTTTCATTACGTTTTGAATGTGATAAAAATTACTCAATTAATTAATAAATGAGTTTCCATGATTTTTCTAGGCTTAAATAATTATCCAAAAATTATGAAAATTATTTTGACACTTAGTTATCATGTGATGAACCTTTACAAAAATTTTGAGCTCAATTGGAACAAGTTGATTTATTTCATAATTTTTAATTAAATAATTAATTCATAAAAGCAAATAGTAACCTTTAATGATTTAGGTTTTGATTGAATTTTGGATTGAGTGATGACCTTAGGTCATTAGTTGGTAATGATCCTTGGCAATTGATGTAAGTGTTACGAAAAAAGGTTTAGTTAGTTTGACTTGTAACTGTACCGCGAAGGAAAGTTGTATTCAAGTTGTTAACTTTTGCATCCATCATCGAGCATCATGTTTTATATCTCGCATCATGTTAAACATGGCATTGTTACTACGTGTAGTGAACGAAGGTGAACACGTGGTAGTTAATCAAGTTGTGGAAGAAGTTAATCTGCCTGTTGAGGTCGGCTTTGATAATTGTGGAATGACTCCGGAACCTAACTTTTCCGTCAACGAAGGCAAGCCCCGGATGCATTTAACCTACCTTGTGATTTACAAATTGATTTCGCTTTTGCTTTTCTTTACTGCATTAAGTGATTAGGAGTTAAGTAAAAACCTAATTGGTGCATTACCAACCTTGTTTTTCCATATCTACCTTGTTACCAGTTTTAATTCGTATATGCCTAGTTATGCTTAGCTATGCTTAGAACGACAAAAGTTGGGTGGTTACCTGTCACCTGCAAGTTTTAAATGGATCTTTGGTTACTTATGTTATCATACGATATGGGAATGTGGAGTAATAAATCTAGACCGGGCGGACTCGGTGTATGGGAGCCACAAGACATGGAGGTCTTGTGAGCGGGTTCTTTCCACTGTGTCGATTGAGGCCCGTCCGTTGTTGAACTACGTGAGGTGAGACTTTGTAGTACTAACAACATACTCTGGTAAGCCTTAACTTGGCTATTCTATTATGAGAATGGCTACTCACGCACTGGGAGTGGAGAGATGGCGGGAATAGCGTGTACCCATGTGGCAATGGGCTGGATTGGTGGAGTACTGTATTCTCGAGTGGCGCGGACCCATTCTTATTTTAGAGGATCTGAGGGTAGGTTGGTATATGTAGGTCAGGGACCTGCATATGTCATGTGATCTAGAATTCCCAGCTGGGTTATAATCGGTTTGAATCGTCGTTGCTCCTCGGTTATGGAGACTCACTTCTCTGTTCATCATCGTAGTTTAATAACTGGAACTCGAATAAGGTTTGTGAAGGTGTTGGATATGAAGTTTCATGATCTAAATTCGGATCATGTCAGCTTTGTATATGATCTTTATGAAGTTTTAAATGTTGATATAAAGAATTTTGTTAAAGAGCTTTTACGCAAAGGAACTTTAATTATTGCTAAAGCCATACCTTAAATCCCTGAGCCTGCATTCCTGAGTTCTATCAGTTTCTTTTTCAGTTAAGTCTTGTTGAGTGCTTTTGTACTTAGGGTTCGTTGACCCTTGTTGCAGGTGAGGCTTATGAGCAGGTCTGTTTTTGGTCGTGCTGCATGACTGTTGTTCAATGTGATGACGATAAGTAAATGTGTGGCCCTTGGGCAGGGCAGTTTATTGGTGTGTTTTGTATTATGTTATAATGCCACTCCACTATGTCGTTTTGTAATAATTATCAAACTTAGTTGTAAGGTTTGAAACTACTATTTTGTAAACTAAGTTAATGTAAGACTTTTGCTGATTTACTCTGTTGTAGATATTTGAATAAATATTGTAATATTGCAATGACTCTGTAATGTGATCCTGCTCGGAAATCGTGGATGATTCGGGGTTCTCCGAGGACACCCGACGGTCTTCTTAAGTTACCGGAAACATATGCATAGTTGTCAGAGGTCGTCGGACAGTGACAGGTGCATGTGGGCCTTATAATTTAGGAGGTTCTGCCACAATAATATATCCAACAATCTCCACCAAACTCTAGGGTTTGTAACATAGTAGTCTCAGAACCATATTTCTTTTATATATTAGTGTTTCGATGGAGATTGTTAAGTTGAACATCCATTTAGAGCAATAGTTTCACTCAGTCACAACTGAATAATGGACTAAGCCTTGAATTGACAATTTTATGTGAGGTGAATGTCACTGAAGTCCTTAGCCGATACTAGGCTGCAAAAGGAATCCCCTCTATGTGAAGCATATAAGTCACTCTAGTGCTTTTCATGAGTATTTAGAGATCACCCAAATCTCATAGACTGTGACCAGCAGTCTGACTCATATAGGTGTGTTCCTCAAAAGATGTTATGTAGGACAACATCTTTGCTTTAATAAGCCACTTGGAACACATTAAGGTAAAAACCAACCTACCTTACAGAAAGGAATGATATGCATCAGAAATGAGTCTTACTAAGGATCTTTCCTCATAATTTACTACTAGCTTGTTTCACCATCCTACTTCACGGGATCTCCGATCACATAGAACAGGTTACCACTATAGTAAATTTCATGTGGGTCTCAAACCCATCTCTCTCGATGCACTTTCATCACATTGCATGACAGACCCTTAGTGAATTAATCTACCAGATTGTTAGACGTGTGAACATAATCCAATGCTATTACTCTGGAGTTTCTCAATTTTCTAACAGATTTTAGTCGTCTCTTAACATGCCTTGTGGACTTCATGTTATCCTTAGAACTGTTAACCTTCGTAATCATAGTCTGGTTATCGCAGTTCATAGAAATAGCCAGTATGGGTTTTTCAACAACCGGTAAATCCATCAGGAGATCACAAAGCCACTCGGCCTCAGAGCCAGCGGTGTCTAATGCTGTGAGTTCTGCTTCCATTGTAGACTTCGTTAAGATAGTCTGCTTGCAAGACTTCCAGGAAACAGCACCACATCCAAACAAAAACACATATCCACTTGTGACATAAAGCTCATCAGCATCATAGATCTAGTTGGCATCATAATAGCCTTCCAACACCTTCGGGTGTCCAGTATAACGAATACCATAGCTCATAGTGCCTTTTAGATAGCGCATCACTCTCTCAAGAGCACGCTAGTGATCATCTCCTGGGTTTGACACAAACCGGCTCAGCTTACACATAGCAAATGAGATGTCAGGCCTTATTGCACTAGCAAGATACATGAGCGAACCAATGATCTGGGAATATCTTAATTGATCCCTTGCTATTCTTTAATTTTTCCTCAATAGCACACTAGGGTCATAAGGTGTAGGAGCAGGTTCATAGTCACTAAACCCAAAGCGACTCAGCACCTTTTCCACATAGTGGGATTGTAACAGAGTAACCCCACCATCACCTTCTCTTAGAAGCTTGATATTAAGAATAACATCAGCCTCTCCCAAATCTTTCATTTCAAAATTATTAGATAAAAATTCCTTCACCTCCTCAATCACTTTGAGGTTGGATCCAAAGATCAATATGTCATCAACATATAAGCACAAAATAACTCCTTCACCCCCACCATACCGATAGTACACACATTTGTCTGCTTCATTCACAACAAAGCCAGCAGATGTTAGAGTTCTGTCGAACTTCTCATGCCACTGGTTAGGAGCTTGTTTTAGGCCATATAATGATTTTAATAATTTACTCACCTTGCCTTCTTGACCATTTGCTATAAACCCATCCGGCTGATCCATATAGATCTCCTCCTCTAACTCTCCATTTGGGAAAGCTATCTTAACATCCATTTGATGAACGATAAGACCATAGGAGGCTGCCAGGAAAAGCAAAACTCGAATTGTAGTCAATCGGGCAACCGGTGAATAAGTATCAAAGAAATCCTCACCTTCCTTTTGAGTATAACCCTTGGCCACAAGTCTTGCCTTGTACCTCTCGATAGTACCATCAGGCCTAAGCTTTTTCATGAACACCCATTTGCACCCTATAGGCTTGCACCCATAAGGACGATCAACTATTTCCCAAGTTCCATTAGACATAATACAATCCATCTCACTCTGTACTGCTTCCTCCCATAAGTCGGCATTAGGAGAGGAATATGCATCTTCAATGGTCGTTGGTGTATCATCCACAAGGTACACAATATAGTCATCACCAAAAGACTTTGCAGTCCTCTGTCTCTTACTTTTTCTAGTGACTATAGTGTCATCCTCCTCAGGATTTTGCCTATAGGGTTCCTCAATTTATTCTATCGGAGTAAAAGTTTTATGCTCATGGGGAATTATAAATTCATGACCAGTGGTACTAGGTGCATTTTTTATGGGAAATTCATTCTAAAAAAATGTAACGTCTCTAGATTACATGATTGTATCAATAGTCATCTCAGGAATACTAGATTTTATAATTAAAAATCTATAACCCACGCTGTGAAAAGCATAACCAAGAAAAACAGAATCAACAGTCTTTGGTCCAAACTTTCGCTTTTTGTTTATTAGCACATTCACCTTTGCCAAACAACCCCAAGTTTGCAGGTAAGAGAGATTTAATCTCTTCTTCTACCATTCCTCGAATGGTCTAATTTTTTTGTTCTTTGTGGGCACCCTATTCAGGACATGACACGCTATCAATATGGCATTACCCCACCATTCCTTAGATAGTCCAGCAGTCTCTAACATGGCATTAACCAAATCAGTTAGAGTGCGGTTCTTTCTCTCTGTAATCCCATTGGACTGTAGTGAGTATGGTGGCGTCCTCTCATGAATAATTCCATGCACCGCGCAAAACTCAAAAAATTTATTTGAGAAATATTCTCCTCCGCGATCGGACCACAAACGTTTAATTTTCTTCTCAAGTTGATTTTCTACCTCAACTTTATAGACTTTAAAATAATGCAACGCTTCATCTTTAGTTTTCAATAAATACACATAGCAAAATCTAGTACAATCATCTATAAATGTCATGAAGTATCGTTTACCGCCTTTAGTCAATTCACCATTCATTTCACACAAATCAGAATAAACGAGTTCTAACGGTGCCAAGTTCCTCGCCTCAGCAGCCTTGTGAGGCTTGCGCGGTTGCTTCGATTGCACACACACCTGGCACTTAGAATCTTTGATTAAGTTAAATTTCGGGATTAAATTTAGATTTGCAAGCCACGTGAGACAGCCAAAATTAATGTGACAAAGCCGTGAATGCCATATATTTGACTCATCCAAAACATTAACATTGTTCACTACTTTATTACACACATCATCAAGCAAAGATAAGCGGAACAAGCCTCCGCAATCATAACCTTTTCCAACAAATATTTCATGTCTCGACACAACACACTTATTGGACTTAAGCACAATTTTAAAGTCATCGCGACACATTTGAGAACCGCTAACAAGATTCTTCTTGATGGAGGGGACATGTTGCATGTTCTTTAATAGCACCGTCTTTCCTGAAGTAAACTTCAGAATGACCGTACCAACACCAAGAACAAGCGCATGCGAACCGTTTCCCATCAGCAAGGCTCCAGTCCCGCCGGCCTAATAGGAAGTAAACAAAGAAACATCAGCACACACATGAATATTAGCACTGCTATCCATCCACCACTCAGGTGAAAGACAAACTGAAAGAACAAAAGGTAAAGAATTACCATACCCAGATGTTCCTCCTCTAGTCTCGCTAATCACCACGTTTGCTGATTTCTTTTCTTTCTTATATTTGCGGTCTGGGCACGTATTTGCCCAATGCTCATCACTCCCGCAAACAAAGCAACCTCCACCTTTCTTGTTGTTTTTCTTCTTAAACGCAGCAGTTTGCTTAGGCTTTGTATTGTTGTTCTCTTGCATGTTCTTCTTCTTTTTATTACGAGATGCAAATGAGTTTTTCTTCTACACCATATTGGCAGCGGAAGACTCAACTCATTTTTCACGGTTTTCTTTTCCTCTCACCCTCTCCTCAACATCAAGAGATCCAATAAGCTCAGCCACACTAAACTCTTGTCTCTTGTGTTTTAGAGAAGTAGCAAAATCCCTTCAAGAAGGTGGCAGCTTAGCGATTATACCGCCAGCCACAAACTTGTCGAGCAACAAACATGGAAAATATTCTAGTTCCTTTGCTAGCGCCTGTATCTCATGAGCCTATTCCACTATAGAACGGTTTTCAACCATTTTATAGTCATACATCTGTTCCATAAGGTACAACTCACTACCAGCATCAGAAACTCCAAACTTTGCCTTAAGAGCATCCTATAATTCTTTGTCTGATGTGCAAGATATGTAGTTTTTCTTATACTTACTATGAAGTGCACTAATCACGGCGCCTCGAAATAGGTTATCGGCAGCCAAGAACTTTTGCTCCTCCTCAAGGGTAAATTGTTTAGGCTTCCCCTGTGCGGCGTGATAGCAGTTCATAGCAGTCAACCACAACACCATCTTGTCACGCCATATCATGAAATTCTTGCCATCAAAATTATTCGGCTTCATAGCAGTAGCAAAACCACTGACAGAAAATTGCCTAACATTATGTTTTTCGATTGTTAGATAATTAAGCATTTTCATGGTCAATTTAATCCAGAAATAAAACATCAGCAGGTTCATGACGACATATATGTGCATGTGTATATCACCAACAAACGCTACAGCATGCAAATATGACATACCGATCGATACAGTAAGTATGCAAAGTATAGTAATCAGAGAGCTAAGATTGTACCCAATAGAGGGTCCCATGCCGAGGGCATCGGAGGCTCTATTCGCACCAGACATAGTGTGTTGCTCGAAGTCGTGGACCACAGTCGATGCAGGAAGGTGTTCGCAGTGCAGTCCCACGAACGGTCACCAGGAAGAAGACACCTTGCTGTTCTGCGAGTGATCACTAGGAAGAAGACGTCTGCGACGTGTACGAGCAATCACGGAATCTCTCCCCAAAAACCTAATCACCGCACACCCCGTGCAAGGTTCGCAGGCGGACGAGGGTTCCGGAGGCACCTGCTCTCCTGTTGCTCCGTGTGCGCAGAGGTACAGGACGGGGAAAACCAAAGGGCAGCTGAGATGTGGTCTCTCGGAAGCGAAGGGAGAAGAGGACTGACGGAGGACTATTAGTTTTATGCCTGTGGCGGGGAGGGAGAAAGCCAGCGGAGGAACTCAGGAGACGGAGACACGAAGAGACGGTGACTGGCGCAATCAACTCGTCTCCACCATAAAAGAGAGAAACTCCCATAATTATGTGGATTAAATAGCAAAATCTGGCCACACCCATCCGCTCGCTTGCCGCCTGCCACGGCCTGGCCAGCGGTGGCGCGTGAGCGCGTGTAGCACTCATGTGTTCTTTTCTCAGCTTCTCAATTAAGATAGATAGTTTTCAACCAAATAAGCTGAGTTAACGTTCAGTCAAAATCTCGTACGGTATTAAACTATATAATGCTTAATGTTACGGACCATAGAGTTTTTTTGATTTATTAAATATTATACGGACCAAGCCCATAATATATCCAACAGCTGCCCTCTGGCGCTCCCTCCTCTCTTTCCTCCCTCTGCTCCGCGTTTGCTCATGTGCTACAGTAAACCCTAGCTGCCTGTGCTGCAGGTCGCGTTCGCCCAGCGCCGACCTCGCCCCCGGCGGCGGTGCCCTGCTCCCGTGTGGAGACGCTCGTCGGCGATAGCAACGGCTGTTGCGTGGACGACGAGGTAAACTCCTAGGTCTCCTCTCTCTCTTGCCCTCACTCTATCTATCATGATGAAGCTCATATCTCGCAACATAGACTTTGGTTGTGCGAGTATGGCTCCAAGCTGGCCCTGTGAAAAACGTTCTGGGAGTTTGGCTCCGCCAAGTATACGTCCATTTGTTTTAACCCAAGTTAATACATGATTTCATTTATTTAGCCTGATTTATGTGACTGTTTTACTGCGTGGACAGGTTGTGCTAAATCTCCTTCCTTTGGGCACTAACAATCATCTCCTCCGTAGCCAGGCTACAGGATGCAGAAATGAGTTCTCTTTTTCCTCCTTTTTCTTTTGGAAACTGGAAAAAAAACTAACCTTGGCTGCCATACAGTTTTGTGGGCTCACTGAATTAATATGGAAACTTTCCTGCGATGTGCTAATAATCATCTCCTCCATAGTCAAAATGTTGAATACAGATTGCTTCGAAGGACAATGTTTTAGGATTTTGATCGTCTTATATTCTTTTGGCCTCCTACACATCCATATCATATGTACATGCTCAGCCACAATGACAAGGTGAGAAAGGTGCATCTCCAGAAATTTAATCCTTTTCTTCAGGTCTCTTGTGCTCCTGCAAATATTGGTGATTGTATACTAACGTGGTCATTTATCAGGAAATACTTCACACCTGCTGGTTCCAGCCAAATTTATTGCAGTGCATTGTTTAGCTTCAATGAATTGATTTTCCCCCTTAGGCAACAGCCTGGAATCTTATTTCATTCATATCTCAATGTGGATTTTACTTGGATACTATGAACCAGTCAATCTACGGAGTAGTCATTCTGCTGATTGTTGATTGATGATCTCCTCTGTTCCTTCTATTTCCTTGCCCATCCATCTAAGCTCTGATGAAGCATCAGTCTATACTAAAATTGAGACATGGAGTAGGTAAAATTCAGACATGGAGTGGCAACTCAGCTGTGCCAATTATCCTTATATGAGCTATAAATTTTTTTTAAAATTTACTTGCCCAACCATATCTAAAGGTCTGATGTGAACCAGTCGGTCTATGGAGTAGTCATTCAGCTCTGTGGTTATTGTTTGATGATCTCCTCTGTTTCTTTTATTTTCTTGTCCATCCATCTAACCTCTGACAAAGCATCAGTCTATAGTAAAATTGAGACATGGAGTAGTGACTGATGGTGTACACAGGCATCCGATTTGCAGTGGGAATCAGCAACCAGTTGGGCCAGGGAAATGCGCAAAGATGCGATTTGCATCTATGCTAATTGGTGGTTGAATTGTGAGGTATGCTTGAATTCAATGATTTTCCACACCTTTCAGTTTCATTCGATGAAATTGGCCAAATCTGTTGTCATGTTGACGTGTGAAGAATGGTTCTACTGTCCTGTTGGTGTGTGGAACCTAATATTTTTGGGCGACCCAGGAATTCTTCGCAACATGTGTAAATTACTACTGCATATATGCTAGGAATTCTTGAGAATATATGGTCCTATTTTCACAACTTTTTATTCACATATTATTTAACCATCCACAAAGGAACCTTTTTATAGGACCAGAAGGCTCATGAAACTATTCCCATAGTTTTAGACCTCCAGAAGTATTTCCTTTGCATGATCACATCAATTGTTCATATCATAGTTTGAACATTGGAGGACCAAAAGGTCATGGGTTCACTTTTTACTACTATTGTGTATGCAGTAATGGATAAGTACCTCGGGAACCTTAGTTTGCAAAGTTGACTGCAACGGTCACCAAGTTTGACAAACTCTGGTAGGTTTCAATCATCGATAATGGACTTGGTGCCAACATAAATTGAAGCACATCTTCCTGCACAGCTCTGCCTGTAGTAATTACTGTTTTTACTTCTCATGAAATTATTGGTTTAAAATTTGATAGTTGATACATAGTTCAACTAATAATAGTGGAGTCAACTGTTCGTAGTTTTGTTTAGATAATAGGCATAACACTGTGCAGCTTGTATCACTAAGACAGTAGAGAAGATTCATTACAAAGTCTGAAAAGCGTTGTATGACACAGGAAAAAAAAACTTGAAACACTACCTTACATGATAAAAATCAAAAGAATGAAAGTATCTATCTTAGCTGATTCGCAGTAACTTCAGATAAGTGTTTCCTTTGTTGTTGTGCTCCTTAAATTCATAATATTTGTTTGCTGACGTCCAGGTTTTGTGTCTTACTGTGGGCCAGACGATACTGCTGCGTGCTTCCAGGTGAACTATTATGGCAAGTGGAGCCGGCCCAGGGGCCACGCGGTACTGTAGCGCGTGAACATATTAGATTAGATTGGTTTGGCTTTCATAGGAAAGAGATATGTTAGATTGATTCGGTTAGGATATTTCCTTAGGGGTCAAGTCAGTCATCTCTATAAAAGAGAGAACCCTGTATCATTTATAGTCAAGGAAGAAGAAAGCAACAATTAAGTTGCTGGCTTCCCTTGGGAGACAGCATCCCTGCCCTCTCTCCCTCGCACGAACAGTGCCGTGTACTGTAGCGCCACGGGTACTGTAGCCCGACCGTTGCCGCCTCTCCCTCAGCTCTCTCCCGCTCAATCCTAGCAACCACATAATAATCTGGTATCAAAGATCTCTAGTTCGATCATGTCCAGCCCTCTACCGAGTTCTTCCCACCCGCCGCCGCCGCACACCCACCCGCCGCCACCAGCGTCTTCGTCGGCGCTGCTGCCCCACACATCAGGCGTGCCGGCATTGGGCGCGCTGGCGTCCTCAGGGGTGATCGCGCCCTCTGCCCCGGCGCCGTCGTCTCCCGTCGCCCTCGTCCTCACCCCGGAGCAGATGACGGCCGCAATCCTGGAATTATGGCAGGCCGTGGCGGACATCAGGGCCTTCCTCATCGGGCCCTATGCACCCCAGCCGCAACCGTGGGGGAGGACCCTGTGCTGCAGCAGGGGGTCCGTGGCTGTGGATGGCATAGATCAGCATGATCTTGTCGATGCCACCGCCGCCGATGAGACTCTCGAGCACGCCTTGCACATGGAGGAGCTCATGCAGATCACCAACTGCAACCAGCTGCGCGGCTTCGACGAGGCACCAGCGGCCGTCCACTTCGCCGAATCGGATAGGATCGATTCCGCTGTGGTTGCTGCACCGCCGTCCTTAACGACGTCGCCAGCGGCACCATCGGTAGCCGTAGTGGTGCTAGTGCAGTTCCACACTGCTACGCCACTTGCTGCATCGGCGCCATCACCAACAACGACGGTGTCAGCTACGTCGTTGCGCTCCTCTTCCCCCGCCATGGTCACATCACCAATGAAGGCCCCGGCTGCCACAACTCCGGCACTCTCATCACCAGCTTCGCCAACACCCCCGCATGCACTAGTGTCACCAATGCAGGCGATCATCCATGCACCGACATTGGCGGACATGGTGCCTTTGTCGCTGCCTCTACGAGCCGCAGCACCGATCCCTCGAGCAGGGCCGTGGCTGTTTGCAGGCGCTTATTCTCCGCCGACTTAGCATCAGGCTTTCAAAGCTCCATCGGTCGCTTGGAGTACGCCTCCAGCACAGCCCCGCTCTGCTGCACCCATAGTGGGGTGGCTGCTCGTGGAGGGCACCATCGACTCCACGTGCAGGCGCTCCATGGATTCGAGCCGGGCGGATTCGATTCCAGGCAGATCAGATGAAGCAGCCAAGTTTGGCACCTCGAGGAGGAAGGTATGGATCGTGCACCACTACAGAAGCAGATCCCATGGGACAGAGTTGATTTTGGGGAGCCATATGCCTTCCGCCTCGACTACAACCACAGCATTGGTCTCCTTCAGCAGGTCTGCCATGGCAATCTTCTCTGGACTACAAGGTCTTCTGCTCTAGCAATCGCCACAGCTCGAGGACGAGTTGTCTTGGAGGGACGGAGTAGTGTTATGGCAAGTGGAGCCGGCCCAAGGGCCCACGCGGTACTGTAGCGCGTGAACAGATTAGATTAGATTAGATTGGTTTGGCTTTCATAGGAAAGAGATATGTTAAATTAATTCGGTTAAGATATTTGTTTAGGGGTCAAGTCAGTCATCTCTATAAAAGAGAGAACCCTGTATCATTTATAGTCAAGGAGGAAGAAAGCAACAATTAAGTTGCTGGCTTCCCTTGGGAGCCAGCCGTCCCTGCCCTCTCTCCCTCGCATGAACAGTACCCACGTTGCCCGACCGTTGCCGCCTCTCCCTCAGCTCTCTCCCTCTCAATCCTAGCAACCACATAACATGAACTTTGTAGCTGATACCATGAACACCATTTCTTGTCGTTCTGAGTTGCAGTGCTCTACTTTTCAACTTTCTGTTGCTTAATTCGAGATTCTGGAATAAGGGACCAGGCGTAACCTTTTTTTTTTATTTCCTGTCTGCATCATTATCAGAGTTGAAAGATATTTCCTCTCTGGATCATTAGCAGAGGACGAAGAAAATAATAAGCTTGGTAGGGGTTTTACAATATTTTAATATCATACTATATTTTACTGTTCCTTTTGGTTGCAGCATAGCAGCCATCTTGCAATAAGACAAGCAAATTATGTGGTTGATTTTGAAGTCCCCAAAACGATTGTGGATCATTTTTGGATCAGTTACGTTAATATTGACTGTTTGGTTTTCCTAATGTCTGAATCGATTTCGATGTATGTTTGTATCAGTTCAAGAATCTTGATTTCAGTCTAGATGTTTTCTACTTGAACTGCAATTCATGTACTACTATTTTTTTTTTTCGAACAGAGGATTTCCCCATTTCCATTACTGAATAACAGAAATATGATGATCTACTTCTATTCATAGTACATTTGTGATCATCCAGATTAATTGCCATATGGTCATTCAGACTAATAATGAAGTTCCAGAGCCATTTGGTTGGTGCCTGTAAAGATAAAGGTCCAAGTGGGCGAAAGCAGAAGAACTGCCATGAGCCAAATTGTCCTTTTACGTTTCTAGATTACCTCAGGTGATTGATTCGGAGAGATTTCGGGTGACGTTGGTTACATCAGCTAAATTAGTTAATGACCTCTAATAAACTTGATAGGAGTGCAGTATGACGTGTGTTTGCCATTTTAAGGAGATTCACACTAAAGCTGCAGAACCCACTGAAATTCAGTCTCATGTTATACTTAAATTTATTCACTATTTTGTTGGATGATATGCTATGCCTGATAAAATTATTCTTTTGGCAACATGGTGATCACCTGCTACCTCCGACAGAAATGGTAATGGAAAATCTAATTGACAATTCCTGCCTTTCATTTTTTCACCTTCTAATTGATATTTGAATGCTTCATCGCATCACTGCTTCTATCGAGATATTTTGCTATTTTTCATGTGGATCCATTTTTACAGGAATCTCTTTACAGTTAAATTATAATAGTTCAATTTCAGTGTCCATGCGTATGTTGTGATGTTGGATCTATCTATTTTTTTTCATTCCTGGTGCTTTTTGTGCTGCTGCTCACCTAGGCTGGGAAAATACTGTTGTTCAAAACTGCAGTCCCTCATCGAGCGCCACCTTTGGGATCTTTAGGTTCAAAATTCTAATGCCCTTCTTTACAGACAATAGCTGATTTGGGTAAGTAAATTGTGTTGAAGGTACATTACGTTCTGTTGTTCTAGGCCGTAACCTTAGAACCCCTAGTTGTCACCCAAGCAAACTCAGGAACCGGAAAGAACAAGTTGGCGAAAGGTCACCACGTGCAACCCAACTTGATATCAAGAACTGGAATTAGGGTCTCCCCCTTACAACCCTCACGGGGGCGCTATTTATACACTTCCGTAGCACTTTACATGGACACAAGTACCCCTGCAACTACCCCGATCCGGGGGGAATATTCCTTCTCGCCAAGGGTACTTCGGTCTTTTTCGTCTTCTCCTCCCTCGGGCTCCAACCGCCCTCGCCGCAAGCAGGTGGTCCCGCCGCGGCCGCCATGCCCTCGAGCCGTCTTCTTCCCTAGTGACGAACGGGCGAAGAGTTCCTGCAATTACCCGAGAAAGTTACTTCGTGTGAGCGTTCGCCTAGCCGCATGCTAGCCTCATCTCAGAGAGGCTGTCCTTGCGTTGAACGAAGATACCCGTGATTGCCGAACGCTCGCTTTCGCCCTCAGAGGGACGCGAAAGGCGCCGACCGCTGGGTGATCCCTCCTTTCGCCAGCAGGGGGTGCGAAGGGTGTGGGGCGCAGCCCAACACGTTCCTTCTCTCGATAAGCTGATCTGGGCAAGTAATAGGCCTACTAGATCAGTAAGTATCTATCTCATGTTTTTTAGAGATTAATACCCTTTCCTCAAGGCAAATAATCCTGTATTCTTTCGGACAACCCCATGCTCAAACAATAATATTGAATTCTTTCAGTCCACCGCCAGCTAGGTCTAACAAAATGATTTAGGATCATTATGATAATCTTTTTTTACCTAAACTAGACTGAAATAATATACTGAAATAATGAAGCTTCGAATTTGGATATGTGCTCCAGTAGTGCAGTTCGTTAGGATATAGATTGATGCATTTTGGTATGCGTATGATGCTTGTCATTGTTGTTTTTCCAAATTATAATCTTATTACCTCGGCAAAGATGATGCCTGCACTTCAGTGGAAACTGTTTCTTGCCGTCCCCAGTCATTTTCAGATGTACAATCTCTTAGCTTTATATGACCGAATTAAATAGGTATTGGGCCTTTGCCATCACGATGAGAAAAAGTTCTATTCCCCATGTCACAGATATAATAGGCCTAATACAGAAATATAAATGATCGACACATACTGGACAGCACAAGTGATTTCCAAATTGGGGATTTCCTTTATTTTTGTACTTCTCTCCCTATGAACATGACTATTCTAATATCTACCAGCTCTATTTTTCGCATTTCCTTTACAGTTTACACCAGAGATTGTCGCTTTAGATTTGCTGCTTCGCGCTAGGCATAGAACCCTGGGTTAGGTTCACAGCTTTGTTTTTTTACCTCATATACTTGATGAGCCTAACAACATGTGCTTTCCCGTTCATTTGTATTTCCTTATGCCGTTCGTTCACATTAGTGAATCAGTTTGGCGCCTATTCCTGTTAAAGCGCTTTTGCAACCTACATTGTTTTTTGTGCCTAATTTCTTAAATTTCCGGTTATATTTATGCTCCTTGATTATTATTCTCCCGTTCGTACGGACTGCTCATACATCATGAATTCAACACAGGCCAAACCTACGCGTGCAAGGACAACCACCAGAACGGAACCTCCAACCTGCACCAGGAACAGTAGTTGAACGACGAAAGCAGCAGGGAACAAAAGGTAACGTTATATCGTTTATTAGACGATTAGTACAAACTGCCCTTGCCAGCTCCCGATGTTAGCATGACATTGTCTTCGCACCGCTAACATTACAATCTCTACTTAATAAAATCTGGCCTCATATGTATCTAAGATTTGGAAAATATGGGGTATAGCCTCCCACCATACTTTCAACGTGTTCGGCTGGTCTACTACTGGCTGAACTGAACCTACTGCTGGTCAATCAGCTGATTTAAATCAGCCCACCACCAGCCAGCCAATCTTCAGCTGAAGCATCCATTTGAAAGTACTCAGTTCAAATCAAATTCTGGCGCCAATCAACTACAACAATTCAAAAGTTGGCGCCAAGTAACAGGCTCATTCAAATATGTTGGGGGTAGGACCGGCCTCTAGGCGCCCCGGTGGGCCTCGGACGCCGCCTTATTTCGCACGTGAAAGTGCATCCATCGTATCGCCATGGCAAAATGGCAGGCGCGCATGAGCGGGGAATGGGAGTTCGTGCCACAGGGCCATCATTTCGCCAAAGCGGGATGATGGCGGCAGCACGAGCACCGATTCGCGACCCTAGGCTCATTTCACCGGTGCAGAATGTCAGACCCCCTTGCTGTCGTATCGCTCATGATTCGCGGTCGCCCATGCCTATTCGCCTCAGCGAATGGGACGATGACGCTGCCAAGCAGGGGATGGGCCTTTTCGCCTTTGCGAAAAGAGCGACCTAGACTGGACCAGCGCGGTCAGTAGTGTTGAGTCGACTTGGGCTATTCGTCTAGGCGAATGGCGGTTCTTTCGTTTTATCGTTTTTGCGGGTTTCGCCAAAAGAGGAGTCAGCTGCCTTTGCGAAGCCGACAGCTCCTGCTCGCCCGGGCCCATACGGTCGGTCAAGGAGTGACATGAGGCAGAGCTGGTCGGGTCCCCTAGGGCCGGCATTGCCCGAGGCAGGTGGCAACTCCGAATGGCTAGCAAGCCCAAAGTGCCGGGGAATATTCCCCAAATGTGTAGCAGTTGGAGGGGCATTATTGTCCGCCGAAAAGCCTACGGGCGTGTATAAATAGCCCCCGTTGGTGGAGTGTAAAGTAAGAGGAGCAAGATCAATAAAGCTATTCCTTTCATTTTGCTCGTCCATCGTTCGCATTTTGGTCAGCCCGTGCAGCAACCCGGTGTTCGAAGGCTTGAGCTTAGAACAACATTGGCGCCTACCGTGGTTGTTGCTCGAGCTTATCATGCCACCAAAAAAGTCTGCGCCGGAAACAGCCGCGCAAATCGATGCGACAGCGGTAACGACAACGGAACCACCCGCACCGCAGCCACAGCTGCAAGGCGCTGCAGTGACCCGATCGCCAGAGGAAACGCCAGAAGGCAACGTCGAAGAGGTCGAGCTCGACCAAAACGCAAGGAGGTCGAAGAAGATGAAGACAGCGAAATCACCGAGCAAGCAAAAGACCTAAAAAAGTTGGACCAGTATCAATAGGACATCCTCAGGCTGCAACACGAAAAGGAACAGCTGCTGAGGCAGGCAGCAGCGCGAAACAAGGCAGAGCAAATGCAGCGGGCAATCAGGCAAACTGACATCGAAAGAGAAAGGCTGGTACACGAGATCCAGTGTCTGCACGGAGCAGCAGCAGGCGACAACGCCGGTCGGGGAGGTGGAAATATGATAATACCTGACACTATCCTACCAGACGAAGACGAAGAAGCATTCGATTCCACCTCGCCCTTGTAAAAAGAGCTCTAGCTGCACCCATGGCCTCTAGGCTACAAGCCACGCATTCCAGTCTTCAACAGAAAAACAAACCCAAGGAAATTCATCGCAGGCTCTGAAACCACGGCAGGAGGAGATGCCCAAACTCTGGCTAAGTCCCTTATTATGGCACTTGAAGATATCGCCCACGATTGGTACACCTCCTTGAAGCCTCTCTCCATCCACTCATGGAGCCAGGTCAAAGCGAAACTTTTGTCCACATTCCGAGGGTATCACCCAGGAACGAAAACCACAAGGGACCTACTAAACTGCATACAATGAGATGATGAATCTTTGTCCGACTATTTAGAGAGATTCATCCAAATCAAAGCGCAAGTACCGAACGCACCAGAAGAAACAGTGATAGCAGCGGTTGTCGAGGGTTTGACTATAGGCCAATGCGCAGCCCATTTCGCTACAACCTACCCCACAATTGTCAAAGATCTATTCGAGATAATGAGGCAATACGGTAGGTCAGATGATGACCTAAAGAAGCGAAAGGTAACACGCAATTTGTGGAGGCAGGCAGGTGTAACACCTCAGGTGTTACGAGTTTGCTTAGCACCTAGGTTAAGGTCAACGAAAAGCAATTTCTGTAAACAAAAAAAAACAAATATAACTTGTGTATTGTGCTTATGTAAAATGATGAGCAAATAGTGTCGATAAGAATGCAACTTTAGGTTTGGAAAGAGAATAGTGTCAACCAGTGTTTTGGGAGCTCAAACATCAAATCCAAAAATTAAACTAGAACTTTTCGTTGAATCGACGAGAATTTGAACTTATGTTTAAAATGCCATTTTTGGTGAATTATATTGAGTAAATAGTTAAATGGTGCTTAAATATTTTGCTCCTATGGGTTAGTATAAGGTATGGACTATTGCATGAAATACTTGTTGGTAGCAGTTAATGAGGTTTGGACATTTTAAAAATTATGGCAAGAGTGTTAATGAATGTTTAGTTCAAGCTGAACTTTTGACTTCCTAAGACCGTAAGGAAGAAGACAATGCCATCTTGGCGTTTAAGTTCTAACTAAAATACTTAAGTACTAGCTCCATGATTTTGTATTGTTGGTTGCTTCTAAGTGAGTACTTTCGCATGGTGTAGTCCACAGTTGAGTTGGAGTTGTCATGGCGTCGCAAAAATTGCCCTAACATCCTAAGAACACGCTGTGGCCAGGCTGTTGGCACTCCGTTCATGAACCCGCGCTCGGCGTGACGAACCCATGTTGGCACCTCTCTATCTCCCTCGATGCTCACTCTTCGGCCATGCTCGTTGCTTGGACGAGAAGCCCTTAGTGCCTACTAGAATCTTGAACTCCTGTTTTAATCTCAACTAGGCTTTAAGCGGTTGGTTTTGACGCTTTAAAGTTCGTGTATAGCACGTTGTCTGGTTGTTCATCCTGGAGTGCGCGGTCACCGTGCTTGGGAGTGCGGTGTCGCGCGTGGGTGCTCGCACCGTCGCACGCGCGCACCGCGTGTGACCTTGCTGGTGGCGGTCCCAACATCGCCCGTGCTGCGTGTCGGGCCGGTCGAGCCATGCCTTGGCCTCAGGTGCACACGGGCGCTGCGCGCATTGCTGCGCCGTGCTAGAGGGCTGCCACTGCGCTACGCCGGTGCAGCCGCTATGCGGTCACATGGCGAGTCATCGTCGCGATGCTATTGTCGTGTGCCCCCACTGTCACCGCGTGCGCGCGCCATCTTGATTGCTGAGCCATGCGCGGGGTCAGGACGAGGCCATGTCCATTGTTGCCATGGCTGCGTGGCAGTCACCCTGCCCTACGATTTACCTACCATGAGTCCATGTCATCGCTCGCTGCGTATGGGTCAACCAACCCCAACCACAGGGTGACGGTGATGCCTCTCTGCTCGCCCTACCTCGCTAGCCGACGCCGGTAACCCCGCTCCGGCCCGGCTACTACGTTTTAGTGCTCCACGCACTGGCACCCCTCTTGGCTCCGTCCAAGCACTAACCGACATGCCTCCTACCCTGACTCGTGCAGCCATGTCCTTGCGTTGTCGTACCCTTTCGGGTCGTGGCCGGGTCACCTCTGCTGGGGCCACATCACGTGATGTAGTAGTGGCGATGCACTGCCCTCTCCCCTTCATAATCACCAACTCAACCCTTCCCAGCCCAATTCCTTGTACTAGTGAGTAATATGGAGAGTTACCTAGACACCCCACTCTCATCGGTGTGGCCGCGACCAATTTTAGGTTTTGCTCGCCGTCGGCCATGGGCACCGCCGTAGTATGTGGATTGGGGGTAAGGCATGTTGGAGCGGTAATAGTTCAATTGCTCGTAACCCTGAGTTCGCCTTGACTCCCTCCATCCAGTGCTCACACTATTTTTCCTAGGGTGCTCGTTGTTAGTGGGGTGACGCGCCGGTGTGCATAGCAGAGCGTCGCCGCCCTGCTTAGTCGCATGTGGTCAGCCCTGTTTGAACCACCTCTGACCGAACCATCACCACGGGCAAGCTCACTATAAGCTCCTCATGCTCACTCGCTCACGTGTTAGTCCTCTAGCGGCTCTAGCTCGTCGAAACTAGCACACTGCCGCCACGTATAACCGCTCACCGCTGTAGCTCACGGCAGTACGCCACTGAGTCCCTAACCGTCACCCATCCTTGCGGGTTTAGCCGTAGATGGTGGTCGGCCCTTTATTCTTGTCACAGCGGGGCTCGTTTACCCAGCGTAACTGCCGTTGCCATCGGTGTGCCGTGCTATCACGCGCGGGCATGCCGAGGACTGCCCGTGGCAAAGGTGACATGTTCGAAGGTCCTTGATGCAAAACGTGAGTCTGCGGTAATTGTGCTTCGCTGTTCCATTAAATGTCTAAAAGCCCTAGCCCTCTTTTGCAAAAGAGCCACGCGCGCGGGCTCCCCGCCTTGGGCCGTTGCTGAGCCAGCCTGCTGCGCGCCCGCGCCCCACATTGGGCCAAGCCGGGCTACAGGGCCAAATGGATGGCCACTGGCCCTTTTTCTTTTTCTAAGGCGTTTCTAATTTAGTTTCTAAGACTAGCTTTTAAATTCGATATAAATTGGTATAGTTAACCAAAAATTGTGAAACAAATTTTGTTCAGTTCCTAAAATCATGACCTATCTGCTAGTATATTTTGTTCACATAGTTTCATAGTATTTTCAAGAGTGATCTAATTAATTTGATGTGCTTAATATTGTTGAAATATAAACATGTAGGAATTGTTGTGATAAATTGGGGATAGTGTTACTCTGAAACTTTCACAGTAAATTCCTAACATTATTAGGTTCTCACTGTAATTTTTATAGCTCCATAATAATTAGTTTGCTAGGGTAGCTAAATGAGCACTAGTTCAAAAATATATATTTAATCAATAAAATGCTGAAACACCTTGGGATTGTAGAACTACAACATTTTCCAGAAACAAAGCCTTGATGACGTGGATACATAGACTAGTACATTAGTCATTAGAGTTAGCTCGTTAGCTTGCAAGGCGTAATTGTATTCTTAGAGTTGCGGTTGCCGTTGGTTAATTATGTTTTCTGCGTTGCGTCTACATATATCATAATAGGGACAATGATGGATCGTGGAGTCGACCAGAAAAGCAGAAAAGATGGAGCCTTGGTGATCGTGTCGCCCCGATGGAATGCTAATCCTTGGTTATATCTTGTCCAGGCAAGCCTCGGTGCAGAACCCCTATTATTCTGCACTTTATTTTATGCTTGTGCATTAAGTTTAAAGGAGTTGAATGAAATCCACTTGCACATATATATCCTTATCCTATGAGTTTTACAGTATGACAGGGTCATGTAGATTACTATGCCATAGGACCCCAGTAGAAGTCGAGTGATTACCTATCACTCACGAGAGATAGGAAAAGATGTTATTGTTACTATTATCAGGTTACTATCACATAAAATATATATGGATAATAATTGGAGACCGAGCGGGACCATACTTTGGGTTTGGATTTGGACTTGGTTAGGCAACCGAGCGAGGCTCTGGTTGCATTTGTCCCGCCTATGTCAATTGAGGACCATCCGTTGCTGTGGATGGTAGTCAGGTCACAGACTTATTATCCTAAGCA
The DNA here is from genome assembly GCA_904845875.1 of Miscanthus lutarioriparius. Lineage (NCBI taxonomy): Eukaryota > Viridiplantae > Streptophyta > Magnoliopsida > Poales > Poaceae > Miscanthus > Miscanthus lutarioriparius. The sequence continues at coordinate 70,136,137 of CAJGYO010000002.1, read as the reverse complement.
CATACTTGCTTATGGGAGCAGGAAGACTTGTTGCTCTCTTGTCATGGGTTTCGGCTCTTTTCGGACCGACTTTTAGGGGTGGGTATTAGGTGGAGGTCTAAGCACCATATTGAGACCGGGTCTTAGGTGTTGGAGGCTTGGAGTCCAAGTTTGGATGGGGACCTGGACCCCTTGACAGGAGTGGGACGAGTTGGTTCCGTTTGTGCCTGGGGTACAAGCGGGGCATGTGTTTCAAGGTACCCAGCTAGGATACATTGATTCACGAATCGCCGTTTCTTTGAGACGGTACCGACTTGGCTATGGTCTAGCACCGTAGTAAGAACTGAAATATAAAAGATGGTAAAATGGTTCTAATTGCTTACCACTTACTTGAAAGTAGCATATGTGCTTACATAGAATGGTTAGTTAATGAACTAATGATGACGGCTAATAAAATTGAATATAAGGATGCACGTTTAGTAATACTTCCACATATGCAATAACCCACAAGCCAAATAAGCCTTGCATATCCTTAGTTTTTTATTTTCCTCTTGTCGGGTAAGTCTTGCTGAGTACAATCGAGTACTCAGGGTTTTATTTCCCCTATTGCAGGTGATCGATGGATGGTAGACGACTTTTGTGTGTGGAAACCTCTTGGTGGGCTCAGAGAGGATTCCATTCACGCTATGACCGTAGTGTTTATTTATAACCCTCACTAAAAGTTTTTAGAAGAAAAGTGTTATGATCTGCCATTATATCTGGTTTATAAATGTTCACTATGTTAATGATTCACCGTTAATCTTTATTTCTGTTGTAACTCTGATCATATGTTGTTCTCCACTGCAAGATAAAAAATGTAAACCTAAAATGTATAAACTCTTTTACATGTAAAACTATCTTAATTTTGCTATTGCATTCAACTTAGTAAAGTACTCTAATGTTGTAATAAAGTGATGTAAGAAATGGTTAAGAATGTTGTAAGCTTTATTCTCTCATTTAAGATCCTGACGGAAAAATGTGGATTTTCAAGTTCTCCCTTGGGGTGTGCTCGACGTAACGGCACGATTTAGTGCACTCTCTTGGGTACTTAGTGTCTAATGGAGGATAAGTATATTGGTACCGATCTACAAGAATAAAGGGGATATTCAAAGTTGTACTAATTACTGGGGAATTAAGTTGATGAGCCATACTATGAAGCTATGGGAGAGAGTTATCGAGCATCGCTTGAGAGCAATAACGCGGGTCTCTATGAACCAATTTGGTTTTATGCCCGAAAGGTCAACCATGGAAGCCATTTTCTTAATAAGACAAGTTATGGAGTGGTATAGGGAGAAGAAGAAGGACCTACACATGGTTTTTATTGACTTGGAGAAGGCTTATGATAAAATACCAAGGAATGTTATGTGGTGGGCTTTGGATAAACATAAAGTCCCAACGAAGTACGTTGGGCTCATTAAGGACATGTACAACAATGTTGTGACTAGTGTTCGAATAAGTGATGGAGACACAGATGACTTCCCGATTAGGATAGGACTACATCAAGGGTCAGCTTTGAGCCCTTATCTGTTTGCCTTAGTCATGGATGAGGTCACAAGGGACATACAAGAGGACATCTCTTGGTGTATGTTTTTCGTGGACGATGTAGTGCTAGTTGATGAAAGCCGGACAGGAGTGAATCAGAAACTGGAGTTATGGCGGGAGACTTTGGAGTCCAAAGGTTTTAGACTAAGTAGAACTAAAACTAAGTATATGGGATGTGACTTCGGCACTACTACTCAGGAGGAGGAAGATATTAGTTTGGAAGGTCAAGTAGTGCCTAGGAAGGATACCTTTCGATATTTAGGATCAATGCTACAGAGAGACGGGGATATTGATGAAGATGTTAGCCATAGAATCAAAGCAGGGTGGATGAAGTGGCGCCAAGCATCTGGTGTCCTATGTGACAAAAGGGTACCACAGAAGCTAAAAGGCAAGTTTTATAGGATGGCGATTAGACCTGCTATGTTGTATGGTACAGAATGTTGGCCTACGAAAAGATGACATGTTCAACAGATAAGTGTCGCAGAAATGTGTATGTTGCGTTGGATTTGCGGTCATACAAGAAGGGATCGAGTTTGGAACAATGATATACGTGATAGATTAGGGGTAGCACCAATTGAAGAAAAGCTTGTCCAACATCGGTTGAGATGGTTTGGATATGTCCAACAGAGACCTCCAGAGGCACCGGTGCGTAGTGGAATCCTAAGCCAGGATAGTAACGTGAAGAGAGGCAGAGGAAGACCGAAGTTGACTTGGGTAGAGGCAATAAAAGGAGACTTGAAAGGATGGAATATACCCAAAGACTTAGCCTTAGATAGGAGTACTTGGAAAATAGCTATTCACGTGCCTGAACCTTGATTGCTTCTACTGGGTTTCAACTCTAGCCTACCCCAACTTGTTTGGGACTTAAAGGCTTTGTTGTTGTTGTTGTATATATATGGAAGTATTCAGCTTGCAACCTAGATCCCAGACTTTCATTTCTACATATATAATTATGGGGGTTGGGCTAAAATGAAATCCTTCTGCAGGTACGCTAACCATGAATGCGTACATTGAATGTAGCTGACAACTAGCTATATATCGATAGAGTATGTATTTTGCCACCAACATAGAACATGATTGCCACCTTAGGCTGGCAATTTTGTGAGGACGAATAGGACAGTCATGCATCATGATTATGCTTGTGCATAAATATGCTTCCCTCACTTTGTTCTAATACTAAGTAACTTGTGATCAATGTGATGTTACTATCTTTCTTGTGTGAAGCTAGGCAAAATGCCTTGTTCCATACCACTTGAATAGCTGTGCTTGAAGATAGTGTGTGATTAGCTTCGCCTTGTATGTTCGCTTCCAAAGGAAATAGATGACAGGTTAGTAGTTAGCAAAAAGCTTCACCCCCTTCAAAAACTAATTTGCTAAGTATAAGTAAAATTTATTTTGAAGAGATATTCACCTACTCAGTAAAAAGGAAATAAAAGATAACAGTACCTCACCACCATGTTTTGCATGATATATGTAGTGGTGTTGCTGTAGGTGACTACTTGTTATGTGCAAGCTTTGTGCTTAGTAATAGTCACTTAAGCTAACTGGATTGAGCATTTCGAATTGCTTGCTTAAGACCATGATGTATGTGTGGATGCTCGTTATCTAGGAAGTGCCGTAGCTATCACCCCTTTTGTCCTCGATAAGCATACGAGTGTTGAAGAGCACTATACTGGAACAACGTCCAAGTTTTGATAATCTCATGGTTGTCGTCTCCAATTAAGTTCTCTCTTAGGAGCCTGAGCCGTACACATGGTTGCTAGCCCTTGAACATTGCGCTACGAAGACCTATATCCATGCCTTTGCTTGACCTTAAGCCCAAGCTTAGTTTCCTTGAATGCTTGCATATGTCGTGGATGTCTTGCTCCTGTGTGGGAGGACCCTACTAAAAAATCCTTGTCAAACCTCATTTCTCCTTCTCCTACAAATGATCTAGTGCAACGCTAATCGCTATCTACCCTGCTTTGGAACCTTTTCCTCACAGATCATGTCGTTGCTTTATCAACTAAATCCCTAGTCTGTGCATTGGCTCTGTCCCTCGAATCTCGTTTGTTTTGTCTCCAACTCTTTCAAGTCTCGGAATGTTTATTGGTCTTGATCTCATGTTGCTGTTTGGCAAGACCAAATCTCATGTTAGTCTTTACCTAGCAATCACCTTGGTGGACACAAGGCATATATGGAAATAAAGCAAGAGTCCCTGCTCAGTTGTCTTCGGCAATTAAGCTATGTTCTCTTGCGCTATGTTTTGATCTTCGGACCGCCTCCTTGTTGACTCCTAACCTTGTGACTACCTTTGCTTGCTCCTATGCAACCCAATTTGTGCCACATGAGATTTCTTGTTGGTTGTATGTTCAGTAATGGTGCCACGATTAGCGATCTATGGTGCCACAACAAAACTGAGAGCCCCTGTGGGTGCACACACAAGGTTGTGCTGCTCGACACGTGTTGGTATCGAGGTTCCTAGTCATGATCCAGTGCAGAACTACACCGATGTGGCATTTTCACGTGAGCTCCTCCTTGGTCATCTCTCCTTATCGTGTCAGAAGATCTATATGTCGAACAAGATGCAATAGGACTTCCTTCTAAAGTTGTCCAAAGGATAACCTTTGAAGAACATGTCACTGACATGAACATAAACAGACTGCAAGAGATGGTAGACAAGTGACCCTACTTGACTATCCCTATAATGACATCGGTCATCTAGTGAGCAACTTATGTCATTTCCGTTGGATCAGAAAGGTGCACCACACTTAAGGTTGAACAAGTTATCAGTCGAATGATAAATGGACCGGGATATTATGTGCTATAATAGGTCACCTGGTGCTCATGAGCTTCCTATCCAAGTTCTCAATCTTTAGGTGCATAAGGATCATGTAGACAAAAACTAACCTTCTTCGGTGTCGCCCCTTTTCTGCTGACTTCCATGGTGACTATTTGTTTGCATGTCCAATACAATTGTTGTCGTAAAAAAGGAAGTACAGAAGGATAGTTAGCAATGGTCCCTTATCTTGTAGGACTGTCTCTCCACGTGAAGTATGCATTGTGCCCTGCAAAAATAGCCCACTAGTCCAATGCTTGTGTATCGTTGAGCTAGTGCCTAAATCAACGGTTGAAGTTGTTTCCTAAGAGGCATGTGAGGTAAAACCCTAGCCTCCATCCTCAGTGAGAAAGCTACCGCTGTCATAAAAAGAATTAAAGACTGTGAACACACTTCCCAATGTGTAAATAAAAAGAAAAGAAGAGCGGGAAATCTATCGAGATTTCATGGCATTAAACCGATTATCTTTAAGCCAATGATTAGTGGCTCAAACCTGGTTGAATTCACACCAAACTTGGTGATTTCATTCCTCGCTTAAGGTACTTAGATGTCTGAAGTTGGTTGAGGATTTGTTGAGTAAAGCACCAAATTTGAGAGATGTTTTGTCAGTTCAGGTCACTAAAATTTCAGAACCGAGCAATTTTGGTAGATAATTTGTTGGGATAGTCAAACGGTGTCCGTTTGACCTGAATTTTGGTCAATAGTTAAAGGACTCTTGGATCTAAATGCCTACCGAAATTTGTGCACAATGGAGCCATAGTTTGTTAGATATGAACTAAAAACCAAAGTGTATAGAATCTGCGATTTCTCTATGGACTGCTATCACCCCTCCAAATAGAAGGTCGTGTTTGTAATTGAAGCAAAGATTAGCAAGATGGTCAATGTTTTGCCATTCGATAATCCTGTAGGTGCCCTAGAGGAGACTCCTTGCACCCCTTCGTGCCTCGCTTTTGCCCTCTCATATCAACAATGCTGGAGCAGTCAAGGTGTTCTACAAGTTAATTTGTGCCTTTGTGAGTCGAAAACAATTTGAAAAGTGTCAAACAACAGATTTCAAATTTCGCTTATGAGTTGTTGATTGACATTAGAAAGGAAGCTTCAATGACAAATGTAGTTCAACAAAGCTAGGTTTGCTACAGTGCAAGTCAACCCAACTTAGGGTCGTCGAGGCTATTGTTGTTTCTACGGCCTGCATGATTCTGCCTCATGCCCCACTGGTTATATCGATAGATGAGATCTAATATGTTCATTAGATTTATCTCTATTAAATGGTTGAATGATGATGAACAATTTCTTTTATAAAGGAGTTCGGTTACTAGCAGTCATTGGCTTAGCATGAACTAATTATTGTTAATATCTTATTGCCATTGACCAACATTTGTTTAAAGAATGATATTTATCCTAAACGATAACCGATTCCTCTTACACAACCCATGAACTTTAACCGATTTATTCTTATGAATATGCTGGAATCGACTATTTAGTCGATCTCCTTTCATATCGGCTCTCAGAGCCGCACATTCGGGACTGTTCGGCAACAGCGGCATGTTCCGCCCTTAATTACTGATAAACTTTTTCTCCTTGTCAATCACAGGGTCAAATTAACTAGCACGTCTCGGGAGGAGTGCGCAGGATCGACCACCCCTGCGCTGAAGCTAAGTGGATCTCCAGCTCCATCGAGCGGACCCTTCCGGCTTGCTCGTGTGCCCTCGGCACACGACGAAATTCCATGTCGACACACGTTTCTGGCACGCTCAGTGGGACACCACAATCGTCATGGTGGCTCGCGACAACAACGACATCCTTATGGTACATTATGAAGATCTGCCTGATGGAGATAAAGGTGTCATTAGCAATGCTACAGAAGAGTTTCAGAACAAGTGTTTGTTGTCCTACACCAAAACACGTGACAACAGAATTGTTCAGAAATTTCTACTACCAAGAGTTCTATTACACGGGCAGACAGATACAACTGAAGCTGAGGGCAGGTGTTTCTTTACGGAGGTTGTAGACAAATCTATTCGTGATGCCATATCAAGCCAAAATGAAGCTTTCTTGGACACATTCCACAACACCATGAAAGAAGCGATTTATGGGTGTTCAGTTGGTCAAGTTGGGCCGGCTTATTAAAACATCCCAGATCCGTCGACCCAAGGGACTAATGAAGTCGGTACCAGCCATCAAGGAGCAGCACCAGCTGGTAATAGTGATGTCCAGGCAGTTCAGGGTTCATCTGAACAAACTCAAGGAACTACTGCAAATCAAATACAGTACAATCCTGGACCGTCAGTACAACATGTGCAACAGCAGACAGGACAAGGTCAGAACCAGGTGATCAATTTTGGCACATCAGGCCACATATCGTCGTCGGCTCAAAAAATAGCACCATCAATGCAAAGAATCCATAGAGATATAGATCCTTATGTCTATAATCAGAGACTTTAAGCAGTAAGCCAGCAAAGGACCAAGCAGATAGAGGTTCCACAAGGATATTACTATGGATCAGACTATAATACCATTCACATGATTCCAAATCCGGGGTATCAAGGCACACAGAATTTCAATCCATAGATGGGTCAGCAAGTACAGAGAAATCCAAATTCAAATGCTGATGAGTTGCTGCTAAAGGTGACTGAGATGATGAAAAATTAGTTCGGTCTGAAGCCAAAAGGGTTGACCTTTTTGTACAAACGCTCATATCCAGAATGGTATGATTTGGTCGCTCTTCCCACAAATTATAGGCTCCCAGAATTCGCTAAGTTCACTAGCCAAGATAGTACAAGCACGACAGTCAGTATCTTACACAATTGGGCAAAGCATCAGTTGAGGATGCCCATCGAGTTCGTTTCTTCTCCTTGTCCCTGTCAGGGCCAGCCTTCACTTGGTTCTCATCACTACCAGTCAATTCCATTGCCGATTGGGCTGACCTAGAGAAGAAGTTTCATACATATTTTTACACTGGGACTGGGGAAAAGAAGATAACCGATCTGACAACTATAAGGCAGAAGACTAATGAATCGAGCATCGAGTTTCTTCAGAGGTTCCGAGAAACCAGGAACTTGTGCTTCTCCTTAAACTTGGCTGATGATCAACTAGCTGCTTTAGCCATTCAAGGAATGCTGCCAATGTAGAAAGAAAAGCTGCTGGGACAAGAATTTGACAACTTGGGTTAATTGGCTCAACGAGTGGCAGTGATAAATAGCCAATTCTAGAGTTTGCGCAGAGATACCTGATTTCAGAAGAGTACCACAGTAGCTGAAGCTTATGATCCATAGTCAGTCGATGATGGCTATGAAGATGAAGAAGAAGAGGTTGCTACGGCTGAATGGAATTAGGACAAGAAGACAGTAATGGTGCCAAATCCTTGGGGAAGAGGAGTCGAGGAGAGCTATGACTTTGTTGTCACCAAGTTAGACAAGCTCTTCGATTTCTTACTTGAGAAGGGTCAGATCAAGCTACCCAATGGTCATGTTATGTTGCCCCCTGATCAGTTGAAGAATAAGAAGTTCTGCAAGTTCTATAATGCTACTTCTCATTCCACTAATGAATGCAGAATTTTTCGGCAGCATATACAGAGCGCTATTCAGCAAGGGAGGCTCAAATTTGATACGCCTCGGAAAATGAAAGTTGATGATAACCCTTTCCTAGGAGATCATAATATGGTTGATGCTAGACTGATAAAAGGAAAAGCTAAGGTCCTAACATCGACCAAATCAAGAGAAGCTGGAACAGTCGATCCCAAGATTCAAATATCAGCTAACGAGTATAGAGAAATTAGAAGACGTCGCGACGAGTAAAAGAGCCAATATGAGCAGGGGGAAACATCAAAAGCAAGGGCGATAAAGCCGCGGGTTATATCTCGGATCTTGTTGAATAAGTGGCAGTGGCAAAAGGAAAAGGGTTATCAGCATTGGTTAAAGGATCAAGAATACCAGCGTCAACTGGAAAAAGAGAGGTATGAGAAGAAACAAGCCGAGTCACATTGGAATTATCCTTTCTTCAGACATTGCTGGAATGAAGGTTTGAAGTTGCCTGCCAGACATGACTGTCTAGAATGCAGCACTCAGTATTGGGAGTTTAGGCAATCTCAAACGAACCGCCGGTCTATCCATGCTCAAGATGCATATCATCATAATAACATGGATCGGCACTTAAAAAATAAAAGTGTTCATGATCGGCTTGGAAAGCGAGTTGTTGACCAAGACTGGGCTAATTATGAAGAAGAAGGCAACAAAAGAAAATATGTTTGGCAAGAAGGCCAATGGTGTCCAGGAGGTTTAACAAGAAGCCAGAAGAGAAGGATGCAACGCTTAAGGAATAAAGAGTTGGAACAGGCTCAGGCATCCAGTAAACCTCAAGTATGGCGTACTAAGCAGACAGCCGATAGAAAGCAACCATTGGCTAATATCCAAATGGCTTTTCTGTTGCCATCGGAATTCAGAGCTCCGACAGATCAAGAAGTGTATTCAGATTTCGATGAATCAGAGTATGAGGAGATAGTTGCCAAGTTAATGGTTGTACAGCAAGCAATATTTGATAAACCAATCAAGCATCGGCACTTAAAAGCTTTATATATGAAAGGTCTTGTTGATGGGAAGCCGATGAACAAGTTGTTGGTGGATGGAGGTGCTTCTATTAATCTTATGCCTTACACCACTTTTCGTAAACTTGGCAAAGGACCAGGAGATCTAATGGAGACTGACATGATGCTTAAAGATTTTGGAGGTAATGCATCTAACACCCGGGGGGGCAATAAACATCGAACTAACAATCGGGAGTGAGACTCTGCTCACCATATTCTTCGTCATCGATGGAAAAGGGTCATATAGTTTGCTCCTTGGCCATGATTGGATTCATGCAAACTGTTGTGTACCATCGACCATGCATCAATGTTTGATTCAATGGCATGGGGATGATGTCGAGGTGGTTCGCACTGATGAATCTGTGAGCATCGCAACAGCTGATCCAGTCTTTTGGGAACTAGGAGACTTCGAATGTTTTTCTGGCAAGTTATGTGAAGGAGGCTTCATTAAGATCAGCAATGAAAGCCAACAGCCGATGCAAACAATTGGCTCTGAGAGTTTGTTTTAGTAGAAAAGTCACGGCTTCACGTCGGCCATTGGATTAAAGGAAAAATAAGCATTGAGTCCTGGAGATGGGTTTAGGCCGACGTATGTGGATGCTGAGTCAAATTGTAAGTGCGATTCAGAGTTAATGGATTTCTTAAAGAAGTTCTATTTCACTTAATAGGATGCTTGACCTGGGTTGATTAATCATTTGACCTTTGATATGAAAAGTTCTGTGGGACATTATCCTAACATCTGTTCAACATTTGATAGCTATTCGTTCTCGGCTCTAATAGCCGGTGCCAGGAGGGTATCGCCTCTAGTTCAAAAAATAAAAATCTTCAAAGACAATGAAAGCCGATACGATATGTATCGCCTATAGAACAAAAACAAAAAGCAAAAATAGTCATACACAAGGGCATTGCACTGAGGCGCATTCATGAAAGAGGAGTCTTTGTTCATTGGTTCCCCCTAAGTACAATCTAGTCAAAGACTTTGTTCACCACATCCTGAGCAGATGTGATGTCCACGATGGCCTCCGCCGCTACGGTGAATTCTTCTATCAAGTCCTCATGTCCCTCAGGGCCATCGCCAATCGGGAAGCCAACCTCCATGGCGTGGAGCTCATGCCCGGTCAGGACCTGCACCGTAGTTAGCGCCACCGATGTGCCGTGACGAACGCCGTGGAGGGCAATCTCCTAAACGTGGGCCAGGATGTCTTGGAGACGAGCGTCAATGAGGGAACCCCGAGCATTGACGGCGTCTGCGGCCGCGTTCGCCGCCAGTTCACCGTTTGAGCTAGCGATTACAGAAGACTATCAAGACAAAGGCAGTGGAAACTAGAATAGAAACATTCATGGAACTCATCTTACCTACTACCATGGCGTTAGACTTAGCCAGCCACGCTCGAACGGCGCTGGCCTCCTCCTCAGCCGCATTAAGGGTCGCTTGGAAGACCCCTAGACGAATCTCAAGCTGGCCATTGTTCCGAATCGCCTCAGAATAGCGGTCCTTGGCCACTCTCCATTCTCGGAAGAAGCACCAGGCATCGTCGCCGTTATACGAGTTGGAAGAATCCGACGACAAAGCTAGCGCGGAAGATACAACATCAGCGGGTTTGCTGGTCCTAGGGAAAGGACGAAGGCTATCATTCACAATGAACCTATAGGCGAGTCAGAACAGATCATCATCATGAACAGATGTTGCCAATCTCACCTCATGGGTCGGAGACGCTGGTTCATCGGCATGTCCTCTTCCAGGATCTCCTCCGCCACGCGCTTGCCTCGGTTGTCCTCCTCGGCCTTGAGAGATGATTGGATCTATGGAAGGAAGGAAGAAAACCACTATAGGGTTTTGGCAGGCAGTAGAGAGCAAAGGAACAGTTGCGGATGGAGATGTGTTTGACGCCAAAGCCCTCGGGTAGTATTTGAAGACATGAAGCAAAGAGGCGGACGCCTCGGGACACACAAAAGGCAATCGCAGTTAATAGAAGGCGAAACGCCACTTCACCAATGCCGAAGAGAATACGACATCGGATGACTAAGGATAGAAGATCGAAGGGCTCTCTTAATAAAGGCCATATTTTTAGACCTAGATAGAATTAAAACCAAGAGTCTGGAATCGGCTATTTTCAAAATTGGCTCTTTAGCCAGAACAAAGGACCTGATCTTCAAAAATGGAGAAAGGAGATAAGACTCTGGAGAGGGCTGGGGATGAATTACCCTTGATGGCCAAGAGCAAAAGAGCTAATAGAGTCACCTTATGAACTCGTATATAGCCATTACAGTCCCTCCTTGGGAAGTTCAAACTAGATCGAGGCGCGTTATGTTGTAGAGCGATTTATCCACCGAAGTCTACAAGAATTTTGTGATGAATGACTTAGAAGACTTGAGTTGCCTTTGGCTGCGTGCTCTGGAAAAACATTGAAGCCCATAAACCGAGGATTGCAAAATATTATAATTAAAAGGTCAAGAATGAGCAATTCTCTGAGAGAGATTTGGTCTGGAGAGTAAAATTGCCGATCGGGTCAAAGGACAACAAATCCGGCAAAGTGGTCACCTAATTGGGAAGGACCTTATCGGATCAAGCGTTGTCACCGGGTAATACTTATATTTTGGAAACACTGAAAGGAGAAGAAGGATTCGACAGGGCAATCAAATGGGAAATATTTAAAGGAATATTACCCTAACTTTTGGATTAATACCTGATAACCAATTTGCTCGGTTGTCAGCTCTAATAGCCGATACCAGAAGGGTATCACTTCTAGTGCGAAGATAAACCTAGAGGGGTAAAAGCTGATACAATGTGTATCGCCCACAGGAGAAAAGCAAACACGAACAAAGTGATGCATATAGTATGAAGTACAAAACAAATGGGAAAAAATCACTCAAGACGGAGAAATTGTTTGCTAATATCACCTATTACAAACTACGGCCGGAAAACACTTTGGCTACTATATAATTGGCCTAGGAGATAAAGGCTACGAAGTTAGCTGCACTGAAGAAGTCCTCAATCAGGCGTTCATAATCCCCAGGGTGTGCTGCGGTTGGAAAACCATGGGGAAGGAACCGAAGTTCGTGTCCAGAATGAACTTGCGCAGAAGCCAACGCCATGGCGGCACCATGGCGAACACCATGCAAAGCGACCTCCCTAATAGGGTTTGGGATGTCGTGCAGGCGAACCATCAAGACGGCACCTCTGGCATTAACGAATCCCGCCGCGTGCTCCGCAGCCAATCGGAGGCTCTCTAGTTGGGCAGACAAATCTAAAAGATTCAAAGCGGAGATGATCAGAGTCTTGAAGATGAAATTGAAAGGAAGCAAAGGTTATGACAGATATCTCACCCATAATTCTGGCCTCGGCCTTAGCCAACCTATCCTCCATTGAATTGGCCTCGAGAGGTGATCGACATCGAACCATGGCCAGAGCTGATTCTGCGAGGGAGAGACATTCAGCGAGACTCTGGCCATGTCGATCAATGGAGGCAAGCAGATCATCGTTGTTAATCCGCCTCCTTTGATAACAAGGGAGCTGGTGATGAGCTGTTAACAAAGAGGACCCTAAAGGTTGAACGGAGTCGGTCTTATTCCCCGAGGCAGTAGGGGCACCATGAGTTGTACCCTCCTGACGATGAAGGTGCTAACGCGATGATGCAGGTCCGTTGAGGGCATCCTCAGCAAACTTCTTGCTGTTCTCTATGATCTCAAACCGACAAAGAAGCAGGAACTATACTAAGGATGCAGAAGGTTTGAGGTGAAGTGAGTTGTTTTTCGATCCCTAGCCGTGGCCTATATATATAGCCCGCGAAGGCAAAAAGATAGATTTCGCCAGTGGTGTGAAATTGGAATCAGATACGAAAAAGGATCGATGCTCTAGGAATTCAAGGAACAGATAATGAAGAGATAACAGATTCGGCCTTATTGCTCTCCCAAGTTACCGAATGTCATGGGATAGATGCAAAAGATTTACATTGACCAGCAATCAGCCCACCAAGGTCTCTTTGGATTGAAGGAAGCTTGAATCCCCATAGGGCCGAAAGTCATCATAAACCAAGTCACATCGGCCTGATAATAAAATTGTGACAGAGAAGGGAAAAAGCCGCCTGTCTAACAGATGCTCAGCTGATTTCTCGAAGCCGCTGGAAAGAAGCTTGTGGCTTTCTTGATGGGCATTCGATTAAGCAAACAAGGGGAAAGTGTCCACGCATTTTAGCCCTTGTAAACACTAGAACAGCTCTGCGAGCATGGTGAGAAGACACAGGTGATATCACAAGACTTCTTCTAGCCACAGTAGCTGATCCTCTTGCTCGACAAGGCGCTAGAATGGGCGACACAATCACCCTATGCACAAGAATTCTTCTAACCGCTCAAGATCTTCATAGCAAAAGGATAGACCATGGAGGGTTCGGCGGAGTCGGAAGCACTCGAGGGGGCAGATAGAAGAGAAACATAGTTGAATTGTTGAGTTGCTCTCGCCAAGGTTGGATAGACATTTTATAGCCGACCTAGAAAGATGAATCCAAGTGCCCGTGAAGCAATGATGCTCTCGTAAAAAGTTTTGAAGCATGGGCTCATGAGCTGACATAGGCGATGACAAACGGTAGACCCCAGATCAAAATTCTCTACCCGTGACTGTAGACCTATCAGGGATACAGATGCGATAATTTTGTGATAAAATTACTTTTATCCCAAAATTGGGGGCATGTGTTTATACCAAAATTTGAAAGAAGAGTCGCAAGGAACTCGAAAGCTCCCAAGATCATGTCACTAGGGAATCAATTGCGTGCAGATCGGAATCAGCTGATTCGAATGCAGCACTGGAATCGGCTTTCTTCAGGCAGAGCCGGCAGATAATGACAAAGGCTACGATCTGGCGCCAGGACGAGAGCAGTTGGACTCTACAAAAAGGGAAAGATTAGAGTCCAAGTTATCTTAAATTAGGAATGTTTTCTCTAGGGTCCAAAATTGTAATGAATCATGCTTAGACAGGAGTCATGCGTAGGTCCCGGGTATAAATATCAAACCCCGGCTATTGTAAAAAACACACAATCAATCAAATAAAAGTTACTTACTTTTTTCAGCTCCGGCCACCCCTTAGGAGTAGGAGTAGAGTAGATCTCATGAAGTTCTTCACAGAAATACAATTTGCATCGATCCGGGTCGACCTCCCGCTTGTCTGTCAAAATCGTCATGGCTTATACCTCTGTTAAATGACAATTTGCATCGATCCGGTCAACCTCCACTGTGACTCTGGTATGAGTTAGTTATCGACTCTTGTCTAGTTCAAGTATGGCTGCATAGATCCGGTCGACCTCCATTGCTCGAACTAGATTAAGGTCAAGTTATCGGCTCTATCTAAGGGTGGCGTTCATTCAGATAGATTCATTAAGTTACCGATATTGCTTATTGCTTCCATTATTTATTTAATTACAGCAATATCACTTCGCCCGATTGGGATTGATCTAGATCGGCCTTATATCTTTTTTTAACCCATCGTTTGTTAATCTAAACTGATCTAATCTATACTTTAAACGATGAGTTATGTTTTATCGGCTGTTTTACATCAATCTTGATCATGCATAGCATGCGGTTAAGGCATGTTTGATCTTGAGTAGATCTATTGGCTAGCGAAAACTATTCCATGGCCCGTTATCACGGCCTGTGTGATTCTGCCTCACACCCCATTGTTAGCATCGTGGAGTGGGGATCGTTATTTGGTAGATCTGTTCCTAAGAGGACATGACCTTAACTGTGCGCTATGCCTGAATTGGCTATTTTAGTCGATATCTAGCGCTTTCACGAACAGTTTGCATCACGAGATCATTGAAGTAGCGATAGGTTGAAAGATGTGTTAGCCCCATGATCTTATTATTTTATTATGGCCTGCATGATTCTGCCTCATGCCCCACTGATATTAGTAATAAGTTAGGGTCGTCGAGTCTATTATTGTTTCTACGGCCTACATGATTCTGCCTCATGCCCCACTGGTTATAGCGATAGATGAGATCTAATATGTTCATTAGATTTATATCTATTAAATGGTTGAATGATGATGAACTATTTCTTTTATAAAGGAGTTTGGTTACTAGCCGTCATTGGCTTAGCATGAGCTAATTATTGTTAATATCTTATTGCCATTGACCAACATTTGTTTAAAGAATGATATTTATCCTGAACGATAACCGATTCTTCTTACATAACCCCATGAACTTTAATCAATTTATTCTTATGAATATGCTAAAATCGACTATTTAGTCGATCTCTTTTCATATCGTCTCTCAGAGCCGCACATTCGGGACTGTCTGGCAACACCGGCATGTTTCGTCCTTAATTATTGATAAACTTTCTCTCATTGTCAATTACAGGATCAAATTGACTGGCACGTCTCGAGAGGTGTGCATAGGATCGACCACCCTTGTGTTGAAGCTAGGCGGATCTCTAGCTCCATTGAGCGGACCCTTCCGGCTTGCTCGTGTGCCCTCGGCATAGGATGAAATTCCGTGTCGACACCTCCTAAAGTAACAATGCTTCATGAAAGCCAACGAACAAAATTCTTCAAACAAAACTTACTATAAAGAGCAAGTATCAGAAAGTGTCTTGACCAAATTAGCCTCTCTAATACTCCAAAGTTAAGTAGCCTAATGCTATCACTGATGTTGGAAAATAGATGACATGCTTCTCTTCCCTTAAAAATCTTTCGCATCGAATCTCTGGGTGAGATTCATATAAGGGGGAGGGCTATAACACCCTAGGTGTTTGTCACCAGTTAAGCAATGGATTTGAGCTCAAACATGACGTGTTAAGTGATGATGAAGTTGTCAAGATCAAATCTACAAGAGTGAGCTCCAACTTAAACTTGGACAACACACCCTTACTTACATGTGGACCCTTGTTAAGATTATGCAAGCATAATGTTAAACATGCTTATTTCATGTACATTACATCAACATGGGAATCAAGAAGTCACATGAAATGATAAGTTATAACCTTGATTGAATTGCTTTATTAAGCAAATGGGAATATGAGATGTCGAACAAACCTTGCTACCTTCACAAATGACTCTAATTGAACTCTACAACAAAAGTCATGAAGGGTTCATGTTGAGCAAAAATCAAGAAAATGCCTCAATCGGTCTAAAACTCTAATTTAAGTTTTATTGTGATGATATTTTGACCTGTGTTGACCAATCGCTTACAGTGCATGCATGGAGTTGGACCTTAAATAAAAGTTGAAGTTTGAGTGGAGTAGAACAAACTTTGTTTTTTGGACCATGAGCTAGATCAACTTGGAACTAAGTGAAACATAGGCTTGAAGATTGAATCAGCTGCTGTCTTAGGCTCCCAGTAAATTTTTCTAAGTCCCTGAAGTGACAGCAGCAAGTTAACTTCTTTGTGACATTTTATCATCCAAATTCATGTGGTAGCTCAATTGGATTCCTTAAAATGAGTTGAATTACCTTTCATGGTGAAAATAATAAATCAAGTCTCATCAAATTTGGAGTTCATTTGGATCTACAAAATAGTTTCCAAAACAGCAAAAGTTTACTTTGTCACTTAACTGACATTGACATGTCGACATTCCGCGTTCTCCAAATTTTATTAAGCAACTTGATTTGATACCAAAATAAAAGTTGGAGTATACATGGTGGAGAAGAGCATGTAAAAAGATGGCACTTGTTTGACTTCGTTTTGACCATCAATTTGGATTTTTGTTCGTCGCTGTCAATACGTTGATACTGTCAATTTGGAACTTAATACGCAGCTAATGGAGAGCTCTAATGGACTGGAACCCTAAATAGGAGTTGAAGTGCATTAGGAGAGGAACAACTTTGCTTCAAGGACCATAGCCCAGTTCGGCACGTAATCAGCCCTAACACGGCCTCCAAAATAGGATGTATCACGCTCGCCACGTGTTCAACCTCATGCCCACGTGTCTTCCATGCGCTGGCCGCGCCCCCACCATGGCCGACACATGCGCCTGCCTCCCTGTCCTGCCTCTACGTCCTCCTAGAGTGGGCACCAAGGCCCAGCTCACTCGCCCTCACTCCCTCTACCCTCCCTTCACTCTCCCTCACTCTCTGGCGCTTGCACGCGCTGGGCGCGGCCGCGTCCACCATGGCTGGGCCAGCTGAGCTCCCTACCTCCGCGTGGTTCTACTCCTCCAACGCTCCTTCGCTCGAGCTAAGAGCCCTACCGTGCTCCCCACTCCTTTCCACCTCCGATGCTCCACTTCCTCGGCTTCCTAGCTGCCCATAGTCCGCTATCGTCGGAGCACCAGCCACCAGCGCTGCCCGCCTCCATGGCCAGCCAGCCTTGGGCCACCACGAGCCGAGCTGCGGGCTCCTCTTAGTGCGTGTGCGTTCCCTAGCGCTCCCCGCCGCTGCCGGCCATCGCTCGCCACGGCCGGCCAACCCTAGAGCCAGCCTGCCGACGGCCGCCGTAGTCACAACCAGCTGGTGCTCGTGGCCGGGCCACCACGTGAAAGCCCATACCATGATGAGCCCCTACATGGGTGCATGCTGGTCCCCTGCTGCTCTGCCACCACTCTCCCGCCGCCGGTGTGCCCCGGTGTGCTCCTCTGCTTCACTCATGTGGAGGACCTCACGCATGAATTTGAGAAAAGAGAAGGGTTGATCTGCGAAGTCGTGACTCATATGAATAGTGTCTGCAAGGGCCTCTTCACTGGAATCTATTTTATGAGAAGTATAGGGTCCCCGGTGCAATGTTATTTTTCTTTTATGGCTGAAACTTTTGAAAATCGTAGTAAACTGTAGAAAAATCCAAAAATAGCAAATGATGACTTTTTGGAATCCTTGTGAGTAGATATACACAGTAGAGTCATAATATGATATGTGTTAGTAGAAAGTTTCTATTGTTTTTATTTATTCTTATAAAGTGCTTTTAAAAATGCTTTTAAGTTGGTTAGATGCATATCTTGAATTATAGAAGTCAAAAAATTGTGATTATAGTTGTGTTAGTCTTGTGATAACACTCTCGAGCTAAGAAAAATATTAAACATGCTAGTTGTGTACTGTTGTTATCATGTTTTGATTTAATCTTGTTAAATAGACAATTTTAGCTTGTTTTGCATGTCATTTTCATATCTAAAGTTGTGGTGCTCCAATTGCTGTGAAATTTTTATGGTAGGCTACTGATGCTATTTTTCTACTGTGCTAAAAAATTTATTCTCATTGGATGCACAATGAAGGAGTTATTGATTTATCTTGTTTAGGGTTTGATAAATAGCTTTAAATGGTTTTAAATAAGTTATAGCTTTTATGATGAGGTAAAAATGGAAAATGTTGTTCCATTACCTTGGTATGATATTGTTGTGTTATGTTGATACATAATATGACCATGCATTTACAGAAAATATTGAATTTCATATTTATCTTGCTCTCACATGATTTCTTGCAATTGCAATTTGTCCTTTTTGTAGTAATTAAATTACAAAACCTGAGCATGTGAAATCTATACAGTAATCATGTTTGGTCACTATCTTTCTCTCATAAAAATCTTAGCCCCAAACTAGTTGATCTCCTATGGCACTAAAAATAATATATATATATATGTCATTCTATGGAAGTTAATGAAAGTTAATAACAAATAGGCATATGCCTAAGCCATGAGATGCTACTTTAATTACACTAACTTTGTGAAATGTAGTTGAGCTATATGGATGTTTGTTTGAGGCTTTGAATGATATGTATGAAATCTCTGTCGGGAGAAACAATTGAAAACACCAACATGCTACCTTCTGAAATTTGGCTGCATATGTACTTTTTGTGGTGCAATCATTTTCGAGATGATAATTATGTTTTCTGTAAATATGGTGAATACAAAAGTTGTAGGTAACTTCATAATATATCTTGTGTTAAATTTTCATGACCATAGGCCTGATGGTTTAGGAGTTATAGATTTTAGAAGTTTGCTGTCAGGTTTTTGCATGCTCTCTATATAGATCTAAATGATTGTGTTGTTTGACTTAGCTAAGCTTTGAATCATGTCTTTGAGATAATATAATAAGTGTAGTTGTTTTCATGCGTTTTCCAAATTGTTAAAGATCACACCATTTGGTGGTCTACATCTCCCGTTATGAGCTTGTGAAGTGGAATGACATAATCTATCCTAATCTAGACAGAGATATCTTCTTTGTGATGTTTGACCTAGTTAACTTTAGAATTAGTTTGTGGTGTTTATAACAAAGTTGTGAACGGTTTGCTAAGATTTCTAAAAAGTCTAGAACCACCTTGTTGTGAAAGCTAGAACTCAAGTTATTGCTATCTGAATTTGTATGTCAGATTCAGTCCATATTTTGGACAGAATTGTTGCTTTGTGTGTTTAAGGCTAAATAACTGTTGAATCACCTAAAGCTGATAATAATAAAGTTGTATATAACTTAATAAGATTTCTATGAAGTTAAGGATCATGCTTATTAGATAATTATAACTCTAGTTATACATTTCTGAAGTTCATATCAGTTTTCTGTCCTTATCGGTACAGACCTGAGATATTGGCATATTTGATCATGTTAACCTATGAATTAGCTTTTGGAATGAATAACAAAGTTTTATATAATTTCATTATCTTTACATAAAGTCTAGGTTCACCTTTGTTGGATGCCTATATCTCTAGTTATGGTTAAAACAAGTGACTGTTGTGCTACTGTCTAGATTTCTATATATGTGCTAGGTTATTGTTTTAGCTTGCTCTTGTTTTGGCTAAACATGTTGGTTAGTTTTTGATCAATGCATGTGTGCAATATCTGAACTTAAGTTCACTTGTGTGCCATGCCTAATAAGCTTGCTATCCCTCTGTAATAGGTTGTGTGATGTTTAGTTAAATAACTCTAGGTGCCTATGTTTTGCATGATCTTATGTTTGCCTTGAATGCTATTATGTGATGCATCTCATATTACCATTCTTCATATTCATGCACTTGCATCTTGCATCTCATCTAGGTATGCTAGATGAACCACGTGAAGTACATGATGTTGGGGCCAAACTCGAAGACAATGTATGGTGGACCTATTCCGAAGATGGAAGGACTAAGCAAGTGTCGAGATGGGAGATGCTCGCCAAGCGAGTGTCATCTAATAAACATTGACCTAGTGTTGGATCCTAGGCAAGCCCCAAAACATTCTAAGCCTCCTAAGTTTTTACAAATTTCACTTGAGTTCTTTATGTTTGATACATTAGGTTATAAGAGTTGATTGGAACCACTTGATGCATAGAACTATCTTGTCCAGAAATATACCTTGAACCCTATGTAGGTCTAGGATTGAATGTATGCTTAGCAATGCTTAGACTGGTAGAAGTCAGGTGATTTCCTGTCACCTGCGAGATATAGGTGGATACCAAAGCACGGTTGGCTATATTTGCTATCGTGGAAATAACCATGTATTGATAAATAAAAGGAGACCGGGCGAGATTGTGATAGAGAAGCAACTAGATATGGAGGTCTGGGTGCCTATTTATCCCTGTCTATGTCGGTTAAGGACCGATTCGCTGTACATCCTCATGTCATGTTGAACGCATGCCTATCACTTAGTTGGTCGAATAACTCGTTCCGACCGTGAAGCCGAGTAGCTCAACTTAGGCCGGGACCCGATAAGTGAAAGTGCGCACCCTGGTTGGTAGTAAGGATGTGCAGAGAGCCAATGGCGTGAGTCCAAGGGCGGGTTCGAGTCCCGATCTTTCTGGCAGATTGGTAGAATCTCTGAGGGTGCGGCGCTGATCGGACTCGCGAAGTTGGTTTCTGAGTTGTACCAAAGGTGACCTAAGACTACCTTGGCGTAGGTATGTCTGGGTTTGTGTTAGGAGTAATTCTCCAGCTGGGTAGGAATCGATTTGAATCGCCGTCTCTCCCGGATAGTGAGAACTTGACTAATGGCCTGTTCGCTTGCTCACAAACGATCGTAAATTTCTAGCCGGGAACAGTGTTTTTCTCTCACACCAAACCAGCCAGCAGTAAATAATCCACGATACAATACGGCCTCCCGAACAGGCTGTAAGCAGCAGCAACGTAGAGTAACTTAATGGAAACTTGATGGTTATGATGATGATATTCACATTACTACACCGGCTATTGTTACTATTTCTGTTACTAAATGATATTCCTCATGTTTGGCACATGTTAGTTGCTAATCTAGAGATGAATAGCTATAATTAACTTGATTACTGAATTGTAAAATGTATAGCTCAACTAGTGGCTTTTATGCAAAATTTTGTCAAGCTAGCTCTACCTATAAAGTCTTGCATACTCCTTGGTGTCACTTTATTTCTAGTTTATGATGGATAAGTCTAGCTGAGTACATTCAAGTACTCAGGGTTTATCCCACCATGTTGCAGGTGAAGTTCTTGGCCTGCTGAAGATGGTGGCTAACCGCCGGTGGGCTCAGTGACTTTATATTTATTTCTCATTTATATGCTTTTATCAGAGGATGTCACTTATGCTAGCAATGTATTTGGAACTTATATTGATGTAATCATTTGAAAGCTATGTTGTTTTCACTAATCGGTTTTGAAACCCAAACTTGTACTATTATTTGTGAACCCATTTGTAATATTATTTCCGCTACAACTCTGTGTATGTGATGTGTATTTGCTTAATCACTCGATCTTGGTTATGATGTTGATTTACCGAGGTCCTTCATGACACTTGGCGGACTACCGGGTTTATATAAGTGAAAGTAAGCGCGCGTCAACGTGCTAAATGGGACAGCCATACTTGATCTTATATAAATTGGGCAGTTCTGTCACAGCGATTGTCCCCTACTTAGCGCGCTTACTGTCGGTGTTTTGTAAACAAGACTAGTAAATTTATATGATTGCCGCGCTGCTCTAGGAAGACGATGGTACCATCCAAAAGATATGATGATTTATACTAGTTTAGGCCGAAGCCCTACGTCCAGTCTCAGAGATGAATGAGTGCGTGTTCCTCGCTTGAATGCTCTGAAGTTCTTACAATGGGGGGTGGAAGAATGGTGGAAGAGGTAGGAGAGCTAGAGCTCGGTGATGAACTGCTTGAAGGAAGCTTCAGGAGTCTAGTGGTGTGTGGAATGAGGGAATGAATTCAGATGGTGGGAAGGATGCCCTGGCTGCCCTTATATAGAGTTTGGGGCCAAGACATGTACAAAGAAGAAGGTTCTCCCGACTAAAGGGCCATGAGCCTGAGGGAGGGGCCTAGCTAACTTGGCTTGCAAGCTACGCCGTCTTATGATGCACGTCTGGGCATGGTTATCATCATGATCTTGTGCCCACATCGCGGTAAGGTGTGGTGTGGTGCTACTATGCCGGCCATGGCGACGCTGTAGGCACGGTGGTGGTTCGCTAGCTGTCCTTCGTGACATGGTCTTCGTCATCGTCTCTAGATTTCCTGGGGGCATCGTACAAGAGTTGGTGACCGCCCCCAGGTAATCGATCGCCTGGTTATCTTGAGGAGTTGGTGGCCATGATCCGGAGCTCCGGGGTCATGGATCCCGCTGGTCTGGATGGCCTCTAAGTCAAGGCCTCCGTCGTAGATCCCATCCCGTAGTGGGTAGAATCGTACATCCGTATTGTTGGACCGTATTTGGACGGTGGGCACCATACCAGCCGTCACCGCTGGGCGGTGTTGTCTTGTCTGAGCTGCGTGGCGCAGGGATGGCACCTAACCAGACCGAGGTGATGGCTGTCTCCTCGGTCCTTGCGGGGTCAATGTCGCATGTCTGTTCTTGTCAAAGCAGGCGCGCTTGGCTGGGCTCGACCTCTCCCCGTTCCTCCCAAGGGTTGTGATGGTGGGGAGGTCATGTGTCTCTTGTGCGTCGTGCGGCTAAGGCAGATGGAAGGGGTCGTGGCTGACCCTGGCCTTGCGTCCAGCCTGGCTTGCTTGGCTTGGCTGGGCCTCGGTCGTTCGGGCCTTCGCTAGCTGATGTATTGTGGGCCACTTGGCTTGTTGACTAATTGATGCCTTGAGACATCCGAGGATCATAACCCCGACAGGTAACCTTTCATAGTCCAAAGCCTTTGTGTGCTTTTATATTGAACTCTTTTCTACAACGTTGAAGGATTACGGGATTAGCAATGACTTAATAAAAGGATTCAAAAAGGGCTTCTCTTAGGTCCCAAACTAGATGACCACCCAGAACTGGATGTACTCGTACTAGAATATTTGGTGATTACCCACCGGGACTTCCTACTAAGTATTTGACACTTCCATCAAGACTCTAAAGTACTCAATCAATGCGAATAGTAGGAATGGTACTTGCAAAAAAACATATAGGACTAGAGAAATGGGAAGCACTCTTACTCGCACCAGATTCGTATGGAAGATCGTATAACGTTGATGTAGGAATTCTAGTAAAGAAAGAAAGACGAATTTGGATCCTTTGAGTCCCGATTTAGAACTTCCTATCAAAACATGACTTAATAGTTTAAAAAAGCTTATTGAATCTTCCTAAAATGCTCAATCCAAAAGGACTATTTCGTTGTTTGTGCCACACTGAAAAGAAAATGGGGCACCCATGTTTTACGAGTCCCGGATCTTAGGGCCGTTTTGCCAACTGCCGACATCAACAAAATCGAATTTCATTGCGGGAAATTGGATTTCACGAGGGAGGAAAAGGCGAGGCGGAGAGTATAGGTTTCACCTAGCAAAAGACAGGAATCCTAGTCTCAATAAAGCGTGTACCAAAGAGTTTAAAGGGAAAGAAGCAAGGGTAAGGGCATTGGAATTAGAGTTGGCCAGGTCCTCTAAAAAGAAAAGAAGAAACTACTTAGAATAGATAAATGCCATTGGTTTTCTGGTACTACGATATCTTTTTTGTTTTTGGCCATGATTGTGCTGCTCCTGTGAAGGTTAGTGGCAAAGCTCAGCGTACGTTGTGATGAGTGGGGGCCTTTCATTTCTTTCCTTACTGAAGTCACATAAGCACGTTCCAATATCACTTTTCAACACGCTCATATTCATATTCCTTTGTTTTGGTTCTCTTGTTATTTCAAAGTAGGAATTTAATCCAATCCATTCTTTTGTGAACTATTTAACAATTAGTGGGTGTGTACTACAATTCATTCAACGCACGCCTTGTCGTATTTTAAGAAATCGAAGAACTGTAATGATAAAATTTAGAATAGGAGAATAGTAATGGTACTTATCAAAACTCTAAGAATTCTAACGGTACAATCTATGCATCTTTGCATGTATAGGGTAGTATGTTTTTTTTTAAAAAATAAAATAAAATGAAAAACAAACACAAAGGATCCGACCCCTCGTGCATCCACGATCCACCCGGAACCGCGGTCTCACGGTCGCATTCGCACCGCATCACCGCGATGGACTATGCCGCAGCCGCTACTAACGCGCCGGCGCCGGCGCCGGCGCCGGGCACCGATCACGCCCACTACCCGCACCCGTACGCTAGCTACTCCTACCCCTACGGGGCCTATCACCAACCAGCCCGGGCCACGTACCCCTCCGCCGCGGCCGCCGCCTCGTCATCCTACTACTACCCCGTCACTGCCGCCGTGCCGTCCACCGCCGTGCAGTACGACCCTTACTCGGGTTACCAGCACTACAGTCCCCCGGAGGGAGGAGGCGCCGCTGGGGCTGGCCTGGTGGGCTACTACTTCACCGTCGGCGAGGCGTCGCAGCAGGCCGCGGTTACATCGACGACGCAGGCTTCTCCGGTGGCGACCACGAAGGAGGCGGGCAAGCAATTCGGTTTCGATCCCCAGCGCTACGCGCAGGTTAGGACGCCCCTGGATTCCGTTTTGACTCCGAGTTTTATTTTATTTATTTGTTTTTGTTTGTACGCCGTAAATTTAGGTGGAATTACGAGATTTGATCTCTTAATAATCGGAGGCTTGGTAAATTAGAGGGAAGTTTGCTAAGTGCAATTGAGCAAATCTTAGGTAGTTTGGTTCCTTAATCTCGTTATGTAACCAATCAATGAGGTTTGCCTGATTAACAGTGGTGGAGCTTGATGACAAATGTAGGAGGGGCCAAGCTATGTAAAATTGTTCTTTTATGTAACCAATTAATGAGGTTTGCCTAATCATTTGATCAACATTCCTCCATAGTGTTTTGTTTTATAAAAATCTTAGTTGTTAATTTGTGAATTGTTGCATTTTAAAATTATAACTCTTTTAGGATAGCTTGGAAGATAAGTAATGTAGAAGAAGGGCATCACATGGTTACATTTATTAAAGAATCATACTATATTTTGTTTAATAAAAATCTCGTTGTTATTTTGTGAATTGTTAAACTTCAGAATTATATCCCTTCTATGCTAGGTTGAAAAAGAAGTAATCTAGAAGAAGTGCGTCACATGGTTAGATTTGTTGTATCTTACATGACCACAGATAGGTTCTAATCAATTCTCTTTTTTCATGGATAAAATACATAGTATATGTGATGCACTGAGGGGATTATTTCATCTGATTAGCTCTTGAACAATTGATTGGGTATGAAATTGTATTTTTAGATTTTAGTTCAATCTTTTGGCTTTGGCTGTAGTTATTTTGTTCCTATGTCTTTAGAAGGTAGGTTGGCCCATTGGGGTGAAGCATAAAGTAGTTAACTAGGCCTCAGAGGTGTGAATGGATGGCATGGAAGGCAAGCTCCCATCAGCTGCTCAAGGACTTTATACCTCCCTAATCTTCTTAATATCATCAACCGGAGCTGTCTTACCAATACTATATGAAACTACCTTGGACCTGATTTCATGCTACAAGCATCAAGCACTTCGATAATTGTAGATACTACTCCATATCTAAAATTCTAGAATTTTTTTTTTACTATTGTTTCATTCACTTCAGAACTCTAACCAATTTTATCTAAAGCGTAATCATAATCATAGAAATGAGAGCAAACATCGCATCCTACCACCTTCTATAGAAAGGAAAAATTACAGAATAAAAATTAACTGGCTTGTAATTATGTATAAACTGCGTTGCTCATATCTGAAACTGACTTATAAAAACATATCTGAACCTGACTTATAAAAACATTGTTTTTCAAGAAATAGCATTGCCTATGTCTAACTTATAATAACATTGATATTTACAACAACAACAACAACAACAACAACAACAAAGCCTTTTAGTCTCAAGCAAGTTGGGGTAGGCTGGAGTTGAAACCCAACATGAGCCCTTAGTTATGGTTCAGGCACGTCAATAGCTGCTTTCCAAATACTCCTATCCAAACAAAGATCTCTAGGTATATCCCAACCTTTGAAATATCTTTTTATTGCCTCCCCCCATGTCGGCTTCGGTCCTCCTCTACCTCTCCTCACATTGATATCTTGACTTAGGACTCCACAATGCACTGGTGCCTCTGAAGGTCTCCTTTGGACATGGCCAAACCACCTCAACCGATGTTGGACAAGCTTTTCTTCAATTGGTGCTACCCCTAGACGATCACGATCACGTATATCATCATTCCGAACTCGGTCCATCCTTGTATGACCACAAATCCAGCGCAACATACGCATTTCCGCAACACTCAGTTGTTGGACATGTCGACATTTTGTAGGCCAACATTCTGCTCCATACAACATAGCGGGTCTAATCGCTGTTCTATAAAACTTGCCTTTAAGCTTTTGTGGTCAATGTTTTCAAATCGGCTTATCGTCCCTAATCAGTCTGGTATCGATCAGGACGATCAGGACAATTAATCGACCTCTAATCGGTCTAATCGTCCATCATATAGCAGGACTATATATCATATATGTATGGTATATCTACCATATGTATGGTGTATATACCCTGCAGCAGAAGGGAGGAGGAAGCAGCAAGGAGCAGGGAAGATCCACGGATGGCCTGCTTGGATTGGAACTGGAAGGGAGGGAGGAGGGAGTGAGATGCACGCAACAAGGAAGAGATGCAGCTCAGCAGCTGCACACACAGCTGACAGCTGGAGTGGGAGTGAGGACTGAGGAGAGAAAGAGTGGGGATGAGGTATATAAGAGAAACCTAATGGGCCTGGCCCAAATAAATATAGCCCAGAAAACTGAAGCAGCCCATCTGCCTATTTAGTGCTGATCGGCCAAGAGACCTAATCGGACTATTAATCGCGATCGCGAGTAATCGACGATTAATCGGACGATCAGGTTTTTGATCGCTCTGATTGAATCGGAGGGCCAAATTGAGTGCTAAGTACCGATAAGGACGATAATCGGACGATCAGAAAACATGGTTTGTGGTACCCTCTTGTCACAGAGAATGCCAGATACTTGGCGCCACTTCATCCACCCTGCTTTGATCCTTTGGCAAACGTTTGCATCAATATCTCCATCCTTCAGTAGCATCGATCCTAGATAACATTGATATTTACAAACATGTAAATAAAGCTTGATGCACCCCCACCATCAATTCAGCAGCCTGCAACACAATCCAAGGTCAAACGAAAATTGCATTCGAAAACTACTACAGTTGATTCGTATTCCAAGAGAGGAGCAGATCAATGAATCCTTATTAGTCCCCTGATTGCAAACATGATGCTAATACCACAAGACTACATTTAGGAAGCACACCATCCATTAGGCATCTTGGCATCAGCAATAGACTATGACAATTTTAGATTAGGCATAGGAAAGTTATCAGCTTGCTTTTTTTATGTTGGCATCAACATAGACTGATACATCTTAGATTAGGCCAATGATTACAGATCGGACGACTAATCACGATTAATCGTGATTAGTCGTCCTTATCGTAAAAAGGTGCTCGATAAGGGTCCTCGATTAGTTTGGACCGATTAGAAACCTTATCGTCCGATAAGTTGCGACTAATCACGATTAGTCGTCCGATCCGACACACATGACGACTAGTTGGGCCAGTATATTCAGCTAAAGAATTCGGCCTAGCTAAAGAATTCGGCCCACCTAATAGCTGGCCCATTAGGGTAAGATAAGAGTGAGTGTCTGAGTGACGACTGACGAGTGAAGGAGCTTGGCTGCAGCCGCCGCACACGGCACATTTCTCTCTCGCTCTGGCTCTGCTCTCTCTCGCAGCTCCGTCCGCGGCCTGCAGCTCCGTCCGCAGCGGCGCAGCTCCGTCCGCCGGCGCAGCTCGTCCGCGGCCTGCAGCTCTGTCCGCAGCGGCGCAGCTCGTCCGCCAGCGCAGCTCCGTCCGCGGCCTGCAGCTCCGTCCGCAGCGGCGCAGCTCCGTCTGCAGCGGCGCAGCTCCGTCGGTCAAGCGCCAGGGTGCGGACGATCTACGAGAGCAAGCTCCTGGAGCACGACCCCGAGCGCCACCTCGCCTGTCTCCTCCCCTGTCTCGCGCGGACGGCGTTCACGAACAAGGACTGCGGCAAGGGCGAGCGCGAGGCACAGTGGGCGGTAGAGCAGAGGGCACTCCACGGCCTGAACCAGCTCGCCACCTCCTCCTTCTCCGACCTTCTAGTCTGCAGCTCCGTCCGCGCCTCTCGCCGGCGTCCGCAGCATCAAGATGAGCCACCACTCTGCCTCCTCTGCCATGTTTACATATATTTACATCATATATATATAGTATATACATGGTCGATCATGCCATCTAGGCACAAGGACGACTAAATGTCCGACTAGCCGATTAGACCGATTAGGACCGACTAATCGTCCCTTATCGACGACTAATCGTCCCTTATCGACTTATCGGTGGTCATACGACTAGCCTCGATAATACGATCTGCAAACATTGGATTAGGCACAGGGAAGGCACAGCAGTACTTGGACATTTAAACAAACCTGGTTAAATACTGACCTAAAAGACATTTGCAAGGAGTAGTGCGCACCTGGTGAGAACTTCATATTTCAGAATTTATGCTGAGATCTTAATTTAACATTACTGAATGGATTCCTCCACATGATACTGGCAAGGTAGAAATTCATATAATCAATCATGTACAACATCCTATGTTTTGCATTATGTAAAATAACCTCATTTCCTGTAGGAAGTCTTTATTTTTTTGTTATCTGGAAATATGGCGACGACATGGTTTTACAATTGCTGCTCTGTTCTTATGGTTTAAGATCTCATGTTCAATACTGTATTTGATTGAATGGAATGCATTTTTGTACACTGGACCGTCATGTGTACGTCTGTTTGTGTGTGATGAATAGTGAATAGTCACATTTTATCCTTCTAATGAAAGTGAAAGGATCTACTTATGACAAGGAAAAGAAGAAACTGTAACAAAAGTTTTCAGATTTCTGTTGCTTGTATAGATTTTAGGCTATTCTAATATATTAAGGTCTCCCCCCCCCCCTTTTGTCCAATGTTGAGGTTGCTGCCTTGTCTCGTTTAGTTGCATGGCCTAACAACATAACTGCATTGAAGCTTCCTTTTTTTAATGCTGTTGTTGTGGCATGGCCTAACAACATAACTGCATTGAAGCTTCCTTTTTTTAATGCTGTTGTTGTGAGCCATCCATCTGCAGGAATTTTAATGCATCTGTGTCGTATGCATCATTTTTTTTTGGCAACAATAGTGCAGGAATTTTAATGCATTGTGCGACTTGCCCACTATGGTCCACAGTATCAATACTTCTGGATACAATTGCAACAATAGACCCATCCTTTGCTTATCCAGGAACAATGTGTGTAGGGTTTCTATCCGTATCAGATAAGAGCAGAGTGTATAAGCATGTTTCTGTATGATTTTATCATTGATGACTACACAAATACAAACACGTCATGTAAGCACGTTTCTGGTACAGTTGTTTTGCTGCATACCTTCTCAAGCTTAGATTCACTTACTTCACTTTTTATCTATCACCAAGGCTCTAAAACAGTTTACCTCTACTGTATGTGGATGACATTGTGCTTACGGCGTCGAGTGCCTCTCTCCTCCGCCACACCATCTCCGCCTTGCAGCAAGAATTTTCCATGAAAGATCTTGGTCCTCTGCACCATTTCTTGGGCATATCTGTTGAGAGGAAATCCAATGGGCTGTTCTTAGCCCAGAAGCAATATACACTGGATATCATTCAGCGGGCTGGCATGGTTGACTGCAAGCCTTGCAGCACTCCAGTTGACACTCACGCCAAGCTATCTGCGGCTGATGGTGCTCAAGTGATTAGACCGCAGAGGTCCACGTGCACGAGCTCGACGATCGCTTGAACAGTACTTCATCTTCTTTGGGAATGGAAGCCTCCTCTGCTTCCCCACCAGGCAGCTAGCGCAGAGCTCGCTGGCATGCTTGGTATGCGGGAGGCCCCGCACCATCTCATGGGCCACGAGGCTTGCTAGTGCGCTCGTCATGTTGTCGTGCCGCCAACACCGGATGCACCAGGTGAAGATCAAGAACATAAAGGCAGATCCTGGAGCAATTCACCTTGGAGAGAAGACGACGTTCGTGGTCCTGGATATGCAGGACTTCATGGCTGGCCAGCACTTGGCAGCCCTGCTCATCCAGTTGCCCGATACTGATGATGCTTGACCGAAGCCTAATCAGTGCCCGGTGTTCCGCAGTCTGGCACAAGAACGGGATTGTGCCGCGCTCGCATATGTCCATAATGGAGCTATTGCCAAATTTCACGTTATCGACAATACCCATGTCAAGCTCTGCGAACGCCTCCCTTCTCCTGGTCATGTGGTTGCTGGCGTCGGTGTCGAGATACCAGGATTGCTCTGCGTCGCTGCCTTCACACCCGATGTGAACTTGGGCGCGCGGCTCATCGAGGATGACCTTCTGGTGTGGCGCGAGCTCTGTGGCGTCATTGAGTGCATAGACTTGCGCCCTCAGGAGTGCTTGCTCATTGTCCTAAGATGCTCCAGCTCCTGCTTGGCGTTCTTGTAGTCCCGGGCCTAGTGGCCCGTTTTGCTGCACTTGCAAAATGTGTTGCGGTTGCGATTTCGCGGCCTGTCCTCCTTGTTGCGGGTGCCGCCATCCTTCTTCCACGGCGGTGGCTTCCCCTGACGTTGTCCTGTGGGTTGCCGCTCGCACATGCGAGCCGCCCACTCCTCCATGAGGGGCAGCTTTCAACCCATTGTTGTGTGCGCTGCCGCCTTGACTCAATACTCCACCGCCTTGAGTCGCCCTGTCACATCCTCAATCCTGAGGGTGGACAGATCGAGTAGAGTCTCGATCGAGAGCGCGATCTGCATTAACTTGGGTGGGACCACCCTGCTCATCTATGATCTCGCCGAGCACAACGAGCTGGCTCATGAGCAACTGTAGGCGCAACACGAAGTACTCCATCGCTTCCCCATCACGGAATGCGATGGCCTTGTAGTCCCCATCACCTTTATCAACACCGCCTATTTGTCGTAGTTGGTGCGGGTGAGTGTGGGATACTGCGTTCCTCCTACCTCCCTCACTTTCCTCTACACCACGAGCTGGCGTCGCTCTGGTGACACAGACGTCTGACACTCACACCAGTATAGGGACTCCTGACATCACCGGAGATCAACCAACCGCGGTTGTGGTACCACTTGTTGGCCGGCTTTGTCACACGTGTGTATCACCACTCTCGCTCAGCCACACACTGGAGGCTAAAGAAGATGAGAACAGAGCACACACATGAGCACATGTGAAAATGGGGTTGTGAACTACTTAGCTGCAGCTAGCCATATCCTCATATATAGGAATTCAGAATATGTACAAGTCAACGAGGGGCCATGTTGCCCACTACCAGGAGCCATGCTCCCACTACTTGTACTATAGCCATACTCCGCATTACTAGTGTCCTATTGACAAGAAAGGAGAGGGAGCAGTCACTGCAGAAGTGCTCCTATACAGAAAGGGGTGAGGGACCAGCAAATTACATATCCAACAATCAATAGGTCTGTTGACTCTTCCACAAGATACTAGGTAATGGCCTCCATTCACCTGCTTGCGACCTTTCCATAAAAAAGCCCTGCTTATCTTATCAATTGCTTTTATTGCCCACTTTGGAAAATCCAAAGCAATGAGTTAATAAATAGGTATAGCAGTAAGCACAGCTCGGACAAGAGTTGCTCTCCCAGCCGAGTTCATCATTGCTGCTTTCCACCCAGGTAATTTGTCAGCTATCTTGTCAATTATGCCATAAAAATCAGCCTTAGTGAGCTTCTTGACTGATAATGGAAGTCCAAGGTATTTGCAAGGGAAATCCTGTACTGTGCATGTGATAGATGCCTGGACAGTTATGATGTCTTGCTCATGGCATTGAATTAGAGTCAGAGAAGACTCTAATGTTGGTGACCAGTCCAGATGCCTCTCCAAATTACCCTGAGAATCTCCTTGATTAATTCCAAATATTCTGTACATGGCCGCAAGAAGAGGACCACATCATCGGCATATAGAGAAACCCGTTAAACTAGAGCCACGAGGATGGAGAGGCTGCAGTAATCCCATATTACTTGCCTTATTTATCAAGGCATTTAGAACATCCATGACCATTACGAAGAGCATCGTCGATAAAGGATCCCCATGGCGCAGTCCCCTTAGGTGCTGAATCAACTTGCCCGGCACACTATTCACTAAAATTCTTGTTGTGGAGGATCATAGGAGTTTGGACAACATGTTGCACCACACTGGTCCAAAACCCAAATTTCTTAAAACCTACAGCAAAAATGCCCATGTCAACAAATCAAAAGCTTTACTAATGTCCAATTTTAGAAGGATTCTAGGCTCTTTCAGATTGTGAAGCACTTTGGCTGTTTGCTGAACCAAAATAAAATTATCATGGATGCATCTTCCTTTGACAAAAGCACTCTGATTAGGTGACACCAACCTAGTTTTTTTGAGAAAGGGAACCCGAGCAAAGGTGCCATAATTCATGCTTTATGTAGAAGAAAATGCTAGTGATGTGCAATGCGTATGTTCTCAATAAGAAAATGTGATTAAGAGAATCAATTCAACTTTAAATTGCAAGTGGAAATTGAAGTGAAGTATTGGAAACATTGAAATACATACTTGTCTCCTTGTGGCCAAAGGAACATTCTAATTTCATTTTACTTTGTCCTAGCATGTTGGTCTCGGTATAGCTTTGCAGTTTGTTTACCAAAGATAAATTGCACAGCATATTGTACTGATCTGTTTAGCTCATTGGCTTCTCACACTTTCCCTGATTTGCTATGCATGTATCACATGAAAGGGATTACCACAGTATGCACTGTAGTGTTTTTACGTGGTTATTATTGTAGAAAAGGATTTGCCATTTTTAATTCCCCATCCTATTGATTTTTACCAGTAAGTTTTTTCTGTGCATCAAGCTCTATGACCTTCAAGTGTTTTACAACCTCAATTTGTGCCCTGATTTTCTTTGTATTTATCACTGTGTGGTCACCCTGTGTTATGTGTTGTACAGCTGCATGGAAACCACATCATGTGTACAATAGTACTGCTTAGATTTGTTATACTTAATGTCATGTACTAGCTACATGATATCTTTTCTGTCTTGATCCTTGTTATTAACCTGGTACAGATAATCTTTCTGTAGGCAGCAATTGCCAGAGCCTCCAATGGAATAACACAACCAGCTGCAGCCCCAGGCATGCACCATGCCCAGTGGAATGCTCATTTTGGGCATTCTGTGCCGAAATATGCCTTGAGGAAACAAATGAAGAAAAAGCCAAAGGCTCTGCAACCAGCACCATGTGAGGTGTGCAAGATTCAGTGTGATACAATAGAGGTTCTCATGATCCATAAGCAGGGGAAGAAGCACAAGAAAAAATTGGAGAAATTACAAGACTCGATCACCCCTAAACCAATTATAAAGCCCCCAAGCAATGTCATTGGTCCAAGTATGGCACCTGCTGCTGTATCCAACTGTGTGGTGCCCTGTGTACAGCCGAAGAAGAAGAAGAGCTGCTCAGCAGCAACCCTGGAAGATCTAGAGGTGAAGAAGAGGCGAGTGCTTGAGGCTGGAGCAGCGCAGGACGAAGTAAGAATCTGCGGAGTGTGCAATGTTGTCGTGAACAGCCAAAAAGTGTACGAGTTCCACATTGCGGGGCAGAAGCACCAGGCCATGATACAGAAGCAGCAAGCGCTACATTTTGTCACATGATGCAGAGCCATTTTGCTTATTGTCTTTCGTCAAGTCTCTTCTTGCTTGTCCGGAAGTTCCTCGGGAACGAGAACTCAC
Organism: Miscanthus lutarioriparius; assembly: GCA_904845875.1. NCBI lineage: Eukaryota > Viridiplantae > Streptophyta > Magnoliopsida > Poales > Poaceae > Miscanthus > Miscanthus lutarioriparius. The sequence continues at coordinate 70,102,173 of CAJGYO010000002.1, read as the reverse complement.
AACATTCATATCTTCAACTTTGTTAGCTAGATACAAGTTGATAACATTCCCTCGTTGTTTAGTGCTCGTTCTCCTGTACTACTGGTAGCGTACCAAAAGGTTGAGAGGATTGTTTGGACTTTTGCCTGCCGTTCATAATTAGTGTAGGGCTGAAAGTCTGAAACTGAAGATTGTAACGTATGTCGTAAGTTGTTTTATCAACGTGGTTAGAGCGTATCTAAGAGTCTTCGTAAAGTTCACTCTCTAAATTTTGGAGAGGTATTTGCATAAAAATCGTTTTCTATATCTCTCCACTTTTTAATAGTTTTTCTATATCTTGTTTGTATTTTAGAGAGCTATTCTCGTTTTTTATCTTTAGCTAGCGAGAAATCCGAATAGAAGATGACTATATTTAAATAATAACTAAATAAAGAAGTTGGAGTATATTTTTTTCATTAAAATCTTTATTCGTATCAATTAGAAAGGATATATAGAGTTTCTTGAAGTTGCTCTTAGATTATAGATCGTCAAGTTCCATACTCTATATTGTACTCTCTCTATTTTAAGTTACAAGTTATTCTGTCTTTTCAAGATATATGGTTTTATTATATATTTAAACATAGCATATATCTAGATGTAAAAAATAATAATATATCTAAAATTGCTAGAACAACTTATGTATAATTTGGAACCAAGGGAGTTTTAAAACTTATACGAAAGAAATCGAAAAGGTGGCATAAGTGCCACGTGGTGACGGCTGGGTGTGTTTCGGCGCAATAAATTTAACCTGGCAAATGCAATTCACGGAAGTCATAACGGAAAGGAAGGTAGACAGTAGGGATGAAAGCCGGACCCATATTTTACAATATATGTTTGTCTTCAAAGGGCTTCAAATAATAAATAAACAATTTATATATCATTCAAAATATTTAATATCTGCGCTGTATCAAAATCTGAATACTTAAAGTCAAATTCCTAATATTTACTAGAATTATACTTGTGCGTTATAACGGTAACAAAAAATAACATCATGATAATTTTGATTTGCACATGTCTGGAAAACCATATTTGTGTGTGATCTTCACAATATTCTATTTGTATCCAATCGACATTATTACATGAATGCATAGTTCAGTTACGTGAACGAGCTGAAAAACCTAACATGCAATACACCAATTGGAAACAGCTATATATACATATCTATACCTACACAAACACCTTCAGCTAAATAATATTAAATAAGTAAAAAATAGAATTGATATTTAAAGAAATTGATGATGAAGAGCTATGAAGTACTTTGAAGCCACAAAAAGTATAAGAAACCAAAATTTTCTGTCCTAGCTCCAATTATTTTTTCGTTGATACGCTCGGCTATTATAAATAACCCCATCAAACTTTTATTCTCTATGTTCTATTTTCATCATATTGCTCTGAAGAAAAAAATATTAGCTCATTTTTTGGGCTGTACAGTTATACATAATAGAGATGGGACATGTGTAGAGATGGAGTGTGAGGGACAACCACAGTGAGGGTTCTGCCTTGGCCCACCAAGCTAGCACCTTAGGTCGTCCTCTCGACCGATAGGGTGCTATCTCCGGGGTCATACAGAGGTCCACAGAGTTGCTACTTGCAACCTCCTCTCGCGTGAGTTATACTCGCAGGATCAAACCAATCATCAAGATTCACTTAGCTCTAGATCAGACATTGAAATTTATTGAAGATATTTACAGCATGATTACATTTACATGAAATAAAAATAGAGATTACAACATACAAGGTGAAGCTTAAACTGACAATGCCTACTAACCCACCATTCTAGTTTCACTCTTACGCTTCATCACTAAACATCATAGTAACTACAGCTTTAATTTGGGGATGCCCATCCCATCATTTGCTAAACCTTCGACTTAACCCATGTTTGGCTCGGGTGGTCACCAAGTCTTAAGTACCTTAACGACAGTACCATGAGTACGATTGTACTTAGAGGAGTTATTTCAGCATAAGTATTCGGTGGATGCAAGGGAATTTAATAGGCATTTGTGAGATTTGCGAAAAGCATTATGTTAAGAAGATGACATGCTCATGAGTTATTAATCTAACTTGACAACTCATAGGTGTTAAAGGTGTACATGTAACAAGTGATCAACATTTCATCTCATACACAAGTTCATTAACTCTCACTAGTCTGAATCCAGAAGAGAGAACAACCAAAATAAATCCTCTCAAAGACTTCAGGCATTCAAAGAAAACTCAGCAGGGGTGTACAACTGTACCCACACGGAGACCAAGGATGAACCTCCATACCCGTGCCCGAATAAGGGTAGCCTCATGGTTCTGACCTTTCCTTAATGTGGCTTTCTAACCCATGAATGGTACAACGATGAGCCAAAGTACTCATTTATGAGTTACCTCATGCTAAATTTCAGGCCGAATCCACGTGATTAGCAAGTCACCACTAAGTGCTCAGCTTACAGCTCCCATACATGATGTGTGGTCTGTATGGGGGGTTAGTCAGACTACTATACTAGAGGATAGTCCTTGACTACTACACGAGCTATGTCACTTGAGGTCCAACACTTTGAAGTGACCTTACCGCTCTTTGAGTTGAAACTCACATCAAGTTCACCATCAAGTATAATTAAAGGTTGGTCCTTAAGCAGGTTAATTAGAAGAAGTCAAGTTAACCCAATTGTGAGTTTTAGTGTTGGTTAAACCCAATGAAATATCTGCATGCACGAGAGTGAGTTCCTACTCACACCCGACTTCTACCTGTTGTAGCCAACTCAACATATTAAGCGCCCTGAGACTTAACATTAGTGTGAGGGCTAACTTTACTTAGATGAGTTGGTCTAGCTTATTGAGTCAAATTTAGTTGATTAAGCATTATTTGAAAATGATATGCAACAACGCTTAATGAATATACAAATAATGTGTATCCAATGTAGGGTTTATTAGTAGTGGTGCCTGCCTGTCATGAAGTCCCGGTGACCCAGGGTGTTCATGATGACTCACATTTGTCTCTCACATCCTAGATTAACCTGCAAGAGATCATCGAAGGAGTTGGAGTTGATATTGTTCAAAAAGATTGATAAACTTGAGCAATAAAAGATTTAAACTTTTGATTCAAGATAGAGAGCTCTTCGGACAGATCAAAGGGATAACTAGTGTTGTACTAGGAGGTATATAAACATGTGCTAGGGTGGTTGGGTTTAGGGTTAAGGATTTGCAGAAATAAAATATTCTAGATTTTTTACCAGATGGTCTGGTGTGCCGGCGGACGGTCCATGGGTGCAAACCCGAAGGTTTTTTTTGGGTTGGGGCTTGATGTTCTCATAGTCCATCAGTGCATGCACTTTGTTGGCAATGTCACTAAATGATCATGCGGATGGTCTAGTGCTCTGCTGGATGGTCCATGGGAACATCGATAGAACCTAGGTGGTCCACTTTATTTGTTCTTGGTGTTCTTGAGTGTGAAGCTAGGGTTATTGGGTGATGTTTCCTAAGCATGTGTAATGATCATCTAGGGGTATTTGGGTGAGGTGTTCGGTTTGAGCAACCTAGGGTCTGGTCTCCTATTTGGGTGAAGCTAGTGATTAGAGATTGAGCCAAACTTGAATAAAAGGAGAAATTCATGAACTTGTATCATGATAACTTAACTTTGATAGTTGGGTGATCCTTTGGCCACCAAGAGCATGCTTAAGCCTTGCTCCTTCTTGTTTCCAAGTGAGAGGGATGGGTTTGAGCAAAATCGAGATTTTCTTGTAAAACCGCATAACTTCAATTTGAGGATTCTATGAGATGATGAAGTGAGAGGGGGATATACCTTACACTTGTGATGATTGAGTTGCTAGCTGTCGTAGGGTAGAAACCACGACAAGCATTGTTGTTCATCGGGTGTCACTAAGTGTGGGTCTTTGATGGCTCAGGTGGACTCAAGAACATAGAGAAGACACGGCGATGTATCCTAGTTTAGGCTATCGGGGCCCTACGTCTAGCAAAAGTAGTTCTTTGTATTCGAGAGCACCCAAATCTAGGGGTTAAACAAGAGTGTGTAAGAGATTTGGTAGGGGATCGCTCGGTGCTATCCTAAGGCTCATCGGCGGTGAGGTTGCTTCCCTAGCAGCGGAGAAGAAGATCATGGGGAGGAGCTCTCGGTGCTCCTCTTTGGGTTGCCCCGTTCTTGGTGCAGAGCTTGGATTTGTCGCTCTCGATTTTCATCCTCCCACTACTACATTGAGACCTATCACAGACATGTCGTAACCCCCCATCACAGCCAAATTTCGGCCTCAGCAGTAAGCTATCGACAGTGATGGTCATAGACCTCACCGTCGGCTTCGTCACCGACTGTGGTGTACACTAAAAACGATGTATTGGCTTATGACCCGTCCGTGATACGGTCCTTACTTCCATCGCATTGGAGCACGACCCTCCTATGTGGGTATACACTATCACCGTCGTAGTGGCTTGTGATCCGCCCGTGATCAGGTCCTTGTGTCCATCGCATTGGAACACGACCCGCATGGGTGGGTGTACACTAACACCGCCATGTTGGCTTATGATCCGTCCATGATCAAGTTGTTGTTTCCATCGCATTGTACCACGATCCGCCTGTGTGGGTGTACACTAACACCGCTATTTTGGCTAATGATCCGGATCACAGTCGCCTTGCACAACAACTCGATTGTGTGCAGTGTGTGTTCACCATCGCTTTGGCGGCCAACATGTCTGTGTTGAGGTGGACATCACCATCGCTTCAACGTATGAACCGTCTGGTCATAGGTCATGGTCACCATCGTGTTGTAGTATGATTCGCCTATGATGATCCTTTAGTCAGTGTTGGGTTACTAAACAATTCGGCAGTGATACACTATTGACCCCTGCCGCATCAAACGAATAGCAGTGGTGATGGTCGTCTGCTTCACCAACGACGAGTGGAATGGCGGTGATGAAAAAATAGCCAACGACCCTTGCATCCAACAATGACAAAATTGCATCCAGTTTTCACAATTTATTTACTAATTCAGCTAGGCCTTAATAACTTACTAAACACACACCATACAAATCTAATCATTACACATCATTCATCATGTCCACAATGAAGAGTACTTTTTATAATAACAAACGACAATAACATAACAACTGTGTCAACTGATGAATTAACACAAGTGGTACATAGATAGGAGAATAAAAGTTCTGCTCCCTATAGATTTACATAACAAAAATGAGGTAGATCAGTAGATGTGATCCGCTACTTCAGATTGGCACTCCTGCTTGTAAGACAAAGCTTCCTTTAGCTTGGTAGCCAATGCACCATGGAACCCCTCTTCTTCCTCCCTTAGCCATTGCAGGAAAATTGTTCAAAAGCACTTAGACTCTACAACCTGCACAAACCAGCTGCATAAGTAATATTCAACATACAATTGCTTTAGATACCAAGCCAAAATTGGACTGTATATAGAATCAAAACAACTCCCTACCTGAAGAAAGACATGTCGTAACAAGAAAATACATCATATGCAACTTTACTGCTCTCCTACTGACTCCAAGAACACGAGAACATAAGGAAGATAGTGAGATCCCTCTGGATGTAGCCTCCAAGTAGGTCTAGGATACCGCATGACCTAGGTAGGGAGGACAAGAACTTTTCTATGGTTCATGTCATATGCGATCAATGTTCTGTCCTTGCCAACAAGGAAAATCAAATTCCATTCCAGGTGAACTGTAATCACTTTGTAGTCCGTATCGTAAATATCGTAACCAAATTGAATATTGTTTCATCCAAATATCTCCAGTGTGGTCACCGTATGCTTCAATGTTCATTTATCAGTACCATAGTTATCAGGGACCTAATACCGGGGTACCCAATGAGGTAGAACTAATAACATTTAGACGCTGATGCTTCCGAATAGGTGGGAACGCAGCTACACTCCTTGTCCATACAACCGAAGGTTGGCTCCGCCTCGCCTGACCCCTAGGGCTGGGCTCCGCCTTGCCCGACCCCTGAGGGTTGGCTCCACCTCGCCCGACCCCCGAGGGCTGGCTCCACCTCGCCCGACCCCAAGGGCTGGCTCCGCCTCACTCGACGACTGAGGGCTAGCTTCACCTCGCCTGACGTCCCGAGGCTGGCTCCGCCTCGCTCGACGACTGAGGGCTGGCTCCGCCTCGCTTGATGTCCCGGGGCTGGCTCCACCTCACCCGATGACTGCACCCTACTCCTTCATAATGACGGACACATGGTAAGACAGGACATTCGAGTCAACCACAGTACCGAGGACCATGCCCTGCATGCCTACAGGAAAGTACCGTCAGGATACAATGGGACGGGCGCTTTAAGCCCTTCCAGGCATAGCAGAGTCCAAACAGTGTTGTAGGCGCCGACTTTTGTCTCACAGTGTTGTGGGCACCGCCATCAGCCCTCGGACGGGGATCCTGACATAAGCATATGACGACTACTACAATCCAAGATAGAACTCGCGTCATCTATAGTTATAGACGTATAGTCACTTCCCCATCTGCTCTCCATAGGATCACGGCTTGGCACCCCGGTATGCCACATCGTCCGTCGGAGTGGGATGGGACGTAACCACTTGCTGAAATGAGGCTAGGGCACGGCCATGTCAGGATCAACGAACGTGCTATCCTTGACATGGTCTGCCATGTCAGCAGAAGCAGGCTCATGGGAAAAGGAAGACCCAGCACCTTCGAGGGACCGTATCTAACTTTGGTTTTTTCCTCTTTCTCCCATCTGTAACCCCTGCTCCCCCTTGATCTATAAAAGGGAGGGCAGGACACCCCGCTAAAGGGACGGATCGATTCCACACACAACATGTCACATAACACACAACCAAGCAGCAACCAAGCTCTTGGCATCCTTTTGACCCTTCCATCAGAGACTTGGGACCTGTCCCTCTCTCGACCATTTGTACCCCCTACTACGAACCTTTTTTGGTGCTAATAACACGAGCAGCAGTAGACTAAACATAGGGACATTATGCCCAAACTAGTATAAACCTTGTGTCCTTTAGCGCACCATCCGGGCCTAACGTGCAACAAATACAAATTTACTAGTTGGTGTTTACTCAAAACACCGACAGTTGGCGCGCCAGGTAGGGGACCTTTGCGCGTTCCACATTAGGCCATGGATGGCTAACCATGGCATCAGCTGGGTCCCCGGCGCACACGTGCTCTTTGGGAGCCTAGACTTCATCATCACGGTGGGGGGAGAGTTGGCATTGGCTCACGCCGCCATCCAATCTCTCCCCTCCATCGGCCTCAACCATGAGAGGCTTGGGCGCCAGCTCAGCGTCTCCCTCAGACCCCAGCAGTCCAAGGAGGACTAGTGTCTCCTCACCCTTTCCAACGACAATGACATGGCACAGTCTTCTGGAGGAGGATCCCTCTCTCTGGAACGCCACATACGGAGCGCCTTGATAGCGCTTCCGTTCGGTCTCAACAATGCTGCGGCAAACGTTAGCCACCTTGTGGCACGACGCATGGTTCAACCCCCCGTGAACAATGAGTTCGTGGGGGTGATCGAACATATCACGGAGTCTCTCCACAACCTCCTCACAGAGGAGCCAGGGTCATCCTCTGGCTCTGATTCTAGCAGGGGGAGCCATCACCCCTCCCGGGACTGCTTCATGACGGGTACCCCTAAGGGCACGTTGAAAGCGTCTCCGCAGAGGAGGCTACCCCGGCGGGCAACCTCAGCGGCAAAACCAAAGGGGAGACAGTAGCCCCAACTCACGTGGGGGTGGAGCAGCTGAGAGCAGCTTGTGCGGGAATACGCGGAGATCGATCAATGGATCGAACGCCGTGGAGACGGTGGGCGCGGACGCACCACAGCCCGTGATGTAAACCGAAGGATCATCACCGATGATGAAACCCTTCCTCACTTCGCTCGGGCAAGCCAGAACATCACCGCTGTAACGGCCTTGGTCCATGGCCTTCCAGAGACCGCGACGCCCGAGGATCATCAGGCCCACCACGAGATTCGCACGCTGCTCGAGCGTGCGGCGGCGCAGCAGGTAGAGAGTTTGTTGTCTTGGTGACGCGAGCTCGACACCAGCCAGTGCACGCCCTCGGCGTGCACCGCTAGGGATGCGTTGGTCCACTAGACACCACCAGGCGACAGGCAGCGCACCGCTATCCCGATGCACTAGTGTCTCAGTCATAACCGCGACGCACACATCACCCTCGACGCCCGCAGACATAGCTACAGCGACCCAAGAGGAGCCCACTGTGGCTATCATCCTCATTGCGGTGGATGCTACGACAGTGGTGAGGATCGAAGCCCAAGCCCTGGCCTGCCGGGCCCTTAGGTTTCGGCCGGCACATCCTCAACGCTGCTTTCCCGCCAAGGTACCAGCCACCTACCAATATCCCTAAGTACTCTAGGGAGACAAACCCTAGACTTTGGCTCGAATACTATCGTCTTGCCTGTCAAGCCGGTGGTGTGGATAATGGCGACTTCATTATCCACAACCTTCCACTGTTCTTAGCCAATTCGGCACGAGCATGGTTGGAACACCTACCGTCCAATGCTATCTAGAGTTGGGCGGATCTGAAGGAGATCTTTGTGGGGAACTTCCAGGGCACATACAAGCACCCTAGTAACCCATGGGACCTCAAGAACTGCCCCCAGAAAGCCGGTGAAACCCTCCATGGGTTCATTCGGCGCTTCTCCTAGCAGTGCAACGAGCTCCCTAACGTTGCCGACATCGACGTAATAGGAGCCTTCCTATCTGGGACTACCTGCGAGTCTGTGGTTCATAAGCTGGGATGCAAGGGCCCGTGAACCACCAAGAAACTCCAGGACATTGCCACTAGCCATGCCTCAGGAGAGGAGGCGGTCGGAGCGATCTTCGATCGTCTCAAGGGCAAGGCAAGGCAGGACGAGGGCGCCGGTGAAGGCACCTCCAACCGTTCCGCCAAAAGGAAGAACAAAAAGCAATGGCGTGAGGACTCGCTCGTGGCCGCTGCTGACTGTAAGGGTGGTCGGAAGCCTACGGAGGGCACTCTAAACCACTTTGAAAAATTACTCGAGGGGCCATGCCCAAACCACGCCTTTCCGGTAAAGCATCTACTCAAAGACTGTGGCCTCATGCGGTGGTTCTTGTCTGGAGGCTCCAACAAGGGCGAGCAGGGAAAGGACCCTGCCCCCACCGCGGACAATGTCGAGGAGTAGGACGATGGCTTTCCGACGCCGAACGGTTGCCTTATGATCTTTGGAGGATCAGCAGCCTACGACTCCAAACGCCGCCAGAAGGTCGCGTGCTGTGAGGTCTATACGGCCGAACCAGCGACACCTCCCTTTCTCTGGTGGTCAAAGTCTGCCATAACCTTTGATCGGACCGACCATCCAGACAACGTCCCACATCCGGGAAGATATCCACTCGTGGTTGACCCGATCATCAGCCCGAAGCAGCTCACCAAAGTGCTGATGGATGGAGGCAGTGGCCTCAACATCATGTACGCCAAGACCCTCGATGAGATGGGCATCGACTAGACGCGCCTCTGCCCAACCCAAGCACCTTTCCACAGCATTGTGCCTAGGAAACAGGTCATGCCACTCAAGCAGATCGATCTGCCCATTATCTTTGGGGATCAGTTCAATTATAGGACTGAAACCCTCACCTTCGAGGTGGTTGGGTTCCCCGGAACTTTCCACGCCATCCTAGGACATCCATGCTACGCGAAGTTCATGGCCATCCCCAACTATACATACCTCAAGATGAAGATGTCGGGTCCCCACGGGGTCATCACTGTCGGCACCTCCTTCCAGTGCGCCTATGAGTGCGAAGTCGAGTGCTGTGGTCACGCCGCAGCAATCATCGTCTCCGGAGAGCTCGCCACCCTCAGGGAAGAGCTCACCGAAGAAGCTCCCGATGCCAAAAAGTTGACCGGGTCGTTCGAGCTGACAGAGGGCTCTAAGGAAGTCCTCGTAGACCTCAACAGCTCCGAGGGCAAAACGATACGCATTGGTACCACACTTTCCTCTGAATAGGAAAGCGTGCTCGTCAACTTCCTCCACGACAACAAAGACATCTTTGCATGGAATCCCTCGGATACACCAGGCATTCCGAGGGAGGTCGCCGAGCATACCTTGAAAATCCACCCAGGCTCCAGGCCGGTGAAGCAACGCCTGCATCGCTTCGACGAGGAGAAACGCTGGGCCATCGGTGAAGAGATAGCCAAACTTTCGACGGCCGAATTCATCAAGGAAGTATACCACCTAGAGTGGTTAGCTAATCCCGTTCTTGTATGAAAAAAGAGTGGGAAATGGAGGATGTGTGTTGACTATACGGGTCTCAACAAGGCGTGCCCAAAGGATCCGTTTCCTTTACTGCGCATAGACCAAATAGTCGACTCTACCTCGGGGTGTCAAACCCTCTGCTTCCTTCATGCATACTCCAGCTACCATCAAATCATGATGAAAGAGTCCGACCAGCTTGTGACGTCTTTCATCACCCCCTTCGGATCGTTCTGCTATGTTTCAATGCCGTTTGGTCTGAAGAATGCTGGGGCTACATACCAGCGCTGTATGCTCAAATGCTTCGGGGACCTCTTCGAGCGGACCATTGAGGCCTACGTCGACGACATCGTAATTAAGTCCAAATGGGCTGACCACCTCGTTGTCGATCTTGAGCAGACCTTTGCGAAACTCCGAGCGAATAGCATCAAACTCAATCCTGAGAAGTGTGTTTTCGGGATCCCGAGGGGCATGCTGCTCGGCTTCATTGTCTCCAAGCGTGGCATCGAAGCCAACCCAGAGAAAATCTCAACCATCACAAGGATGGGCCCGACTCAGAATATAAAGGGGGTTCAGTGAGTCACAAGGTGCCTCACCGCACTCAGCCGATTTATCTCACACCTCGGCGAACGAGGCCTCCCCCTTTATCGCCTCCTGAAGAAAGCCGACCGCTTCGAGTGGACATTCGAGGCCCAGGAGGCACTTGACATGGTCAAACTGCTTCTGACAAGGGCCCCAATCCTGGTTCCTCCAAGCAGCGGAGAATCCCTCCTGCTATACATAGCAGCCACCACGCAAGTGGTCAGCGCCGCCCTAGTAGTAGAGCAGGAGGAAGAGGGGCATGCCCTCAAGGTGTAGCGCCCTGTGTACTTCGTCAGCGAGGTGCTATCCGACTCTAAGACCCGCTACTCCCAAATCTAGAAGCTCCTATACGCCATCCTCATCACCAAGAGGAAGCTATGACACTACTTCGAGTCACACCCCGTGACGGTCGTGACGTCATTCCCCCTCGGCGAGGTCGTCCAAAGCCAGGACACCACGGGAAGAGCCACCAAGTGGGCGCTCGAGTTGATGGATCAAGGCATCACATATGCCTCCCAAACGGTGATCAAGTCCTAGGTGTTGGCTAACTTCATTGCAGAATGGACCGAGGTCCAAGCACCACCATCGGTCCTCGATCAAGAGTATTGGATGATGTACTTTGATGGATCGCAGATGAAGAAGGGTGCCAGCGCGGGGCTGGTCTTCGTATCACCCCTCGGGGTTCACATGAGGTACATGGTTCATCTCCATTTCCCCTCATCCAATAATGTGGCTGAGTATGAAGCACTCATCAACGACCTACGCATCGCCAACGAGTTGGGCATCCGATGCCTCAACTTCCGGGGTGACTCCCAGTTGGTCGTCAACCAAGTCATGAAGGAGTCGAGCTGTCATGATGACAAGATGGCTACGTACTGCCAAGAAGTCCGATGGCTGGAGGACAAGTTCGATGGCCTCGAACTCAATCACATCCCAAGGCGCCTCAATGAGGCGGCCGACGCGCTTACAAAAGCATCATCCGACCGAGAGCCGGTGCCAACGGGGGTCTTCGCCAGCGACCAACATGAACCCTCGGTGTGCTACGAAGGGTTGGGATGGGCCGACGATGGCCCGTCTGATCTAGCCTCGGGGGCTAACCAGCCGATGGCTCCGTCCGGCCCCAAGGTCATGGAGCTTGAAGAGGATCCAGCGACAGAGCCCGACCCTCTAATCGACTGGAGAACACTCTACCTCGACTACCTCCTCCATGACGCGCTACCAATGGACAAGATGGAAGCTTGACGGCTCGCACGTCGCCCCAAATCCTTCGTTCTTGTAGAAGGCGAACTCTACAAATGAAGCCACACCGGGATCTTGTAGCTCTGCATCCCCGTCGAACAGGGGAAGCTTTTGCTTAGCGACATCCACCATGGGGTCTGCGGTCACCACATCATGCCTAGAACCTTGATGGGGTCTGTAGTAGCCACCGCTGAGCAGATCGTACGCACCTATGAAGGGTGCGAGTACTATGCTCGGCAAACTCACCTCCTGGCCCAGTCACTCCAGATGATCCCTATCACATGGCCCTTCGTGGTTTGTGGGCTTGACCTGGTTGGGCCTCTCAAGAAGGCGCCCGAGGGCTACACCCACTTACTTGTCACCATAGACAAGTTCACAAAATGGATCGAAGCTCGGCCGATCTCCGTGATCAAATCCGAGCAAGCTGTGCTGTTCTTCCTCGACATCATCCATCGCTCTGGAGTACCGAACTCTATCATCACAGACAACGGCACATAGTTCACCAGCAAGAAATTCCTTTGATTCTGTGATGAACAACACATCTGGGTGGATTGGGCCACCGTCGTTCACCCCCGAACGAACGGGCAAGTCAAGCGCGCAAATGGCATGCTCCTACAGGGCCTCAAGCCCAGGATCTTCAACCGATTGAACAAGTTCAGCGCACGCTGGGTCACCAAGCTCCCTGCGGTGCTCTAGAGCCTAAGGATAACTCCCAGCCAGGCCACTGGCTACATGCTTTTCTTCATGGTCTATGGTTCTGAGGCCGTCCTCCCAACTGACCTCGATTATGGAGCACCAAGGATCAGAGCATACGACGAATAGGGAGCCAAGGCATCCCACAAAGATGCCATGGACCAGCTAGATGAAGCCCACGACGTCACCCTCCTCCGCTCAGCCAAATACCAGCAGGCGCTGAGTCGGTACCACAGCCGACGAGTGTGGGACCGAGCCTTCAACGTTAGGGACCTGGTTCTCTGCCTCGTGTAGAGCAACAAGGACCGTCACAAGCTCTGCCCGCCCTAGGAGGGGCCATATGTTGTCGTGGAGGTACTCTGGCTAGGCACCTACAAGTTGAAAACCATCGACGACGAGGTCTTCACCAACGCCTGGAACATTAAGCAGCTACGTCGTTTTTACCCTTAAATAAACACATACTTTCTCTTATCAGTTTTGTCATCAAAATCCCCGATCTTTCATGACATCCGACCCCTGCGAGTGCAAGGGGTCGGACCTCACTCGGGGGCTGGTAAGAGTATGTTTACCTTGCAAACATTCTCTATGTTATCTTGCAAACATTCTCTGTGTTTTCCCTCTTTTCTCATGATGAGTCCTAAGGACTAGGATTTCGGGGACAAAATCTGAGTATAACTGGTAGGACTGCGGGAAACCCATGCCCCAGCGGCTAAGGTCTCCTTGCTCACCAGCGTAATCAAAATTGGCTCACCTGCACTCCGAGTCTTTTGCGACCGTAACTATGGGAAGGATCAGAAGGCATTAAACCTCTTTTGCCAAAAAGAGGGAGAAGAGCTGAAAAGATGTTTGCCATAACAAAATTTGAGAACACCTTCGTTTTTGCACAAATTAATCGCTTACAAAGTGATTTCATCATGAAAAGGGACTGATGTATTCATGAATACAAAAGACTGTTCCCACAGGGGCTCCCCCCACAACTTAAACGATTACACTTTCTGACCATATCTACTCTATGTACTACTACGGTCGATGCACCACGCTCTCCATCAGTAACTTCCTACCGCTCCATAGGACCCCTGAGGGTGCCACCGTCTGCAACGTCGAGCACCACATCGGTGACCATGGCACCTTCGCCGGGGCATCCAGGGACTACGCCATCGTGATTAGCCACAACCCTGACAACGATGTCTAGACTAGGGGCCCTCCCCGCTGAAGAAAGGCCGCCATGGCTGATGGATGTCCTAGACATCTCATCAAGCTTCATGAACTGGCCAATCTAAGCGGCTGCAAGGGCAAAACACCCCATCGACGCAGTCCTAGGTGGCTTCCCAACGACAAACCCAACGACGCTCAGCACCCTCCAGTGCTCCTCCTCCTTCGATGAAAGCAACCCCTTCTCGGCAAAGGCAGCCAACACCATCTCATCTACGTTGGATGACCTCCAGCTCGACATCGCGCTCCGGATTCACGAGTGGATTTGTGAGTTTTTCTCTCCCTGGCATTACCCTCTCTCACTTAGGAACCGCTACGACAACGAACGCATTCAGTGAAAAGGAAGAAGGAGAGGAGGTAGCAGTTCGGGAATAGGCGATGGAGTGGGGACGAGAACCCCCTCCCTCCCCCTATTTAAGAAGGAGACGCAGCAGCTGAAGAAAGGCGAAAGGTTGGGACGAAATACCCTCTCCCTTCCCCTATTCGATGTAGGTGAGAAATCGATGCTGACAGGAATTCGAGGGGACACGCCTGGACCGACGGGACGCGCTCTGCTCGACAAAATGATGCTTGGTCAAATGGGACATGGCTCGGGCTTGGCCTACCACTATCGCTCGCCGGGCGCGAGAAACAAGGCGCACCCTCATGCGAGCGACTCTCCGCTTCCCTAGGCAGGACCCGGAAGGACCCAACGACGAAACCCCCATCAAGGGGAGCCTAATAGGCCTCCTAGGTCGATCGGATGGCCAGGTAAACGCCGAACGAATGGTCGCCAAAAGATAAGCACCTTTGTTTACTTACTTTATGTGTTAATTTCACTACCGAGCCTCCGACCCCAGCAACGGTAGAGGCACGGATATCGCTCGGGGGCTGCCAAGAGTGTCTACTTGTGTAGACACCCTCTTCGCCCGACCCCTCCTTATGTTTAAAACCGGAGGCACGGTGTGTGGGTGTAAAACTTTGAGTAAAACTAGACAAACCACTAGACCCTATGCCTCGACGGCTACGGTGTTTTTGTTCACCAGCATAATCGAATTCACAGTTCCCCGCACCCCAAATTTTAGCATCCGCCTTCTCAAGAAGGGTTCAGAGGGGTCCTCCTATAGAATCTCCTTCAAGGAGAAGCTGTCAGGTCACCTAAATCAATCGAATGGCTCGGATCGCCACCAAGAGACATAATTGAAAAATTGCGATGCTCATGCAGGTTATGTCGACCCCGTCATGAAAGTCGGACTCGAACCCCGCACGAACATGTCCGGTAAGAGCTTCCCGTTGCTCATGCCACCAAGGTAACATCACCGACCCACTTTCGTTTCAATTAAATCGTACATTAAACCCATACATCCAAAACGTTGGATATGCAATCGCTGCATCTCAATGTTTTGTGTCATGTCACGAAGCGGCAGTCGCCTCATTTGATATGAGCGGCAACTGATCGAGGTTCAAAGGCTAGCCCACGAAGGGCTTGAGGCCACCTCGCGTCAAACAGAGCCAGGGGAGACAAACCAAAATGAGCCCCGGCGGCCTTTCCCGACCTCGCTCAGAAGCGGACAGGGACATCTCGACCTTTCTCATTCGATTCTAAACCTCGAGCCAAACCCACAGAATCAGCATCGAGGAGAGGCCAACGGGCCACTTGAGCCTATCGAACGGCTCGGGCATCTGTCGGGAGGCAGGTTAAGAAGTAGTGGAATGCCACATGAGGGCTCCGCCGACCCCGTCAGCGAATGATGGATCCGGATTCCACATGAACGTGCCTGTTAGCGAGCTCATTGAGCGTGACACTCGAGCCATCGAGGAAAGTGTCGTTAGCTCAGCCCCTCTGGTTTGTGAAAGCCGAGGACGGGGTGACACATGAAACATGGCCGACCCCTATCAGATCCCAAGGGGCTCGGGGGCTCGAGCCGCTCGATCCAAGATTGAGAGACCGAGGTTTGAAGGCTGGCCCGCGAAGGGTTCGAGGCCACCTCGCGTCAAACAAGAGCCAGGGGAGAAAACATAGATGAGCCTCAGCGGCCTTTGCCCAACCCGCATTGAGGCGGATAAGGTCATCTCAACCTTCTAGTTCAATCCAGCCTTTAGCCAAGCCCATAGAATCCCCATTGAGGGGGAATCTGTTGGAAGGTAGGTCAAGGAGCAACGAAACACCACCTGAGGGCTTTGCCGACCCTATCGCAAAGTAATGAGATTGGATTCCATTCGAACATCCCTATTAGCGAGCTCATCAGACACATCACTTGAGCCATCGAGGCAAGTGACATCGCCTCAACCCCTCCAGTTGCAGAAACCTCGGATGGAGCGATAGTTACAAAACGAGCTGACCCTTGATCGAATCCCCGCCATGCTCAGGGGCTCGGGGAAGGCTAGGCTTACAATAAAACCAAACGCACGGTTACGGAACGATCATTGAAATCCTAAGTAAAGGGTACGTGCAAATACAAGAGTAAGTTCGCTACCCTCGCTTCGGTCTCCAGTAACATCCGACCCCAGCAACCGTAAGGGGTCGGATCTCACTCGGGGGCTGATAAAGGTATAAATACCTCCTTTTTTCGGAACAGTTGTTGCGTTAGACCTCTTCCTCGTGTTAAGGTTAGCGGCAAGGTTTTTGGGAATAGATAAACGAGCATGCCTGGTAAGACTACAAAAAGCCCATGCCCTGACGGCTATGGTAACTTTGCTCACCAGCACGATCGAAATTTCCCCCTTATACACCTTGGGCCCTACAGTCTTAATGAATGGAAGGGTCGGATCACATAAACCTTTTTTCTCGAATGCAAAAAGGAAGAAAACAAGTTCAAACGAACGAAACAAAATTACAAATTTGTTCTTGGACACAAAAGTACCGACACTTGTCCACAAATTATAGATAAATGTTTATCAGACTCATTTGACTAACTACTTCCTTGGGGGGAGAACTATGTCTTTCAGCCTGTTCGCCAGGTTCCACACAATAGGAGTCACCGCCTTCTCAATCTCATCTAGCTCGGAGGGTTCGTAGCCAGGCGCGAAGCCGAGGCTCATTATCTCCAAGTCAACTTCTCGATCATATTGAGAACGGGCAACAACAAAGGCTTGGGTGATCCCGGTATGAAAAGCGTTCTCCTCAAGATGGCGCACCCGCGCCGTGATATCTATGGCATGGGCCGCGAGTGAGCCGGTTTCCTCCAGCCGCGCCACCCCTAGGTCATCGAAAACCACCCCGACGGTAGTGCATAGGAGATCATGCTCATCACTATCAGCCTGAAGAATCCCCGCACCTCGGCAAGCTCTGTGCCTAGTCCGGCTGAGATGCTCTTGGCCTCTAGCCTCTAGGCCACCATGGCTCCAAGATCCGCCTAGAGGGAGCTGACCCCCTGATGCGCCTCATCACGCTTTTGGATGGCCTGGTCGCGCTCCTCGCGGGCCATGCCACGCTTCGAGTGGAGTCTTTCCGCTGTCTGGCATAGCTCGTCTCACTCCCTGTGCAGCTGGGCAATCACCTCGGCATCATGATTCGCCCTCTGCTATAGGGCCGCGGACCTTTCCTCGGCTACCAGCTTCTGATCCCGCTCCATCTCCAGCTCAGCCAGGAGGTTGATGGCCCACTGGCAGGTCTCGACATCCTTTTGGAGTAGCTCGTCCCACTCCTTTTGGACCCTGGTGGCCGCCTCCTTGTCCTGCTGCACCCTCATTGATAGATCCTCTAACATCCCATTGATCTCCTCCGTGTCCCGACATGCCTCGGCTTCCCGCTGCTGGGCGCCAGCCAGCTGGGCGCTCACATCTTCACGCAGCCAGACCTCCTCGGTGAGGCGGTCCCATTCCACCTTTTGCTCGTGGAGGAACCAGGATTTCTCCTGGCTACAAGCAATGAGGGATTGAAAAGAAGACCAGTGTCAAAAATACAAAAATACATGAAGAAAGAAGAAAGCGAGAGGTAGGATCAAGCGGATACCCGGCCAGTGGGGACGATGACATCACGCAGGATGCCCCTAGCCTAGTTCAGGACATCCACCATCGCCAAGATCCCTTCATCGAGACTCTCCCGCTCTATGCTCTTGATAGCATCATCGAGCGAGAAGGGAGTCGACGTCGGGTCTTGAGGATCCATCCACTGGAGCGGTGGCTCACCCCGTGTGGGCGAGCGACTGCCCCCCGATGTCAGGGCCAAGGGTGACCCCTCGCTGGTCCTCTCCACCACCGCCACAATGCCTGGGACCCTTCGGCAGTGTCCCCCTCCGTCTAGCCCGCCTCGGGCGCCGTCGCCTGGGGCACCGGTGGCACGGATCGCGCCGCTCCCTTGGACACCACCATGGCTGCGTCCGACTGTGCCTCGCTCATCATGGTTGTGGCCACCTCTGCTTGTGATGCCGGGGCCTCGGCTTGTGGCACCGCGCCCACCATAGAGTGCGCCACAAGAGCGAGCGGTAGCTCCATCCTCTCCGATGTAGGCGGCGGAATCACCTCCTCCGCCGTTTGCTCAACGACCCCCGAGAGCGCTCCTCCAACCCCGGTGTTTGCTTGACCCGCCGAAGGCACGGGTGCCACCATAAGCGACGCCTGACCAGCTAACGAGGCCACAACATCAGCTCCGCTGCTGCCCAAAATAGGAGCAACATCGGGCGACGGCGTCCATCCCGCCTGAAGGGCAACACTCTTCTTGGGCACCAGCGCCAAAGAATGGCCCCATCTCAAGACTCTACAAGAGTTAAAAGGCATAAGGTCACACTAAAAAACAAAAAAGCAAAAACAGAGGAATCGGTGACTTACGCTAGTGCTGTTGGGCGGAAGGGACGTTTTGGAGATGAACCCCCAGTTTCCTGCTCCAATTCATCTGGGCGGGACCGTTTTGAGCCTGCCCCCTGCTCCCGAGCAGAGGGGCTTGTCTCCCTTGCCTCCAAGGGCGCGGCAGCAGAGCCACCCCTCTCTGTCAACACCTCGGGCATGGCGGTAGATCCGCCCACCCGTATCAGCTCTTAGGGCACGGCGGTAGAGCCGCCCTCCTCCACCAGCACCCCGGGCGCGGTGGCAGATCCGTCCGCTCCCACCGGTGTTGACTCACTTCCCCCCGCATGAAACGGGAAGGGTCCCTGCGTGGACGAGTGGGTACCTATCAGCGTCTCCTCGCCCTCCAGGACATCCCACTCCACATCCGCAACTACCTCATCGTCATCATCATCGTCATCTTCGCTGTCTGTCTCCTCTCCTTGCTCCCGTGCCAGCAACTTCTATTGTTGCTTCTTCCGCTCGAACTCCTTCGTCTTCCTCTGCCACTCGGCCATGGCGCGGTTGGCCGCCGCCACAAACCTGTCCTTCGATAGCGCAGCCGGGCAATCCATGAAGACAAGTTTCTTCGGCTGGTCCTGCTATCATAGTGTCAGCATCAAGGGGTCAGAAGTTCGATTAAAAAAGGTGGCACGGGGAAAGAGAACTTACGAAGTCAATGTACCCTGGTTCTGGCCGCATTGGGGGATGCTCCGGCACTGGGTACACAAAATCGAGAGCAGCGCAGACACCGTCCTTCAAGGGCTCCATCGCTTCCTTGATACGCTGTGCCACTTTGGAGGGGGAAGCACTCCATCGACAAGTGCCATCCCTATGAGTGACGCTCTAGGCGCCATCAGGTGCAGGGGAAGCTCGTTCACCATCAATGACACCACCCTCCTCATGTGGTAGGCACTGATGATTCCTGACCCCTTCATGCCCCTCGCCTTCAGAATTTGGAGGGCGGCGAGATGGTCCTTGATATTCTTCTTGTCTTTGTTTGGGACACCCCACTTCCATGACTCTAGGATCTCTTCGATGATGCGCCCAGAGAACACTGGCAAGGGGGCGGCGGCATCATCCTTGATGTAAAACCATTGCGAATGCCACCCCTTGTTGGAGGTCGACAAACACATCGATGGGTATTCATTTACCCGGTTGTTGTGGAGATGAATGCTGGCACATCCCACCGGCACGCTCAGCTCTTGCCTCTTCTCCCGCTTCTTCAAGTGGTTGACAGCAAAGAAATACCGCCACAGGTCGAAGTGGGGGCTAATCCCCAAGAAACCCTCACATAGGGTGATGAACGCCGCAATGTGCTAGACCCCATTGGGAGTAAGGTGCTGCAACTCCACCTTGTAGTAATCCAGCAGCCCCCGAAGGAACTTGTGGGCGGGGGTGGCAAATCCCCGCTCGTGAAAGCGAGCAAAGGACACCACATAGCCTTCAGGCGGTGATGGCTTGTCCTCATCACTGGGCAGCCGCCATTCCACGGTGGTGGTCAGTGGGCAAAGGAGACCACAGTGAACGAGGCCCTCTAGGCGCTGAGGGGTGATGTTGGATCTGCACCACGGTTCCATCGAACGATTGGGAGGGATGGTTGGATGCGAGCTTGGCGGTGGCGGCTGTGATGCGGGCACGGGAGGCTCAGGCCATTGGCGGCGGCTGTGATGCGGGCGTAGGAGGCTCAGGCGATTGGTGGTGGAGGTTGTAGATGCAACAACGAGGAGGCAAAGTACGGAACCCTGGGGGCGAACCCCTTGGTTTTATAGGGGCGACGGATGCGAGAAGGGCAACCGTCCGCCTAGATCTCCGTGCCTACCACGATACACCCCCACATCACGTCGCAGGATATGCGTCTGCGATCCCTATGCTTTCCCACCAAGGTCGCGCCAGACGTTTCACCTTCCCGAGCAGACCAGGACTCTTTTCCCACAGAGGGGATACATGTCAAAAAAGCATTTTTCTGGCCCACCTAGGCCTAGGAGTTCAAGAGCTGGCCCAATGGTTTCGGCAATCATCCCAATGAAGGATGGGCCCATGAATGACTAAAACTCTGGCGTATGAGCCTCAAGGGAGTCTCGATCCCCGATCAAGTCTCAACTGGGCTAACCCTGGACGAATCCCCGCGAATAGGATACCAGGGTTCCCTTTAGACCATCCAGTTATCAAAAACACCAGATCTCACAGCCATACCCACAAAGGGTCCGAAATACCCCTCGGGCGATTCTATCTGAATCACCCAGGGGCTCGGGGGCTACACCCATTGGGTGCGCTCGCGCGCACCCTCTGGCGAGTCAAATCACCCCCTGGGTGATTCTATTTGAATCACCTGGGGGGCTACTGTTAGGGACCTAATATCAGGGTACCCAATGAGGTAGAATTAATAACATTCAGACGCTGATGCTTCTGAACAGGCGGGAACACAGCTACACTCCTTGTCCATACAATTGAAGGTTGGCTCCACCTCACCTGACCCCAAGGGCTGGACACCACCTCGCTCGACCCCCGAGGGCTAGGCTCCACCTCGTCCGACCCTCGAGGGCTGGGCTCCACCTTGCCCGACCCCTGAGGGCTGGCTCTGCCTCGCCCGACCCCCGAGGGCTAGCTCCTTCTTGCCCAACGACTGAGGGCTGGCTCCACCTCGCCCAACAACTAATGCTGGCTCCGCCTCGGTCGATGACTGAGGGCTGGCTCCGACTCGCCCGATGTCCCAGGGCTGGCTCCACCTCAACCGACGACTGCACCCTACTCCTTCACAATGACGGACACATGATAAGATAGGACATTCGAGTCAACCGTAGTACCGAGGACCATGCCCTGCATGCCTGTAGGAAAGTACCATTAGGATACGACGGGACGGGCGCTTTACGCCCTTCTAGGCTTAGCAGAGTCTAAACAGTGTTGTAGGCGCCGACTTTTTTCTCATAGTGTTGTGGGCGCCGCCATCAGCCCTCGGACGCAGATCCTGACATAAGCATATGACGACCACTACAATCCAAGAGAGAACTTGCGTTATCTACAGTTACGGACATATAGTCACTTCCCCGTCTACTCTCCATAGGATCATAGCTCGGCACCCCGGTATGCCGCATGGTCCGTCGGAGTGGGATGGGACGTAGCACTTGTTGAAATGAGGCCAGGGCACGGCCATATCAGGATCAACGAACGTGCTATCCCTGACATGGTCTGCCATGTCAGCAGAAGCAGGCTCAAGGGAAAAAGAAGACTCGGCACCTTCGAGGGACCGTCTCTACCTTTGGTTTTTTTCCTCTTTCTCCCATCTGTAACCCCTGCTCTCTCTTGATCTATAAAAGGGAGGGCAGGATACCCTGCTAAAGGGATGGATCGATTCCACACACAACAGGTCACATGATACATAGCCAAGCATCAACCGAGCTCTTGGCATCCTTTTGACCCTTCCATCAGAGACTTGGGATCTGTCCCTCTCTCGACCGTTTGTACCCCCTACTACGAACCTTTTTCGGTGCTAATAACACAAGCAGCAACAGACTGGACGTAGGGACATTCTGTCCGAACTAGTATAAACCTTGTGTCCTTTAGCGCACCATCTGGGCCTAACGCGCAACAAATACAAATTTACTAGTTGGTGTTTACTCGAAACACCGACAATAGTCTTCTAGGATCTAGAATGAAAGCAGAGACTTCCTGAACATACTAGCAGAACATAAAGACAACTGACCCTAAGCTTCATTGATGGAGATTGCTTCACCGTGTGACCTATGAATTTTTCTCCATGTCTTTCCCTGCATATCAACAACAACTATTTGGGACAACTCCAGCCAGTGCATAAAACCACTAAGAAACACACTTATCGAATATGTGCATACAACACACTCGCCCCATTCAAATTCCTTAGACATCCATGCTGCACTATTAGATGAGTAGATGCTCACACCTATGGACTCACCCACCCTCCTCTTTCCATGTTCAATCACATGGAAGTGCGAGGAGACTGTCGGATCAAACCCCAAGCGAGCTGAACCAAAAGAATGGTTGCTATTCGGCAGTAACCACCATTTGTTAGTCACCGAATTGCAGACAACGTAGTGAAACCGAATGCACCAGCAGAGGATGAGCCTACGGTAGCAATATGAGATCACAACATCCACAATGGGGAATAAGGAAAAGCTAGCAAAACCACCCAAACCACCCCATCCACGGTGCCATGCCTCCGACAACAGGCCACCGCTCCCCGGATAGCACGCCACCGCAACCGACATGGACAGGATGCCGTCGCTTCTCCTGACACCACGCTGCCACCACCGAAGCTGCTAGTCCCTATCACTTCCATTCATCAATTGATAAAGGTTCCTAATGCTCACGCGGTCAACCGCCGTGGTCTGCCATCTCTGGCCACCGTGCCACCTGCCCCATGGCACTGTGGCCTCCTAGCATCGCGCACAGCTACGACCTTGCCGCCCACATGTCCTCACCGTGGCCATGCTTCTCACTCTCGCACGCGCCCATCGCTATGCCCCCGTGGCAGGCTCATCGTCGACTTTGGAGCTCACTGTGCGCTTCACTCCATATCCTCCAACGATTGTGGCTGTGTTCCTATGCTGTGTGCTCGCCATTTCAGTGCTTCCTTTGAGCAGCAGGAGCTTATCCTTGGTGAGCATCCCTCCCTGCACACCAACTACTCAATGAATTGCTTGAATGTCGACCTCATGCACCCCCTCCCCTCCACCCCTCCCGCTTCATGATGGCGACCACCAGTGATCATCGAAGGCCATGGGGTCATCCTCGGATCTGACATCCCGCCTTGATTTTGACTAGGGTCTAGAGTTTCAAGACGAGATCTGCCGGCTCTTCAAATCTCCGGTACACCATCCCCACCCCACTCCTGATGGCTCTTTCTTCCGTGTCACCTTCAGGCGATATCTTTTCTGCCTGATAGAGGAATCAGTTGCATTGGCTCTGCAAGCATTTTTGGGGGCCCGAGCGCTTGATTTTCATGTGAAATTTTTGAGCACCAATCATTTTCATTTCTCGG
This sequence comes from Miscanthus lutarioriparius, assembly GCA_904845875.1. NCBI lineage: Eukaryota > Viridiplantae > Streptophyta > Magnoliopsida > Poales > Poaceae > Miscanthus > Miscanthus lutarioriparius. The sequence continues at coordinate 70,078,456 of CAJGYO010000002.1, read as the reverse complement.
TCTTCTCCAAACAAGTTGGTTTTCATATTTACAAGCTTCGCAGAGGGATCAGCTCCACCTTTGACATATATTTTCATCTATGGAACAATGGCACTCCCCATTGGGAATGTGAGAAACGTGCCTGGGAAGAGGAGCCGGAGAAGGAATGGACTGAAGTTCTTTCTAAGAGTTCAAAAAAGCTACAGCAAGGCACAAAAAAGATTCAAAAAAAAGTTAGCTTTGTAAAAACTCTTGTCCAACATTCGCCTCCGATCAAGTGTTTTCCACCTTTGATTCTCCATTTTGGCGCCTTCTCGATCAATCTAGATCCCCTCCCCAAGACTTCCTTGTTTGGAAACAAAAAATCTGATGTTGAACTTGATCGTGTTCTTTGGCAACCTAACATGCATCAGCCCCCAATCATGCAACCGCCGGGCGGCACCCCCGCCGATCCCTCAGCTTGCTTCTCGGATCAGATTTTGAACATGGCTCAATCTTCAAATTCCTTTGCGCTTGTCTCTGGGCCCTCTTGTTCTCACTGCTCTGGCCTAGGCAACCCCAGCGCTAGGTGTCCTAGTAACATCCATTGCTGGAGGTGCCAAAATTTTGGTCACACAAGGAAACGGTGCCTATCACGTTCTAGACTCTGTTTAACATGGCAACAGAGATTTGCTCGTAGTGAGGGTGTACACCACTGCCTGATCAAGAACGAGGCAATCTTTTGACACGTACCACCCCCAGCTCATTTGGAAACCAAAAATCACGTTGGGTAAAGATACGGAACTAACCCTCAATTCTCGTGCGGATTTACCGGATTCTTCAACTAACTTGGAACAGAAAGACCTCGTTGTTGATTTGCACCTGCATCTAGCGACATAGCCGCCCGACCCCAAGCAAAATTTGGATGAAGCTTTTGGGGACATTGCAGCTCGTGATGATGGGAGCTCCTCTTCTAGCGATGCTAGCTCCAACATGATAGAAGAGCGTGCCCGTTTTGTGGCAGCACAGAGGAGCTGTGCTATCATTTTGATCTTCAATAGGAAGGGACTCCCTAATGACACCTTCATCAGAGCTACTAAATCCTCAGTCAATAGGGAGCCAATTGTGATTGACAGGGCCCTTGTTCAACACTCTGCTATTGTAGCCCCGTCAACGACATCTACAGGATTGGAGATCATTCCATGGCAGCCTCTCAGGCATGAACTAGCTCTACAGCTCTGGTAGGTGATAGTGGAAAGCCATCGACAGGCAAAATCTATAGCTGCACCATCTTTAGTGATCATTCTCCTAGATATCCAGTGTGAGCAAGGCCCGTCTGAATCTAGCCCAGTTGATTTCAAATTTCAAACTTCTCCAATTCGGCCCATTCCAGTTGAAGGAGGATAGGAAAAGCGCCATGGGTGCAGAAGTCACAACCCTTCTCTACTGGCTCTCTCTAACAACTCAACCACCCCTCTGGTGAAAAGCTCTGTCAGACGCAATTCCAGAATCAATAGCGGCAAAAATGCCTTTCGTGAAGTTAGGCTGGCCGGAGAGCCGTCAAAAAAGAGGAAGACTTGTGCTGCAGTTATCATCGATGAAACCACAGGACAGGTAGGGCTGATACTGATTGAGATTTTGCAAAGCTAGGGAATAAATTGTGGTATAGCTCCTGTGGAGCTATCTGAAGAAGCGTTGATGCATGCGTCCAACCCCAATGTGGTGATCAATGAAGATGCTTTAGCTTAAGTCGGTTACTAGAGCTGCGTCTCCTATTTCTTTTGCTTTTATCTCTAAATTGCACTGCTATGCCTTCTCTGTTTACCTATCCATGCTAGTCATGACAGGAATTACTTCCCTACGCATCGGTTACAATGAATAACATAACTTGGCAAATTTTGTGCTGGAACATCCGTGGGATCAATGCGGTCAGTAAATGGGAGGCTGTGTAAGATAAGATTGAAGAAAGCGCTTGCTTGGTTCTCTGTTTACAGGAGACAAAAAAGGAACACTTTGACATGGAGTTTATCAGGAATTTTGCTCCTAGCCATTTTGACCGTTTTGAATTCATTCCATCAATGGGTGCCTCAGGTGGTATTTTGGTGGTATGGAATAGCTCATGTTTTGTGGGTCAGGTTGTAGACAAGCAACAATTTGGCATTACGATCACTTTCTCCTTGACCGATAATTCTAACACTTGGCACCTCACTTCTGTCTTTGGTCCTTGCACTAAACTGAATTGGCCAGAGTGCATTAGTTGGTTGCGATGTCACAATATTGCAGATACAGATAATTGGATTTTTCTGGGGGATTTTAACTTCTATAGATCATTGCAGAATCATAACACACCCTGGGGGAATTTGGCAGATACTTTCATTTTTAATGATGCGATCGGGCATCTTGGGCTGGTTGAACTCCAAATAAAAGGCAGTGCATGCACCTGGAGTACTATGCAGAATGAACCGTTGTTGGAACAACTAGATTGGGTTTTCACCTCAGTTAACTGGACTATTGATTATCCAAATATTGAGGTTCTCCCCATGGACAAGATCACTTCTGATCATATCCCATGTAAAGTCACCATAGGGACCAGCATACCGCGTTGTAATATTTTTCGCTTTGAGAATTTCTAGGTGGAGCATGCAAGCTTCTTTGACATAGTACAAAATCAATGGCTTACTCCAACCTCAACAACTATAGCTACTAAAACAGTCTCTGCTAAACTTAAGGGTTTAAGAGGGGCTTTGAAAGAGTGGAGCAAGAGTCTATCTACCCTGTCAGTCCTAATATCTAACTGCAACAAAGTCATTCTCTTCCTGGATGCCTTGGAGGATAGGCTAAGTCTGTTTAATCCAGAGTCTAATCTCCGATATTTGGTGAAGACATAGCTCTCCACTCTCCTCCACTACAATAATGAGTATTGGAAGAAGAGATACACTATTAATAGAATTAAATTTGGAGATGAATGCACAAAATTTTCCCACAGTATGGCTACCATCTCTTTCAGAAGGAACTCTATTCCACAGTTGATGAATGAGCAAGGCACCTGGGTTCAGGATCATGACGGCAAGGCGGGCCTCTTGTTAAATTCATTCAGAAATTGCATGGAGATCAGCTCTAACCCCACGATGGTCTTTGATCTCGACTCCCTCATTGACACAGTAACAGATCTAGAAGTTCTTGCTCTATGTTTTCAGCATGAGGAGATTGACTTAATCATACGGCGCATGCCAACCGACAAGGCACCGAGAGCAGACAGATTCAACGGTATGTTTATGAAGAGATGCTGGTCCATTATCAAGAATGATTTCTATGCGCTATGTGAAGAATTTGTTTGCAACTCAGCAAACTTAGAATGCATCAACAGATCCTTCATTACTTTGGTGCTGAAAGTAAGCAACACAGAAACTATTAGTGATTTTTGGCCAATATCTCTTCTAAACATCAATCTAAAGCTCCTCACTAAGATCTTAGCGGATAGATTACAATCGGTTATTCTCAATCTTGTGCATAAAATCAATATGGATTCATTTGGTCCTGCTCGATCCAAGATTGTCTTGCGTGGAGATTCAAATATAAACAATAGTGTCACCATTCGCATCGCCGGGCTATAGTTTTAAAACTTGATTTTGAGAAGGCATTCGATACAGTGGAGCACCCAGCAATCCTATTGATGTTCCAGAAATTGGGATTCCTGGACAGGTATCTAGCATGGATTTAGAGCATCCTTTCTTCTGGGTCCTCGGCAATGTTACTAAATGGTGTACCTGGCAAGTTCTTCAAATGCAAGGGGGGGGGTAGGCAAGGCAACCCTTTATCGCCTTTACTCTTTGTGTTGGCTGCGGAACTAATACAAGTTTTAGTGAACAAAGCTACAAATATGAACCTACTCAAAGCCCCAATACCTCATGAGGTCGATGAGTTCCCCATAATTCAATATGTGGACAACACCGTTCTCGTATTACAGGCGGACGCGAGTCAACTCTTCTTCCTAAAGTCGCTCTTGCATAGCTTTGAGACATCTATGGGCTTAAAAGTTAATTACAGGAAGTCATAGATGATTCCCATTAATGTGAGTCATGAAGATATGCAGATCCTAGCTGGTACATTCGGCTATCAGATTGGTACGTTCCCCTTTACGTATCTGGGTTTGCTGATGGGCACTACCAAGCCAAGGATAGAAGATCTCACGCCTATCATGGATAGGGTCGAAAGAAGATTATCAGCATGCTCCACATGGTTGTCTTACTCAGGCAGACTATAGATGGTCAACTTTGCTATCACCCCCATTATCACCTACACCCTCTGCACAATCAAAGTCCCAAAGGGTTTCATTGATAACATCAACAGAGCTAGGAAGCAATGTCTTTGGCGAGGGAGTGATGAAGCTGCAAAAGGAAGTAACTTGGTAGCTTGGCCAGCTGTTATGAAGCCTAAGGATAAAGGGGGCTAGGAGTGATTAACTTGAGATTGCAAAATGATGCGCTGTTACACAAGCAACTCCACAAATTCTACAGCAAAGAGGATGTGCCTTGGGTGAGATTGGTTTTGGATACCAATTACATGGACAAAGCCCCACACACTTGCAGAGAGCTTGGCTCCTTCTGATGGCATGATGTGATGAGACTCAATGGCATCTATAGAAGGATTGCTAGGTGCACTCTAGGAGATGGCTCCACGATCACTTTCTAGGAGGATCAATGGATGGATTCAATGCTTGCTGTCCAATACCCTAGGCTATCCTCCTACGCCAAAAACAAAACCATCTCAGTCCATGGTATGATGCTAGAAGAGGATCTAAAGGAAGTTTTTATGCTCCCTCTATCGACATAGGCCCATGATGAGCTACTGCACCTTCAAGACCGCTTGGTTTAGTTATAGTATGATGACACCATGGTAGATGCGTGGACCATGATCTGGGGTCATAAATATTCTTCTCACCGGTTCTATTCATATGCCTTCAGTTGGGTTGAAACTCATCCATATTACAAAGTGCTTTGGAAGTCTCACTGCACCCCCCGTGTCAAATTCTTTGCATGGCTGATACTAGTGGATCGTCTCAACACCAAGACAATGCTAAGATGAAGGAACCTAAATGTTCAAGATGACACTCTCTGTGTCATGTGTTCTGCCAAGATTGAGGACATTGATCACCTGTTCTTTGAGTTCCCCTTTGGGGTACAGTGCTAGGCTTCGATAAACCTCAGCTAGGACACATCTTTGCCACTGCCAGAAAGATTTATAAGGGCGCGTGACATACACGGCTTGGAATTCTTCACAGAAGTGTCTATTATAGTGGCTTGGGAGCTTTGGAAATTGCACAACGACAAGATCTTCCAACGCCGAGATCCCACACATAGTATTTGGCTAGCAAATTTTAAACATCAATGTTTGTCTCAATCTGTTAGATTTAGGGATGATCTTAGGTCATCTTTTTTGCTTTTGGCTTGATGCTTTTAGTTAACTCAGGTTTGTAACTCTATTAGCCTTTTTTAATATATATTAAAACCACTATGGGGATCTCCCCCATAGTCTTTTGCGTAAAAAAAGCATCCTCAATGGGGAAGGGCATGAAGGTCATGGTGGGGTATTCACCGATGATGCTGGTGAACTTGCGTTTGTCTTTCTAGTTGTGATAGAAGAATGCGGCGACAATCTGGGGCAGCTCCTTATGGTACTCGGATTTGGAGATTTGGTGGTTCTAGGAGCGACAGACACACTTGTAGCTACACAAGGAGGGGGTGGTGAGGCAGCGAAGGATGAGACCAAGACATGGTCTGTGGAGATGACCACTTCATTCCTCTTGTTGGGGGCCTCCTCTATCTTTACTAGGATTTGGTGGAGCGAGGCCAATGATGGAAGTGGTGACGTTGTTTCCTAAATCAGAGAAGGAGCGCCTATAGAGATTGGATCATGATCTCCTTAGTAAACAGATGGAAGCTTGCTTCGTACTCAGATGAGTGAAGAGGGGAATAAAAATCCAGGAAAGATGGAGGAAAGTGCGAAAGCATTACCATTGCCTTTGGATCCTACGGGATTGAGCTGGAGCGGCCACGATGGTGATGAGTACCAGCCTGGTCACCGGTGGATCTATGCGGGCCCTGCCGGTGAGGCGTACCGATGCAGGGTACTAGCTTGTCGGTGGTGAGTGGCGGCTTGCAGCTCGCTGAGTGTTGACGGTCAATATTGATGATTATAAACCATCAATTTACCTTTAATAGATTCTCAAATTTAATCATCAACATAGGTGTTGTAGTTTGAATTAACTATTTCCATGAGTTTTGGTGATTTTATAATTACAAGTGAATTTACTCAGAAAATAAGATAAAGTGGACCATATTCTTACAAGGGATCAAATCCAATCGCGACGAAACCAACTCCACTTGGCCCCAAACCATCCTTCATGGGCCAGAGATGAATTTCCAAGTGGATGGGGGCCATGGTTGGGTCGGGCGACCCCCTGGACCCACCTGTCGGCACTGTAGTTTCTCCACTGACTTTAAGGATTAATCATCACCTTTTATTCAAGTCGGTTTGATCCGATGGTGGTCATGATAATTGGTGAGGATTGATGACGTGGTGAGTACTTGCTTCTACTCCATCCTTCCTATAAAAGGACCCCTAGACCCCCTCCTGGAAGGCATCCTGATTCATTCAGGGATCCAATTCAGAAGAAGAGAGTAGAACTCCATATATCATTAGTTCTAGTATAGTTAGCTAAAGTAAGATTAGTGTTATTGCTTAGGAGTCCGGATCTAACTCTAGAAGACTTGGTAATGTCAATGTATCTTTTATTTCTTATTGTGACTTGATCTTAATTTATATTGTGTTTCTCTTTATTGTGTTCTTAGTTTATTTTAAGTATATGTTTAGTACAACTTTAGCTTCCTTTGAGTTTATATATGAGTTCATAGAGCGCTCAATTTAGTGCTCGAGTGAGTTGAGTAGCCAAACTTTGTGTAAGCATGGTGCTTAGACATAGTTTTGCCTATGGATACTACTTATATTCTATGACTTGGTAGATCAATGTGTGTGTGACATTTTCTCATTGATTTTCTGTAGTCCAAGCTCAGCGTATAGGCCTAGTAGGACCGGAGTCATTAGTTGAGTAGTTATACTTTTATATTTCTCTTTTGGTGATGTCCCATATATATAAATAAGAAGTGATTATCATTTTAATGTATTTATTAAATAACTTAGAATTCTTTTATTTGTTTATTGCTTAAGTTAACTATATAATATTTTATGAGTATCTATTTCTCTCTTAATTGTTATAAACTTATATTATTGAATATCTTAAACTTACCCCTGTATAAGAGTAAGTGTTTAGTTAGTGATTTTATCATAAATAAATATTTATCAATACCATCCTTGCCATGTTTCCTCCTAGTGGTAAAAATATAAATAACGATACCTGGATTACTCCTAGTGAAATGCTACAATGGTATATTTGTGCGCTTGTAGAATTCTCAATTTCTTATTCACACTATTAAATACCAACACTGAGTAGGGGCGGTCGTGCAGTTCAGCACTAGGGAGCAGTAGTGGTGATGAGGAACAAAAACTATGGGTAGGGAGAAAGACATAGGGTGGGGAGCAGGCTTTGTAAGCAATAGTATCAGACGTGGGAATGGAAATTGTGCACAACTTTGTAAAAACGAGCGGGACACACGCGCGGGCATGGAATTTGACGAAAGTGTTACCATCCAGACCATCTCCAAGTGGCGATGAAGGCTTCTGGTGGTGGTGATTGGGTTCGACAAAGATGTTAGCACCTAACAATGGCCATGTCATACGGTGTCATACATGTCAAAGGCGCACAAATGGAACGTTCCAAGAAACAATAAACATAGAGATGTTCAAAGTTCAAACTCAAAGTAACTAGTAGTATGAACAATTTTGTACAGGATGTAGAGGAAGGTTACAATCCAACTACTTGTGGGAAGCGTTAAGAATGATGTCCAGTACATCCATCACGGCCGAGATGGCCTCGACCATGGGCCGAAAGTAGACGACGAGGTCCTCTTGGTCGCAGAAGGATGATCGTGGCGGGAACCCTAGCTCCAGCCCATGCAGGCCACCACGTCAAAGCTGGGTGGCGTCTAGGGCCCCAGTGGACCCTTGGTGAATGCTGTAGTTGGTCACCTCCATGACCCGCACTAGCAAGGCATGGAGATACTACTGCACTATCCCCCCACAGGTGCTACCGCACGGATGGCGACGACTGCTGTCTAGTTGAGGGCGTTGAATCGGTGACTATTTTCCACCAACAACTAGGCGACGACATAGGCATCATCGGCGGTGTTCTGGCGAATGAGGATCGCCTTCATCGTCTACCGGGCAAGGTCATCATTGGCCCGATGCGACTTTGCTGCCTCGGCCTGCATAATGTTGAGCTGCTCCTCAATGGCTGAAAAAGGTGACAAGAAAACCCTACAACTAAACACATGATGTCGCATCGCACGAAGTGAAAGAGCAACATTGTGCCCAATGACTTTCCAACGAGCCACGTGTTGGTATTTCTTAACATCTACAGAAAAAATCTACAAGCGTATGGAATTACCATTGTAACTTTCACCTGGAATGTTTAGGGTATCATATTTTCCACAGGGAATGAAGGTATTTTTTCTAGCTAATTCTTCCAAGGACAATACAAGAATAGCTGATAAGGGTAGAGATGGATTCCTATGGCTTAGGGTCTAAGGATAGATAAACTTTACTCCTACTTGCTTACTTCAGGCACATGGCACACCTGGTCTTCCAGGCGATCCCGGCCTATGGCTCTACGTCATACCCGAACGTGGGGGATTACGAGGAATGGATAGGGCTATCACCATCTGCTGCCTACCCCTCAACCGTGGAGTATGAGGTAAACAAAGATATCCACTAGCCTAGACACCATGTCTATGCTATTGACTACTACTCTAGCATCGATCAGGGTTATCCGTCTTTATCAGGGCCCTCTACTATAGTATCCGCTACGAGAATGGACGACGAACCCATAAGCAAATAAGAGCATAGCTTAAGTAATCAAAAGACTTGTGACCCTAAGAATGACAAACAATTACTGAGATACCCGTCGAGGTACAAAGCTTATGTTCGTCGAGGTACAAGCTTGGGGAGAATACCGACCAGTCCGCCACTTCCTCGAACTCTCCCTTACATCTCTCCCTACTACTTTTCTAGCTAGCCAGGGCCTAAGCCCTTGGAGTGGTGTTGCTCTTGCTCTTTTTTGGTGCTCTTCTTCTCTTGTGTGTTGTTCAAATGAAGAGGGGGTGGCCTCCTTTTATAGGTGGAGGGGGAAGGATCCTAGGGAATATTCCTATCCCCTCGTGGAAGGAGCAAACCGCCCTTCCTCTACATTAATTCCACCACCATACCCATGCAACAGTCTTTGGAGAGGTGGTAAGAGATGGCCCGCACAAGATGGTGCTGATTGGTCCAGCTAGGGGTGCGGGCACACTAGGGGTGTGTTATTATTTCTTAACGCATTTACCAAGTACGGAGATAGAATCCATCCCCGGTAAAGGCCCCAAAAATACCTTGTTGGTGATACTTAGCAACATCACTAATAAATAGCAATGCCACTAAGTAAGCCTTGATAGTTCCTTAACAATTTTAGATATTTATCCACAAGCTCATGGAGCTATCATTGTAGCATTTCACCCGAAAGTATTCAGGGTATCGTTATTTATATTTTCCCAAAGGTAGGCATTTATTGTTTAAGAGTCTAGTATGGTTATGAACTTGAATAATATACTTGCAAGTACACCAATGTTTATAATAGGGGTAAAATGGTATTCTCAAGATAGTGGACACACACTTGGGCATTCCTCAGAGAATAAAAGAGAAAAGAAAGAATAAAAGAATAATCTTAAGTAGAGCATGCATGGTCTAGTATAATCATACAGAGATTAGTTTATAATCATATAAGTTACATAATTAGTTTTAGTGCTAAGTGTGAAGCAGGTCAGGAGGCCACCGAGTACTGGTCTGCCAGCAACCTCATGTGACAATTTAGACTCCTACACCCTAAATGGACATGGGGGATTACAAGGGATGAACAGGGCTATCACCACCTGCCGCCTACCACCTCAACCGTGGAGAAGGACAATGCATTCACCTGTCTCTCCATACCCAAGCACCATGCTTGCGTACACAGAAACTACCCAAATCCCCCCGGGACTCCGACCCTAAGGATTGACAAGTAAAAGACTTGGGCACACCCAAAGGCATGATGAACCGCCACCCTCAACTTAGCTCTAATTCCAATTATATAAGTTATATGAATGTTTAAGCCTAAAGTCATGTATGTTATTCTCATAACATACAAACTATACACTAGTTCATATGTCAAGATCATAACATAAAGACTATACTCTAGTTCTCAAGTATGACTATAATAATATAGTGAAGGCAGGACTTTGGAAGAACTCATATCTCTATTCATACCAAGAATCTCTTCTTCCAAGGAGCCAAGCCCTCCAAGGTAGTTTGCCTTGCTCGAAAACAACTACAAAAGGTAAAAGTAAGAGAGGAGAGTGAGGTGTTGCTCAAATGTTGTGTGTGTTAGACGAGAGCTCTACCCCTCTATTTATACAGGGCTTGAGGCGGTGTGGAGGCCATTTTTGGCGCAAGGCATGGACTCCACCGCCTCTGCATGTCTTCATGTTACTTCCATGTGAAGGAGCGGCAGAGAGGCGCCAGGTGGTGTGCGGGCAAACCCAAGGTGTGGCCGCACACTGACTGAGCCCTCTCGCCACCGCCTTCGCGTGGTGGGTCGGTGAGTGGACTTGGGCTGCTCCTTGGGTCGCCTTTCACCCAAATTGTTTGAGTTGATGGGCCTTCCCGTTTATTCTTTGTGCATGTCTGCTTTACGCTTTGTCAGAAATCGCCTTCTTGGTGTATTCTCCCATGTATTTGTATGTATGTCCTGCAAAATAGTGATCTCCAAATACATGTGGAACTTGGTCAATAATAAATGCGTATGTGTTTATGATTGCCAATTTCTCTTCTTTTTGTGTCTTAATTGGTGGTCGGATTTGGTCGTTAAGGACCGCCAGCAAGATCCCCCAAGCTTAACCTTTGCTCGTGCCGAGCAACTAGCTAAGTTTTTGGTTATTGATCAGGAGTTGCTACCATGCCAAATATAATTCACAAGTGCCATGCCTATAACAAAGTATTCTTCCTCAATTTAAATAAGTTTGACATTCTATCCACCCTTTTAACTTAATCCCTGTGGGGCTTATTGCTTTTCGAAGTTCTTGGGCAGTTGCAAGATAGAACGGTTTAACAGAATTACCAATCATTCATTCTTTGATCAACCTTCTATCCGAAGGTTTTATGAATTTTGCAAAATAAATGTAAGTTCCTCAAATGACTCACTTGATCACTCAATGTGTATGATCCTTACAAAGGCATTTGGTATTTTTGCCTTCTTTTCATCCTATCTCTAAAGGCTTTGAGTGGGGTTTTGGGTAGGTTGAATGAGAGGCATACTTGCATCACATATATTGTTAAGTCAAAAAACGGATCCAAGGAGATGCAAGTCATACACTTTGATCAAGAAGTGCAAGTGTGTGTAATATTTTCCTAATCCTAAATATTTTTGTACTCCTTTGATCATGACTTTCCCTTTTTGATAATTGCCTTGGAAGTATGGGCTATCTTTATTTCTTTCTTTTCAACAATTTAGAACCTTCATCTGTTCCATTTTTCTTTTCTTTTGCTATTTTGAGACCTTCATGTGTCTCTTTCTTTTTTTAGCATAGCCCCATACTTCTTTTTGGCAAATGAAAACTTTAGAGAGAAAAACTCATGTCAATTGAATGGAGTATTTATTTTGGTGGACGGAAAAGGCATGTTTTTGCGTAACTCTCAGTGTAAGAGCCAGCATTTTATTTGTGGGTGTACGTGAATCTTGATCATAGGTGCATAACGAGAATCTCAACAAGGGTCATAAACAATTTGACAAAACTCAATGTAAATACAAGTAGCATATGACTAAGGTTTGAATTTGAGCTATGTCATATGGTCGTGGTAGGAATTCATAATCATTGAGGAATTTTAGGTTTTAGCATTTTTAAATGAAAACTCCGGATGTTAAGTTTCTCGTAGAACAAAGTCATAGCATATTCTATTTACCATATCATAACTTGCAACAACTTAGAAAAGGATCATGCTTTTGCAACCCACAAGTTTCAAGTTTTAGGATTAGACATTTTTAACCAACAAACTTAAATCTTGGGGAATACTAAGTTACAGCCTAGGAACAAATGATTTATAGACAGAGCAACTATTCATCATTTCAACAAAGGAGAAACTAAACATTCTTAAACTCATATGTGGAGTGGAATAAATATTTTTGTTGTTCTTATCATATTTCATTTTTTGGGATTTTTTATTTATTTTTTATTTTTTTAAATGCTAATAATTAAATAAATGCGGAAAATAAATAATGCAAAAAATAAAAGATACTAGTTACCTCTACGGGGATCCTCCCCCAAGCTAGCTCGATGCTAGGTGATGATTCCGAGGTAAATTATTTGTTTAGTTTATCAACTAATGTTTGTACTTAGTAATTTTGGGTACAATGATCAAGCTAGACACTATGTCTCGTTTGATCAAGGTAGACTGATTAACCTAAGCCCCATGCTTAATTTAAAAAGTCTATGAAAGTATGATCTATCAATAACCATACCCCCAAACAGAAATATACTTTTTGCAAAACATCGGAAGATAGCTAACATTTATTTAACGAAGATGAAAGGTAAACTTTTAAGTGGATTCCCTGTTTTATTATATATATGGTTTACCAAAAATTTATGTTGCTCATTCAACTAATGTCTATACTAGCAGTTTCTGGTTCAATGATCAAACTAGACATTTGATAGGGTAGGCTAATTAACCTAAGCTCCATGCTTAATTTAAAAAGCCTATGAAAATGTGATTGCACAAAAATCGCACCCAAACCAGAGCATACTTCATGTAGAACATGGACGATAACTAAAATTCAAAGGTAATTTAAAGTCAAATCTTTATATATGTGTTTTATTCTATTTTGAACCTATTAATGCATAAACTAGGAATTCAAAGTTTAGTATAAGATAACTACCAATTTATCTTTGGCAATGACTCACCTTTTAAAGTCCAATGAGTAGGTCTCTTCTCCGTTCATTTCTTGCTTGTTGATGGAGCGCCCGATCCCGAAGAAGTAGATGTGGAAGGCTGCTCCTTCTTCGTCCTCCACACCATTTTGTTTGTTCTTGGTGGTGTGGTGGTGGACTTCGGAGCTTCTTCTTTTGATTTCTACATCGATTTGTTTTTTTTCGGTAGTGTGGAAACGACTTTCGGTGTCTTTTCTTTTGTCATTTGTTTGATTTTCTTCTGCTCCGGCTTCTTTTTGATTTCTTTGTTCTTTTTCACAAGGCTGTCCACCAATTGAGGTTGGATTTGAACCTCCTTTAGGCCTTTTGGGTTCGGCCCGTACTTGATGCAGATCATGGAGCATTGCTCCTGCCTGGGCCTGAAGGCGAACTTCTCTTCATTACCATTGATATTGAAGCGGATTTCTCCAGCTCCAACATCAATTTGAGCTTCTGTAGTGCTCAAGAAGGGTCGCCCAAGGATGAGGGGTGATTCTTTCGCAACTTCCACGTCGAGCACCACAAAGTCGACAGGGACGAAGCAACCCCAGATTTTCACCGAAAAATCTTCGGCTATCCCTGTCGGGTAGCGAACCATCGAATCAGCTAGTTGGAGCATCATCGGTGTGGCAGAACCACACAAAATATATGGCCCATGTGCACATATTATTGGCCTAATGACCTCTGACTGTTGCACATGAGAGCTTGATATGTTCGATATTCTGTTGGGTGTCCTCGGGGAACCACGAATCATACACATTTTACAACTCATACAGGATCAACATGGAGTTACCACAACATTACAACATTTGTTACAAAAATATCGTACATCGGAGTGCGGAAGACTTACAGTATTAATTTACAAAACATGTTGAAGTAAACTTAACTTAAGTTCCAAAAGGTGAGTAGTAGTATGGAAGCAACTTAATTAAAGCACCTAAGGTAGGAGGTACAACCAGATCATGTCGAGCCCATTGACATGACCTCGACTAGCAACACAAGTCAGAACCTACAACAGGGGTTAACAAACCCTGAGTACTTGAGGGTACTCAACAAGTCTTACCTGACTAAAAGAAAAGACTCCAAGGGTATGCCGACTTAAAGGAAAGTCTGAAGCAAGAATAACCTTTGTAGAAAAGCTTACTACAAGTGGATCCCTACTTTCAATATTTTAGCTTCGTATTAAGTCTTTATTGGTATCCAATTTGCACCTATTCTAAATCAATCACTTCTTTAATCATCTCATCTCATCTTATCTCATATCCATAAGTAACTATGTTTCTTTGATTAACTACGATGTAGAGCAGAGAATCGAGTCTTCTTGTCCGAGAGGCAGCGTCGATTCAAATCAATTTGGCTAGCGTGTGCACAAGCACAAGAAGACAGCAAGAGAGACTCATTAGGACACCGATCAAGCTTATGTAGCATTGGGAAATCTCCACACTTAGATGGAATAGGTCAATCAGCAGAGAGCTGCCGCTCAAGCGGCAAGAGCTAATGATCAGGCAGTGCTAACAGGACTACGAGAGCAGCTAGAGACCGCTCGCACCAAGGCACTCATAGCTACGTGCTAGCAGATCCAAGCAAACAACTGTGTAGCCCTAGCAGAAGTAGCATGAAACAGAGCCAAAGCCTTAGCCGCGCAACAGGACCGTGTCGAATGGGACTTGCGCTAGTAGCTTGCACATACCCAGAACATGGTGGTTGATCTTCAACATGAGGTGCATTATCTGAACAACCAACTGCACCCGCTCCTAGATGAAGAGGAAGAAGATCCAAAAATGTTTGATGAAGATGACGGTTGGGAATAGGAAGAAGTGGATACAGAGGATGAGGATGATGCTATCTTCGACCTCGATAGCGAGCACGCTGAAGAGTAGAGAAGTCTAGTGACTAGTTCAATGCGCTAGATATATCCCTAGTATCTTTGGAACGGACTTGTAGTTTGAATTTCAGTACTCATGATGTAACTTCGGTGTAATATTGGCACTTTGCATGTTGTTTCAATATGGTTGAACTTTGATGAAATTCTAGTTTTGTTTTACTAGTGAAATATGACATGCATGTTAATGCGTTGCGAGTATGATAAGTGATCAAATTGGTGATGTTATGTTGCGAGAATGAATTATTGTGCCTCTATTTTATTGTATGAATTTAAGATTCTCTCTAGTAAATTCATTGTGGCATGATTACACAATTCATCTGCAATCTCTTGACATCATCCAATAATTACTTATTGTTGCAATTTTGTAGATGACTCGCACTTGCGCTGGAGCAGGCACCAGCCAGGGTGGCAATGATGGTGATTTACCACCACCGTCCCACTCTACGAATGAGTTTTTCACACAGTTCCTAGGAAATCAGAGAGCAATGGAGGATACACTATGCCTCATTGCACAGAACACCACTCACGTCTGTCAGCAACATCAATGGCCTGAACTGAATCAATATAGCTCGTTCAAAGATTTCCAAGACACTAAGCCTCCTATCTTCAAATAGTCCAAAGAACCGCTCTAGGCGGATGAGTGTCTATACACAATATATACAAAAGTTTCATCTGTTGAGGGTAACGGAGCATCAGAAAGTCGAGTATGCGTCTCATCAACTGCAGGGACCGACAGGGATATGGTGGACCCATTTCCTGTCTTCTCTAACTACAAATGCATAGGTCACCTAGGAATAGTTCAAGTTAGTCTTTAGGGTACATCACATTTCCTCAGGGCTAATGTGCATGAAAGCCACCGAGTTCATGAGGCTTACTCAAGGGACCAAAACCATTACCGAGTACATGCATGCCTTCAACAATTTTTCTAGATATGCCCCAGAGTTTGTCAACACAGAGGAGAAGAAAATAGAAAGTTTCAAGAGAGGCCTTGTAACACCCTGGTGTTAAGCATTGCATTTTACACCTGCATTTCATGAGCACAAGCATCATCCAAGCATTCATGAACATGAGCATATGAAATCTCATATCATTCCTATACTTTGTCACATGAAATGTTGATTTATATATATGTTTATGATTGCAATCATGTATAACCATGTATGAAATGGTTGTGAGGTCATGAAAACACCTTAGACACATCTAGGATGGTAAATGGAACAATGTTTGTATTCATGACATAGGCCAAATTTGCTTCTAAGTGTTGGTCTCATTTGAAATGCCATTTTCATGATACTAGTTTGACTAAAGTTGAACAGTAGCTTAGATTGTTTGCATGGCTATGTGACCTAAATAAAAGTTGTAGTACTTGACTAGGGTAACAACTTTTATTTTTGGGTCATGGTCTAATTCAGTGCATAGCATGTTCAAAAACAACTCACAATTATAAACAAAATGATGTTTTGAGACTTGCAAAAATTTCTGTTGAAACAATTTTTAGTTTTAAAGTACCTCACTTTGGAGCAATGTAGTTTGTTAACCAGTGAGAATTAGATGATGGTTCTTAAAGCAAAGTTAGAGATCACATGTAGCTCTACAACTTTCATTAAGGAAGTTTTTGTAGTGGACAAATGAATTAGGAAGTATAGTATCGTTAAGTTGCACTGCCAGTCGATGATGGTAGCGCCTGAACCCGCACACGCGTGCGGCGTCGTGGCCGACCGAACATAGGCCGTGGCCACCACGTGGTGGCAGTAGACCGGCGTTGGCCCGACCGGTTAGGCTCGAGTGCACACTTAAGCACCGCGCATCCGCCACTCCATCCACATGCCTGCTCTCACTCCCTTTTGCTTGCTCTACCTCTCTGCAGCGCCGTACCGAGCACCACTGCAGCACCGCCGTAGCTCCACCACAACCGCTCACCACGGACATAGCTCCACCAGCTGATTCTTCTTGGCCACAGCTGCTATGCCATCAGCTCCACCTCCTCGAGCCACCAGCACCACTTACCGACCCCAGGTAGTGTGGCATTTTGCCTCGCCGTAGCCGTCGTCCTCACTAGAGCGCCGCCACGCTCGTGGCCCCATCATTGCACCACACTTCATGCCTTCATTTTCTTTGGTCCAGCACTTCGATAGAGTCTACAAGCTTAGGCTAGAGTTAGGAATGATGCCACCACTTGACGGCGCCAGAACGAGTCACCGCTCTGCCCGCGTCTGCCATGGCAGCCGTGGCACTCGAGCTCGCTGCCGCTGAGTTGGTTCATCGTCTTCCTCTTTTCTCTCTCGCCTTAGGTCGAGTAACCCTAGACCTCACTAGTGGCATGATGGAGACCTGCCTTTCACCATAGTCTAGTCAGAATAGTGAGAGCACCACCGTGCTCTATGCGTCGCCGCAAAGGCTATGCACATGGCCAAGCTCACCGACGCCACCTCAAACCCGCACTTGCATCGTGTAGTTTCGCAAGGTCACTAGGATGGAATAGCCATCCTCACCTGAGTGTGCCATAGCCAGAGATGGCCGGCGTACCACCGCCGACCTCCACCATCTGCCATGGCCGCCGTCGAGCTTGCTCTGGCGAGCCACCGGGCCAATTAAGCCTACTTGTCGATGCGCGTGGGTGAGATGAGTGAAGTGGTGAAGATGTTACCGCCGGAGACCTCACCGTTGGTGAGTTCTCACCGGTCAGTGCCGTCCCCTGTTTTGTCTCGCTGACAGTTGGGTCCCCATTGACCGCGGGCCCCGGTTGTTAGTCTATATGATATTTGATTTTCTAGATTTATTTCACACATTTGAATGCATATTTTAAAAATTCATATCTCAAGCTAGGAGTGTCCAATTTTGGTAAACCAAATTTTATTAGTTTCATCTTGAAGTGTAGTATTTGATAAAAATATGATATGCACTATTTCTAGTATTTTTTGGGAGAATGAAATGTAGCTAGATAAATGCTTTTTAAATGGTTTCTATCTTGTTAAATGCATAACTTGAGCTAGAAAGGTGATAAAATTGTGATTCAAATTTTGCTGGCCTTGTGTTGACATTCTCTAGCAAGGAAAAATACTAAACTTGCAGTGGTCATACTTTGAATATGGTCTTCATATTTAATCCTAATTAATTTCTAGTTTCTAGTGAAATTAATTGGGGTAAAAATACAGAACATATGATCATGAAAATTTTTACACAATATTCTTATACTTTGAGGAATGTAAGAAAAATATTAAATCTATTGCTTGACACTTTTCACTTTGCTAAACTATTTTTGCTAAAATAAATCTATATAACTTGTCATTTTTGTAGAGGTAGTTATACTTATCTAAAGGGCACCAAATTTGTACAGTAGACTATTAAGGTCATATGTGAGATACTTTTCTTACAATTTGTTGAGCTTTGGAAATATTTATCCTTTAAATCACCTTATTATCTAAGGAAATTAATAAATGGATATAAATAATTTTGTTATGTTTAACCATAATGTTTTCTATGGTTCTTGTGATGCATATGATATGCTGATGTTATTAGTTAGGATTAAAAGTAATTGGTTATATGCAACTAGTTAATTATTACTTATAATTCAACTAGATGGCTGCATGTATAATTTCGGTTGAGTTGATAATTTCATGATGATAATAGTCTTTTCTGTAAAACTTATCAATAATAAAGTTGTAGATAACTTACTGATCTGCCTTGTGTTAAATGTTCATGGTCATAGGACATATGGTTTAAGAATTATGGCTGTTAGAAGTCTGCTATCAGAAATGCTTGTTCTCTGGGTAGATCTGAAGGATTGATTTGTTTAACCAAGATAACTGTTGAATCACATTAAGATGATTAAAAGAAAGTTGTAGGAAATTTCATAAGGTTTCTAGAATGTCCACAACCATATTATTTTGATGTGTATAATTCTAGTTATGGTCTAAACAAGTGGCTGTTGTCTTGTAGTCCAGAAAATGATTTACATAAGTGTTTGTTTAGTAATTAGAAAAGAGGTATGCACCTACTCAGTAAAATAAGTTGCAACATGTTATTACTTTAATGCAAAGCTATTGAAAACACTTGGGAAGATGCATTCATCACACCATATCATATTATAAATTTCATCATATATGCATTCGTGATATCTTATGTCATGCTCATGCATATAGGATCGTCCGAAGAAATAACTCTGTTGGATTTCAACGAAGAAGAAGAGGAGGATCAGCAGGAGACGCCTTAGGCCACAGCACAAGAAGAAGAGGAGCAGACTCTCGAAGATCTCCTTGAATGTTCGGATCACCGGCCAACCTATTTCCTCAAAGGCAAGCCCCGGAGCATTCTAAGTTTCCCATGTTTTACAAAATATTACTTGAGTCCTTTATGTTTGATGCATTAGGTTATAAGAGTTGATTGAAAACACTTGATGCATAGAACTACCTTGTACAGTTACATACACCTTTAACCCTGTGTAGGTCTAGGATCGAAGATATGCTTAGCCATGCTTAGACCGGTAGAAGTCGGGTGATTTCCTGTCACCTATGAAGCACGGTTGGCTATTTTACTATCGTGGAAAAGAACCATGGGGTAATGTAAATGGAGGCCAGGCGGAGTCTATGTGTAGGTTGACTCATGTGATTCCATCTATGCTGATTAAGGACCGTACCATTGTTGGCACTTCTGATAAGATTGAACGCATGCCTGTCACTTAGCTGGCCGGATAACTCATTCCTGCCGCGAAGCCGAGTAGCTCAACACAGGCCGGGCCCTGTTTTATAAAAGTGCGCACTCTAGATGGTAGTAAGGATGTGCGGGGAGCCAAATGTGAGCCCAAGGGTAGGGTAGTCCTGATCATCCTAGTAGCTGGTCTCCCTTGATTGTGCGGCGCTGGTCGAACCCACAAAATGTGTACCTAAGTTGTACCAAAGGTGAGCTAAGGTGACCATTGATCTGGTCTGCTTGGGTTTGTGTTAGGAATAAATTCTCAGCTGGTTGAAATTGATTCAAATCGCCATCTCTCTCGGACAGTGAGAAACTTGGCTAGCTCCGATATCGTAGTAACTGTGTTGTGGAATGTGATGGTTCAGATGAACATGGAATTACTAGACTAGCTATGGTTACTATTGTATGCTACTAAAGGATATCCACATGTTTGGCATAGGTTAGTTGCTAATCTAGAGATGAATAGCTATAATTAACTTGATCACCGAATTACAATTGTACAACTGAGTTAGTCGCTTTTTATGCAAAATGTTATCAAGCTAGCTCCACTTATAAAGCCTTGCATAATCCTTGGAGTCACTTTATTTTTGGTTTATGATGGGTAAGTCTAGCTGAGTACCTTCTTGTACTCAGGGTTTTATTCCCATTGTTGCAGATGGTACAGTTTATCATGGCTATTGCAAAAATTGCTTCTGTCTCGCCATGGATGAGGAGTGAGCCCTAGGTAGGCATCTCTTATTAATCCTTCTTACATGCTTTTGTAGGAGTGTGATCACGAGTTGGCACTGTATTTGAACTATGATGGCAAATGCTAGCTTCAAACTTTAATTTGCTTCCGCTACTATTTTATTGAACTTGGTTTGTAATAACCTTAAGTCGTAGTCTGATGAATGAACTATATCTGTGAACTTTATGTAACGTGTGACATGTATGTTGAATCATGTACGATCTTGGTTGTATGTTGATGGTTAATCGAGACCCGTCGTGGTACTCGACGGACTACCGGGTTTATAAGGGCTCAAGTATGACTAGTAGGACCGCTTGTGGGCTGCATTGTACTTATGCTCTTATAAATTGGTCGGTTCTGCTACAGCTGGCATCAGAGCAAGATTCAATATTAATTGCCACATATGTATTTAAAACAAAGGTTTTTGTTTTCCAAAACCAGTTTTTAGCGACTTATAGCTATATATATAGGTGTTTTAAAACCTAGAGTTTGAATCTAAAGTGTGCCAGTGATCAATTCCTTTATGCCCAGTTAAGGACTTCAGGTGGCCAATTAAGTACTAACTTGGGGGTTTTTAATTTCATTGTCCATACGGCGTGCTATTGTATGGGTGCCATTCACTTGAGTGGTAATGTATGGATCCAATGCCTCTATGACCAAGGTAAGATGCCAATCATCAACACAGTGGCATGACCGCAAGATGTGAGCATGTGGTCTATGGGAGAGTTAGCTTTGATACTGAAGTATATATATGTTTTTTATATATGCAAACGTATTTAGTTGTGGGTTAGCTTTGATGTGACTGTATGTGCATATTTATATGTATATATAGGATGTATTTACTTTTGGGTAGTCTTGATATGGAAGTATATATATATATATATATATATATGGGTATATATATATGGAAGTATTTAGATTACAACCTAGAGCCCAGATTTACATTCTGCATATACAATTGTGGGGTTGGGCTGAAATGAAATTCTTATGTAGGTACACTAACAACAAAACGTGTAGCCCGACTAGTTACGTTATATATGAGAGAACGTATGTATGCCACCCTGTATGCCATAGAAGTTTTAATTTTTCCTAAGTTTGTGAGAACGTACAGAACGTGCATGCATCATGATAAATCATTATTTCATACTTGCATTATTCCTCCCATTATAAATCTCATACTCGGTTATGTAACTCTTATCCATTATAACTTTGTCTCATGAGAGTTGCACATGTTGTTGGTACAGATGGCAGCACCGGCTGGAAGTGAGAATTTCCTATTGATGTTTGGAACTCCTGCCCTACTTTGGAGAGTGTTGCATTATGCGGGGTATTACGAACCACCCCTATACTACTGGAATGAAGTATACTAGAGGGACAACCATGGTATGAAGTACAACTGACCATACCAGCTCGTAACCAAGCACCCTTCTGGCAGGAATGGAGGTCGAAATCTAAAGGAAGAACTCCTTAGGAAGCTACCCAAGTAGTGGCTTTTGAGGTGCTGAGTCAGATTTGTCAGCAGCACAGGGATGAGCTTACCGGTAGTGCCGCTGGTACTTTTCCTCGAGTGGATCCATCCACAACAGTGTGGGCACAACTGAAAGCTCTAGTTTGGTTTTGGTAAATTGATGAAACCCAAAATGCTAACCTAGTTTATCAAAGTGATTATGAGATAGGTAGCACTACTCCAAGTGGTGAAGCAAATGAATATCATGACATGATGATGGTGATGCCATGGTGATGATCAAGTGCTTGGACTTGGAAAAGAAGAAAGATAAAAACAAAAAGCTCAAGGAAAAGGTGAAATTGATAGGAGCTTTTCGGTTTAAGTGATCGAGATAATTAGCGAGTGTGATCACATTTAGGATCGATAGCCATACTATTAAGAGCGGTGAAACTCATATTGAAATGTGGTTATCAAATTGCCACTAGATGCTCTAACTCATTGCATATGCATTTAGGATCTAGAGGAGTGCTAACACCCTTGAAAATATTTTTGAAAATATGCTAACACATGTGCACAAGGTGATACACTTGGTGGTTGGCACATTTGATCAAGGGTGGTGAAGTTCGGGGTCAAAAGGAGAAGTTTTGTATTGACCGGACTCTGCCTTGGGCAGTGACTAGACTCTGACCCCATGTCCAGTCAGTGGCGCGCAATGAATACTGCCCTCGGTCCCTTGATCGAACACTAAAGAGAAAGAGGGACCAGACACATATGGGGTGCGTTCGGTCACCTAGTAAGATACGTTGATGCAAGCAATAGAGAGAGGCGGAGTTGACCGAACACAGGCCTAGGTCCGATCATGAGCCACCGGACACGTCCGGTCGCAACTAAACATGTGGTGCGAAGCTGACTAGCCATTAAGATTAGGCGCTCAACATTTGAGGCTGATGACACATGGTGAGCATCGAGCGACTGGACGTTGGGGTCCTGCGTCTGGTCAACCTGGCCGGCTTGTCTGGTCAGCCCATGTTTTAGAGGACTGAGGTGCCAATGGCTCTATTCTGTTGGGGGCTCTATTTAAAGGCATGTGGCTAGCTCTAGCTCACCCTCTTGTCTATTTGCATTGACATAGCAAACTTATGAGCTTAGCCAAAGCCCTCCCACTCATCTCCATCATTTATTCATCATCTTTGTGAGATTGGGAGAGAATCCAAGTGCATTGCTTGAATAATTGCTTCTAGAGGCACTTGGTGTTTGTGTTTCTCTGTGGGATTCGCTTGTTACTCTTGGAGGTTGCTGCCACCTAGATGGCTTGGAGCAACAAGGATCATCAAGCGGAGGTTGGTGATTGTCTCCGACTCCGATCATGGTGATTGCGAGGGATTCTTGACCTTTCTCCGGCGGAGAGCCAAAAGGTACTCTAGTAAATTGCTCATGGCTTGTGTGATCCTCATCTCGTGTTGGTTGTGCGGCACCCTGTTGAGGGTTTGGCGTGTGATGCCAATTAGCATGTGAACCTCTAAGTGAGTGAATCGCCACAACGAGGACTAGCTTGCCGGTAAGCAAGTGAACCTCAGTAAAAAATTATTGTGTCATCATTTGATTCTGAGGTGATTGGTCTTCATTCTTGTGATTGATTGGTTCACTCCTCAACTCGGTGGTATAACCATCTTGCTCTCTCTCTACATTACCACAAACTAGTTGTCAAGCTCTTTAGTGTAGCTAGTCGTGAGAGCTTGTTAGTTTGGTTCAAATCAACAACACCAAGAAGCCACCCTAATTTGATGGCTCAAACTATCCCTATTGGAAGGCTAAGATGACAACATATATCAAGTCAGTAAATAGGAATGTTTGGAAAGTGGTGGACACCAAGATTGAGATAGAAGATCCAGAGAGTCCCACCGCCGTCGAAGAATTGCTTCTCCAAAACAATGACATTGCTCTTAGTGCCATTCATGATGCCATTGATGAGAGAACATTTGAGCAAATCAAGAACATTGAAATGGCTCATGAAGCATGGAAGAAGTTGGAGGAATCATTTGAGGGCACTCAAGCCGTGAAGGGAACCAAGGCATATATCCTCAAGGAGAAGTTTGCTAGTTTCAAGAAGGAGGATGAAAGTGTGCCAGAGATGTTCCATAGGTTACAAGTTCTTGTCAATGATCTCAAAGCACTTGTAGAGAAGGTGGAGGACAAGTACTTCTCCCATAAGTTCTTGAGATGCTTACCCTCAAGATTTGGTACATTGGTCACTATTCTAGTGAGGAGTGGATTGGACACCATGACACAAAACCAAGTGTTGGGAGATATAATGACCGATGATACATATAGAGATGATGATGAGAAGGAAGAAAAGAGGGAGAAGAAAGATGACAAGAAGGATGACAAGAAGAAGAGTGTGGCGTTCAAGGCCACATCATCCAAGGGCAAGGCAAAGCAAGAATCATCAAGTGAAGATGAAGACTTGAGCTTTGATGAGATGAATGATGAGAAGATGGCTCTCTTTGTCAATAGATTTGGCAAGTTGATGATGAAGAAGGGCTACCGTGCTAGAAGAAAGAATTCTTCATCCAAGAACAAGGGAGAATCTAGAAGGTGCTTCAATTGTGGAAGCAAAGATCATCTTGTTGCTCAATGCCCATACAGTAGCGACAATAGTGATGACAACAAGAAGGGCAAGAAGAAGGACAAGAAGGAAAAGAAAGAGAAGAAGGACAAGATGACCTTCAATAAGGAGAAGAAGGGTGGTTCATATGTAGTCACTTGGGATAGTGATGCTTCCTCAAGTGATGATGATGATAGTGAAGATGACAAGACCACCAAGAAGAAGGCACTTTCAAGCATTGCTATCAATGAGAAGCCTTCTCTCTTCGACATTCCATCATGCTTCATGGCTAAGGCCACTAAGGTACAAACTTGTGATGATGGAAGTGATGAGGAACATGATAATGAAAATGAAAATGAAAATGAAAGTGATAATGATGATGATGAACCAACTAAGGATGAATTACTTGACATGCTAGATGATGCTAAAGATCACTTTGACATTAAGAGAAGGGAATGCAAAAGCTTGCATAAGGAACTAAAAGCCCTTAAGCAAGCCTTTGATGAGGTCAATGCATCTCATGAGAGCCTAGAGGAAGCCCATGAGAAGATTGTCAAGGTTCACAAGAAGCTTGAAAAAGCTCATTCCTCTTTGCTTAATGAACAAAATGAGAACAAGCATGTTGAGACATGTGATGTAGGCTCAACTTGTGATATAATTGATGAATCATTCTATAAGTCTATCATTGTTGCTCCCACTAACCTTTCTTGTAGCACTTCTACTTCCACCTCATCTAGTAGTGATGGTTTCACATGTGATGCCTCACTAATGGTTGAGAATGAGACCCTCAAGAAGGAGGTCAATGAGCTCACTCACACCTTGGCTAAGGTCTATGGTGGTGAGGACCGCTTGCTTATGTGCTTGGGTAGCCAAAGAGCTTCTCTCTATAAAGAGGGATTATGCTATACCCCCAAGAAAGGCAAGGCGGCCTTTGCTCCTCACAAGACTAGTTTTGTGAAGAACAATGGTCGGTTTTGCACTAGTTACAAGCAAGTTGGTCAAAAAGAGCATGAGTGCAAGAACAAGAGCAAAAATGCTAATGTATCCTCAATCAAGATTAATTCTTTCTATGTGCTTACTAAGGGTAAAAATGGTGTGAAAGCTAAGTTCATTGGTACACCATGGATGGGCTCAAAGAAGAAAGCCATTTGGGTACCAAAGAGCTTAATCACTAACCTTCAAGGACCCAAGCAAGTTTGGGTACCTAAAAAGAATTGATCTTCTTTTGTAGGTCAATTACAAAGCTAGAGGAAGGCATTGGGTTCTTGATGGTGGGTGCACTCAACACATGACCGATGATGCAAGAATGTTCAACTCAATCAATACCAATGGCAATGATGGTTATGATAGTATCACATTTGGTGACAATGGCAAAGGCAGGGTCAAAGGGCTTGGTAAGATTGTAATATCCAATGACATGAGCATTTCCAATGTGTTGCTTGTTGAGAGATCGAACTTCAATTTGCTATCTATGGCTCAATTGTGTGATCTTGGATTCAAATGCATATTTGGGGTAGACGATGTAGAGATCATAAGTGTAGATGGCTCTAACTTGATCTTCAAAGGATTTAGATATGAGAATCTATACTTGGTTAATTTCAATGCTAGTGAAGCTCAACTATCTACATGTTTGTTCACTAAGTCTAGCATGGGTTGGTTATGGCATAGAAGGCTTGGTCATGTTGGAATGAAACAATTGAATAGATTGGTTAAGCATGACTTGGTTAGAGGGTTAAAAGATGTTGTGTTTGAGAAGGATAAGCTTTGTAGCTCTTGTCAAGTCGGCAAACAAGTTGGAAACACCCATCCTAGGAAAGGCATGATGAGCAGTAGTAAAGCATTTGAGTTATTGCACATGGATTTGTTTGGGCCAACACAATACACTAACATCGGTGGAAACAAATATGACTTTGTGATAGTGGATGATTATTCTAAATACACTTGGGTATTCTTTCTAGTGGACAAAAGTGATGTGTTTGTAACATTCAAATCATTTGTCAAGGGCATTCACAATGAGTTTGAAACAACCATCAAGAGAGTTAGAAGTGACAATGGTAGTGAGTTCAAGAACACTAGAATTGATGAGTTGTGTGATGAATTTGGAATTAGACATCAATTCTCGACCAAGTACACTCCACAATCTAATGGCCTTGTTGAGAGGAAGAATAGAACACTCATTGATATGACAAGGTCTATGCTTAGTGAGTATAATGTGAGTCAATCTTTTTGGGCTGAAGCTATCAACACGGCTTGCTATTGTAGCAACCACGTCTATTGTCACCCATTGAAAGAGAAGACACCATATGAGCTCTTGAATGGTAGAAAGCCCAACATTGCATATTTTCAGGTCTTTGGTTGCAAATGTTATATCTTGAAGAAAGGCACTAGATTGGGCAAATTTGACAAGAAATGTGATGAAGGATTCCTACTTGGATACTCAACTACTAGCAAAGCATATAGAGTTTGGAATTTGGATAGTGGTACTCTTGAGGAAGTTCATGATGTTGAATTTGATGAAACCAAGGGTTCCCAAAATGAGAATGAGAACTTGGAAGATGTTAGAGGCATTTAACTTTCAAATGCCATGAAGACAAGGATGTTGGTGAATTAAGGCCTAGGCAAGTGAATGATGATGAAGATGAACAAGTGCAAGTGCTCTCTAACACAAATATGCAAGATGATACAAATCAAGCTAGTACAAATGGATCTCATGACAATGAACAAAATCAAGTGGCTAGTACATCATCTCAACCAAATGATCAAGCAAGTGCAAGCGATCAAGTTTCAATACTCCAACCAACCAATATTGCAAGGGATCATCCATTGGACACTATCATTGGTGATATTTCAAGAGGTGTGCAAACTAGATCAAGATTGGCTTCATTTTGTGAGCATTTCTCATTTGTGTCATCCATTGAACCAAAGAAGATAGATGAAGCATTGAAGGATGTTGATTGGGTGAATGCTATGCATGAAGAATTGAATAACTTCATAAGAAATCAAGTATAGGAATTAGTAGAGAGACCAAAGGGACACAATGTGATTGGAACCAAATGGGGTTTTAAAAACAAGCAAGATCAAGATGGGATAGTAGTAAGGAACAAAGCAAGATTGGTAGCACAAGGATATACACAAGTTGAAGGTCTTGACTTTGGAGAAACATATGCCCCGGTTGCTAGATTGGAAGCAATTAGAATCTTACTAGCCTATGCTTGTGCCCACAACATCAAGCTCTATCAAATGGATGTTAAGAGTGCATTTCTCAATGGTTACATCAATGAGGAAGTATATGTTGAGCAACCTCCTAGTTTTGAAGATGACAAGAAGCCCGACCATGTGTACAAGTTGAAGAAGGCATTGTATGGCTTAAAGCAAGCACCTAGAGCATGGTATGAGAGATTGAGGGACTTCCTACTCTCTAAAGTGTTCATGATGGGCAAGGTTGACACCACTCTTTTCACCAAAAAAGATTGGCAAAGACTTATTTGTGATGCAAATCTATGTTGATGACATCATATTTGGATCAACCAATCAAGATTTTTGTGAAGAGTTTGGAAAGATGATGTCTAATGAGTTTGAAATATCTATAATTGGGGAGCTAAGTTACTTTCTTGGTCTTCAAATCAAGCAATTGAAGAATGGTACATTTGTGAGTCAAGGCAAGTACATCAAAGACATGCTCAAGAAGTTTGGCATGAGTAATAGCAAAGCCATTAGCACACCAATGGGGACAAATAGAAACTTGGATAGTGATGCAAGTGGCAATATGGTGGATCAAAAATTATATCGGTCTATGATTGGAAGCCTACTCTATGTGACTGCATCAAGGCTGGATGTCATGTTTAGTGATGCATGTGCACAAGATATCAAGCCTCACCAAGAGAAAGTCATTTGAAGGCTACAAAGAGAATATTGAGGTACTTGAAGCATACATAAAATGTTGGTTTGTGGTATCCCAAAGGAGCAAAGTTTGAGCTAGTTGGTTACTCTAACTCAGATTATGTGGGATGCAAGGTTGAAAGAAATAGCACCTCGGACACATGTCAATTGTTGGGAAGATCACTTGTTTCATGGTCATCAAAGAAGCAAAATAGTGTTGCATTATCAACCACCGAAGCCGAATACATATCCGCCGGTAGTTGTTGTGCACAAATACTTTTGATGAAGGCCACCTTGAATGACTTTGGAATCAACTTCAAGAAAGTGCCATTGCTATGTGACAATGCGAGTGCAATCAAGTTAACCAACAATCCGGTTCAACATGCAAGAACAATGCACATTGATGTCCGCCACCATTCCATAAGAGATCACCAACAAAAAAGCGACATTTGCATTGAGAGTGTGGGCACCGAAGATCAACTTGCCGATATATTCACCAAGTCATTGGATGAGAAAAGGTTTTGCAAGCTAAGGAATGAGTTGAACATATTGGATTTCTCAAATATGTGTTGATGCACCCCCACTTATATGACATGCCTCTCCTTCGAGCAATCCAAGGTAAAAGTTGATTGGCATGGCATACATCCTTACTAAGGATATGATTAGTGCATCTAGTCATCTTTCACATTTAATAGGACCATTCATGAAAATCAAATGAATTTGATGATTGTATGGTACCACTATTGCTTCTATGCTTGACTTGATCTAGTGGTAGCATATGAAACGTTTGTGGGCTTGTAAACCTAGTGTTTTATCTAGAAAATGAGCTATAAGTGTTTAACTCAACATGGTACAAGATAACCCATATTTGGAGGTGTGAAGAAGCTTGTCCTTGGATCAAACCGAGTTAAATATCTTTGGCAAATGATCTAGATTGGACCAAATTTGGGTAAATGACCGTCACCCCATTGATTGACATTGATAATCTCAACCTATTTAAAATTAAACCTTTGTGGTCATTGATGACAAAGGGGGTGAAATAGTGTAGGGGGAGAAATTGACATAGGGGGAGAGATATGACAAAATATGGGATCAAATTAAAATTTTGAGCACACAAGTAGGGGGAGCAAGCTCATAAACTTGGTGGATGCATTTGAATGTGCATTTCATATGTTTGCTTGCATGGCACAAGTTTTAAATTTCAATATCCATGCTTGTGTGGTGTATGCTAGTTGTAGGTTTGAATGATAAAATGAAAAACTAGCATGCATAGGTTAAGTAACTAGACTCATGCTCATATTATGAAAACTAGACCCTTGCTTCTAATGTTGATCTCATGGGGTATTCTAGTTTTTGTGTATGTCTAGTTACACATGGTGCTAAGGATGGTATATTGGTGCACTCCGATTGGTATCAGGCTTCAAAGGTCCATCTCTTATACCTTAGCTTCATTTGTTAGACATTGTCTCCTATATTTCCTATCTAAGCATATGTGCAAGCTACAATCCAAACTCTTAGCACATATGTAGGGGGAGCAATTGCTACCATATGGGGTTCATGAAACTTGTCCATATCTTTTTACACATGGTAAATATGCTTGGGCAAGCAACATGGATTCAATTAAATTTCAATTCATATCTTTGTGTAAGGGTTGTCATCAATTACCAAAAAGGTGGAGATTGAAAGCTCTAGTTTGGTTTTGGTGAATTGATGAAACCCTAAGTGCTAACCTAGTTTATTAAAGTGATTATGAGATAGGTAGCACTACTCCAAATGGTGAAGCAAATGAAGATCATGACATGATGATGGCGATGCCATGGTGATGATAAAGTGCTTGGACTTGGAAAAGAAGAAAGAGAAAAACAAAAAGCTCAAGGCAAAGGTGAAATTGATAGGAGCTTTTCGGTTTAAGTGATCGAGACACTTAGTGAGTGTGATCACATTTAGGATCGATAGCTGAACTATTAAGAGGGGTGGTACTCATATCGAAATGTGATTATCAAAGTGCCACTAGATGCTCTAACTCATTACATATGCATTTAGGATCTAGTGGAGTGCTAACACCCTTGAAAATATTTGTGAAAACATGCTAACACATGTGCACAAGGTGATACACTTGGTGGTTGGCACATTTGATCAAGGGTGGTGAAGTTCAGGGTCAAAAAAAGAAGTTTCGTATTGACCGGACTCTGCCTTGGGCAGTGACTGGATTCTGACCCATGTCCAGTCAGTGGCGCGCAGTGAAGACCACCCTCGGTCCCTTGACCGAATGGTGAAGAGAAAGAGGGACCGGACACATAGGGGGTGCGTCCGGTCACCCAATGACATACGCTGACGCAAGCAATAGAGAGAGGCTGAGTTGACCAAATGTAGGCCTAGGTCCGGTAATGAGCCACCAGACACGTCCGGTCGAGAATTTCCGCCTCTGGAACCTTGGTGGAAGTGACCTGATGCCAGGCGACAGTGCGTCTGTTCCTACACTGCAGTGCGTCCGGTCGCAACTAAACATGTGGCACGAAGCTGACTAGCCATGAAGATCAGGCGCTCAACATTTGAGGCTGATGACACATGGCGAGCATTGAGCGACCGGACGCTGGGGTCCTACGTCTAGTCAACCTGACCGGCTTGTTCGGTCATCCCGTGTTTTAGAGGACTGAGGTGCCAATGGCTCTATTTCATTGGGGGCTCTATTTAAAAGTGTGTGGCTGGCTCTAGCTCACCCTCTTGTCCATTTGCATTGACATAGCAAACTTGTGAGCCTAGCCAAAGCCCTCCCACTCATCTCCATCATTTATTCATCATCTTTGTGAGATTGGGAGAGAATCCAAGTGCATTGCTTGAATAATTACATCTAGAGGCACTTGGTGTTTGTGTTTCACTGTGGGATTCGCTTGTTACTCTTGGTGGTTGCTGCCACCTAGATGGCTTGGAGAAGCGAGGATCGTCGAGCGGAGGTTGGTGATTATCTCCGGCTGCGATCGTTGTGATTGTGAGGGGTTCTTGACCTTTCCCTGGCGGAGAGCCAAAAGGTACTCTAGTAAATTGCTCATGGCTTGTGTGATCCTCATCTTGTGTTGGTTGTGCGGCACCCTATTGAGGGTTTGGCGTGTGATGCCAATTAGCACATGAACCTCCAAGTTAGTGAATCGCCACAACAAGGACTAGCTTGCCGGCAAGCAAGTGAAACTCGATAAAAAATCATTGTGTCATCATTTGATTCTGAGGTGATTGGTCTTGATTGCTATTCATTCTTGTGATTGATTGGTTCATTGCTCAACTCGAGCGGTATAACCATCCTGCTCTCTCTCTTTACATTACCACAAACTAGTTGTCAAGCTCTTTAGTGTAGCTAGTTGTGAGAGCTTGTTAGTTTGGTTAGTGTGGCTCCTTAGTTAGCCTTTGAGAGCACACTAACTTAGTGTAGAAACATAGCCATTGTGTGGATAGAGACTATAGAAACTAGAATTGTGGTAGGTGGCTTGCTTTTTAGTAGGCTAGCGCAACACTCGCTTCATCTCATATTTGTCTAACCAGTTTGCTAAGTGTTGTTGTAGAAATTTTTAATAGGCTATTCACCCCCCTCTAGCCATTAGGACCTTTAAACAGTGCAACAGCAATGCGTTGATCCGAGATTGGGATGAGCAGGCAGATAGTTCTAGTGCTGCTATGAGTGCAATGTTTGTAGTGATGAAGATGTTTTATACTCATTAGGACACTAGTTACTTCTAGCAGGAGTCCTATACCACCTGCATGGATAAGCTCATGAGAGCCGAAGCTGCACAGTGTAAGCTAAAGAAGCGTGTGTGCAAGCACAAAAAGGCAGCAAGTGAGGTTCGATGGGAAACTGATCAAGCTTATGTAGCTTTGGGAAATCTCCACACCCAAATGGAGCAAGTTGATCAGCAGAGAGCTGCTGCCCACGAGGCAAGAGCGGATGATCATGCAGTGCTAGCAGGACTGCAGGAGCAGCTAGAGGCTGCCCGTGCTGAGGCATTCATAGCTAGGCGCCAGCAGATCCTAGCAAACAACCGTGCAACTATGGAAGTAGCAGAACAAGACAGGACCCCAGCCTTGAGCATGCAGCAGGAACGTGTCAAGAGGGACTTGCGCCAGCAGCTTGCACAGACCCAGAACATGGTGGTTGATCTTCAGCATGAGGTGCATTTCCTGAACAACCAACTGCACCTGATCCTTGATGAGGAGGAAGATCCAGAGATGTTGATCGAGGATGATAGTTGGCAGGAAGAAGTAGAGCTAGAGGATGAGGATGATCCTATCTCTGACCTCGACAACGAGCAAGTGGAAGATTAGAGTCGCCTAGTGACTAGTTAAAGTGCTAGATGTATCCTTGTTATTCATGTAATGGACTTGTAGTTGAAGTTTGGTATTCATGATTTGACGTCCATGTAATATTGGCACTTTGCATGTTGTTCATTATAGGTTGGACTTTAATGAAATTTTAGTTTTGTTTTACTGATGGATTATGACATTCATGCTAACGCGTTGCGAGCATGATAAGTGATCAAATTGGTGATATCATGTTATGAGAATGAATTATTATGCCTCTGTTTTATTGTATGAAATTTAAGATTCTATCTAGTAATTACAATTTGGCATGATTATACAATTCTTTTGCAATTTCTTAACATCATCCAATAATCACATATTGTTGCAACTTTGTAGATGACTCGCACTCACGCTAGAGCCGGCAACGACCAAGGTGGCAACGACGGTGACTTACCACCACCGCCACCACCGTCTGTGAATGAATTCTTTGCACAATTCTTTGGTAGTCAAAGAACAATGGAGGAAACAATGCGCCTCATTGTGCAGAACACTGTTCATGCCCGTCAGCAACAAGAAGGGCCTGAGCTGAATCAATACATCTCTTTAAAGGATTTCCTAGACACCAAGCCTCCTATCTTCAAGGTGGTCGAAGAACCACTTTAGGCGGATGAATGGCTTAACACAATTGAGCAAAAGTTCCATCTATTGAGGGTTATGGAGCATCAGAATGCAGAATATGCGTCCCATCAGCTATAGGGACTGGCCGAAATATGGTGGACCTATTTCCTATCATCTCTACCTACCAATTCTCAAGTCACATGGGAGCCATTTAAGTTAGCCTTTAGGGGACATCACATTCCCCCAGGGCTAATGCGCATGAGAGCAGCCGAGTTCATAAAACTCACACAAGGGACCAAGACCCTTACGGAATTCATGCATGCATTCAATAATTTGTCCCGTTATGCCCTAGGGTTCATTGATATAGAGGAAAAGAAGATTGAAAGCTTCAAGAGAGGCCTTAGCACTAAGCTAATGAAAACCATGGCCAACTCAAGGTGCACCACATGAAATGAGTTCATCAGTTATGCCTTGAGTCAGGAGAACTAGAACAATTTGCAAGCAGCAGCGAAGGGTCGCAAGAGAGCAGCTAAGGCAGGCGCCTCAGGATCTTCCTAGTCTAGAGCTCCAGTGGCGGCTAGGCCATAGTTTTGATCGCTAGCGCCCAAGTTTAGGCCTCCTCCGCCAAAGGCCCAGGCCAACCGACCTCAAAAGGTGTTTCATAAGACATTCACCATTGCCCTACCCAAGGGAAACGGAGGGCAAGGAAGCTCAGTAGGACCCAGAAGCAATCAGCCATGCTTCAATTGTAATTAGTTGGGCCATTGGTCCAAGGAGTGCCCCCATCCTAAGAAGAACAACAATCAAAACTAGGGCAATCAGAGATAGTCAAATTCTAAAGCATGTCCTGGATACGTGCATTATACCGCTGTTCAAGAAGTTCCTACGGGAGAGGTTGTCCCCGCTGGTATGTTTCTTGTTAACAAACATCCTGCCATTGTTTTATTTGATTCTAGAGCTTCTCATTCATTTATGAGACAAGCATTTGCATCTAAGTATGATCAGAAAATAATTGAGGTAAACAAGGGCGGATATAGTATAAGTTCAGCTGGGGCTACTATCTCTACAAATTAGATAGTCAGGGATGTGCTCATCTCTATACAAGAGAGGGAGTATACGATGGATCTAATAGTATTGCCTAGATTAGCCATAGATGTGATCTTAGGCATGAAATGGATGAGAGATCATGGTGTTCTCATTGACACTAGCACTAGGATAATTATGTTGAGAGAACCAAAGGGAGGTAATGCTTTTCTAGTACCACTTCCCCAAAGTTTTGATATCCAAAACTTGTCGTGTGCTATCCAAGCCACTACCCGTTGTGATATTCCAGTGGTTTGTGAGTTTCCTGATGTATTTCTAGATGAGTTGCTAGGTTTACCTCCAGATAGGGATGTGGAATTTAAGATTGAGTTAGTGCCAGGTATGGCACCTATCTTAAGAAGACCCTATAGGATGCCACCAAATGAGTTAGCTAAACTTAAAATTCAGTTACAAGAACTGTTGGACAAAGGTCTCATTGAACCTAGTTCGTCTCCATGGGGATGTCCAGCTTTATTTGTAAAGAAGAAGGACAAGTCCTTGAGAATGTGTGTGGATTATAGGCCTCATTGAACCTAGTTCGTCTCCATGGAGATCTCCATCCTAAGAAATAACTCTGTTGGAGTTCAACGAAGAAGAGGAGGATCAGTAGGAGATGCCTTAGGCCATAGCTCTAGGAGAAGAGGAGCAGACTCTCGAAGATCTCCCTGAGCGCCTGGATCATCGGCCAACCTTTTTCCTCAAAGGAAAGCCCCGAAGCATTCTCAGTTTTCCATGTTTTACAAAATATTACTTGAGTCCATTATGTTTGATGCATTAGGTTATAGGAGTTGATTGGAAACACTTGATGCATAGAACTACCTTGTCTAGTTACATATACCTTTAATCCTGTGTAGGTCTAGGATCGAATATATGCTTAGCCATGCTTAGACCGGTAGAAGTCGGGTGAGTTCCTATCACCTATGAGATATAGGTGGATACCGAAGCACGGTTGGCTATATTTGTTATCATGGAAAAGAACCATGGGGTAATATAAATGGAGGCTGGACGGAGTCTATGTGTAGGTTGACTCATGTGATTCCATCTGTGCCAATTAAGTATTGTACCGTTGTTGGCACTTCTGACAAGATTGAACGCATGCCTCTCACTTAGCTGGCCGGATAACTCATTCTGATCATGAAGTCGAGTAGCTCAACTTAGGCCGGGCCCCATTCTGTAAAAGTGTGCACTCTAGATGGTAGTAAGGATGTGCGGGGAGCCAAACATGAGCCTAAGGGAAGGGTAGTCCTGATCGTCCTGGTAGCTGGTCGTCCCTGATTGAGCGACGCTGGTCGAACCCATGAAATGTGTACCTAAGTTGTACCAAAGATGACCTAAGGTGACCGTTGATCTGGTCTGCCTGGGTTTGTGTTAGGAATAAATTCCTAGCTGGTTGACATCGATTCGAATCACCGCCTCTCTCGGACAGTGAGAAACTTGGCTAGCTCCAACATCATAGTAACTATGTTATGGAATGTGTTAGTTCAGATGAACATGGAATTACTACACCAGCTATGGTTACTATTGTATGCTACTAAATGATATACCACATGTTTGGCATAGGTTAGTTGCTAATCTAGAGATGAATAGCTATAATTAACTTGATGATCGAATTACAATTACACAACTGAGTTAGTCGCTTTTTATGCAAAATGTTATCAAGCTAGCTCCATTTATAAAGCCTTGCATAATCCTTGGAGTCACTTTATTTTTGGTTTATGATGGGTAAGTCTACCTGAGTACCTTCTCGTACTCAGGGTCTTATTCCCATTGTTGCAGATGGTATAGTTTATCACGACTATTGCAAGAACTGCTTCTGTCCCGCCGTGGATGAGGAGTGAGCCCTGGGCAGGCATCTCTTATTAATCCTTCTTACATGCTTTTGTGGGAGTGTGATCATGAGTTGGCACTGTATTTGAACTATGATGGCAAATGTTAGCTTCAAACTTTAATTTGCTTCTGCTACTATTTTATTGAATTTGGTTTGTAATAACCTTAAGTCGTACTCTAGTGAATGAACTATATCTCTGAACTTTATGTAACATGTGACATGTATGTTGAATCATGTATGATCTTGGTTGTATGTTCATGGTTAATCGAGACCCGTCGTGGTACTCGATGGACTACCGGGTTTATATGGGCTCAAGTATGACAGTGCGACCGCTTGCTGGCTGCCATTGTATTTGTTCTCTTATAAATTGGTCAGTTCTACTATAGGCCTTAGCACCAAACTAATGAAGACTATGGACAACTCAAGGTGTGCCACCTATAATGAGTTTGTCAGTGATGCCTTAACCCAGGAGAAACAGAACAACTTGCACACAGCAGCAAAGGGCCACAAAAGAGCAGCTGAGGCAGGTGCCTTAGCGTCATCTCAGTCTAGAGCTCCAGTGGTAGCCAGGCCATAGTTCCATCCACTAGCGCCTAAGTATAGGCCTCCTTAGCCAAAAGCTCAAGCCAATCGCCCCCATAAGACATTTCGCAGGGCATTCACCATTGCCATACCTAAGGGCAATGCAGGCCAGGGAAGCTCAGCAGGACTAAGGAACAACTAGCCATGCTTCAACTACAAATCAGTTGGGTCATTGGGCCAAGGAGTGTCCCTATCCCAAGAAGAATGGCAATCAAAACCAAGGTAATCAGAAATAGGCCAATCCAAAAGCATGTCCTGGATACGTGCATTACACAGTCATGGAAGAAAATCCCACGGGAGAAGTTGTTACCACTGGTATGTTTCTTCTTAACAAACATCCTGCCATGTTTTATTTGATTCTGGAGCTTCTCATTCATTTATGAGCCAAACATGTGCATCTATGCATCATCTGAAGATAACTGAGGTAGACAAGGGTGGTTATAGTATAAGTTTAGCTGGGGCCACTATTTCTACTAATCAATTAGTGAGAGATGTGTTCATCTCTATACAAGAGAGGGAGTACACTATGGATCTTATAATATTGCCAGGACTAGCAATAGATGTGATTTTGGGCATGAATTGGATGAGGGGTCATGGAGTTCTCATTGACACATCCACTCGAACAATTATGTTGAGAGAACCAAATGGGAGTAATGCTTTTCTAGTGCCACTTCCCAGAAGTTTTGATCTTCAAAACTTGTCTTGTGCTATCCAAGCCACTACTCTCTGTGATATTCCAATGGTTTGTGAGTTTCCTAATGTATTTCCAAATGAGTTGCCAGGTTTACCACCTGATAGGGATGTGGAATTTAAGATCGAGTTAGTGCCGGGTACAACACCTATCTCGAGAAGACCCTATAGGATGCCACCAAATGAGTTAGCCAAACTTAAAATTCAGCAACAAGAACTTTTGGACAAAGGTCTCATTCAACCTAGTTCATCTCCTTGGGGATGTCCAGCTTTATTTGCAAAGAAGAAGGACAAATCCTTAAGGATGTGTGTGGACTACAGGCTGCTTAATGATGTGACCATTAAGAATAAGTATCCTTTGCTTCGCATCAATATCCTGTTCGATCAACTGGCAAAAGCAAAGGTATTCTCTAAGATTGACTTGAGGTCAGGCTATCATCAGATTAAGATTAGGCCAGAGGATGTACCTAAAACAGCTTTCTCCACTAGGTACGGCTTGTACAAGTATTTAGTCATGTCTTTTGGACTGACAAATGCTCCTGCCTACTTCATGTACTTGATGAATTCGGTATTCTTGCCCGAGCTCGACAAGTTCATGGTTATGTTTATCGATGATATCTTGATTTACTCAGAAAATGAGGCAGATCATGCAAAGCATCTAAGAGTTGTTTTATCTAGATTGAGGTAGCATAAATTATATGCCAAATTTAGCAAGTGTGAATTCTGGTTGAGCAAAGTACCTTTCTTGGGTCACATCTGTAACACCCCAGGTGTTTGCCACCGGTTAAGCAATGGGTTTGAGCTAAAACCTGGTATATTAAGTGAGGATGAAGATGTCAATGTCAAACCTATAGAAACGAGCCCCAACCTAAACTTGGATATTGCACCTTTGCTCGCCTATAGACCCCTTTTCAAGATATATGCTTGGGTGGTGTGATTGGGATATCTTCATGTGTCTCACATCAATACCCATCTATATTGGGCACTCGAAAAGTTTCATGAAGTTTGGAATCAAAAAGTCACATGAAATGACGAGTTATGTCCTTACTTGAATTAATTTATAAAGTGAATGGAATTCTCGATCGTCAACCAAATCTTGCAACCATGCCCAAATGACTCTAGATGAACTCTACAACAAAAGTCATGAAAGGTTCATGTTGAGCAAATGCCAAGAAAACGCTCTAATGGATCAAAAAGGATAATTTAAGCTTCATCGTGATCCTACTTTGGTCAAAGTAGAACAGTAGGTTCTATACCAGTTTTGAGGTTGGACCTTAAATGAAAGTTGTAGTCCATATCATGTAGAACAAACTTTGTTTTTGGACTAAGAGCTAGATCATCTTGGAAGTAAGTCAAATCGAGGTCACAAGATCGAATTTGCTGCTGATTTCAGCACTTAGAAATATTCTAAGTCTGAAATTCATCGACATCGGCATTGACGTCTCGCGTTCTCCGAAATTCGTTAAGCAACTTGACTTGACCCCAAAATAAAAGTTGGAGCTTATGTGGTGGAGAAGAGCAGGCAAGAAGATGGCACTTGTCGGACTTCATTTTGCCCATCAATATGGAAAGATTGTTAATTGTTGCCGATACTTTGACAATGTCATATTGGCACTTGATTATTTCCTAATCTGTAGCTCTAATGGCTGTGCACTCTTAATATGAAATGTAGAGTAGGCTGAGATTGACAACTTTGCTTTTGGGCCCAAAGTCTAATTCGGACCCGAGCTAGCCCAAAACGGCATCCCACCTTGTCCACTTCGCCGCACGCCACGTGCTCGACGTTTGCCTCCGTGGCGCGACCAGCGCAAGCACCACGCGCCCACCTCCTCGCCACGCGTGTCCCCGCCCTGCCTGCCCTGCGCGCCCTGCTGCTCCATAATGGAGGCCGAGCTATCCCAGACGCTCCCACTCCTCTGCTCTCACTCACTGCCCTCGCTCGCCGCCTCCTTCGCTCTAGAGCTTGCGAACGCTGCATGTCCACCATGGCCGCCGTGGAAGCTCCGGCCGCCGCAATTGTTCTCGCCGCTCCCAGTCTCCTCACTCCCCACGAGCACCGCCTCACCGCCACCATCTCCTTCACGTCGTGCTCGTGCTCGCCGTCAAGAAACCGCCACCGTGGCTGTGGAAGCTCGCCGCCGCCACCTGACCACCGCTTCGCAAGATGGCCAAGCCGCCGTGGGCCACCTTGGGCTAAGCCGAGCAGCCCTGCGGGTGCGCGTGGACCTCCTGGTGCTTCCCCACCATTCCCCCGCCACCGCCAGCCCTTCTCCGGCCGCCACCGACCGATTCCCCGGCGTCCTCTGCTCCAAATTCGCGTCAGGGACCTCGCGCGACAATTCGACTAAAGTGAGGGGTGTAACTGCAATGTCATAGACTCAGGTGAATAGTGCCATAAGGACTGGTTTGTAATTATTTTGCAGGAACTTTGGAAATTCATAGTAATTCATAGGAAATTCGTAAAATAGCAAATGAGGACTTTTTGGAATCCTTGTGAAATTGTCTATGCAGTGGATCTATAATATGGTATGTTTTAGTTTAAATATTTTGCGGTAAAAATAGATTTGTGTAGGAAGATTGTAATGCTAGTTGAATTTGTTATTTTTCATAACTGTAGATCTAGGGCTCCAAATGAAGTGAAATTTTTGTGGCATGCTACTCATGTGATAGTTGATGTGTGGTAAAAATTTCATGAGTATTGGATGAAGTATGAGTGAGTTATTGGTTTATCTTGCTCTCATATGAATTCTTGCTTTAGCAACTTGTCTTTTTCATAGAGGTTGCTATACATATTCAAATGGAGTGAAATTTGTACAGTAGACTATTGAGAGGATATGTGAGCCACTGTAATTTTTGTAGAATTTATTGTATACTTTTGGTATATGTTCATTAAGTCACCTTGTTATCTAAAATAAATTAAGAAATGCATTAAAAGAATTTATTTGGTCATGGACACTAGGTTTTCTGGTGTTCTTTAGTCATGTGTGAAATGTTGGTAAAGTTGGTTTTGCCCAATTATGCATTTGCAACATAAGTTAATAATTATTTTCTTGCCGATGTGGTTTATGGACAGATCTGGGAACTTAGCAAAGTTCTTCATGATAATGTGCTTTGTTGTGAAACTTGTTTATACAAAAGTTGTAGATAATTCATGTATCTAGCTTCTATTAAAATTTGGTGTCATTTGGCCAAGTAGTTTAAGAGTTATAGCTGTTTAAAGTTGGGTTTCAGGAATGACTGCTTTCTGTCAATTGTAGACCAGTTTCTGTAAATGAGTATATTTGACTTAGTTAACTTGAGAATCATGCTAAGATGATTAAAGATGAATTGTAGAAAATTTCATAAGCTTTCCATAATGTCTTCTTGCAAGTCATTTAGATTTGTGTAACTCCAGTTATAGCTAAATCTTGTAGCTGCTGTTTGCATGTCTAGAAATTGGCAGATTCCAATTATAGTGCTTGCTTGTATATTGTTAAGTGTGACGTATGCCTTGAATGATGATTGAGTTAGAGCACTTGAGATCTGGGGAAACTTGTGTCATGATTGGTGTTGTCGTCTTCTTTGCCATCTTAGCATGATAGAGTGTGTGATGTTTAAGTTAAGCATCGCAAAGTACTTAAGTGTGTTAGTGTAAACTATGCTTGTCTTGCTTGCTATTTTGTGATGTGTCTCATGGTACTATTCTTCATATTTATGCACTTGCATATTGCATCTCATCTAGGTACGCTAGATGAACCACGTGAAGGACGTGATGTTGGAGCCAAACCCGAAGACAGTGTTTGATAGATCTGTCCCGAAGATGAAAGGACTAAGCGAGTGCTAGAACCTGAGACGTCACCAGGACGGTGCAAGCTAACTGAACTGACTTGTGTCGGATCCCAGGCAAGCCCCGGAGCATTATAAGTCTCCTAATTTATAAAAGCAATTCTTTCTATATATGAGTTATATATTGTTGCATTAAGTTGTAGGAGTTGATTGAAACCGTTGATGCATTTATTACTATCCTTGCCTACCTTATTACCTTTTTACCCTGTTAGGTCGGGATCGAATAAGCGCTTAGCCTTTTTGAGACCCAGTAGCGATCGGTGATATCCGATCACCTACATTATAGGTGGTTCTTGGAAGAATTTAGCTATGGAAAGAATGATATCCTGGAAGTAACCATGTGTGATGGATAATTGGAGACCGGACGGAAAAGTTGGAGGCAACTGCATGGGGTTCTGGGGTCGTTAGTTTCCGTCTGTGTCGATTAAGGACCGACCGTTGTTGGGCCTCGAGTCATGTTGAACGCATGCCTTACATTTAGCTGGCGGATAAAGTACCTTCCGACCGCTGGTGGGAGATTTTTCGGCCGAGTAGATGCCCATGGCGCAAGACCTGTGCGGAAAGCAGGTGTGGTAGGACACGGGCGGGATGATAAGACCAAAGTGCAATGGTCGGCCCCGGGTACATGTGGTTCCTGGCAAACTCGAGATACCTGGATAGTTGACTCGGTGATCAATATCTCACTTTAGCGGGTGAGTGAGGTTTGTGTAAAGAATAAATCACCAGCTGGTTAGGAATCGATTCAATCGCCATCGCTCCCGGATAGTGAGCACTTGACTCGAAAGTTATTGCATCGTAGTAATTATTATGGAACAATGATGGTTATCTGGATGGTATGGGATATGCTAAATCTAAATTGGTAACTGGATGTTATTGGTTAATCAAGTGATTGCTATAGTACATGTGTGCTTACCTAGATGGATAGGTCATAATAAAGATGATGCAAAGTATTTAAAATGGTTTCTTCATGATAGCTTATGCTTTTCGCAAACAAGTCGGCCTAGCCCACTAAAGAAAGCCTTGCATGATCCTTGGTGTCATTTGTTTTGGTTTCCGACGGGTAAGTCCGGCTGAGTACATTCGAGTGCTCGTGGTTTATCCCACCTTGTTGCAGGTGAAGTTCTCGACCTGTTGATGATGGTGGCTAACCGCCGGTGGGCTCGGTGATTCTATATTGACTTCTCATCTATATGCTTTTGTCGGATGATGTCACTATGCTAGCAATATATTTGGAACTTATATTAATGTAATCATTTGAAAACTATGTTGTTTTCACTAAGCGGTTTTGAAACCCCAAACTTGTACTACTAATTGTTAACTCCTTTGTAATATTATTTCCGCTGCAACCCGATGTATGTGATGTGTATTTGCTTAATCACGCGATCTTGGTTGTGATGTTGATTTACCGAGGTCTTTCGGGACACTCGGCGGACTACCGGGTTTATATGAGTGAAAGTATGGGTGTGTCAACGTGTTAGCGGGGACAACCGTACTTGATCTTGTATAAATTGGGCGGTTCTGTCACAGCTGGTATCAGAGCGAGATTAAGCATAATACTGTCAGGTACATAGTTTTAAAAGTCAAGTTTTGGTTTTAAAAAGTCTATTTTAACTAAAACTTTAGCTACAGGCAAATTTGTCAAAACTTATTTGCAAAACTATGCTAGCGACATCTTCTTTTATGCCCAGTTAAGGACTATTAGGTGGCTATCTAAGTACTAACTTTAAGGGATGTACTTTATTGCAATTTTTCTTTCGTCGTCATTAACGGCGTGCTATTGTATGGATGCCATTCGTTTGAATGGTAATGTATGGATCAATTGTCTCTACGCCCGGGTAAGTGTGAGTTGTGAGAGCATGACCGTCCAACTATCGGTCTAGGGAGAGTTAGCTGTGGTTACTGGAATATTTACATGTTACACACATGTATATATGAAGGTACTTAATTATGGGTATATCTCATCGGGTAGCTATCGATACCAAGTATATATATATCCGGGGAGGTATATATGGAAAGTATCTTAGTTTATCGCTTTTATTATGTGCTTATTTATCTCTTATGGGAATGGGCTGCAATGAATTTGCTGCAGCAGTACGCTAACCACTTAATGCGTAGATTGAATGTAGGTGACGACTAGCTATATATCGAGAGAGTACGTGTTATGCCACCAACCTAGAACGTGATTGCCACCTTAGGGTGGCAATTTCGTGAGGATTTAATAGGACGACCATGCATCATGATTGTGCTTGTGCATCAATATGCTTCCCTTCCTTTGTTCTAAGTACTAAGTAACTTGTGGTCGATGTATTGCACTATCTTCCTTGTGTGGAGTTAAACAAGATTGCCTTGTTCCATGTTGTTTGAATAGGAAGTGCTTGAGAAAAGTGTGTGCTTAGCCTTGCTAGAAATAATTGTGGTTACATGCTTAAACCTATAATGTCCTCTAGTTTCGCCAAGTGGTGGGTATGTATGCTTGTTATCTAATTAGTGCCATAGTTATCACCCCTTTTGTCCTCGGTAAGTATAATGAGTGTTGAAGAGCGCTATCCTAGAACCGCGCCCAAGTTTTGGTAATCTCATGGTTGTCGAGTCTCCAATTAAGTTCTCTCGTAGGAGCCTAAGCCTGTACATGTGGTTGCTAGCCTTGAACGTTGCGCTACGAAGACCTTTATCCATGCCTTTGCTTGACCTTAGGCCCAAG
The DNA here is from genome assembly GCA_904845875.1 of Miscanthus lutarioriparius. NCBI lineage: Eukaryota > Viridiplantae > Streptophyta > Magnoliopsida > Poales > Poaceae > Miscanthus > Miscanthus lutarioriparius. Next base: position 70,034,504 of record CAJGYO010000002.1, on the reverse strand, counting down.
CTTGATTCCCTTGAATGCTTGCATGTATCGTGGTTGTCCCGCTCCTGTGTGGGAGGACATTGCTCAAAAATCCTTGTTAGATCTCATTGCTCATTCTTCTTCTCGATGAGTTTGGTGCAATGCGAATCGCTATCTACCCTGCTTTAGAACCTTTTCCTCGCAGATCATGTCGTTGCCTTATCAACCAAATCCTTAGTCAGTGCCTTGGCTCTGTCCCTTGAATCTTGTTTATTTTGTCTCCAACCTTCCCACGTCTCGGGATGTCTATCGGTCTTTGGTCTCATGTTGTTGCTCAACATGACCGGATCTTATGATAATCTTTCATCCGGTAATCACCTTGGTAGACGCGAGGCGTGCGTGGAATTTAAACAAGAATCTCATACTTAGTTGTCTTTAGCAATTAAGCTATGTTCTCTTGCATTGTGTTTTGATCTTCGGATCCCCTGTTTGTTGACTCCCAACCTTGTGACTACCTTTGTTTGTTGTCCCTCCTTTGCATAGTGCTTGCTCCTATGCAACCCAATTTATGCCATGTGAGATTTCTTGTGGGTTGTATGTTCAGTAATGGTGCCACGATTAGCGATCTATGGTGCCGCGACGAAACCGAGAGCCCTCTGGGTGCACACACACAAGGTCTGGCCGCTTTCGACACGTCTTTGGTATCGAGGTTTCTAGTCATGATCCATTGCGTAAACTGCACCGATATGTTATTCTCACTTGAGCTCTTCCTTGGTTACCTCTCCTTATCATGTCAAGAGATATATATGTCGAACTAGATGCAATAGGACTCCCTTGTGAAGTCGTCCAACGGTTAACCCTTGAAGAGCAGGTCACTAATAGGAACCTAAGCAGACTGCAAGAGGGTAGACAAGTGACTCTACTCGACGTGGATCGTCCCTCGTAATGATGCCGATCATCTAGTGAGCAACTTATGTCATTTTCATTGGATCGAAAGGTGCATCACACTTAAGGCTGAACAAGTTATCAGTTGGATGATAAATGGACCAAGATATTATGTGCTATAATAGGTCACCTGGTATATATGAGTTCTGCCCAAGTTCTCAATCTTTAGGTGCATAAGGATCACGTGAGACGAACCGACCTTCTTGGTGTGTCCTTCATGTCGACTTCAATGGCGACCATCTATAGGCTTTGACCACAATTTTTATTATCAAGAGTGAAGATTTGGAACCTTTTTAGTGTTGAGGGACAACCGATTTGTTACCGATAGGAAAGTTAGTCTTCGGTTAGGGTAACGACTATTTGGTAACTATGAAGGCCAGATCTCACGAACAATGTTGATCAAGGAAACAAAGAACCCGGCCCGCAATGCAAGTGTTACTTCTTCTCCAAATGTGCTATCAAGTCAATTCCATCTTTGACAATCACGTATGTAGTACAAGACGTTGTATCGGCTAGGTAGGAGCTAGCTAAAGCACGTCCCTAGTTTTTAGTCATCATCTTTGTGCCCCAAGGTGCCACTAACACATGTGTCCGGACTCTATTGGATGAAGTGTCAAGGATATATAGGAATGGTTCCTTGTCAATGTAGAAATACCCTACATGTGGAATAATGTTTTGTGCCCCGCGAAAACAGCCCATAAGTCCAATGCTTGTGCATAATCAAGTTGGTGTCTAGAACGATGGTTGAAGTGTTACAGAGAAGCATGTAAGGAAAACTCTAGCCTCCATCCTTAGCTAGGGAAAGACTACTGCTGCTATGAGAAAGGTTAGAGAGTGCCAAACACACACCTCAACGTGTGGAGCGAAGAAAAGGGAGGACACGAAATCTGTTCAGATTTTGTGGCACTAAACCGTTATCTTCAAGCGGCGGTTAGTGACTCAAACGGAGCTGGATTGACCCCAAACTTGGTGATCTTATTCTTTGCTTAGGACCCTTCAATATCCTAAGTTGGTTTGAGTATTGGCTGAGGAAAACATCGGATTTGAGAGATACCTTGTCGGCTCGGTTGCTTTGCCATTTCAGAACACAACAGTTTTGGTAGATGAATTGTTTGGATGGTCAAGCGGTGTCCGATTCGAGTTGAATTTTGGTGAGTATTTAGAAGACTCATGGATCTGTATGCCTACCAAATTCATGCATAATGGAGCTGTAGATTGTGAGTTATGAACAGCAAACAAAAGGGTATAGAATCTACAATTTCTCTGTTGATCTGTGATCATCCTTTACTTTAGAAAGTTGTGTTTGCAATTGACGCCAAGATTAGCAACTTTGATCAAGGTGTTCTAGAAGTCAAAATTGTGCCCTTGCAATTCGAAAGCAATTGGAAAGGTGTCTAACCATATATTTTTTTTCGGATTATGGTTTTTGAGATATTGATTGGCCTTAGAATGGAAGCCTCGACGACAAATGTAGTAAGAAGCTAGTTTTGCTACGATGCAAGTCAACCCAACTCATTGTGCAAGTATTTGCACCATGAAGGCAAATTGTACTCAACCTGCTTGGTAGTGAACTAGTCCCTAGTTTTGTGGTTACTTGCAACTTGTGTTGTCCTCCAAGCCATGCTAACATCTTTTTCTGCGTCAATGGTTCTCTAATGCTGACATGCCTTTGGTACCTTATATGTGTTTTTACCCAAGAGGTTGCATCATATCCCACCCAGAATCACTGTTGCAACTTGGATCCAAAGGCTCCCTAAGGAATGATCATCGAGAACGTTGAGCCGATAGAGTCAGCTACTATGTTTACCACTCACTCGGCAGACTCAGACCAAACAATATTGTTATTAGAGAAAGCGAACTGCACACATGGAACCATTGCAACGAGTATCCTTCAGAAGATTATGATCTAGTGCAAAGTCCATATGGTATGTGTTGTATCCACTAGGGAAGTAGATGCTACAAGTATTTAGTCTACGTTTGTATCACTCTTCGTACATCGAGGATGAAGTACGTAGGACATTGCTATCTTGGATTCCTCCCAAAGTAACAATACATCGTGAAGGCCAACGAAGGAAATTCTTCGGACAAAACTTACTACAAAGGACAAGTATCAGAAAGTGTCATGACCAAATTAGCCTCTCTGATGCTCCGAAGTTAAGTAGCCTAATGCTATCACTGATGTTGGAAACTGGATGACATGTTTCTCTTCCCTTAAAAGTCTTTCGCATCGAATCTCGGGGACGCCGATTCCTTTAAGGGGAAGGGCTGTAACACCCCAGTGTTTGCCACCGGTTAAGCAATGGGTTTGAGCTAAAACACGGTATATTAAGTGAGGATGAAGATGTCAATGTCAAACCTATAGAAACGAGCCCCAACCTAAACTTGGATATTGCACCTTTGCTCGCCTATAGACCCCTTTTCAAGATATATGCTTGGGTGGTGTGATTGGGATATCTTCATGTGTCTCACATCAATACCCATCTATATTGGGCACTCGAAAAGTTTCATGAAGTTTGGAATCAAAAAGTCACATGAAATGACGAGTTATGTCCTTACTTGAATTAATTTATAAAGTGAATGGAATTCTCGATCGTCAACCAAATCTTGCAACCATGCCCAAATGACTCTAGATGAACTCTACAACAAAAGTCATGAAAGGTTCATGTTGAGCAAATGCCAAGAAAACGCTCTAATGGATCAAAAAGGATAATTTAAGCTTCATCGTGATCCTACTTTGGTCAAAGTAGAACAGTAGGTTCTATACCAGTTTTGAGGTTGGACCTTAAATGAAAGTTGTAGTCCATATCATGTAGAACAAACTTTGTTTTTGGACTAAGAGCTAGATCATCTTGGAAGTAAGTCAAATCGAGGTCACAAGATCGAATTTGCTGCTGATTTCAGCACTTAGAAATATTCTAAGTCTGAAATTCATCGACATCGGCATTGACGTCTCGCGTTCTCCGAAATTCGTTAAGCAACTTGACTTGACCCCAAAATAAAAGTTGGAGCTTATGTGGTGGAGAAGAGCAGGCAAGAAGATGGCACTTGTCGGACTTCATTTTGCCCATCAATATGGAAAGATTGTTAATTGTTGCCGATACTTTGACAATGTCATATTGGCACTTGATTATTTCGTAATCTGTAGCTCTAATGGCTGTGCACTCTTAATATGAAATGTAGAGTAGGCTGAGATTGACAACTTTGCTTTTGGGCCCAAAGTCTAATTCGGACCCGAGCTAGCCCAAAACGGCGTCCCCACCTTGTCCACTTGGCTGCACGCCACGTGCTCGACGTTTTGCCTCCGTGGCGACCAGCGCAGCAGCACCACGCTACCACCTCCTCGCCGCGTGTCCTCGCCGCCCTGCCGCGCCCTGCTGCTCCATAATGGAGGCCGAGCTATCCCCAGACGCTCCCCACTCCTCCCTGCTCTCACACTTCTGCCCTCGCTCGCCTCCTTCGCTCTAGAGCTTATGAACGCTGCGTGCATGTCCACCATGGCCGCCGTGGAAGCTCCGGCCGCCCTTGCAATTCTCGCCGCTCCAGTCTCCTCACTCCCCACGAGCACCGCCCTCAGACCGCCGCCATCTCCTTCACGTCGTGCTCGTTCGTGTCGCCGTCATAAACCGCCACCGTGGTAGTGGAAGCTCGCCGCCGCCACCACCACCAATGCCGGCACAAGATGGCCAAGTGGCCGTGGGCCACCTTGGGCTAAGCCGAGAGCAGCCTGCTGGGTGCGCTGTGGACCTCCTGGTGCTTCCCCACCATTCCCCGCCACCGCCAGCCCTTCTCCGCCGCCACCGACCGATTCCCGGCGTCCTCTGCTCCAAATTCGCGTCAGGGACCTCGCGCGACAATTCGACTAAAGTGAGGGGTGTATGCTGCAATGTCATAGACTCAGGTGAATAGTGCCATAAGGACTGGTTTGTAATTATTTTGCAGGAACTTTGGAAATTCATAGTAATTCATAGGAAATTCGTAAAATAGCAAATGAGGACTTTTTGGAATCCTTGTGAAATTGTCTATGCAGTGGATCTATAATATGGTATGTTTTAGTTTAAATATTTTGCGGTAAAAATAGATTTGTGTAGGAAGATTGTAATGCTAGTTGAATTTGTTATTTTTCATAACTGTAGATCTAGGGCTCCAAATGAAGTGAAATTTTTGTGGCATGCTACTCATGTGATAGTTGATGTGTGGTAAAAATTTCATGAGTATTGGATGAAGTATGAGTGAGTTATTGGTTTATCTTGCTCTCATATGAATTCTTGCTTTAGCAACTTGTCTTTTTCATAGAGGTTGCTATACATATTCAAATGGAGTGAAATTTGTACAGTAGACTATTGAGAGGATATGTGAGCCACTGTAATTTTTGTAGAATTTATTGTATACTTTTGGTATATGTTCATTAAGTCACCTTGTTATCTAAAATAAATTAAGAAATGCATTAAAAGAATTTATTTGGTCATGGACACTAGGTTTTCTGGTGTTCTTTAGTCATGTGTGAAATGTTGGTAAAGTTGGTTTTGCCCAATTATGCATTTGCAACATAAGTTAATAATTATTTTCTTGCCGATGTGGTTTATGGACAGATCTGGGAACTTAGCAAAGTTCTTCATGATAATGTGCTTTGTTGTGAAACTTGTTTATACAAAAGTTGTAGATAATTCATGTATCTAGCTTCTATTAAAATTTGGTGTCATTTGGCCAAGTAGTTTAAGAGTTATAGCTGTTTAAAGTTGGGTTTCAGGAATGACTGCTTTCTGTCAATTGTAGACCAGTTTCTGTAAATGAGTATATTTGACTTAGTTAACTTGAGAATCATGCTAAGATGATTAAAGATGAATTGTAGAAAATTTCATAAGCTTTCCATAATGTCTTCTTGCAAGTCATTTAGATTTGTGTAACTCCAGTTATAGCTAAATCTTGTAGCTGCTGTTTGCATGTCCAGAAATTGGCAGATTCCAATTATAGTGCTTGCTTGTATATTGTTAAGTGTGACGTATGCCTTGAATGATGATTGAGTTAGAGCACTTGAGATCTGGGGAAACTTGTGTCATGATTGGTGTTGTCGTCTTCTTTGCCATCTTAGCATGATAGAGTGTGTGATGTTTAAGTTAAGCATCGCAAAGTACTTAAGTGTGTTAGTGTAAACTATGCTTGTCTTGCTTGCTATTTTGTGATGTGTCTCATGGTACTATTCTTCATATTTATGCACTTGCATATTGCATCTCATCTAGGTACGCTAGATGAACCACATGAAGGACGTGATGTTGGAGCCAAACCCGAAGACAGTGTTTGATAGATCTGTCCCGAAGATGAAAGGACTAAGCGAGTGCTAGAACCTGAGACGTCACCAGGACGGTGCAAGCTAACTGAACTGACTTGTGTCGGATCCCAGGCAAGCCCCGGAGCATTATAAGTCTCCTAATTTATAAAAGCAATTCTTTCTATATATGAGTTATATATTGTTGCATTAAGTTGTAGGAGTTGATTGAAACCGTTGATGCATTTATTACTATCCTTGCCTACCTTATTACCTTTTTACCTGTTAGGTCAGGATCGAATAACCGCTTAGCCTTTGTTGAGACGGTAGCGATCGGTGATATCCGATCACCTACATTATAGGTGGTTCTTTGGAAGAATTTAGCTATGGAAAGAATGATATCCTGGAAGTAACCATGTGTGATGGATAATTGGAGACCGGACGGAAAAGTTGGAGGCAACCGCACAGTTTCGGGGGTCTTTGTTTTTCCGTCAGGTCGATTAAGGACCGACCGTTGTTGGGCCTCGAGTCATGTTGAACGATGCCTTACATTTAGCTGGCCGGATAAAGTACCTTCCGACCGCATGAAGCCGGGAGATTTTTCGGCCGAGTAGATTGCCCGCATGACGCCTTTGTGTGCGGAAGCAGGTGTGGTAGGACACGGGCGGGATGATAAGACCAAAGTGCGATCGGTCGGCCCCGGTACATGTGGTTCTGGCAAACTCGAGATACCGGAAAGTTGACTCGGTGATCAATATCTCACTTTAGCGGGTGAGTGAGGTTTGTGTAAGGAATAAATCACCCCACTGGTTAGGAATCGATTCGAATCGCCATCGCTCCCGGATAGTGAGCACTTGACTCGAAAGTTATTGCATCGTAGTAATTATTATGGAACAATGATGGTTATCTGGATGGTATGGGATATGCTAAATCTAAATTGGTAGCTGGATGTTATTGGTTAATCAAGTGATTGCTATAGTACAGGTGCTTACCTAGATGGATAGGTCATAATAAAGATGATGCAAAGTATTTAAAATGGTTTCTTCATGATAGCTTATGCTTTTCGCAAACAAGTCAGCCTAGCCCACTAAAGAAAGCCTTGCATGATCCTTGGTGTCATTTGTTTTGGTTTCCGACGGGTAAGTCTGGCTGAGTACATTCGAGTGCTCGTGGTTTATCCCACCTTGTTGCGGTGAAGTTCTCGACGTTGATGATGGTGGCTAACCACCGTGGGCTCGGTGATTCTATATTGACTTCTCATCTATATGCTTTTGTCGGATGATGTCACTATGCTAGCAATATATTTGGAACTTATATTAATGTAATCATTTGAAAACTATGTTGTTTTCACTAAGCGGTTTTGAAACCCCAAACTTGTACTACTAATTGTTAACTCCTTTGTAATATTATTTCCGCTGCAACCCGATGTATGTGATGTGTATTTGCTTAATCACGCGATCTTGGTTGTGATGTTGATTTACCGAGGTCTTTCGGGACACTCGGCGGACTACCGGGTTTATATGAGTGAAAGTATGGGTGTGTCAACGTGTTAGCGGGGACAACCGTACTTGATCTTGTATAAATTGGGCGGTTCTGTCACAACATCTTATCTGAAGATGCAATTTCTGTAGACCCATCTAAAGTACAAGAGGTCATGGATCGGAAGGCCCCGACTTCGGTTCATGAAGTTTAGAGTTTTCTAGGGTTAGCAGGCTACTATCGTCATTTCATTCCTGATTTTCCATGATAGCTAAGCCCATGACTAGACTACTCCAGAAGGATGAAAAGTTCAATTGGACTTCGGAGTGTGAAGCTACTTTTCACACCCTACGGACCTTATTAACTACAGCTCCTATTTTAGCACAACCCGACATGGAGAAGCCTTTCGATGTGTTCTATGATGCATCGGGTATAGGTTTGGGGTGTGTGCTCATGCAAGAAGGCCGAGTTATTGCCTATGCTTCTCAGCAATTGAGAAAACATGAAGTCAATTATCCTACACATGATTTAGAGCTCATAGCAGTTGTTCATGCCTTGAAGATATGGAGACATTATTTGTTGGAAAACATATGTCACATATACACTGACCACAAAAAGTCTCAAATACATCTTCACTCAACCTAAGCTGAACATGAGACAATGTAGGTGGTTAGAGCTAATCAAGGACTATAATTTTGAAGTGCACTACCATACAGGAAAAGCTAATGTTGTAGCTGATGCACTTAGTCGGAAATCTCATTGTAACACCTTAGAAGCCTTGTTAGAAGATGGATTTAATTTGTTACATCCTGTTGTGCTGCACAATATCACTATTAGTTGCTCACTTGAGAGCAAAATCATAGAACTACAGAAGACAGATGTAGGTGTGTTTTACATCAAGAGAAAAATGAAGGAACAAGAAACCAAAAATTTTAGGTTGGATGAAAGAGGTGTGCTATGGTTTGAGGACCGACTTGTGGTACCAAAAGACCGAGAGCTTAGAAATTAAATTTTAGGTGAAGCTCATTCGTCCAGGTTGTCTATCAATCTAGGCAGTAGCAAAATGTATCAAGATTTGAAAACCCATTTTTGGTGGACCAAGATGAAGAAAGAAATCGCCGCCTATGTCGCTAGGTGTGATAATTGCAGTAGAGTCAAGGCCATTCATTTGAAATCTGCTGGATTACTTCAGCCATTGCCGATTCTAGGCTGCAAATGGGAGGAAATAAGTATGGACTTTATTATAGGCCTTCTGCTGACACAACAAGGTCATGATTCCATATGGGTCATTGCAGATCGCCTCAACAGGTCAGCACATTTTGTACCAGTTAACACAAGGTATCTAGCAAGGAAGTACGCTGAGCTATACGTTTCTCAGATTGTGAGACTACAAGGAGTACCAAGGACCATAATCTTAGATAGGGGACCACAGTTTATAGCTCGCTTCTGGGAACACTTGCACCAGGTGTAACACCCTCGGTGTTTGGCTTCCACTAAGTGCATTTCATTTCATAAACATATGCATCATCTATGTCATCATCGCCATTGTTACTGAAACATGCATGTGCAACAATTTCAACTGTGTATGTTTCATGCTTGATTGTTGTGAATAGTAATGGTGTAACATGTGAATGTAACATGAAACTCTCATACTTGGAAACATGGCAAGATGGTAGTAAGGTGACAAGTGTAGAATAACAACCTAGCCATGAAACATATGAAACATTACATTGCAACGTATGAGTGAATTGTTTGTTTTAGTCGCTTTATTCCATGTGATCCTTAGAAGTGGTATAACAAGTTTGTAGAGTGGTTGATTATGGTCTGATACACCTTAACTACACTTAGGTTACTTGTTTGGACACTGTTCATGTAGGTCAAAATGACAGAATTGCCCTTGAATGGAGGTTTGACTTGAAAGGAACCCTAGAGTGCCACTGTTTGACTGTTTAAAAAGTCCAACTTAGAGACTTTGCATGGCTGTGCACTCTTTACAAAAGTTGTAGCAAATTTATCAAGGAACAAAAGTTGTTTTATGACCAACTCATGAAAATGGCTAGAACATGCTCAAACATGGCCCACCAGTCAGTCTTACATGCTGATTCTTACTTAGCGAATTTTTCTAAGTCCTAAACTGAAGTACAGTTTCGTGTACCCATGTTTGGAGCCGTGTATCTCACTGACCAAGCCAAACTAGCTCGAGCTCCAATTAGTAAACTTGTAGTACTTATGTAGATCTCCAACTTTGTTAACTACGACTTAACCTGGATCGCCACGGATTAGGAGTTAATGATCGTCGAATGGGCGCTGTCAGTCTTCGGATTGAGCACTGAATCGGAGCTACAGTGACCGACCGTTTTCAGAATTCGCCGGACGCGTGTGCGCCGCGCGTCGTCGACCGGCTGATCGCGCTGCCACGCGCCGTGCGCGTCCTGCCGTCGCAGCCGCGCCTTGAAGCTACCTCGCCTGCCCGAACGAACTCGCCCTTTCCCATTTCGCATTCCTCGCCTTCCACCGTGCGCTGCAAGAGAGCATCGCCGTCCGCCATTGCTCGCATTCGCCCGCCGCCTCGCCACCGCAAAAGCGCGTTGCTCTGTTCGTCGTCCGCAATTGCTGCGTGACCTACTTCCACCTCTCCACCTCACAATTGCGTCAATTAGACTTGGGTAAGGTCGCATTGTGACCTTTCGACACCATTGCGCCATGGCTGCGGCGGTGACCTCACCGTGTACAAGACGGCACCGTTCCCCTCCTCCATTTTTAGCTCGCGTTTAGCTTTCTCCTTCACGAGTAGCTGCTTGGGTGTAAATCCTTCCACCAATCTTTGGTCGGTCCTTGTGCCAGGCGGGACACGCCGCGCCGCCGGCGCCATGGCGAAGTCGCCGAGCTCCGTGGTTGGAGCACCTACGGACCGCTAGAGCTTCGGTTTTGTAGGTCGGTCGACGCGTGGGAACTTGGGGAGCACACCGGTGTTGTCCAATTCGCGGAGGAGTCACCGTCGGTGAGAGTTCCGTCGCGCAGCCGTGAACCGTCTCCCTGTCTTCGTCTCATTGACGGACGGATGGGGTCACGCCTTGGCCCCTGCACGTCGGCCGCCAAGCTAGGCGGGAGTCCAGCGTGGGCATGACGCGTCTTGGTCAAGGCCAGCGCCATGACGCGTGTTCAAGGAACGCCGTTTTTTTCGGACCGCCCAACAATGCTTTGATTTATTTCTTATTTGTTTTGCTGTATTATTTCACATATTTGTGTTGATATTCAAAAATATGTATCTCCTAGCTGGTAGATCCAAATGCTATGGTTCCAATTTTGTTGAGTTCATGATAATGTCTAGTATTTAATAAAAATATTATATGGACACATGTTTTAGAAAAATTTGATGAATTAAATAGGAGTTTGAAATATGTTTTAGAAGCATGCAAACTTGTTTGAATTTTATCTTGAGTTTCTGTGGTCCAAAAATTATGAAATTTTGTGGGCAGTCTGTTATTGCTGATGTGAAGCTCTGGTAAAAATTTTAGAGCTAGTGCATGTGTAGTTTTTAAGTTATAGAATTTCCTTTTATTAATAAGTGGATCTTGTGTGAATTTTCATAATTTTTCTATAGATCCAGTGAAGGTGAAATTTTATGGGTGCTATTCTTATGCTAGAAGGATGCTAGGAAAAATGGGAAATCTGTTGCTTGACACTTTTTAATAAGGTTTCCTAATTATGCTAGAAATAGACATGGCATCTGTTATTTTGGATACAGCAAGTTATGTTGGTCCAATGGCTTTGAAATTTTTATGGTAGTCTATGTGCAGCATGAGATAGCTACTGTAATTTTTGTAGATTTTTATGAATAGTTTTACTATATATTGCTTAAATCACCTAATTAACTAAATAAATTGGAAAAGGATATTAAATAATTTATTTAGAAGCTAGCACTATACTTTCCGATGTTTCTTAGATATGAAAAACAAGTTGGTAAACTTGGTTTGGTCAAATTAGGCTTTTGCACCATCATTAAACAATTAAGTTAGCAACCCCGTCATTCTGGACAGATTCTAGGTCTACTGGAATTTGATTTGGTTAACTTCAGAATCATGCCTTGATGTTTACAAATGAATTGTAGAGAATTTCATAAGCTTTCCAGAATGTCCTCTTGCAAGTCATTTGGATTTATAAAACTCTGGTTATGATAAAATTAAGTTACTACTTGTTGCATATGAAGCTTTAACTGTTATTTTAAGTATGTCTTTACTATTCTAAGTTCATGGTACTGTTCCTAGGTGTTAGGCCTTTAACTGAAGATGAGCATCTTTATCTTAGGTTATGCAAGTTAGGTAAGTTGCTCTTGTTATTTAAGTTAAGTTGGATGCATGCTTAAAGTGATTTGCATAGAGCTAATTACTCGGTAATCGAGTGTCCAGTGATGTTTTCATAAACACCCATTGTGATTCATTCATCATGAGCATCATGTCATTCCTTATGCATCCATGATATTTATCTTGTGCATCGGCATGCAATAGGTGTACCGGAAGGAGTAACCCTGCTGGAATTCGAGGAACCGAGCGAGCAGCAGCAGCCGACGCCGGAGATTCAGGAGGAGCAGCCTTCAGGAGAAGTGCCAGACGAGGTCGCCGTTGAGTGCCCTGACCACCGTCCTTGCAACTTTGTGAAAGGCAAGCCCCGGAGCATATTAAGCCTCCTATTTTCCGAACTGCAGTTACAGTATTATTATTACATATATTGTTGCATTAAGTTTAGGTGTTGGATGCAAACACTTGCTGCATTGGTTACCTATTCCTTGTCCAGATATTGTTACCCTGAATCCTATGTAGCTCAGGCTCGAGTAGTGCTTAGCCCTGCTTAAACACGGTAGAAGTCGGGTGATTTCCTGTCACCTGCGAGATATAGGAAGATACATGTGGCACGGTTGGCTATATTTGCTATCGTGGAGAAGAACCATCTTAATTTGAAATGAAGACCGGACGGAGGCTTGCCGGGTTTGTAGTGACTCCGTGCGTGTCGCTTAAGGACTGATTCTTGGAGCCTTTCTGTTCATGTTGAACGATGCCTCTCTCTTAGTTGGCCGGGGTCGGAGACCGACCACGGCCGAGTAGCTCACCTCGGCCGGGAGTCGATAAGTATAAAGTGCGCCTCGGAAGGAGCCGAGGCGTGAGTCCAAGGGCGGTGATTTAAAAGTCCCGATCGTCCTGGCGGAAGGGTAATCCCCGAGAGAGTCTTGGCGCTGATCGAACCCACGAATTTGGTTCTGAGATGTTCCAAAGGTGACCACGGCTACCCTTGCAAAGTATGCGGGGTGAGAGTTAGGAATACCCCCTCTCAGCTGAGTTGTAATTCGATTCGAGTCGCCATCTCTCCCGGTTAGTGAGAACTTGACGGGCTTATCTCCAATGTAGATACACTTAATAACTTAATGGTTCGGAAATGATGATATGATGATGACAGCCTTATTATACCTGCTATGGTTAATATTGTTTGCTCCTAATAAGTGAGTGCTCTAGTACAGTGCTAATCTAGTGGGATGGGTAAATGATGATAAGCTTGATGCTAAGTTTAAATTGGTTACTATGCTCATAAGCTCTTTTATGCAAATGTGTCAAGCTAGCCCACCTGAAAAGCCTTGCATGATCCTTGGTGTCTTTTATTTCTGATTTTTGTCGGGTAAGTCTAGCTGAGTACCTTCTTGTACTCGTGGTTTATTTCCCACCATTGCTGTGATGACCAGTTCTTCTTTTGGTTGTTGCAAGTCACGCCTTCTCCCCTTTGGGGATGAAGACTAGACCGTTGGGTATGCGGTCTCTACTAGTTCTCGTACCTGATAATGCTTTTGTGGGACATGACTCTGATCTGGCAATGTAATTGAAACTATGAAGTTATGTACTAAACTATGTTGCTTCCGCACACTCAAACTTGGTTTGTAATATTTTATTTGAACTCTGATGGATGTAATCCGAATGCTACTTGTGAAATGTTGTAACGAATGATGTGTTGTGTTGAATCATTACGATCTTGGTTTGTATGTCGAGAGTTGGTTGAAATCCTTCGTGATTTCCGGACTACCGGGATTATGGGAGCTTAAGTACAGGAATTTGATCGCTTCGGTGATTGTTTTTGTACTTACGTTCTTATGATTTGGTCGGTTCTGTTACACCAGGCCTTGGGAACTAAACTAATTAGAAGTTCAGCATACCATCCACAAACTTCTGGACAAACTGAGCGAGTGAACCAAATCTTGGAAGATATGTTGAGAGCTTGTGTTATATCCTCCAAGAGTTCATTGGAAAAATGGCTACCTTTAGCCGAGTTTTCCTATAACAATAGTTATCAAGAGAGCATCAAGATGGCTCCTTTTGAAGCCTTGTATGGTCAGAAATGTACAACTCCCTTGAATTGGATTGAGGCCAGACAAAGAAGATATTAAGGCATTGACTTTGTCGCTGAAGCTGAAGAGCAAGTACACATTATCCAACAGCATATGAAAGCAGCTCAGTCAAGACAAAAGAGTTATGCTGATAAAAGAAGAATACCACTAACCTTTCAAGTGGGAGACTATGTGTACTTAAAAGTTTTGCCCACGAAGGGAGTGTAGAGATTTGGGGTAAAAAGGAAGCTTGCGCCTAGATATGTAGGCCCGTACCAGATTATTGAACGAATGGGAAATGTTTCCTACAAGTTACAACTTCCCCCAGAAATGAGTGCTATATTCAATGTCTTCCATGTTTCTCAGTTAAAAAGATGCCTACACATACCTGAGGAAGCTATTGCACCTGCCAACATTAAGCTCCAATCGGATTTGATTTATGAAGAGAAACCAGTCCGAGTGCTAGAAGAAATGGAAAGAGTAACCCGGTGCAAGGTCATTAAGTTCAACAAGGTGGTGTGGAATAACCACAGTGAACAAGATGCCACATGGGAATGGGAGGATAATTTGCGTGAAGTCTATCCCGCTTTTTATGAAGAATGGTAGGTCTTGCAAATCTTAGGACGAGATTTCTATAAGGGGGAGGGGCTGTAACACCCCTATGTTAAGCATTGCATTTCATGAGCACAAGCATCATCCTTTCATTCATGAACATGAGCATATGAAATTTCATCTCATTCCTATACATTGTCACATGAAATATTGATTATATATATATATATGCTTATGCTTGTAATCATATGTAACCAATGCATGAGATAGTTGTGAGGTCACCAAAATACCTTAGACACACCTAGAATGATAATTGGAACAATGTTTGTATTCATGACAAGGGCCAATTTTGCTTCTAAGTGTTGGTTTACTATGAAATGCCTTTTACATGATGCTAGTTTGACCAAAGTTGAATAGTAGCTTAGACTGTTTGCATGGCTGTGTGACCTAAATAAAAGTTGTAGTTTACATCAACGATAACAAAATTTATTTAAGGGTCATGAGCTGAATCAGTGTCTAACATGGTCAAATGCAGTTCACATATATAAACAAAATGTTGTTTGGCGACTTAAGCATTTTTCTAAGTGTTGAAGCTGTTTTTAGTTTCAATGTTGCCCACTTTGGAGCAATGTAGTTTGAAAACTAGTTCGAATTAGACCATGATCATTAGAGCAAAGTTGTAGTACTCACATAGGTCTACAATTTCTATTGACGAAGTTTTTGCTAAATCATGATGGATTATGAGATTTAGGAGCTCAAAGTAGCGCTGTCAGACGAACTAAATCGGCACAGCCGATTTGAATCGGCCGGCGTCGTGGCCAGCCGCGCTAGGCCATGTCCGCCGTGTGGAGGCTGTCCGCTGGTGTCGGGCCCACGCGTTAGGCCGATGTGGGTAGCAAAACGGTAGCGACATGCCCTCCCTTGTCACTCGCTCTCACTCGCATCGATCTACCTCTCTCTCGTGTCGCACCATTCTTCGATAGCTCACGCACACAGCTCTGCCATGCCTCACTCCACCCTGCCGACCCTCTAGCATCACCTTTCAAGCCTAGGTATAGCCGCAGTTCAAGTTCGTCATCGCTGTGCCCTCGCCGGAGCACCGCCGAGCTTGCGCTTGCCATGGCCATGCTCCACCGAGCCATCTCGCTCACGCATTCCTCTCGTTAGGGTTAGGTTAGAGCTAGGTCTAACTCAAGGCAAGAGCCTAAGGCCAATGCCGGCCTCATCGGAGAGGAACACCGCCGTGCCACCATTGCGCTCACGCTGCCATGCTCCCATGCATGTGGCCAAGCCTCGCCGCTGCCCCACCTTGACCTAATCTGCACCGTAGAGCTTTTCTAGGGTTCCTAGGTGCCGTAGCAGTGCTCGCCTATGCTCACCGTTGCCGGAGATGACGGGCTCACCACAGCACGCTGCTGTCGAGCCACCATGCTCGCTAGTGAGCTAACTCTGGTGATCCGCCGAGCCAACCAAGGGTACCAACGAGTGCGCAAGGGTGTGGGGAACACAACGGTGGTGACCTCAGCGCTGGTGACCTTGCCAATGGTGAGTTCTTGCTGGTCAAAGCTGGTGCTCTGCTTGGATTCACTAATGTGTGTGGCCAAGTTGACTACGAGGCCCCGCTGTCAGCCACCGTGGGTGTATAGACCGGGTCACCTAGCTGTAGCTCCCGGTTGGAAATTTGATTTTCTTTATTTATTTTTCATAGATTTTGTTGCTAACTTGCAAAAATTATATCTAGAGCTAGGAGTATCCAAATGGGGTGAACCAAATTTTGTTGGATTCACCTTGAAGTGTACTATTTGATAAAAATATGAAATCCAAAGGAAAACCAGTTCCAATCTGCACCAAACCCACATGAGCTCACTCAAGGGGACTGGCCTCCCCTAGGTATGCCTTCTAGAGACTTCTTGGTGGAGAATGAGGCCGTCTCGAGGGGCTGACATGCGGGCTCGGGAGCCCTCGAGCCCCTAGAGGCCATGGAGGAGTTTGTCTTCTTGTGTCATGCCCCATGCGTGACCCTAGCAGAGTAGTGGTTGACAACGCCATGCTTGAGGGCAGCGCTTGGGAGCCCCCGAGCCTTGATGGCTTGGGGCTTGTCTTCTTGTGCTCGTGCCTTGACTGGCACCAAAGGCTGGGGAGAGGCCAAGGATCATGTCTAGGATTCCATTGATTGAGAGCCCTAGGCCGGGTGAGCACCCAAGCATTGAGTAGAGGCACCAGCCATACTCGGGCTCAGCCTGATCCTCTGACCTGAGGGTGCGCACGAGTGTACCCACTGGGTATAGCCCCTAAGCGATCCTAGAAGGGTCGGTCGGGGGGTCTCTTTGTCAGGAACCCTTGATCCTAAGGCTTAACATGCCCATATGTTAGGATCTCATCAGGAGCCCCCGAGCCTTTCATGGACTAACTCGATCAGATCCGTGCACCTGTGGATTAATCTGTGTGTGTCTAAAATATACCAACACTTCACAACATATGCGATACAAATATGATATCTTGTTTATCTCTACCTAAAGCTCCACATAAGTCATTTTTAGAAGTAGGAGACAACAAAAGAAGGCAAAACATTGCTATGCCTTGGTAAGGAGTTATACACCATTGAGTGATTCGAGAGTACCATTTGAGGAGTATAAAGTGAACTATGATTTTTCTTGAGAAGAACTTTCAAAACTCCAAGTTGATAAGATGTGAAATTGGGAAGATGACTTTGTTTTGAGGACTGTTCCCCTTTTCAACAACCCAAGGAAACATGCTAGCTAACGCCACAAATCCCACTTGTGCAAAGAATGTGTTGGAATAACTTTTATGCAAGTCATATATCTTAGGATGCTATGCTCATGATTACTTTTATCTTTAAGCTTTGCTCAAGGATGAGCCAAGGGGTAAGTGTTGGGGAGCTTGTTGGTGGTCCTTAACTCATATTTTGAACCCCAACTTTCACATAAAATATGCTCAAATGACCACCAAACTTAGAACTAGGGCTGACAACTAACAAAGTTCCACAAGTTTTGGTGATTCATCCAATACAGGAGGACATGTCAGCATAACATGGAAAATGTGCTCAAAGTACAAAAATAATACAATAAAACATAGACCTAATAGGAGCCCAAGGGTAGAAGGCCCACTACCGGGACAAATCAGGGCCCACAAGCATGGATCCATGAGCCATATCTGAAGGAAAACCACTTCCAATCTGCACCAAACCCACATGAGCTCACTCAAGAGGACCAAATGAGAGAACTCACCGAAGATGGGGGCAACTGGGCCCAGCCAGGGTGTGGCCACACCCAGTTGGTGGTCCTTAATGACCAAATCCGACCACCAATTAAGACACAAAAGAAGAGAAATCGGCAATCTTAAACACATGCATTTACTATTGACCAAGTTCCATATGTATTTGGACATCATTGTTTTGTAGGATATAAATACAAATACATGGGAGAATACACAAAGAAGGTGCTTTCTAATGAAGTGTAAAGCAGACATGCACAAAAGAACAAATGGGAAGGGCCATCAACTCAAACAATTTGGGTGAAAGACGACTCAAGGAGCAGCCTAAGTCCACTCACTAACCCACCAGGCGAAGGTGGTGGCGAGAAGGCTCGGTCAGGGTGCGGCCACACCCTGGGTGTGCCCGCACCCCACCTAGCGCCTCTCTGCTGCTCCTTCATATGGTGGTAACATGAAGGCATGCAGAGGCGGTGGAGTCTGTGCCTCACGCCAAAAATAGCCTCCACACGTCCTGAAGCCCTGTATAAATAGAGGGGTAGAGCTCCCCTCTAACACACACAACATTTGAGCAATACCTCACTCTCCTCTCTTACTTTTACCTTTTAGTAGTTGTTTTAGAGCAAGGCAAAGCTACCTTGGAGGGCTTGGCTCCTTGGAAGAAGAGATTCTTAGTATGAATAGAGATATGAGTTCTTCTAAAGTCTTGCCTTCACTATATTATTATAGTCATACTTGTGAACTAGAGTATAGTCTTTATGTTATGATCTTGACATATGAACTAGTGTATAGTTTGTATGTTATGAGAATAACATACATTACTTTAGGCTTAAACATTCATATAACTTATATAATTGGAATTAGAGCAAAGTTGAGGTGGCGGTTCATCGTGCCTTTAGGTGTGCCCAAGTCTTTTACTTGTCAATCCTTAGGGTCAGAGTCCCAGGGGGATTTGGGTAGTTTCTATGTACGCAAGCATGGTGCTTGGTTATGGAGAGACAGGTGAATGCATTGTCCTTCTCCACAGTTGAGGTGGTAGGTGGCAGGTGGTGACAGCCCTGTCCATCCCTTGTAATCCCCCATGTTTGTTTAGGGTGTAGGAGTCTAAATTGTCACATGAGGTTGTTGGCAAATCAGTACTCGGTGGCCTCCCGACCTGCTTCACACTTAGCACTAAAACTAATTATGTAACTTATATGATTATAAACTAACCTCTGTATGATTATACTAGACCATGCCTGCTCTACTTAAGATTATTCTTTTATTCTTTCTTTTCTCTTTTATTCTTTGAGGAATGCCCAAGTGTGTGTCCACTATCCCGAGAATATCATTCTTACCCCTATTATAAACATTGGTGTACTTGCAAGTATATTATTCAAGTTCATAACCATACTAGACTCTTAATCAATAAAGGCCTTCCTTTTGGAAAATATAAATAACGATACCCTGAATACTTTTGGGTGAAATGCTACAATGATAGCTTTGTGCGCTTGAGGATAAATATCTCAAATTGTTATGGAACTATCAAGGCTTACTTAGTGGCATTGCTATTTATTAGTGATGTTGCTAAGTATCGCCAACAAGGTATTTCTACAGCCTTTGTCATGGATGGATTCTATCTTCGTACTTGATAAATGCGCTAAGAAATACCAACAAGCATTTCTGGCGTCGTTGCCAGGGAAGGCATATTGATTAAAGAATCTAGTAGGACATGTTCATGATAATATGCATGTACGGTAGCCATTGTTTATGCAGGGTAACTTTGCTTGTTTTCTATAGTTTTGGATGAAAACATGATAGTGTATGACCAGTTTTGATCCGTTGAACAACTACACCGAAGATCTAGAGGCACTCCTAAGGAAGAAACGGTCCCGTGCCGCTTCTTCTTCTGCCACTCCACCGACAGACGAACTAGTCACCCCCATACCATCTGCTACTCCAACTATGGCCAAGATGCTCTATGACTACTTCGTCCCTAATGTTGCTAATGTGCCTGTTGGGCCGGCTGTCAACACTAGGAACTTGAACTTCGAGCTCCACACAAGCCTCATCACGATGGTGCACGCAAACTAATTATGTGGTTTGCCAAGTGAGGACACAAACGCGCATCTCCAACACTTCCTCGAACTATGTGACACCATCGTCATCAAGGATGTCGCACCCATGAGCATCAGGCTCTGCTTGTTTCCCTTCTCCCTCTAGGGGAGGGCAAAATAGTGGTTCTACATGGAACAGGAAGCTGTCGACATGTGGGACAAATGTTCCATGACATTCCTCACTATGTTCTTCCCCATGGGCAAAACCAATGCCCTGAGGGGATGAATCTCCAACTTCTAGCAAAATGCCATGGAATCCATTCCTAAGGTGTGGGAGAGGCTGCAGGACTACATCCAAGCATGCCCGCACCACGGGATTGAAAATTGGTTAGTGCTCTAATATTTTTACGATGGATTAACACTTATGTCTAGGGGACACATCGACGCAGCTGCTGGAGGCACCTTTCTTTCCCTGACAATTGATGGAGCCACGACTCTCATCAATAAAATGGTGTAAAATCAAAGTTAGGGGGAAGAAATAAAAACACAAAAAGTAATGCATACCGTGAAGGAGACAGATATTCTTTCCACAAAAATGGACCTTCTAATGAAAAGACTAGAGGAATAGGTCCATGAAAAGAAGCTATGGAGGGCACCATCCAAGCCTTGGACTCACACATGACATGTGAGGTCTATGGGAACATTGGCCATTTGGCGAATGATTCCCGCAAAACCCGCGAAGAAGCTGCCTACATTACAACGGGTTTCGCCAACAACAAAGTAATAATGGGTGGAATAACCAGTCCCACCCACAAGGTAATTCAAATTACAATTCCAATTATAATTCGAATCAACCTTCTTTGAAAGGCTTGGTACTTGGCCAAGCAAAAAGAATTGAAAGTTAGACTAAAAAGCTTTTGACTAATGATAAAATTATTAAAAAAATAAATTCTTAGATTGGAGGTTTAACTTCTGTTGTAAAAAATCAATTAAATTTTAATAAAATGGTAGAAACACAACTAGATAAAACTGTTGCTACTATTCCTTATAATAATGATGGGAAAACTCCAGCCCAACCTAAAAATTCTCTTGGAAAAGTAAATGCGGTGGTCACGAGGGGTGGTAAGTCCACTCGTGATCCACCAAATCCTAATCATTCTGTAGGGAAAGCAAAACAGCATCAAGATGCGGAACCTTCAACAACACAAAAAGAAAAAGAGCAGCAAGATGAGGATATGGCACCGAAAGATTTTGTCGACACGAACTACCTGCTATTTCCCACAAGGAACCGTAAGTAGGTTGTGGACGCAATTCGCTCGTTTTGTTGAGATGATCGAGAAGATACATTTGAGTGTTCCATTAATGGATGTCTTGCATGTACCTTCCTACACCAAGTACATCAAGGACATCATCAACAACAAGCGACCACTATTGTTCACGGAGGTCATCAAGTTGACGGAAGAGCATAGAGCTGCTATACTCGACTTTCCTGAGAAGAAGAACGATCCTGGGTGCCCCACAATCACATGCTCCATCGAGATCCAACATTTTGACTATGCATTGTGCGACCTTGGGGCTAGAGTAAGCGTTATGCCCAAGGCCGTCTTCGACAAGCTGAACCTCAGGCAACTTGCGCCAACACCGATTGTAATATCCCAGATGTTAAGGAACAATTAAAAGTTTGATCATGTTCATCATGAGGCATATTTTGCAAGCATTATGGCATGAATGCACTCCATGTTTCAATTATGGCATTTATATGTTGCATAGATGATGTTTCATAAGTTGCATGAAATGATGTTAATAATAGTGATTAAGAAACTTTGTGAATTTATATATGTGAATTTGCTTAAGCAATTAAAATTTTGTCAACATAGACTTTGTCATATAAAGTGTGCTCTTTCATATAAAATAAAAGTGGGCTTTAGTTTTCAAGTAAAAAATGTTTAATTTGGAGCCCAAAGATTGGAGTTAAGGCTAATTTTCAAACTTAGCCATTTTTTACTGTCCCTAATATCAGTGTTTAAAGTTCAAACTTTGGTGCATTACTAAGTAAATTTTCATGAATAAAAATTGTCCAAACTTTGTTCCATTGATTGGTGTGATGATTAATCATTGATGATATGCAATTAGTTGTGATGGATGATTAGTGGTTGTTGAGCAATTAAATGCCAAAGTAGCTCAATCAAATTAATTTCCAAAACCCTAACTGAATGCAGTTTTATAGTTTTAAAGTGCCTCTCTTCTCAATCCAAAACCTTCAAAACCTTTGATCAATTGACACTGATCCTTTGAGCAATATTGGAGATCTCAGATGGGTGAACAATTTTGCTTAAGGCTGATCATGGTGTTGTTTTGCAAAATCAGGAGAACCAGCATGAAGAATAGTGGCCATCAGTCGATGAACAGTGTCAATGGTGAGCAGCGATTGTGCCTACTTCCTCGCACAATGACTAGTGGTTGTTTGCCGCTTCCTCGCATGATGACACGCACATGCTTGTGTGGCCAAGTTCAAGCAGGTGCTGTCATGCCTAGAGAAGTCACCCGCACCGTTAAAACGTCTCACCACCGACGTCTGCCCCTCTTTCTCCCTTCTGCGCCACCGCCGAGCTCCTCCAGCCATCAGCAAAATTGGCCATCGCCTTTGCACCTTCGCCCGATAGCTTGCACTTGCAGCTTTGCCTCGCCCATGAGCTTCTCACTGACCTACTTGCCCTGCCAATCATCACCGGACTCACCTGCGCATGGCGTTCCTACCACGGTGGCTCGCCATAGCTGCCAAGCACCACCTCACCGTGGCCAGCCATCTCCAGCTACTCTCGTGCCCCCTCTGTTAGTATTTTAGCTTCACCTTGACTCGGTGATTCTCACAGTCCCTTTGTTTTTGCCAGGAGCGCACCAAAGCAGCTAGAACACTACCTCGTCATCGGTTCGCACCACCACGTCCATCCTCGATGCTGGCAGCCACGTCCGTGTTGCCTCTGCTTCAGCCATCAAGTTAAGCGTGATCGTGATGAGCTCCATGTCCCACCTAAGTCCTTGGTTGAACCTCTACCGCACTAGAGCACTGTGTCCACCACTGCACCACCGCACTCCACGCTGACGTGTTGCCATGGCCACGGCCGAGCACGCTGCGAGCCGTAGAGCGTTCAACCAATACCCTGGACATGTGCGCAAGGTCGTGGCAGTCTCGTAGATGTGCTCCCCACTGCCGGAGAGCTCGCCGCCAGTGAGATATGCCGCCAACACGCCGGTGTACCCATGGTCAAAGGCGGGCAGGGTTGGCCGGACCTTGGCCCCATGTGTCAGTGAGAGGGGGTAAGGAAGGGGTGGGTGAGAAAAGTGTTTGGCGCAGAAAATGACTTTCTAGAAAATCCTTTTTCATGCTAATTCTTGCTCAATTCATAACTAATTATTGGTGCATGCTAAAATTATGAAATTTGTTGTGTAGCTTTGTCATGAGTTCCTCTACCATGCAAAAATATGAACTGGTCTTTTTCAGTAGTTTTAGTATGCTTAAAAATTACCTCTTTTAATAGAAAAATGCTTGATGTATGATTTTTATAAATAAAAATGTTAATCATTTAATCATGAAACTTGTTGTGTAAATGTTATGTGTTAATATCTACCTCCACAAAAAGTTTGGTACTGTTTTGATAATTCTAAATTGGTCAATTAATTTAAGTGTGTTTAAATGCCTTTTCCTTAATTAATAAATGTTAAAATGAATTAGGAAAATACTTAAATGACTTTGGTGTATTTTGAACATTGTTTGTGGACCTTGGAACACCAAAACCTCTGTTGTTCCTTGGCAAATTAAATCCTTGCTTGATATGCTTATAATCAACTTGTTTATATAATAAATAAAAGGGCTTACTTAAATGATTAGTTTTATAAGTTCTTTATAATTGTTATGGGTTAAGAAAAATGTTAGTCTCTTGCTGATCCATGCTAAGTTTAATTCCTTTCATGATAACTAATTGACTTGTTAGTTAAATAACTAAAAATGCTTATATAATAATAACCCAAGTTCCTTGGTGAAGGAAAATTGTACTCAACTTTCTTAACCTTGTTTAACTTCTATTATGCACTTGAATGTCTCTCATCATGCATCATGGCATGTAGTCCATCATGTTAAGCATACATCATTTATTACGTGTAGTGTATACGAGAGTGAGAAGACTTGTGTTGATCAAGATTCAGAGAAGGTCCATCCATCAGTGGTGTTGGTGTCAAGTCTAACCTCTTGATCTTTCGGTGGAATCTAACCTTCTCTGCAACACAGACAAGCCTCGGAGCATAAACCCTCCCTTAGTATTTACAAATCTTTATTACGCTTTAAGTCTTGTGAGATGTGCATTAAGTAATTAGGAGTTGGTCAAATACCTTTGTTGAATGATTACCTTGATATTCAGGTATCTCTAATGCTTAGTAATACTTAGACTTCGATAGAAGTCGAATGATGATTTCATCGTTCGCAAGAATTAGGTTTGCCTTGGCTCTGCTTTTGGGTCATGAGAATATCATAAGTATGATAATGTTTAAATTGAGACCAGGCGGGACTCGATGTTATGGAAAGTGTCCTTGGGTAGACAGGTTTGCCTGGTTGTGCTCGTCCCACTTATGTTGATTGAGGACCGTACCGTTGTAGACCTATTGTGAGTCGAGACTTTGCAGTACTGGCCACATACTCCGGTAAGCCTGATACCTCGGCTATTACATTATGTGAAAAGACAACAGCGCACTAGGCATGGGAGATGGTGAGAGTAGCGTGTACACATCCTATGAAATCACTTGGAGCAGCGCAGGAAGGTGGAGTACTGCACTCTCGGGTAGCGCTGACCGATTAATGTTTTGGAGGATCCGAGTGAATGTTGATATATGTAGGTCTAGAACCTACATATGTCATGTGGTAAGGAAACCCCAGCTAGGCCAAATCAATTCGAATCGCTGCTGCTTCTCAGAGAAGAAGACTTGATTCTCTGCTCTACATCGTAGTTAATCAATGAAACATAGTTACTTATGGATATGAGATAAGATGAGATGAGATGATTAAAGAAATGATTAATTTAGAACAGTTGCAAACTAGATATTGATAAAGACTTAATACAAAGCTAAAATATTGAAAGTAAGGATCCACTTGTAGTAAGCTTTTCTGCAATGGTTATTCTTGCTTTAGACTTTCCTTTAAGCCAGTATACCCTTGGAGTCTTTTCTTTTAGTCGGGTAAGACTTGTTGAGTACCAGGTACTCAAGGTTTGTTAACCCCTGTTGCAAGTTCTAACTTGTGCTGCTAGTCGAGGTCGTGTTGGTGAGCTCCACATGATCTGGTTGTACCTCCTACCTTAGGTGCTTTACCTAAGTTGCTTTTGTAGTACTACTCACCTTTTGGAACTTAAGTTAAGTTTACTTCAACATGTTTTGTCAATTAATATTGTAAGTCTTCTGCACTCCGATGTATGATATTTTTGTAACAAATGTTGTAATGTTGTGGTAACTCCATGTTGATCTTGTATGAGTTGTAAAATGTGGATGATTCGGGGTTCCCCGAGGACACCCGACATACTACCGAGTTATCTAGCTCTCGTGTGCAACAGTTAGAGGTCTTTAGCACAATGACATGCGCACGTGGGTCATATAATTTGGGTGGTTCTTGAAAGGTCCTAATGGCTAGAGGGGATGAATAACCTATTAAAAATTTCTACAACAACACTTAAGCCAAATGGTTAGACAAATAGGAAGCGAAGCGAGTGTTGCACAAGCCTACTAAAAATGCAAGCCTCTTATCGACAATTCTAGTTGCTATGATCTCTAATTCACATAAGAGGCTAAGTCACTACTCTCTAAGTTAGAGAGCTTTCAAAGACTGACTAAAGAGCCTCACTAACCACTAGACAAGACACAAGCTAGCTCACAAAACTAATTACACTAAAGAGCTTAGCTACACTAGGAAAGTGAATACAAAAGAGGTAGTGATGTTTATACAGGCATGGCAAGAGATATACAATCAATCACAAGAGAATCCTGGAGACAATGATGGCTCAAGGGTTTATCCTCGAGGTTCACTTGCTTGCCGGCAAGCTATGTCCTTGTTGTAGCGATTCACCCACACGCTTAACCCGTAATCAGGTGCCTCACAACCAACCCAAGATGGGGATCCACAAGCTACAAGCAATCCACTAGACTACCTTTTGGCTCTCCACCAGGGAAAGGTCAAGAACCCCTCACTATCACCACAATCAAAGTCGGAGACAATAACCTTCCTCCACTCGACAATCCTTGCTGCACCACGCCATCTAGGTGGTGGCAACCACCAAGAGTAACAAGAGAAATCCACAATGAAACACAATCACTAAGTGCCTCTAGATGCAATCACTCAAGGCAATGAACTTGGATGGTCTCAAATCTCACTAGATGATGATCACAATCAAGCAATGTGAGTTAGAGAGTGTTGGCTATGCTCAATAGTATATATACTCAATACAAATGGCCAAGAGAGTGAGCAGGAGCCGGCCATTGGGCTTAAATAGAAGCACCCATGAAATGGAGCCGTTAGGCTCAACACTCAGCTCACTGCTCACTAACCGGATGCGCCGATCAAATTGACCGGACGTAGCCCAGCTAGCGTCCGATCAGCAGATACTCACCATGCTTCCCTTGCTTTAAACCTCTGCGCTGATCTCCAATAGCTAAGTCACAGTGCCCATGCAGTTAAGTGACGATCGGACGTGCCAGAGCTAGACCGAACGCAGTCGTCTAGCATCCGCTTGCGTACGTGCCCACGCTAGAAACGCAAAGATCGGACGCGCTATTAGAGATGACCGGACGCCCTACAATGTAGAGTTCGCTCTTGCCCATTTTTACACCGAGAGGTCCAAAATGTTGTTTTTCATGACCTGACACGTTCGGTCAACCGGATGTAGGCTAGCGTCCGTTCCTCTCTGCCTCTTTCTCAATGTGCCACGTTAGTAGGACTAGACGCTGAACAGTGTTCAGCCCGAGTCTGGTCACTTTTATTCATCGAGTCCGGTCAAAGGCTGAGAGCCATGCCTTCACTGTGCACCTAGACTGGATGTAGGGTCGGGGTCTGGTCACTGCCCGAGGCTTAGTCTGGTCCTAACAAACCCTCTCCTTTTGATCCCAAACTTCACCACCCTTGCTCAAATATGCTAACCACCAAGTGTATCACCATGTGCATGTGTGTTAGCATATTTTCATAAACATTTTCAAGGGTGTTAGCACTCACTCGAATCTAAATGCATATGCAATGAATTAGAACATCTAGTGACACTTTGATAACCGCATTTTACATAGAGTTTCACCCCTCTTAATAGTACGGCTATATATCCTAAACACACTCACACAGACTTGGTGTCTTGAGTTCTGAAACAAAAAGCTCCTATCAGTTATACCTTTGCCTTGAACCTTTTTGTTTTTCTCTTTCTTCTTTTCCAAGCCCAAGCACTTGATCATCACCATGGCCATCACCACCATCATGATCATCACCATTTGCTCGACCACTTGGAATGTGCTACCCTATCTCATGATCACTTAGAACAATGGGTTAGCACTTAGGGTTTCATCAATTTACCAAAACCAAACTAGAGCTTTCAATCTCCCCCTTTTTGGTAATTGATGACGACCCTTTCACAAAGATATGAATTAAAATGATTTTGATTCCATGTTACTTGCCCAAGCATTTTACCATGTATAAAGGATTTGGACAAGTTTCATGAACCCAAATTGGTAGCATTAGCTCCCCCTATATAAGTGCTAAGAGTTTGGATTGAAGCTTGCACATATGCATAGATTGGAAATGTGGGAGAGTAATGTCTACCCAATGATGCTAAGGTATAAGAGATGGACCTTTGAAGCATGATACTAATCGGAGTGCACCAATAATACCATCCTTAGCGCCATCATTAGCTAGATACCACTTGGAATTACTTGCAAAACACAAACACTAGATACCCCGTGACATCAACATTAAAGGCAAGGTTCTAGTACCACTTGTGAATAAGCAAGGCATATCTAGCTATCATCCTATGCATGCTAGTTTTTCATTTCATCATTCAAACCTACAACTAGCATACACCACACAAGCATGTATATTGAAATTAAACTTGACAAATGCAAGTAAGCAAATGTAAATGCACATTCCAATGCATCAACTAAGTCCATGAGCTTGCTCCCCTACTTATGAGCTCAAATTTTAATTGATCCCCTTACTTTCATATTTCTCCCCCTATGTCAAAGTTCTCCTCCTTTGTCATCTTTTCACTATCTTTGTGCACTAATTTCTCCCCCTTTGTCATCAATGACCATAAAGGTTCAATTTTAGGTAGGTTAAGATTATCAATGTCAATCAATGGAGTGAGGATCATTTTCCCAAATTTGGTTCAATCTAGAACACTTGCCAAAGATATTTAACTTGGTTTGATCCAGGGACAAGCTTCTTCACACCTCGTTTCAAGGGTTATAATGACCATGTTGAGTTAAACACATATAGCTCATTTTCTAGATCAAACACTAGGATTGCAAGCCCACAAACATGTCATATGCTACCACTAGATCATTTCAAGCATAGAATCAATAGTGGTACCATACAAGCATCAAATTCATTTGATTTTCATGAATGAGCCTATTAAATGTGAGGAATGACTAGATGCACTAAATATGTCCTTAGCAAAGTATGTATGCATGCCAATCAACTTTTACCTTGGATTCCTCGAAGGAGAGGCATGTCATATTAGTTGGGGTGTATCAACACATATTTGAGAAATCCAATATGTTCAACTCATTCCTTAGCTTGCAAAATATTTTCTCATCAAGTGGCTTGGTGAATATATCAGCAAGTTGATCTTCGGTGCCCACACTCTCAATTGAAATGTCCCCTTTTTGTTGATAATCTCTAATGAAATGGTGGTAGACATCAATATGCTTTGTTCTAGCATGTTGAACCGCATTGTTGGTGAGCTTAATAGCACTCTCATTGTCACATAGCAATGGCACTTTCTTGAACTTGATTCCAAAGTCATTCAAAGTGGCCTTCATCCAAAGAATTTGTGCACAACAACTACCGATGGATATGTATTCGGCTTCGCCTGTTGACAATGTAACACTATTTTGCTTCTTTCATGACCAAGAAACAAGTGATCTTCCAAGTAGTTGGCATGTGTCCGATGTGCTCTTTCTTTCCACTTTGCATCCCGCATAATCCGAGTTGGAGTAACCAACTAGCTCAAAGTTTGCTCCTTTGGGATACCACAAACCAACATTTTGTGTATGCTTTAAGTACCTTAATATTCTCTTTGTAGCCTTGAAATGACTTTCTCTTGGTGAGACTTGGAATCTTGCACACATGCACACACTAAACATGACATCCGGCCTTGATGTGGTCACATAGAGTAGGCTTCTAATCATAGTGTGATACAACTTTTGATCGACCATGTTGCCATTTGCATCACTATCTAAATTGCCATTTGTTCCCATGGGTGTACTAGTTGGCTTTGCTTCATTCATACCAAAGTTCTTCAGCATGTCTTTGATATACTTGCCTTGACTTACAAATATACCGTTCTTCAATTGCTTGATTTGAAGACCAAGGAAGTAACTGAACTCTCCAATCATGGACATCTCAAACTCATTAGCCATCATCTTCTCAAACTCTTCACAATAGTCTTGATTGCTTGACCCAAATATGATGTCATTCACATATATTTGCAACACAAATAAGTCCTTGCCAATCTTCTTGGTGAAAAGAGTGGTGTCAACCTTGCCCATATTAAACCCTTTCAAGAGTAGGAAGTCCCTCAACCTCTCATACCATGCTCTAGGTGCTTGCTTCAAACCATACAATGCCTTCTTCGACTTGTACACATGGTCGAGCTTCTTTTCATCTTCAAAACTAGGAGGTTGCTCAACATATACTTCTTCATTGATGTAGCCATTGAGAAATGCACTCTTGACATCCATTTGATATAGCTTGATGTTGTGGGCACAAGCATAAGCTAACAAGATCCTAATTGCTTCCAATCTTGCAACCGGGGCATATGTTTCTCCAAAGTCAAGACCCTCCACTTGAGTGTAACCTTGTGCTACCAATCTCGCTTTGTTTCTCACAACTATCCCATCTTGATCTTGCTTGTTGCAAAAGACCCATTTGGTTCCAATCACATTGTGTCCCTTTGGCCTCTCAACTAATTCCTATACTTGATTTCTAGTGAAGTTGATCAATTCTTCAAGAATGGCATTTACCCAATCAACATCCCTCAATGCTTCTTCTATCTTCTTTGGTTCAATGAATGATACAAATGAGAAATGCTCACAAAATGAAGCCATTAATATTGATCTTGTTTAAACACCTCTAGAAATATCTCCAATTATAGTGTCCAATGGACGATCCCTTCTAATATTGGTTGGTTGGAGTATTGGAACATTGCATGCACTTGCTTGATCATTCGGTTGAGATGATGTACTAGCCACTTATTGATCTTGCACTTGAGATAATGAACTAACTTGATTTGTATCATCTTGCACATTTGAGTAAGAGAGCACTTGCACCTGATCATCTTCTTCATCTATCACTTGTCTAGGCCTCAATTCACCAACATCCATGTTCTTTATGGCATTTGAAAGTTGAATGCGTCTAACATCATCAAGATTTTCATTCTCATCTTGGGAACCCTTGGTTTCATCAAATTCAACATCATGTACTTCCTCAAGAGTATCACTTGCCAAATTCCAAATTCTATATGCTTTGCTAGTGGTTGAGTATCCAAGCAAGAATCCTTCATCACATTTCTTGTCAAACTTGCTCAATCTAGTGCCTTTTCTCAATATGTAGCATTTGCAACCAAAACACCAAAAATATGCAATGTTGGGCTTTCTAGCATTCAAGAGCTCATATGGTGTCTTCTCTTCCAATGGGTGACAATACAATCGGTTGATGTAGTAGCATGCGGTTTTGATTGCTTCGGCCTAAAAAGAATGACTCACATTGTACTCACTAAGCATAGACCTTGCCATGTCAATAAGTGTTCTATTCTTCCACTCAACAAGGCCATTTGATTGTGGACTATACTTGGCCGAGAATTGATGTCTAATTCCAAAATCATCACACAACTCATCAATTCTTGTATTCTTAAACTCACTACCATTGTCACTTCTAACTCTCATGATGATTGTTTCAAACTCATTGTGAATGCCCTTGACAAATGAATTGAAAGTTGCAAACACATCATGCTTGTCCACTAGAAAGAATACCCATGTGTATCTAGTAAGGTCATCCACTATCACAAAGCCATATTTGTTTCCACCGATGCTAGTGTATTGTGTTTGCCCAAATAAATCAATGTGCAACAACTCAAATGCCTTGCTAGTACTCATTATGCTCTTCTTAGGATGGGTGTTTCCAACTTATTTTCTGGCTTGACAAGAGCTACAAAGCTTATCCTTCTCAAATACCACATCTTTCAAGCCTCTAACTAGATCATGCTTAATCAATATATTCAATTGTTTCATTCCAACATGACCTAGCCTTCTATGCCATAACCATCCCATACTAGACTTAGTGAACAAGCATGTTGACAATTGAGTTTCACTAGCATTGAAACCATCCAAGTATATATTTTCATATCTAAAGCCTTTGAAGATCAAATTAGAGCCATCTACATTTATCATCTCTACATCATCTACTCCAAATATGCACTTAAATCCAAGATCAAACAATTGAGCCACGGATAGCAAATTGAAGTTTAAGCTTTCAACTAGCAAACACATTGGATATGCTCAAGTCATTGGATATTGCTATCTTAACAAGACCCTTGACCTTGCCTTTGCCATTGTCACCAAATGTGATACTATCATAACCATTGCTATCATTGTTGTTGATTGAGTTGAACATTCTTGCATCACCGGTCATGTGTTGAGTGCACCCACTATCAAGAACCCAATGCCTTGCTCTATCTTTGTAATTGACCTACAAAAGAAGATCAATTCTTTTTAGGTACCCAAACTTGCTTGGGTCATTGAAGGTTAGTCACTAAGCTTTTTGGTATCCAAATGGCCTTCTTCTTTGGGCCCAACAAGGATGTACCAACAAACTTAGCCTTCACACCATTGGCACCCTTAGTTAGCAAATAACAAGAATCAAACTTAATTGAGGATAAATTAGCATGTGATTTATTGTTCTTGCAATCATGCTCTTTGTGACCAACTTGCTTGCAGTTAGTGCAAAACCTACCATTGTTCTTCATAAAACTAGTCTTGTGAGGAGCAAAGGCTGGTTTGCCTTTCTTAGGGTTTAGCCCAATCCCTCTTTTTAGAGAGAAGCTCTTTGGCTACCCAAGCACATAAGCAAGCGGTCCTCACCACCATAGGCCTTGCCTAAGGCGCCAGTGAGCTCTTTGACTTGCTTCTTGAGTGTCTCATTCTCAACCATTAGTGAGGCATCACAAGTGAAACCATCACTACTAGATGAGCTAGAAGTGAAAGTGCTACAAGAAGGGTTAGTGGAACCAACAATCATAGGCTTATAGAATGATGCTTCAATTATGTCACAACTTAAGCCCACTTCACATGTTACAACATGCTTCTTCTCATTTTGCTCATTAAGTAGAGAGGAATGAGCTTTTTCAAGCTTCTTGTGAACCTTGCCAAGCTCCTCATGGTCTTCCCTTAGACTCTCATGACATGCATTGAGCTCATCAAAGGCTTACTTAAGGGCTTTTAGTTCCTTACGCAAGCTTTTGCATTCCCTTAATGTCAAAATGTTCTTTAGCATCTTTTAACATGTCAAATAGTTCATCTTTAGTTGGTTCATCATCTTCATTTTTACTTTCACTTTTATCATGTTCCTCATCACACTCATCATCAGATTGTACCTTAGTGGCCTTAGCCATGAAGCATGTCAATGGAGTGTCAAAGAGGGAAGGCTTCTCATTGATGGCAATGCTTGCAAGAGCCTTCTTCATGGTGGTCTTGTCATCATCACTATCATCATCATCACTTGAGGAAGCATCACTATCCCAAGTGACCACATATGAACCACCCTTCTTCTTCTTCTTCTCTTAGGTCATCTTGTCCTTCTTCTCTCTTTTTTCCTTCTTATCTTTCTTCTTGCTCTTCTTGTTGTCATCATCATTGTCACTATTGTAAGGACATTGCGCAACACTTGGTTTGGTGTCATGGTATCCAAACCACTCCTCACTAGAATAGTGACCAATGTGCCAAATCTTGATGGTAGGCATCTCAAAAACTTGTGGGAGAAGTCCTTATCTATAGCAGAACCATCCAATTTATAAGAGCGCAAGTACAATAGCAGCCCACAAGCGGTCGCACTATCATACTTGAGCCCATATAAACTCGGTAGTCCATCGAGTACCACGAAGGGTCTTGATTCAACCAACATACAACCAAGATCGTACATGATTCAACATACATGTCACACATTACATAAAGTTCACAAATACAGTTCCATACATCAAAGTACGATTAAAAGTTATTACAAACCTAGTTCTGGTAAAATAGTAGCGGAAGCAATTCAAGTTTGAAACCAACATCTCCATCATTGTTCAAATACTATGCCAGCTCATGATCACAATCCCACAAAAGCATAAGAGAGGGATTAACAAGAGATGCCTTGCCCAAGGCCCTACTCCTCATCCACGGCAGGACAGAAGTAGTTCTTATAGTAGCCATAATACATTGTACTATCTACAACAATGGAAAATAAACCCTGAGTACAAGAAAGTACTCAGCTACTGCTTAGGGTATTTTTCTGAGAGAATTAAATTGAGCAAGATAAGTGCTTTTAAAATAGTTTATATCTTGTAAAATGCATATCTTGAGCTAGGAAAGTGATAAAATTGTGATTCTAATTTTGCTGGTCTTGTGTTGATATGCTCTAGCTAGGAAAAATATTAAACCAATAGTAAGAATACTTGTAATATGGTCTTCCTATTTAATCTTAATTAATTGCTAGATTCTAGTGAGATTAATTAGGGTAAAAATACATAACATATGATCATACAAATTTTTACACAGTATTCTCATGCTAGGAGGAAAGTAATAAAAATATTAAATCTGTTGTTTGACACTTTTTACTATGCTAAACTATTTTTGCTAAGATAAGCATATGTAACATGTCATTTTTGTATAGGTAGCTATACTTATCCAAATGGAATGAAATTTGTACAATAGACTATTAGGGTCATGTGTAGCCTACTGTAATTTTCTCAGAATTTTTTGAGTACTAGAAATATTTACTCTGTAAATCACCTTATTATCTAAGGAAATTAATAAATGAATATAAATTAATTAGTTAGGCTTAACCATGATGTTTTTTGTGGTGTGTGTGATGCATATAATCTACTGATACTGTTAGTGAGGCTTAGAAGTATTTGTTTATAGGCAACTAGTTAATTATTGCTTTATAATTCAACTAGATGACTACATGTGTAGTTTCTGTTGTGGTGATGATTTCATGATTATAATGATCTTTTCTGTAAAGATGGTTAATAAAAAAGTTGTATATAACTTAATGATGTACCTTGTGTTAAATTTTCATAGTCATAGGCCTTATGGTTTAGGAATTATGGCTGTTAGAAGTCTACTATCAGAACTACTTGCTCTCTGGACAGATCTAAAAGATTGAATTGTTTGACCTAGATAAATGCTGAATAACCTTAAGATTATTAAAATAAAGTTGTAGCCAATTTCATAAGCTTTCTATAAAGTCCACAACCATATTATTTAGATGTGTATAACTCCAGTTATGGTCAAAACAAGTGACTGTTGTCTTGCAGTCCAGAAAATTGCTTAGATGAGAATTTGTTTAATTACTAGAGAAGAGATATACACCTACTCAGTAAAAGAAAATGTAACTTAGTATCACCTTAATGCAGTGCTGCTGAGAACACTTATGAGGATGCATTCATCCCATCATATCATATTATACATGTCATTATATATGCATCCATGATATCTTATTTCCTGCTCATGCATATAGGATCGTCCGAGGGGATAACTCTGTTGGAGTACGAAGAAGAGCCGGAGGAACAACAGGAGGCACCTCAGGCCATAGCTCAAGATGGAGAGGAGCAAACTCTTGAAGACTTACCTGAGTGCCCAGATCACAGGCCAACTTCCTTTATCAAAGGCAAGCCCTAGAGCATTTTAGGCCTCCCATGTTTTACAAAATATCACTTCATTCCTTTATGTTTGATGCATTAGGTTATAAGAGTTGGTTGGAAACACTTGATGCATAGAACTTCCTTGTCCAGATATATACCTTTAACCCTATGTAGGTCCAGGATCGAATATACGCTTAGCCATGCTTAGACCGGTAGAAGTCGGGTGATTCCCTGTCGCTTGCGAGATATAGGTGGATACCGGAGCACGGTTGGCTATATTTGCTATCATGGAAAAGAACCATTGAATAATGTAACTGGAGGTCGGACGGAATCTATGCGTAGGTTGACTCATGTGATTCCATCTGTGCCAATGAAGGACCGTACCGTTGTTGGCGCTTCTGTCGAGATTGAACGCATGCCTTTCACTTAGCTAGCCGGATAACTCATTCCAACCACGAAGCCGAGTAGCTCAACTCAAGGCCAGGCCCCATTCTGTAAGAGCACGTACTCAAGATGGTAGTAAGGATGTGTGGGGAGCCAGATGTGAGCCCAAGGGCAAGGTAGTCCTAATTGTCTTGGCAGCTAGTTGTCCCTGATTGTACAACGCTGATCAAACCCGCGAAATGTGGACTGAGTTGTACCAAAGGTGACCTAAGGTGACCGTTGATCTGGTCTGCCTGGGTTTGTGTTAGGAATAAATTTCTAGCTGGTTGAAATCAATTCGAATTGCCGTCTCTCCCAGACAATGAGAAACTTGGCTAGTCCCAACATCGTAGTAAATGTATTATGGAATATGATGGTTATGATGAACATGGAATTATTACACCGGCTATGGTTATTATTGTTATGTTACTAAATGATATACCACATGTTTGGCACAGGTTAATTGCTAATCTAGAGATAAATAGCTATAATTAACTTGATGACCAAATTATAACTGTATACTTGAATTGGTAAGCTTTTTATGCAAAATATTGTCAAGCTAGCTCCACTTATATAGAGCTCATGGATCCATGATTGTGGGCCCTAATTTGTCCCGGTAGTGGGCCTTCTCCCCTTGGGCTCCTGTCGAGTCTATGTTTTATTATATTCTTTGTGTACTTTGAGCACATTTTCCATGTTATGCTGACATGTCCTCCTACATTTGATGAATCACCAAAACTTATGGAACTTTATTAGTTGTTAGCCCTAGTTCTAAGTTTGGTGTTCATTTGAGCATATTTTATGTGAAAGTTGGCGGTTCAAAATATGAGTTAAGGACCACCAACAAGCTCCCCCACACTTACCCCTTGGCTCGTCCTTGAGCAAAGCTTAAAGATAAAATTAATCATGAGCATAACATCCTAAGATATATGGCTTACATAAAAGTGATTCCAACACATTCTTTACACAAGTGGGATTTGTGGCATTAGCTAACATATTTCCTTGGGTTGTTGAAAAGTGGGATAGTCCTCAAAACAAAGTTCTTCTCAAGAAAAATCAGAGTTCACTTTATACTCCTCAAATGGTACTCTCGAATCACTCAATGGTGTATAACTCCTTACCAAGGCATAGCAATGTTTTGACTTCTTTTGTTTTCTCCTACTTTTAAAAAGGTCTTTTGTGGAGTTTTAGGTAGGGATAAACAATATATCATACTTGTATCACATATGTTGTAAAGCATTGGTATATTTTAGACGCACACAGATTAATCCGCAAGTGCACGAATCTGATCGAGTGAGGCCATGAAGGGCTCAGGGCTCCTGATGAGATCCTAACATATGGGCATGTTAAGCCTTAGGATCAAGGTTTCCCGACCAAGAGACCCCCTGACCGACCCTTCTAGGATCGCTCGGGGGCTATACCCATTAGGTACGCTCGTGCGCACCCTCAGGTCAGAGGATCGGGCCAAGCCTGAGTAAGCCTACCACCTCTGCTCAATGCTCAGGGGCTTGCCCGAGCCCAGGGCTCCCAATCGATGGGAGCCTAGACCTGATCCTTGGTGTCTGCCCGGCCTTAGGCACCAGCCAAGGCTCGGGTACAAGAAGACAAGCCTTGAGTCATCAAGGCTTGGGGGCTCCTAGGCGCTGCCCCACAAGCATGGCATTGTCAACCACTACTCCGATAGGGTCACGCATGGGGTGTGACATAAGAATACAAACTCCTCCTCAGCCTCTAGGGGCTCGGGGGCTCCTGGGCCCAAATGTCAGCTCCTCAAGACAACCTCCTTCGCCACCAAAAAGTCTCTAGAAGGCACACCTAGGGGAGGCCGGTCCAAGCCGACATAGCCTGACACTTAGTGTGTCAGGGTAGAGCAGCCGGAAGACACCTTGAGCTTCTCTAGCTCCATGACAATGCCACGGTCCACAGAGCACTGCTACAAGATCCTCCTGGACTCCAGTGCATGTAGACCATAGGCTCATCCCCACAAACCACCATGTACCCGACCTATCTTAGTATATAAAGGATAGGTCAGATAATAGAGGGGGAGGACGATCCTAAACAGATCATTTTTGTTCCTCACCGATCCTCTCGTGCACCGAGAGCTCCTCCACCGCACCCATCGTCTTCCTCCTCTCCGATGAGGGTAAGGCTCCACTAGCGGCGACACAACATTAGGATTAGCACCGAGCTAACCCCCTACCAAAGTCTCTCTTCCTCCTGTACACTTTGTTGTAACCCCCCGATTTTGGTTGCTCATGAGTAGAAGGATCATTAGTTGTGGGATGTAGGGCACCGATTGGCCCTAACTAGGATAAACCATTGCATCCTCTCTGTGATTCTTGTGTTCTTGAGTCCACCCGAGACACTAGAGACATGTACTCTAACACCACCTTGAACAATAATGCTTGCTGCGGTTTCGACCCCATGATAGCGGACGCGCTAGGTATGGGGCAGCGTCAAGTGCGATTTAGGCTCTACGACAGCCAGAGCCACTCGCCTCATCGTCGGAGCAAGCGGCGCCACCACAGATGGTGGGGTTTGCTTCCCCGGTGAGTTCTCCATCACGGCTGGAGCCTTTGCTCCAAGCCAAGCCATCAACTTTGGGAGCCTGGCCTACATCCCCGACTACTGTGGCGAGCTTCACCTGCTCAACGAGGTCCCGCCGGTGGGCAATGTGCCCTTGGTGCTGCATGCTCTATTGGGCTTCCTAGGGGCAGATCTCAAGGTCTTAGCCTGACAGATCCAGCTCCCACTAGTACCGTGACCCACTGCGTTAGACCATCTGATAAGAACCCGCTAGGGTTTGTGGACGATCTTTCGATGAGAGGCATGAGATAACTCGATTTGGTGGATGGAGATGACGTTCACGGCCCGACTACAGCCTTCCAAGACTACGCCTTAGCAACCGATACACCACCTCCAAAGGCCATCATGATCTTGTGGAGCGCGACAACCAACCACTAGGGCTCCCGTCCTGCAAGCAATCGAAGAACTAGCAAGAACAAGGAAACAAGCACTGAATTTGCAAGATGAAATTGAAAACCTCAAACTGAATCTTATTATGAGTGGGGTTCTGAAGACAAGGAGACGGGCGGCTGGATCAGCACGCGCGCCTACAAGCAAGTAGCAAAGGCTAAACTTGATCTAAACAAAAACCCCCAGTGTCTTGGCGGCGGCCAAAGGGTATATAACATGGGCTGGATGACCAACAAGGTGTTTGGGTCGTACTCCAACCCTAAGACACATCCCTAATGGACCCTAAGACGATACACAGCCCATCGGACTAAAATAAGGTGACGCAGCACCCTGGACATAAAGACCTCTCGACGGTAATTGAATAATTGCCGATGCTGCCGAACAGATATGGATGTGGAACTGATTCCATATGAAAGTAGACTTTATAAGCTTTCCAACAAGTCCTAAAGCGCCCGAATCCGACTCCGTATGCAACCGTGGTGATGGTCACAAGTTGGTGCCTTTCTGCAGTCCGAATCCAGCCATCGCGAATCCTTCTCCCTTTCGGTCTTCTCCTTGGTTCCTAATCAAAATAAGAGTGCACGTGTTTCCAAGATCTAAACAAGATGGACAGGAGCTCAAGAGGCAACTCACTTGATGATTAATTTTACGAGCATGAGCACGAGTAAGAGGACCAGCGATAGGTACTGGTGTCGGCGCGGATGCGTCGTCGGTGTTGATGTCCTCATCATCCTTCCCTTCTTGCATTTGAGTCGTCCTCGACTCAAGCTCATCTTCCTCACCCAAATATGGCTTTAAATCTGCAATGTTAAATGTGGGACTAACCCCAAAATCTCCTGGAAGATCAAGTTTATATGCATTCTCATTAATCCGTTATAATGCCCTAAATGGTCCATCAGTTCTAGGCATCAATTTAGACTTTCTCAATGCAGGAAACCTCTCCTTTCTCAAATACAACCAAACCAAATCTCCAGGTTCAAAATTTATTGCTTTTCGACCTTTATCACCAGCAAACTTATATTTAGCATTCATACGCTCTATGTTTTGTTTAGTTGTTTCATGTAGTTTCAACATTAATTCAGCTTGTTGTTTAGCATCAAAATTTAATTTTTCTGAAGTTGGCAAAGGCATTAAATCAATAGGAGCACGTGGTAACAAGCCATAAACAATCTCAAATGGACACATCTTTGTTGTAGAATGCATTGAATGATTATAAGCAAACTCAATATGAGGCAAACAATCTTCCCACATCTTAATATTTTTCTTTAAAACAGCCCTTAACATAGTTGATAAAGTTCTATTCACAACTTCAGTTTGACCATCAGTTTGGGGATGACAAGTGGTAGAAAATAAAAGTTTAGTCCCCAATTTAGCCCATAAAATTCTCCAAAAATGGCTAAGAAATTTAACATCTCGATCAGAAACAATTGTGTTTGGCACACCATGCAAACGAACAACTTCGCGAAAGAACAAATCAGCAATATGTGTGGCATCATCAGTTTTATGACAAGGTATAAAGTGTGCCATTTTTGAAAATCTATCGACAACCACAAAAACACTGTCACGGCCCTTCTAGTCCTTGGTAATCCCAACACAAAATCCATAGAAATATCTTCCCAAGGAGCATTAGGAACAGGTAGAGGCATATACAAACCATGTGCATTTAAGCGTGACTTAGCCTTTTGACATGTCATGCAGCGAGAGACAAATCTCTCCACATCTTTGGCCAAAAGAAATGATCAGCAAGGATGTCCTCCGTCTTCTTTGCTCCAAAATGTCCCATCAAACCACCTCCGTGTGCTTCCTGTAACAACAACAAACGAACGGAGCTAGCTGGAATGCATAGCTTGTTAGCTCTAAACACAAAGCCATCATTCACAACAAATTTATTCCACGCTTTTCCATCTTTACATTGCAGTAAGATATCCTTAAAATCATCATCATGCACATATTGTTCTTTAATTGTTTCCAAACCAAAGTTCTTATAGTCAAGTTGTGTCAACAAAGTATATCTCCTAGACAAAGCATCAGCAATGACATTATCTTTTCCTTTCTTGTGTTTAATTACATAAGGGAAAGATTCAATAAATTCAACCCACTTAGCATGTCTACGATTCAGTTTTCCTTGACTACGAATATGCTTCAACGATTCATGATCAGAATGTATAACAAATTCTTTAGGCCACAAATAATGCTGCCATGTTTCCAACGTTTGCACAAGTGCATACAATTCTTTGTCATAAGTAGAATAATTCAGCATAGGTCCACTTAGTTTCTCACTAAAATATGCAACGGGTTTTCCTTCTTGCAATAAAACACCACCCATTCCAATTCCACTAGCATCACATTCAAGTTCAAAAGTCTTATTAAAATTAGGAAGTTGGAGCAGAGGTGCATGTGTTAACTTATCTTTTAGCATGTGGAAAGAATGCTCTTGTGCTTTGCCCCAAGAAAAGGACACTCCCTTCTTTGTAAGTTCATGTAACGGTGCAGCAATGGTGCTGAAATCTTTCACAAATCGGCGATAGAAACCAGCAAGTCCTAGGAAACTCTGCACTTGTGTGATCGCCATGGGTACAGGCCATCCTTGTGTAGCCTCAATCTTGGATTTATCAACCTCAATTCCCTGTGGAGTAATAACATAGCCAAGAAACGCTACTCGATCGGTGCAAAAAGTGCACTTCTCAAGGTTACCAAATAAACGTGCATCACGTAGAGCATTAAAAACAGCACGCAAGTGATCAAGGTGTTCATCCATGGATTTGCTGTAAATTAGTATATCATCCAAGTAGACGACAACAAATTTCCCAATGAAAGCTCGGAAAACCTCATTCATTAATCTCATGAAAGTACTAGGTGCATTAGTTAACCCAAAAGGCATTACTAACCACTCATACAAACTGAACTTAGTTTTGAAAGCCGTTTTCCATTCATCTCCCAATTTCATACGAATCTGGTGGTACCCACTACGCAAATCAACTTTTGAAAACAGAACAGCACCACTCAATTCATCAAGCATATCATCTAATCGCAAAATAGGGTGTCGATATCGAATGGTGATATTATTAATAGCCCTACAATCAACACACATACGCCAGGTTCCATCTTTCTTAGGCACTAAAATTACTAGAACAGCACAAGGACTAAGAGATTCACGCACATAACCTTTGTCTAGTAGTTCTTGCACTTGTCGCTAAATTTCCTTTGTTTCTTCTGGATTTGTCCTGTATGGCGCACGGTTTGGCAAAGATGCACTAGGAATAAGATCAATTTGGTGCTCAATCCCGCGTATTGGTGGCAGCCCCGCTGGTATCTCACTTGGAAACACATCAGAATACTCCTACAAAATGTTAGCAATAGCAGGAGGCAAAGAACGTTGCATATCCTCATTTGAAATCAAAGCATCCTTGCATACCAAAGCATAAGCAACAGAGGTGGATGCATTGAACTCATTAATATCAGATTTTGTGGTAAGCATACATCGTCCTTTCAATTTTATCTCATCTTTGTCTTCAATTACAGATTTGTCATTTTTATTGCTCTCGCTCTTGGATTTAGCAGCCCTAGCAACATCAGTTTGCATAATAGCTTCAGGAGACATAGGATGCAACACAATTTTTCGATCTTGGTATAGAAAAGAATATTGATTTGATCTACCGTGATGCATAGAATCCCTATCAAATTGCCAAGGTCTACCTAGCAGAATATTGCAAGCTTGCATAGGCACAACATCACATTCAACAATATCTTTATATGTCCCGATGGCAAAATTGATTCGCACAAGTCTAGTTACCTTGGCCTTACCATTTGTTGTTCAGCCATTGGATGTAGTAGGGATGCGGGTGTGGTTTGGTGGTGAGTGCAAGCTTCGTACCATGTCGTCTTGCTTGCTTGCCAAGTCATTGCAGCTACCCCATCAATGATCATGCGGCACGAACGGTCTTTGATGACACACTTTGTTTGAAATAAGGTGTGTCGCTGATTTTGCTCTGCCTTCTCCATTTGTGCACTAAGCACTCATTTGTCACGATCAAGCTCTCATAGTGGTCCGCGTCATCCGCATTAACATGTTCTTCTATTTGTTCTTCACTACCGCATGGTCACCGCAAGCAATGCAAGTGTATCTTCATCAAAATCACTAGCAGATAAACACTCACCATCATCTTTGACAATCATGACACGCTTGTTTGGATAGTCACGCATCACACGCCCATATCCCAGCACCGGTGACATTGTATGTTGCTTGTTCTACCCGTCGATGCCACGGATGAAGTACTTGCACCAGGCTTTTTGTATTGTCTTCGCAACTGAATTTATGGGAGCAACTCGAGTCTTGTCTTTGGATGATGGCGTAGGAGTACGTGGAGATGGAGTTGTAGCCATGCGTTCTTTGCCATGAGCTAGCTTTCCCTGTAGAAGCATTAGTCCTTGCGCTAGCACGTCGTCCCTGCACTTCCCTTTCAGCTTTACAAGCAAGATGAAACAAACGGTTTACGCTATTGTATTCTTTATAAGCGAGGATGTCCTGAATTTCCCGATTTAACCCGCCCAAAAATCTAGCCATAGCAGGTTCCTCATCCTCCTCTAAATTACAACGCAACATACCCGTTTGTAATTCACGATAATATTCTTCTACACTTTTAGTACCTTGTCTCAATTGCTGCAACTTATTTATCATATCACGAGCATAATAAGATGGAACAAATTTAGCTCTCATGGCTCGTTTCAGCGCATCCCAAGTTTTAGGTAGTTTATTAGGATTTTTCTTGCCATATTCTATCCACCAAATA
The DNA here is from genome assembly GCA_904845875.1 of Miscanthus lutarioriparius. Classification (NCBI taxonomy): domain Eukaryota; kingdom Viridiplantae; phylum Streptophyta; class Magnoliopsida; order Poales; family Poaceae; genus Miscanthus; species Miscanthus lutarioriparius. The sequence goes on along the minus strand of CAJGYO010000002.1, from coordinate 69,991,350 downwards.
GAAGCAAAATCTATAAACTCACTAGTAGCAGCCCTAACATGTGTAGTCTCAGGAAAGTCATGGCATGCAAACTTTTGATCAATAGCAATCTCCCAAGTAATATATGCATCGAGGTCATATTTACCATCAAAAGGAGGTATCTTAAATTTAATCTTCTTGAAGGCATTGTCATTATTGTGTACCTCGCATTGATGGTTGCCACCCATACCTCTACGGTTGTGGCGTGAGCGACAACATTCACGAAAGTGTCTCGATCATCATGTTCAAGATCACCCGAGTGTAGTCAACGTCATCACCCCCATCCTCGTGACCTGCCTCCTTTTCTTCTTTATACTTCTCTTTATCATCATTGTGCAAGGCATCATAACGCCTTAGAAGAGCGACAAGGCTTTTGTCCACACTAGCAGCAGATTCCTCCAAACTTGCGAGCTTTTTATTGGTGGCAATCTGCGTTGCCTCCAACCGCTTAAGCTTTTCATTTGTCACCGCAAGTCGCTATCAAGGCCCTCGTTGTGCAGCTTCACTTTCCTTTCAAAATGTTGGATGATGCCCTTAGTGCGAGGTGAATGTGGAATAGTTTTATCATCACCGACCTTGTCATGGTTCAAAGGCAAAGACAACACGAAAACAAGTGAAGAGATAAAAGCCCTACAACTATTAGGAAGTAGCTACTGACAAGTCGCTTCGCTCTCAACTTGTTACACAAGTTCTTACCAATTCTTACTTTGCTCGACAAGAGGGGTCGCCTACCAACAAGTTTGCAAGCAATGGATGAAGTGTATCGGTGTCGCATGACACAAGACACATCAAAGTTTGTAAAATATGTGGAGCTATAGGTGGGCTAAAAACAAAGGAACAACTAGCACCACGTTAGTTATAAAAAGCAAGCTGAATAATCGTTCAACCGGTGATCTTTGTCTTTGGTCCTAGCCTAGATCATGCTAAAGACACGAGCCTGGACACAAACGAAGGCACAACGCACCACCTGAAGCGAACGAACAATCACAAAACAGCCCCTTTTTTTTCTTTCTTTCTTTTTCTTTTGGTTTTTTTTCTTTTTCCTTTTTTTCTTTCTTTTTTTTTGCAGGGGACACTCAAAACTGATTATATGAATAGAGAGATGACAAATGAGCAACTCACCACTCACACTTTTTCTAAAAGTGTAGGGGTATAAAGGTAATTAAAAGATCACTCGAAGTATGGTATGACTTGAGTCGTTCGGTCAGCAACTCAAACTTGGACTTGCACACAGCAAACAACTTAGATTCGGAAATAACTAGATCACCGAAACCTACTCAGATTCGGAAACAATGAATCACTAAAATCTACTTAGATTCGGAATATGGTATGACTTAAGTGGTTCGGACAGCCACTCAAACGTTCACGGTTGTGACTAGAACGTGACAAGAACTCGAAACTCTAAAGGACTAAAACTAAGACCAGCAACTTGACACAACCGATGCAACCGATGACTCAACAAGCCCTAACTAGGTAGCACTAGCCACGGCCCAAAGGTTTATAGGATTGCAGGAAACTAATCTACTATTTTTTTTGGCTTTTACGGATCAGAGGAAAAATTAAAACAGCAAAAAGAATTGCAAGTCTCTCACCGATAAACCTTGCTCGATACAATTGATAAAAACCCGCTAGGGTTTGTGGACGATCTTCGATGAGAGGCGTGAGTTAACTCGATTTGGTGGATGGAGATGACGTTCACGGCCCGACTACTGACCTTCCAAGCGCACCTTAGCAACCGATACACCACCTCCAAAGGCCGTCACGATCTTGTGGGCGCGACAACCAGACCACTAGGACTCCCGTCCCGCAAGCAATCGAAGAACTAGCAAGAACAAGGAAACAAGCACTGAATTTGCAAGATGAAATTGAAAACCTCAAACTGAATCTTATTATGAGTGGGGATCCGAAGACAAGGAGACAGGCGGATGGATCAGCACGCGCGCCTACAAGCAAGTAGCAAAGGCTAAACTTGATCTAAACAAAACCCCCCCAGTGTCTTGGCGGCGGCCAAAGGGTATATAACATGGGGTGGACGACCAACAAGGTGTTTGGGTCATACTTCAACCCTAAGACACGTCCCTAATGGACCCTAAGACGATACACAGCCCATCGAACTAAAATAAGGTGACGCAGCACCCTAGACATAAAGACCTCTCGACAGTAATTGAATAATTGCCGATGCTGCCGAATAGATATGGACGTGGAACTGGTTCCATATGAAAGTAGACTTGATAAGCTTTCCAACAAGTCCTAAAGCGCCCGAATCTGACTCCGTATGCAACCGTGGTGATGGTCACAAGTTGGTGCCTTTCTGTAGTCCGAATCCAGCCATCGCGAATCCTTCTCCCTTTTGGTCTTCTCCTTGGTTCCTAATCAAAACAAGAGTGCACGCGTTTCCAAGATCTAAACAAGATGGACAGGAGCTCAAGAGGCAACTCACTTGATGATTAATTTTACGAGCACGAGCATGAGTAAGAGGACCAGCGATAGGTACTGGTGTCGGCGCGGATGCGTCGTCGGTGTTGATGTCCTCATCACCATCACTATCAAAAGAGTCAATGTACAAGCCCGACGAATAGCTAAGTCCTTATGCCTTTGAGTTCATCACTATTCATTTCTCATGCCTCAAATGGCTTCTAAGGAAGAGACGTGCCCATTCCATGCAAATTGAACTGCTTTTGGGGTTCATACCTTCTCATCTAGGCCTCATGGTCGGGGAGCGGAGCCACCCTGTCCTCCTCTCCATGACCACTTCTCTTCTTCTTAGATCCAACTTCTAGTGTTCATGGCGACGATGAAGCACGACGCTTCCCTCCGAGTGAGTCTAGCTTCCTTCTTTGGATCGTCTCTGCCATGAAGGTGGAATGATTTTAGCATGGCCCCAGCCATGGCTCTAGATTGAGGGAGTCACATGGTTGGGGCCTTCTGTGGGGCATCAACATGGCCTCTTGAGCTGGGGCCTTCTACGGGCGATGGCTAACCTACCCTCTTGAGCTGCTCCCATAGCCTCGTTAGTGAGGGCTCGAGCAGCTGAGGTCAGGCCAATCTCCAAGCTGCAGCTGGGAGATCTCTATGTCTTCTCAGTGCGCTCTGACCCTTCCGCGGATGGTTCACCAGGCCTGGTGCTTAGGTCCCTTGACCTCCTCCTTCAGTCTCTCTAAAGGCCATCCTATCGGGGGATAGTCGGGGCACTTGCATGGTCGATCACTAGCGGGCCCTCCTCGGTGCCCAATTGCAATGTCGGCACTCAGCATCCCCAAGCAGCTTTTGCCACCATGCATTGTAATTGGGTCATTCCCAATTAATGAAATGAAATTACTTTCGTTTGTAATCTCACTGCTCGTGAGTCAAGCCTGGAGACTTAGCTCCCTTGTTGGGATGGGCTATTACGATGATGGCCTCGGTGGCCAAGATCGCCGCCCCATGCTACTAGCGGGTAAGTTCGTGAGAACCCCGGGTTTATGGTCGTTTCGTGCCCTGATCATGTCCCCAGAGGGGAGATCCTCGGCTTCCCAACCGAGCCGCTCGTATAATTCCTAAGCCCGTCTATCAGTGCTCGAGGGCTCGTTGCCTCCCTTGGTGGGTCACCACGAGCGGCTCTAGGTCGATACTCAGACCTCGCGCGATGATCGGCCGGGTTTGCTTCTAGGCAACCGGCTAAGGCCTCTGGTGCCCGACCATCTAGGTCCCTCGAACTTTAGATGCCTCAGGTGGCTTTGAAGCCCATTGGGCCGGCCTTAGAACCTTTAGTGATGCCCCATCTAAGGGGTACCATATAGGCATGCGGCTAGGAGACGCGATCCGATGAAGGATCAAGAGATAGAGATAGCTGCAAACGAACAATATGAACACAAGAGAATGGATAGGAACATAGCTAGTAACACGGCGACCGGGGCTATTCTGTTAGCGCCTTGCTGACCTCTCGCCTGCTTTTCTTACTCCATCCATCCATCCTTGCCTCGCTCGAGGGCCCTGTGCTGCGGTTCACCTTCATAGAGGGCAATAGGTAGTTAGCTCAGTCGATCCTTTGGCATAGCCGAGCCACTACTGGGGACGCTTGGAGTTAAGGAGACAACAGTGAAGTCAAGCGATGCAACAAGGTTGGGAGGATGGGACTTATCTTGGTTTTTGTTGTTGGAGAGGTGGGTCAGTGAAGGAGGTCAGCAGGCGAGTTGTGGCTCAGGAGATGACACTTCTGGTTGGATGGCTCGGTAATGGCCTTCCCTCATGGGGAAAGGTTAGAACTCACCTCGATCGGGTTGACCCCTTCTGGGGGGCTGAGCGCCTGGATGGAGGGGCTAGCTGAGCCATCACTGTCACCCAGAGTCTTGGCCGCCTCACCGATGCTTGGTCAGTCAAGCACCGCTATCGCCTTGGCTGCTCCCTCTGCCAGTGCCCTTCCTGTGTCATGGCTAGGGCCGTCAGGAGCACAAGGGGTGATGAGCGTGGCCACATGGGCGACACAGTCTTGCTTGCAGTAGTAGGCTTGCTTGAAGCAGCACTCGATGATGATGACCCCCTTCGGGCCAGGCATCTTGAGCTTTAGGTCGGTGTAGTTGGAGACGACCATGAACTTGACAAAGCACAGTCGATCGAGGAGGGTGTAGTAGACGCCGGGGAAGTCAACGACCTTGAAGGTGAGTGGCTCATTGTAGAAGTTGTCTAGCTGGCCGAAGGTGACATTGAGCCAGATGCGCTCGAGGGGCACAGCTTCCTTTCCTATGATGATCCCATAGAACGTCGCCTTGCTGGGGCATAGGTTGCTCCATGGGGTGCCCATCCTATCGAGGGTGCTGGCATAGAGTATGTTGAGGCCGCTACCACCATCCATCTACACCTTGGTGAGGTGCGTGGTGCCCACGATTAGGCTGACCATGAGTGGATAGCACCCTGGGTGAGGGACGCGATCAGGGTGATCCTCCTAGTCGAAGGTGATGGCCATCTAGGACCATTGGAGCTATGTCAACGTTTGTATTTCTTAACGCACGCAAAAAGGATCCGCAAGTGCACGAAATTACCATTGTAGCTTTCACCGAAAGTATTCAGGGTATTGTATTTCCATAGGGAATGGAGGTATTTCTTTTGGCTAATTCATCCAAGGACAACACAAGGGTTAAAGTTGGAAAGGGTAGAGATGGATTCCTATGGCCTTTGGGTCTAAGGACAGATAAACTCTACATTTACTTGCTCACTTCAGGCACCAGAGTGCACCTGGTCTGCCAAGCGATACCAGCATATGGCTCTACGCTGTATCCGAACATGAGGGATTACGAAGGATGGATAGGGCTATCACCACCTGTTGCCTACCCCTCAACTGAAGGATATGAGGAAAACGAAGGTAGCTTCTAGCCTAGACACCATGTCTACGCTATCGACTACTACTCTAGCATTCGCGTAGGGTTATTCATCTTTATCAGGGCCCTCTACTATTGTATCCACCATGGGGACGAATGATGAACCCACAAACAAGGAAGAATAGAGCTTAACTATTCAAAGGACTTAATGCCACAAGAACCACGAACACTCACTTTAGCGAAAAGCTCCATTGAGGCACAAGTGTTCGTCGAGGTACAAAATCGGGGAGACACCGACAAGTCTGGCTCTTACCCATACTCTCCCTCACATCTCTCCCGAGCTAAGTCTACTAGCTATGGCCTAAGCCTTGGAGTGTAGCTCTTGTGGTGTTGCTCTTCCTTGAGGTGTTGTTATGAGGGAGGAGCTCTACCCCTCCTTTTATAGCCCAAGTAGGATGGTTTGGCAGGAGATAAATTAGGTAACCATGCTCAACCGCCTCTTCATGGCATTGATGAACCGCCAAAGCGAGGTAGGGCCAAGCAGAGCTAGGGGCGCTGGGCCAGCACGTTCGCCATAGCCTTCGCCTAGTCAGTTCCTGAGTGGACCTAGGTTGCGTCTATGCCAGTGCTTAGCCTAGGTTTGGTGGCTGAGTGGGCCTTTTGCTTTTTTCTTCCTTTGTTTGCTTGGGCCAAAATGAAGAATTGATGTTTCTTTCTTTCCTTTTGGCCCAACTTTGTATGTTTTCATGCTTTATCCTGCAAAACATTATAAACACCAAAACTTGTGGAAATGATTAGTTTTAAGTCCTATTTCTAGGTTTGGTGTTGTTTTTAGTAAATTTCATATAAATGTTGGCAGTATATGTGTCGGTGTTTCGAACAAACACCGGCGAGTAAATTTGTAATTGATGCACATTAGGCCTGGATGGTGCGCTAAAGGACACAAGGGTTATCTTTGGTTGAAATTTGAATGTCCCTACGTCCGATCATTCTTTGCTCGTGTTATTAGCACTGAATGAGGTTAGTAGTAGGGGTACAAGCGGTTGGGAGAGGAGAGATCCCAAGTCCCACGATGGAGTGATTGGAAGGGCGCCAAGAGCTCCGTTTGGCGCTGGCCGTGTGGTGTGTGTGTGTGTGCTAACCTGTTTCGAATCGGTCCCTTAGTGGGGAGCCCCGCCTCCTTTTATAGATCAAGGGAAGTAGGGTTTTTATAGGCGGGAAGAAGAAAACACTAAGAGCATAGAAGGTCCTTCGAGGAACCCGGTCCTTCCTTCTTCCCCACTTTGATCGCCCATCATGGCGGATCGTGTCAGGATTGAGGCGATTGTGGACCGTTGTGGGCCACGCCACGGACACTGTTTAGCAAGTGGGTACGTCCCATCCCGCCCCTGCGGGTGGTGTGTCAGACAGGATTTGCCAAGCCCCGACCCGTGGGAAAGTGGAGGCACTGATGATTGTTGGTTTGCCCTTGGAGCGTAGTGGTTGTCGTATATCTCTGCGTCGGGTTCTTCGTCTAGAGGTCGAGGCGGTGCCTACAACATTGAGGATGGAGAGCGGTAGCGCCCGCAACATTCGAGGCTCGCCACGCGCCGGGGGGTCAAGCTTCGCTGGTCACATCCTGACGGTACTTCCCTGCAGGGGTGCAGGGCATGGCGTCTAACGCTGCGGTTGACCCGAATGTCTTGTCTTACCTTGCAATCGTCATCATGAGGGTACAGGGCGCGGTTCGTCAGGTGAGACTGGGCCAGCCTCTGGATATCGGGCGAGGCGAGATTCGTCATTGGCCGTTCGGATGAGGTAAAAACCTAGTTTTTACCCACCGGGCGAAGCGGAGTTGTCCCCCGGCCGTCGAACGGGGCCAAGCCCAGCCCTCGGGGGTTGAGCGAGGCGGTGCGCATCCCCTGGGGGTCGGGTGAAGCCGAGCCCAGCCGTCGGGCGAGGCGGAGTCGCCCTCCAGCCATCGGGCGAGGCGGAGTCATCCCTCGGCGGGTCGGGTGAAGCCAAGCCCCGCCGTCAGGCGAGGCGGAGTCGCCCTCCAGCCGTCGGGCGAGGCGGAGTCGCCCTCCAGCCGTCGGGCGAGGCGGAGTCGCCCTCCAGCCGTTGGGTGAGGCGGGGTCGCCCTTCAACCGTCGGGCGAGGTAGAGCGGGTCCCAAGGGCACATGGGCGCTCGGGCGAGGCGGAACAGGACTTCCATTTGGTCGGGCAAGAGATGTAACCGCACTTTCGAGAGTCCTTACTGTTCGATGGTTCATTGATTCCTCCTCTTCGGGGTACCCCGGTATTAGGTCCCCGATAGTAGTCCCCGAGCCCTTGGGTGATTCGGGTTGAATCATCCGGGGGGTTTCTTCGATCTCGTCGGAGTTACTTTTCCAGAGGGTGCGTGCGAGCGCAACCGGTGGGTGTAGTCCCCGAGCCCTTGCGTGGGCCCTCCGCGGGTAAGATCGTAAGATTTAGGTTTTCTTGTTAGCTAGATTGTGGCATCCCATTTGCGGGGATTTTATTCAAGACTTGCCTAACTGGGGCTTGACCACGGATCGGAACCTCAGTAATGCTTACGCCCTTGATTTTGGGTCGTTCGCGGACCCGTCCTTGGTTGGGCCGGCCGCCGAGCCTCGGGGCCCTAGGCGGGCCAAAGAGAGAGAACAAATCTTTATGACCCGTGCTTCCCCGGGTGGGAAGAGAGTCCGGATTCGCCTTGGGAAGTCGAGCCATCCGCCATGGTTTATGGTGGGAGAAGATAGGAACTGTGGGCGCGTGTCCCGCGGCATGACGGGACGGCGCGCGTGGCAGGTCCAGAGATCGAGGCGGGCGGTTGCCCTTCTCGCACCCGTCGCCCCTATAAAAACCACGGGGTTCGCCCCGGGGTCCTGTACCCCGCCTTCTCATCTTTGCGTCTGGGATCTCCATCGCTAGTTCGCCTTCAGCCTCCTGCTCCCCCTCCGCCGCCGTCGAGCTCGAGCCCCCCTTTCTCCCAATCGCCTCGATGGAGTTGTGGGGTAAATCCGGCATCACCCCTCGATGTTTGGAGGGCCTTGTCCGCCGCGGCCTTCTCCGTTCGCTGTCCGCCATCCAGGAGTGGCTGCTGCCTGTTGACGAGGCTGAGCCGGCGCCACCCGAAGGGTATGTTGTGTCTTTCGCCGTTTTCCATGAGCGGGGTTTTGCCATACCTGCGCATAGATTCCTTCGGGGGCTGTTGGATTATTATGATGTGGAGCTGCAGCATCTAACTCCCAATGGGGTTCAACATATGGCGGCGTTTGTTGCCCTGTGCGAGGGTTTCCTAGGGATCGATCCCCACTTTGATTTGTGATGATACTTCTTCACCATCAGTTTATCGAAGAGGCGGGTCGGGGGGAAGGAGGTGAATGTGCCGATGGGATGTGCCAGCATTCATCTGCACCATACCCGGTCGAGGGATTACCCGCTCATGCGTGTGGCGACCTTGAACAAGGGATGGCACTCGTAGTGGTTTTACGTCAGGGATGACCCGAGTGCTACCCTGCCTAAGTACACCGGGTGCTTGATCGAAGAGGCTCCGGAGTCGTGGACTTGGGGCGTCCAGGTTAAAGACAAGAAGCACCTTGCCGACCTTCTTGCCGGTCTCCAAGCTCTGAAGGAACAGGGTGTAAAGGGGGCGGGGATCATTGGCGCCTACCACGCGAGGAGGGTGGCGCCGCTAATGGCGCGCGCGCTTCCCCTGTATTGGATGATGCCCGGGATGTCGTTCGAGGGGACGATACTTGTCGACGAGGCGCTCCCTTATTATGAAGTGGCGCAGCGCGTTAAGGAGGCGATGGAGCCGACGAAGGATTCTTCTGGTGACGTCCTAGACATTGTGTATCCGATGCCCGGTCATCCCCTAATGCGGCCGGAACCTGGGTTCTTTGAATTTGTAAGCCTTATCTCCCCGTGACTTTCCTTTTTCCTGAATCTCCCTAGTTCTGATATTTGTTTTTGTGATGTTGGGACCAACCGAGGAGGCTAGCCTTTAAAGAAAGTATGGTTCCGCTGCCGAAGAATAAGGCCCTGGCGGCGGGGAATCACCTCGCGGCTGAACTGGATAAGAAGACAAGGGAGCAGAAGAAGAAGGAGATGCGACGGAAGCAAGAAGCACGGGATTGAGGGGAAGACGTGAGCAGCGATGATGATGATGATGACGACGACGACGGCGAGGTAGCCGTTGGCATGGATTGGGACATCCTGGAGGATGAGGGCACGCTGACAGATGCCCACCCGTCCACGCAGGGACCCTTCGCGTTCCACGCAGAGGGAAGCGAGTTGGTGGAAGCCGGGGAGTCCGCCGCTTCGCATGGCGTTCTAGGCGAGGATCGGTGGACGGAGGAAGGCGGGCCTGCCGCCGCTGACCCTGTGGTGATGGTGGAGAGGATTGGCTCTGGTGCCGTGCCCCCTGCGGTAAGGGAGACGAGGCCCCCTGCCTCGGAGCAGGGGGCAGGCTCGAAAAGGCCCCGTCTAGACGAGTTGGGGCAAGGTCCTAGGGGTTCATCCCCAAAGCGCTCCCGACAGCCGAAGGCGTCCACGTAAGCTGCTGATTCCCCTGTTTTTTCATCCTTTTACCTTTCTATTTTGACCTGACGCCTCTTACCTTTGTGTAGGTTTTTGCGGATGGGCCACTCCCTGGGGCTAGCGCCCAAGAAGAGTCTCACCATTCAGGTGGGACGGATGGTGCTGCCCGACGTCGCCCCTGTTTTGGGTAGGGACGGCGCCGATTCGAGGCCGTGCTGGCTGATCCGACGGTGCCTGTGGTGGAGCCTGCGCCCTCGGCGGTTGTCGAGCTGGCGGTTTCTTCCAAGACGGGCGTGGTACAGCCGGCCATGGGCCCAACGCCGCCGGCAGAGGTGGTGTTGGGGGGAGGAGCAGAGCTCGCGCCCCCGGAGATCCAAGTGGAGATGGCCACGACCACTCCAAGCCCGGTGGGGCTGGACGTTGCCGAGTTGGCATCCGAGGGGATGGAGTAGTCGGTGCCACCGATGGCCCCGGTAGTAGTGGATGGGCGGGCCGGATAGAGGTGGACACCGCCGGAGGGTCGTCGGGCGTCGTGGTGATGGCACATAGGACCAGGAGGGAGCCGCCCCCGGCCCCCTTGTCGGGAGGCGTGCGCTCCCCTACGCGGGGGGAGCCACCGCTCCAGTGGATGTCCCCTCGGGATCCCTCGTCGGTTGCCCTCTCGCTTGATGATCATGCCGAGAGCATGGAGCAGGAGAGCCTTGACTTCGGGATCTCGAGCATGATGGAGGCTCTGAACTATGCCGAAGAAGTCCTGCGCGGGGTCTTTGTTCCCACGACCCGGGTATCGTCTTGATCTTCCTCGTTGTTTTCTTCTTTCTTCATATGTTTTTGTGTTTTTTGAACTTCTGATATTGGTTTCCTTTTGCAGATTATCGCTGCTCGTAGCCGGGATAAATCCCATTTCCTCCGTGAGAAAAAGGTGGAGTGGGACCGCCTTAGCGAAGAGGCCCGGCTGCGAGCAGATATGGCCGTGTAGCTTGCTGTTGCCTAGGAGCGGGAGGCCGAGGCATGTTGGGATGCGGAGGAGATTCACGGGATGTTCGAGGACCTGAAGGCGAGGTCGAAGCTTGAAGAGGAAGAAGCCGCCATAATTCTGAAGGAGCGGGACGAGCTGCTCGAGAAGGATGCTCAGGCCAGTAGGCGGGCTGTCGAGGCCCAGAATGAGCTGGAGACAGAGTGGAACCTCAGGCGGAAGGCCGAGAGCGAGGCCGTGGCCCTTTAGAAGAAGGTGGACGAGGACGCTGTGCTGATCGATCGTTTGCGTGGGGAGCGGGATGAGGCGCGTCAGTCCGAGGAGAGATTTCACTCAGAGGGCAGCGTGGCTCGCGAGGAGCGTGACCGGGTCATCAGGGAGCGCGACGAGGCACGCCGGGTGGCGGACTCCCTTCGTGTGGATCTCGAAACCGCGATGACCCAGAAGCAGGCTGCCGAGAATGTCTCCGCCGGACTAAAAAGGGAGCTCGCCCAGGTGCGAGGGGTGCTTTAGGCTAAAAGCGACGGGCACGACCTTCTACAGATCGCCGTTGGGGAAGTCCTTGATGCCCTGTAGGTGGTGGAGCCGGTGGAGACCAGCCCGCTCGTGGCCCGTGTTGCGGGTATCACGGCACGAGTGAGCCAACTTGAGGAAAATGCTTTTTGCGCCGGGATCACCCAAGCCTTTACCATCGCCCATTCTCATTATCATAAGGAGATTAACCTGAAGGTGATGAGCAAAGGCTTTGCGCTTTGTTTATGAAGATCTGAAAGTGGGACGAGATGGAGAAAAGCGGTGGCGCCTTTTTTGCTTGGGGACTGGCGGGATGATTGAAAGGGATGGCTCTTCCTTCGCGGAAGTAGTTAGTTAAATAAATTTGATGAGTAGTTATATGTAATATGCGAACTTAATGTCGGTACTGTCGTGTTCGGAAATAGTTTTATGATTTTGCTTCGTGATTTTGTTTTGTTTGATCTTACCTTCTTTCCTTTTGGCAAAAAAGAGACTTATTTGGTAAGAGAGAGGAGGTATTATTCTTTACCTTTACCAGCCCCCGAGTGAGATCTGACCCCTTGTTTTTGTGGGGGTCGGATGTTACTGGAGACGGGCCGGCTCGTTTTGTGGTGTTCGTTCCGCCCATCTTTCTTCACGTTTGGAGGGATTGGGGCGGCGTTATTTGCCTCGGTGGCTCGAATGACGTGCCCGATGAGCTTACTAACGGGGGTGTTCGGACGAAAAAACCTGGTCCATTTGCTTGCGGCAAAGCCCCAAGGGGTTTCGTTACCCTTGGCCTGCCTTCCAGCAGATTCCTCCTCTCGTGGGGATCCTATGGGCTCGGCGGGGGTTTGGGTCAAACTTTTAGAAGGTTGAGATGACCTGTCGCCTTTAATGCGGGATGGGCGAAGGCCGTTTGAGGCTCATCTACATTTTCTCCCCGGCTCTTGTTTGACGTGAGGTAGCCTCGAGCCCCCAGCGGGCGGCCTCACGAACCTCGGTCTCTCGATGTCGGATCGAGCGGCTTGAGTCCCCGAGAGCCTGTTGGCTAGTCCGATAGGGGTCGGCCATGTTTCGTGTGTTACCCCATCCTCGGTTTTCATAGCCGGAGGGGTTGAGTTGATGACACTTGCCTCGACGGCTCGAGTGTCACGCTCAATGAGCTCGCTAACGGGTACGTTCATGTGAAATCCGGGTCCATCATTTGCTGATGGGGTCGGTAGAGCCTGCTGGTGGCATTTCACTTTTTTCCAACCCGCCTCCCGGCAGATGCCTGAGCCGTTTTGATGGGCTCAGGGGGCCCGTTGGCCTCTCCTTGGTGGAGATTCTGTGGGTTTGGCTCGGGGTTAGATTCGAACGAGAAAAGGTCGAGACGCCCCTGTCCGCTTCTGAGCGGGGTCGGGCGGGGCCGCTGGGGCTCGTCTCAGTTATTTCTCCCTGGCTCTTGTTTGATGCGAGGCGGCCTCGAGCCCTTCGCGGGCCGGCCTATGAACCTCGATCGTTCGTTGCATGAGTTTAATATCCTACGCGACATGAAGTGTTGCGATGCAGTGTTTGCATGAGTTTAATATCTGATAAATTTGAAACAAAAACAGGGTTTGTTAATGTTACCTCGGTGGTGTGAGCGACGGGAAGCTCCTATCAGATGTGTCCGTGTGGTTTCGAGTTCGTTGTTTACGACGGGGTTGGCGTGACCTGCACGAGCATCGTAATTTTTGTTTCTGTCTCTCCACGATTGACTTAGTCATCCTGACAGACTCTCCGCGAAGGAGGCTCTGCAGGGGGACCCCTCCAAACCCCTCTCGGGAAGGTGAGAGCCGAGGCTAGTGGTGCGGGGAACTATGAGTTCGATTTATGCTGGTGAACAAAAAAACACCGTAGCCGTCGAGGCGTGGGGTCTGATGGTTCGTCCAGTTGTTTTCAAAGTTTTTATACCCACACACCATGTTCCTGGTTTTTAGTTGCAATAAGGGGTCGGGCAAAAGAGAGTGTCTAAACAAATAGACGCCTTCGACAGCCCCCCGAGTAATGTCCGTGCCCAGGCCGTTGCTGGGGTCGGTGGCTCGGTGAAGAAATTATTGCTTAAAGTAAGTAAGCAGAGGTACTTATCTTTCAGCGGTCGTTTCTCCGTTGTGATACCTGGGCCGTCCGATCGGCCTATGAGGCCTGCTAGGCTCCCTCTGGACGGAGGTTTCGTTGTTGGGTCGTCTCATGGTCCTGCCTGGGGGAATGGAGAGTCGCTTGTGCGGGTGCGCCCCGGTCCTCGCGCCCGGTGGGTGGTGGTGGGCCATGCCCGCTTGGTCAGGCGGCGTCTCATTAATTGCGCGGCATCCCGACGCGTCCCATCGGGTTCCTGTCTGCATTGATTTGCCACCTGTATTGAATAGGGGGGAAGGCAGAGAGTTTTTCGGTCCCGCCTTTCGCCTTTCCTTATCTGTTGGTCCTCTTCCTTAAATAGGGAGAGGGAGGGGTGTTCTCGTCCGCTTCTCATTCTACCCCTGAGCCGCTACCTCTTCTCCCTTTTCTTCTCCACCGAATACGCTCGTGCGTCGTGGCGGATCCTGGGTGAGAGAGGGGGTAATGCTAGAGGGAGATACTCACAGTTTTGTCGGTGAGTCATGAGCGTGATGTCGAGCTGGAGGTCATCCAACGTAGATGAGATGGTGCGGGCCGCCTTCGTCGAGGAGAGGTTGCCGCCGCCACCGAAGGAGGGGGAGCGCCGGAGGGTGTCGAGCGTTGTTGACCTTGCCGTGGTTCGTTGTGGCCTTCCTCCGGCTGGGGGCGCCCCTCGTTCAGGGGCCGTTGTCGGTGTTGTGGCTGATGACGATGGCGTAGTCCCCAGGTGCCTTGGTGGAGGGACACCACAGTCGTCGATCGTGATGCTCGACGTTGTAGATGACGGCGTCCTCGAGGATCCTGTGGCGTGGTAGGACATCGCCGATGGAGAGCACGGCGCGGCGGCCGCAGTAGACGTACTGGCCCGTGTACACGTCCTCGACGGCGACGAAGAGCTCCTTCTGGTGCTTTGTGCCTAACGAGATTGGCACGGAGACCGTAGTAGTAGTCATAGTCGATTTGTACTAGTTTGTATCAGCCCCTGAGTGAGGTCGGACCCTTTATGTTTTGGGGGTCGGACGTCACTTAAAGTTCAGGGATTTTGTAAAGATAGAAGACTGATAAGGAAAAGTATGCGTTTATTTAGGGGTAAAAGCGACGTAGCTGTTCAATGTTCTAGGCGTTGGTGAAGACCTTGCCGTCGATGGTTTTCAGCTTGTAGGCGCCTGGCCGGAGTGTTTCCGCGATGACATACGGCCCTTCCCAGGGTGGGGAGAGCTTGTGGCGGTCCTTGTTGCTCTGTACGAGGCAGAGGACAAGGTCCCCGACGTTGAAGGCTCGGTCCCATACCCGTCGTTCGTGGTACCATCGCAACGCCTGCTGGTACTTGGCCGAATGGAGGAGGGCGGTGTCGCGGGCTTCGTCCAGCTGGTCCATGGCGTCTTGGTGGGATGCCTTGGCTCCTTCTTCGTTGTATGCTTTGACCCTTGGTGCTCCGTAGTCAAGGTCCGTCGGGAGGATAGCCTCGGTACCGTAGACCATAAAAAAGGGCGTGTAGCCGGTGGCCCGGCCGGGAGTTGTTCTCAGGCTCCAGAGCACAGCGGGGAGCTCGGTGACCCATCGTGCGCCGAATTTGTTCAACCAGTTGAAGATCCAGGGTTTGAGGCCCTGTAGGAGCATGCCGTTAGCGCGCTCGACTTGCCCGTTCGTCCGGGGGTGTGCGATGGCTGCCCAATCGATCTAGATGTGTTGCTCATCGTAGAATCGAATGAATTTCCTGCCGGTGAATTGCGTGCCGTTGTCCGTGATGATGGAGTTTGGTATTCCAAAACAATGGATGATGTCGAGGAAGAACAGCATGGCTTGCTCGGATTTGATCGTAGAGATCGGCCGAGCTTCGATCCATTTGGTGAACTTGTCTATGGTGACAAGTAGGTGGGTGAAGCCCCCGGGTGCCTTTTTAAGAGGTCCAACTAGATCGAGCCCCCAGACCGCGAAGGGCCACGTGATGGGGATCATCTGGAGTGCCTGGGCCGGGAGGTGAGTCTGCCGAGCGTAGTACTGGCACCCTTCACAGGTGCGTACGATTTGCTCGGCGTCGGGTACTGCAGTGGGCCAGTAGAAGCCCTGTCGGAATGCGTTTCCAACTAGAGTTCTTGGTGTGGCGTGGTGAGCGCAGACCCCGCCGTGGATGTCGCTCAACAGAAGCTTGCCCTGTTCAGCGGGAATACATTGCTGCAAGATCCTGGTGTGGCCTCGTTTGTAGAGTTCGCCTTCTACAAGAACGAAGGACTTGGCGCAGCGTGCGAGCCGTCGGCCTTCCGTCTTATCCACTGGTAAAGTGTCGTGGAGAAGATAGTCGAGGTAGAGCGTTCTCCAATCGTTCGGAGGGTCGGGTGTTGTGCCTTCTTCAAGCTCCATGACCTCAGGGTCAGGCGGAGCCACCGGTTGGTCAGCCCTCGGGGTAGGATCGGATGGGTCGTCGTCGGCCCGCCCCGACCCTTCGTAGCATACCGAGGGTTTGTGCTGGTCACTGGCAAAAACTCCCGTGGGGACCGGCTCTCGGCCAGATGCCGCTTTCGCAAGCGTGTCGGCTACCTCGTTGAGGCGTCTCGGGATGTGATTGAGTTCCAAGCCGTCGAACTTGTCCTCCAGCTGTCGGACCTCTTGGCAGTACGCGGCCATCTTGGCGTCATGGTAGCTTGATTCCTTCATGACTTGATTGACGATCAACTGGGAGTCACCCCGAACGTCGAGGCATCGGATGCACAACTCGATGGTGATTCGTAGGCCATTGACGAGAGCTTCATACTCAGCAACATTATTCGATGAGGGGAAATGGAGACGGACCATATACCTCATTCGGACCCCGAGGGGTGATATGAAGACCTGCCCCACGCCGGCGCCTTTCTTCATTAGTGACCCGTCGAAGTACATTGTCCAGTACTCCTGATCAACGATCGCCGGTGGCGTTTGGATCTCGGTCCATTCTGCGATGAAGTCAGCCAATACTTGGGATTTGATCGCCGTTCATGGGGCATATGTTATGCCTTGATCCATCAGCTCGAGTGCCCACTTTGCAGTTCTTCCTGTGGCGTCCTGGCTCTGGACGACTTCGCCGAGGGGAAACGATGTTACGATTGTCACGGGGTGTGACTCGAAGTAGTGACGTAGTTTCCTCTTGGTGATGAGGACGGCGTACAAGAGTTTCTGGATCTAGGAGTAGCGGGTTTTGGAGTCAGATAGTACTTCGCTGATGAAATATACGGGACGCTATACCTTGAGTGCGTGCCCCTCTTCTTCCCGCTCTACTACCAGGGCGGTACTAACCACCTGTGTGGTGGCCGCTATGTATAGCAGGAGTGCCTCTCCGTTGCTTGGGGGGACGAGGATCGGGGCCTTTGTTAGAAGCAGCTTGACCATGTCAAGTGCCTCCTGGGCCTCAGGCGTCCACTTGAAGCGGTCGGCTTTTTTCAAAAGGCGGTAAAGGGGGAGACCTCGTTCACCGAGGCATGAGATGAATCGGCTGAGGGCGGTAAGGCACCCGGTGATCCGCTGTACCCCCTTTACGTTCTGGATTGGGCCCATGCTCATGATGGCCGAAATCTTGTCCGGGCTGGCCTCGATGCCGCGCTCGGAGACGATGAAGCCGAGCAGCATGCCCCTCGGGACCCCGAAAACGCATTTCTCGGGGTTGAGCTTGATACCGTTTGCTCAGAGTTTCGCAAAGATCTGCTCAAGATCAGTAACGAGGTGGTTAGCCCGCTTGGACTTCACCATGATGTCGTCGACATAGGCCTCAACGGTTCGCCCGATGAGGTCTCCGAAGCATCTGAGAATACATCGCTGGTACGTTGCCCCAGCATTTTTCAAGCCAAACGGCATTGAAACGTAGCAGAACGGCCTGAAGGGAGTGATGAAAGAGGTCATGAGTTGGTCGGATTCCGTCATTGCAATTTTATGGTAGCCGGAGTACGCATCAAGGAAGCAGAGGGTTTTGCACCCCGTGGTGGAATCGATTATTTGATCTATGCGTGGCAAAGGAAACGGATCCTTTGGGCACGCTTTGTTGAGACCGGTGTAATCAACACACATCCTCCATTTCCCATTTTTCTTTCGAACAAGGACGGGGTTTGCCAGCCACTCTGGGTGGTGTACCTCCTTGATGAATCCGGCGGTCAATAGTTTGGCTATCTCTTCGCCGATGGCCCTGCGCTTTTCCTCATCGAAGCGGCGTAGGCGTTGTTTCACTGGCTTAGAGCCTGGATGGATTTTTAGGGTGTGCTCGGCGACCTCCCTCGGAATGCCTGGCATATCCGAGGGTTTCCACGCAAAGACGTCTCTGTTGTCACGGAGGAAGTCGACGAGTGTGCTTTCCTATTCGGGGGAGAGCGTGGGGCCGATGCGCACCGTTTTTCCTTCGGAGCTGCCGGGGTCTATGATGACCTCTTTGGAGCCCTCTGCTGGTTTGAACGACCCGGTTACTTTCTCGGCGTTGAGCGCCTCTTCGGTGACCTTTTCCCTGAGGGTGGCGAGTTCCCCGGAGGCGACGATTGCTGTTGCATGGCCGCAGCATTCGACCTCGCATTCGTAGGCCCGCTGGAAGGAGGTGCCGACGGTGATAATCCCGTGGGGTCCCGGCAACTTTAGTTTGAGGTACGTATAGTTGGGAACGGCCATGAACTTCACGTAGCATGGTCGTCCTAAGATGTCATGGAAAGTTCCAGGGAACCCTACCACGTCAAAGGTGAGGGTTTCAGTCCTGTAATTAGACCGATCCCCAAAAGTGATGGACAGATCGATCTACCCAAGTGGTATGGCCTGTTTGCCAGGTACGATGCCATGGAAAGGTGCTCGGATGGGGCGGAGGTTCGTCCGGTCGACACCCATCTCGTCGAGTGTTTTGGCGTACATGATGTTGAGGCCGCTGCTCCCGTCCATCAGTACCTTTGTGAGTCGCATTGGACCGACAATCGGGTCGACAACAAGCGGGTACCTTCCCAGGTGTGGGACGGTATCCGGATGGTCGGTCCGGTCGAAGGTTATGGCGGATTCCGACCACCGGAGGAAGGCCGGCGTGGCCGGTCCGGCTGTATAGACCTCGCGGCGCGCAACCTTTTGACGCCGCTTGGAGTCGCAGGCCGTTGATCCTCCGAAGATCATAAGGGCACCGCTCGGCATTGGGAAGGTTTTGTCCTTCTCCTCCTCATCATCTGCGGTGAGGGCAGGCGCCTTCCCCTGCTCCCCTTTGTTGGTGCTCCTGAGTAAGAACTTGCACATGAGACCGCAGTCCTTGAGCAGGTGTTTCACAGGGAAGGCGTGGTTCGGACACAGCCCCTCGAGCATCTTTTCGAAGTGGTTCGGAGTGCCCTCCGTGGGCTTCTGACTACCCTTGCGGTCGGCAGCGGCTGTGAGCAAATCGTCGCGCCGTTGCTTCTAGTTCTTCTTTTTGGCGGAACGGTTGGAGGCGCCTTCGTCGGCGTCCTCGTCCTGCTCGGCCTTGCCGTCGAGGTGATCAAAGATCGCTCCGACTGCCTCCTCCCCTGAGGCATGACTGGTCGCGATGTCCAGGAGTTCCTTGGTTGTTCGCGGGCTCCTACGTCCTAGTTTGTGAACTAAAGACTCGCAGGTCGTCCCCGATAGGAAGGCTCCTATCACGTCGGCGTCAGCGACGTTGGGAAGCTTGTTGCACTGCCGTGAGAAGCACCGGATGTACTCGCGGAGAGTCTCACCGGCCTTCTGACGGCAGTTCTTAAGGTCCCATGGGTTCCCGGGGCGTTTGTATGTGCCCTGGAAATTTCCCACAAAGATTTCCCTCAAATCCGCCCAACTGTGTATGGTGTTGGACGGTAGGTGCTCCAACCATGCTCGCGCCGAATCGGCCAAGAACAGTGGGAGGTTGCAAATAATGAAGTGGTCATCATTTGCGCCACCGGCTTGACAGGCAAGCCAATAGTCTTTGAGCCAGAGCCCGGGGTTAGTTTCACCGGAATATTTAGGAACGTTGGTGGGAGGTCGATACCTTGATGGGAAAGCGGCGTTGAGGATGTGTCGGCCGAAGGCTTGAGGTCCTGAGAGGCCAGGGCTCGGACTCCGGTCCTTGCCGCTGTCGTAGCGTCGGCCGCGCCGAGGGTGGTAGCCATGTCTGGCTCCTTCTCTTGAGTTGTTGTAGGCGCGTCTGCGGGCGTCGATGGTGCTACGCGCGTCGCGGTTGTGGCCGAGGCGTTCATGCACCGGGACTGTAGCGTCTCGCCTGCCGTCTGGTGGCGTTTGGTGAACTAACGCATCTTTGGCGGGACGCACCGAGGGCGTGCACTGGCTGGTGTCGAGCTCGCATCGCTGAGACAACAAGCTCTCTGCCTGCTGTGCCGCCGCACGTTCGAGCAATGTGTGGATTTCTCGGCGGGCCCGGCGATCCTCGGACGTCGCGGCCTCTGGGAGACCGTGAAGTAAGGCTGCTGCGGCGGCGATGTTTTGGCTCGCCCGAGCGAATTGTGGGAGAGCCCCGTCATCGGTGAGGATCCTTTGGTGTACAGCCTGGGCAGTGGTGCGTGTGCGCCCACCATCTCCGTGGCATCTGATCTCCATATTGACTTTCTCGTATTCCCGGGCAAGCTGTTGCCCGGCTCACGATCTCCTCCTTGGGCTCTTAGTTGCTCCACCCCACGGGGGGGTAGGCATTACTCCTCTTTGGGTTGCCCCGGTGGGGTCGAATGCGGGGGTAGTCTCCTCCCCGGAGACGCTTTTGACGTGTCCCTGGGGGTTTGCGTCACAAAGCATTCCTGGGAAGGACGATGGCTCCCCCTGCTGGAGTCGGAGCTAGAGGATGACTCTGGCTCTTCGGCGAGGAGTTTGTGGAGAGACTCCGTGTCGTGTTCAATCACCCCCACGAACTCGTTGTCCATGGGCGTTAGAACCATGCATAGTGCCAGAAGATGGCTCGTGGTCGCCGTGGTGTTGCGGAGACCGAACGGAAGCGCCGTCGGGGCGCTCCGTATGTGTCGTTCTAGAGAGATGTGTCTCTCTCCAGAAGGTCGCGCCATGCTGTCGCCGTTGGCAATGGCGAGGCGATGCTGCTTCTCCCTGGACTCCCATGGTCCATGGGAGACGTCGAGCTGACACCCAAGCCTCTCATGGTAAAGGCCGTTGGAGGGAAGAGATTGGATGGCGGCGTGTGACCATGACAACTCTCCTCCCCCCGCGACAATGAAATCCAAGCTCCCGAAACACACGTGTGTGCCTGGGACCCAGCTAATGTCGTGGTTAGCCATCCGTGGCCTAGTTTGGAACGCGCAAAGGCCCCTACCTGGCGCGCCAACTATCGGTGTTTCGAACAAACACCGGCGAGTAAATTTGTAATTGATGCACGTTAGGCCTGGATGGTGCGCTAAAGGACACAAGGGTTATACTGGTTTGAGTTGAATGTCCCTACATCCAGTTTGTTGCTGCTCGTGTTCTTAGCACCGAATGAGGTTCGTAGTAGGGGGTACAAACGGTTGGGAGAGGGAGAGATCCCAAGTCCCTGATGGAGTGATTGGAAGGACGCCAAGAGCTCCGTTGGCGCTTGGCCGTGTGGTGCATGTGTGTGTGCTAACCTGTTCTGAATCGGTCCCTTAGTGGGGAGCCCTGCCTCCCTTTTTATAGATCAAGGGGAAGCAGGGTTTTTTACAGACAGGGAAGAAGAAAACACTAAGAGCATAGAAGGTCCTTCGAGGAACCCGGTCCTTCCTTCTTCCCCACGCCTGATCTGCCCATCAAGGCAGATCATGTCAGGATTGAGGCGATTGTGGACCGTCGTGGGCCACACCACGGCCACTGTTTAGCAAGTGGGTACGTCCCATCCCGCCCCTACGGGTGGCGTGTCAGACAGGATTTGCCGAGCCCCGACGCCGTGGGGGTCGGGAGGCTCGGTGACTGTTGGTTTGCCCTTGGAACGTAGTGGTTGTTGTATGTCTGCGTCGGGTTCTTCGTCTGGAGGCTGAGGGCGGCGCCTACAACACTGTAGGACGAAGAGCAGGTGCCCGCAACACTATTCAGGCTCTGCCACGCCCGTAGGGGTCCAAGCGCTTGCCTGGTCACATCCTGATGGTACTTCCCTGCAGGGGTGCAGGGCATGGCGTCTAACGCTACGGTTGACCCGAACGTCTTGTCTTACCCTGCAATCGTCATCATGAGGGTACAGGGCGCGGTTCGTCAGGTGAGACTGGGCCAGCCTCTGGATATCGGGCGAGGCGAGATTCATCATTGGCCGTTCGGATGAGGTAAAAACCTAGTTTTTACCCGTCGGGCGAAGCGGAGTTGTCCCTCGGCCGTCGAACGGGGCCGAGCCCAGCCCTCGGGGGTCGAGCGAGGTGGTGCGCATCCCTTGGGGGTCGGGTGAAGCCGAGCCCAGCCATCGGGTGAGGCGGAGTCGCCCTCCAGCCATCAGGCGAGGCGGAGTCATCCCCCGGCGGGTCGGGTGAAGTCGAGCCCCGCCGTCGGGCGAGGCGGAGTCGCCCTCCAGCCGTCGGGCGAGGCGGAGTCGCCCTCCAGCCGTCGGGTGAGGCGGAATCGCCCTTCAGCCGTCGGGTGAGGTAGAGCGGGTCCCAAGGGCACATGGGCGCTCGGGCAAGGCAGGACAGGACTTCCGTTTGGTCGGGCAAGAGATGTAACCTCACTTTCGGGAGTCCTTACCGTTCGATGGTTCATTGATTCCTCCTCTTTGGGGTACCCAGGTATTAGGTCCCCGACAATATGAAATGAGTTGAGCACCGCAAACAAACTCCCCACACTTTGCCCTTTGCTCGTCCTCGGGTAAAGTTAAGAACTAAGATGGGTCAACTCCTTGATATGACATCTGCATACAAGTTATTCCAAGCTTCACCTGCACTTGTGAACTTTGAAGTGTCTACCACATTATCATGGGTAATTGAATAATGGAACAACATGGATTCAAGTCCCCTTGCACCAATCAATTCATGTACTTGGGTTTTTCATTTGATTTTGAAATGTAAATATAGCTTAGCTCATCAAATGATTCTCTCAAATCGCTCATATATGTGTTTGGTTCCTCACCAAGGCATATCATAGTGTTGCCTTCTTTCTTTCCTACTTCCAAAAAGCTTATATGGATCTTTGGGTATGGAAAGATATGCCTTCATATCTTTCCTACTCTCAGTATTTTGTTGAGTCAAAGCTCGAATCCAAGGAGAAAGATGTCATACCCTTAGATCAAGAAGTGCAAGTGTGTGGATAAAACATTTCTAAATCTATACTATAGTCCTTTTGTATGAGTGATCTTTCTCTAGCTTTTTATTTTGAGACATGGCTATCATTTCATTTTTTTTCTTTTTATGAGCCTTCATGTGCTCATCTTTTTTTCAATACCTTGGGACCTTCATGTGTCCCTATATTTTTTTCTTCTTGAACGTTCATGTATCCATATATTTTTTTTCTTTTTGATACTTTTGCATAGCCCATGTCTCTTAAACCACATATTGAGAGAGATCAATATCTTGTAAAACATGGAGTATTTTTTGAACAAACATTTTTTTTGTCTACTCCTAGTGTAGGAGCAAATTTTGGGTGGATGGAGGCATGTTTTAGCATATTCCCAGGTAGGTATAGCTTATGTATGTGGGTGTACATGATCTTGATCTTGGGGCATGATAACTTTCTCAACAAGGGTCAACAAGACTTGACAAGACTCAATGCATGAATAAGTAACATATTTTTGGAGATTTTAAGCTCAAAGCACTAGATATGGCTCTAGTAGGAGTTTGCATATCATTGAGGAGCATGCTATTTGCATTTTGATTTTGCAAAATAAATCCCAAGTTCTTTGCATAAGAGAGCAAGGTTCATACTATATCACATATTTCAATTACTTAGATAATATGGGGTCCCTATGATGAGTTGTCCACAAGTTTAGGGATATTAGCGAGGAATAAAGAGTATGCAAATCTAATTCAAGGATAGCATAGAGATGAAGCGTTATTTGTTTTGTATTTTAAATTTGTTTAGTTTTAAATTTCAAAATTTTGGAGAGATGAGGGGTAGTGTTGCACAAACCAACGTTGAAGAGGAAGAAGGAGCTGAGGGGATCAGAGGTGATTTGGCTTAACCTGAGGTTTAGCCAATCCTCTCTAAAACTTTCTATCTTGTCCTTCTTTCATGATAAATCGTCTGATGGTTGTGCAACGTGTTGGTGGGAGATCTTTGAATCTTTGTTAGTTGTGCTTGAAGATCTCCCTCACACTTGTTCTTGTACCTATTTATTTGATAAAGAAACAAAAACAAAGGAAATAACAAAGGCTTTGTCGGTTTGAACACCGGGAAGCCTAATTTTTTTTCATTATTACTATTATTATATTTATTTTTCTATTATATTATTATTAGTATTATTATCTATTAATCTATTTTATTATTATTTTTTATATATTTTTTATTTGTTCACCAGACTTTGTATACTCAAACAAGGCTAATGTAAAGTTTGCAAAAAAATCTTAGCCTTGATTCATCTCCAACATGAGTTACCTCCATTGTTTATGAAAGTAAGACTCCAAGTTCATTGACCAAAATTAAACACCATGTCTAAGTTTTGATTAAAGAAGGCCATTTCAACCTAAGCACCATGCTTAATTCAAAAAGGCCTATGGGTGTGCCACTTAGGCCTATGTGACAACACCCAAACCAGAGCATATGAGATAAACTAGGAGGGCATGAACTGAGCAAAATCATATGGAGACAAAATATGAGTAAGGGAGTTGGTGAACTTTTTATTTACCTTTGCGTACCTGAGTGTTCTTACTAGCAGCATTTGTAGGTGGAAGCTTTGAAGCTGCTGCAGTGGCGGCTTGTATATGGTTCATCTCAGGTTATCACCAAGGCTAGGCCACACACACAGCTAGGTTGTGTGGACCATGGTCCTTAGTGATAGCAAAGGTGTATAAGAGGAGAATGCTCCTTCTCTTCTCTTTTTTGTGTATATCATTTTTTATATCTTTTTTTTCTCTTCTTTTTTTTGGCATTTCCTTTTTCCTCTCTCTTTTTCATATCATATATATTTTTCTTTCCTTTTTTTAGCAAGACAGAGCTGTCATCATTTTTTAACCAAGGTGACCTTTGGTGTGGATGGAACATATGGCGAGGTTCGCACCATCCTCCCCCACACTTGGACTTTTGGGTAAAAGTGAAGTGTGCAGTGTTGGGGTCTCCTTCTTGAGTGTATCCCGTGCTCTTTCTTAGCCTCGCAAAAGTCAAAAGTCATGTTTTCTAGCATCGCATGCCCCATGCTCTTTGTTAGCCTCAACATGAAAGGGTTAGCAACCAAGAATACCCGAAGGTGCATACTAACTTGAAAACATATTCTTGCTTTTATTGACAA
Organism: Miscanthus lutarioriparius; assembly: GCA_904845875.1. NCBI lineage: Eukaryota > Viridiplantae > Streptophyta > Magnoliopsida > Poales > Poaceae > Miscanthus > Miscanthus lutarioriparius. The sequence continues at coordinate 69,966,622 of CAJGYO010000002.1, read as the reverse complement.
GAAAGGTTTTTATATATATGATAAATTTTTTATGATAATATATGATAGTCCATGGTATATCCGGCAGTGCTTCATTTATGGTCTTAAGCTAAATCGCTGGAACTTTATCCTGTAGCTATCAATGGTGGTATAGTTCCTAGCTTTACCACCAAACATTTAGCATTGTCGTTCAAGCTACAAGGTTAGCGCCACAGTGCAACAACGGGGTTTGTAGTATTTGTGGTAAACAAAAGCATCGACAACCATCCTCTTAAAATGTTTGGAGACGAGGATCAAGAGATGGTTATGATCCTCGTAGAAGCACTAGGCGTTAAGTGAAATGAACTCTGGAAACTTCGACAGTGAGCATGAAATGTGAGGGGTATCAGAAGTGAAACTTTCATGCTCATTTATGGAATTCCTCCTTTTGGACTCTAGAGTCAGTGCTTCAAGACTGTCCATGGCACAAGAGTTTTTGTTTGGATTGCTAGAGGGACATGGGTTGGGTTCAAGTGAGGGTGATGGTGTACGTTCTATTCCATAAGCAAGCTTAGGTGAAATGAACGGAGATATGAACTTCACCTCCTCGAACGGGTCATGGTTGGGATTATGCTTCGCCATTGGGATTTTCGAGTAAAAGATAGGAATGGCGGAAGCAGTTTTCCCAAACTTCTCATCAAGGCTCCTGTGGGAAGGTTTTTCTTTGAAAAGTTTGTCTAAAGGGTAGCCTATGAGAATATCAAACTCAAGGATGGCAAAGATGTGGAAATCTATGAAAACCTCGATTGTGTCAATTATGACTGGCACGGCCCTGGCGATCCCACAACACTCGAAAAATAGTCCCAAAGGACTTTTGAAGAGTTTATTTGTTAGGACTAGCAGCATGTTCCCCAAAAGGTTTTTTACTAGGAATTCTGACATGATATTAGTCCCGACTATGGGGTTGTGTAGGGCTTCTATGTATTCCTGTAACATACCATATGTTAAAAAGCAGTTAAAACTTGATCATGTGCATCATGAAGCATAATCACCAAGCATTGAGTCATAAATGCAATTTATGTTTCAAGTATAACATTCATATGTTGCATAAGTGATGTTTCATATGTTGCATAAGTAATGTTTCATTCATTCAACTCATGTTTGATTTATAGCATTTATATGTTTCATATGTTGCATATGTCATGTTTTACATGTTGTATGAAATGATTCCAATAAAAGTGATTAAGAAACTTTCTTAATTTAAATATGTGAATTTGCTTAAATAATTAAAATTTGGTAAATATAAATTGTGTTCTTTAAAGTATGCTCTTAAGTATAGAATAAAGTTTGTTTAATTTTCCAAGTCAAAAATGTTCAAATTTTAGCTCAAAGATTGAATTCTAAAATAGTTTTCCCAAACTCAACCAATTGTTGCTAAATCCCTGAAAAACAGTTCTAAAGTCCAATCTTTGGTGATTTATTTATTGAATTTCCAAAAATAAACTATGTCGAACTTTTGTTCCATTGTTTGGTCCTATCTTTATGCTTGGATAATGTGTAGTTAATGGTTGATCACTAATAAATTCCTAAAGTCTGTTGCTCAAAACTATTTTTCAAAACCCTAACAGAATCTAGATTTTTAGTTTCAAAGTACCCAAGTTCCCAATTCAAAATCTCTCAAAAGTTTGATAGTTTGGTGTTGGTTCCTTAATCAAAGTTGTAGGACAATGATCAGGGAACAATTTGCTTAAGGGATCACATCACGCTTAGTAGAGAAATCGAGAGATAGAGAGAGTGGAAGTGGCACTGTCAGACTGCTACAGTAGGTCGGCTGCCGCCCTCGCTTACCCCTTCACGCGTGCAGGACACACACCTGCTCGCGGTGGCAATGCGAAGCAGCTACTAGCCACGTCTGGTTGCTTCACTCACGCCTCGCCTCACCATTAAGAGCCACGCTGGCTGTCGTCTCCTTCCTTCCTCTCTCTATTCCTTCGCCAGACAGCGAGACCTCACTAGCCAAATTCGCCGCACCAACTCGCCCACGGCCCAATTGCTCGTGACCTTGCGTTCTCCTCGCCTCGCCATTAAGAGCCACGCTGGCTGTCATCTCCTCCCATCCTCTCTCTGTTCCACCGCTAGATAGTGAGAGCTCACCGACCAAATTCACCGCACCTGCTCGCCCACCGCCCAATTTCTCGCGACCTTGCCTTCGCCTCGCCCTTTCACGCCGCCTGAGCCCTCTCGCATTGCCCCACGCCACCGCAATCGCCTGCTAGCGCCGATCTCACCAGGCGGCTTACCATGGCTACTGTGATGACGTTCACCATGGCCTGGCCGCTCTGGAGTCCCTCTTGCCATCCCAGCTTTCGTTTCAGCTTCTCCTTGACTCCGCGATGCTCATCGGCTCCTCCTTTTTATCTCTACCATGCAGGACAAGGTGGAACGCGGTCATCTTCTCTAGTTCAGGCCACCGCGTCCGCTCTCACCATTGTCAGCCCCCTCCACAGTGTACCCGCCTCAACCAGCAAGCACAGCAGTCTCGTAGTGAGCCCCTGAAGCTAACCACGCCCTCTAATTTGACTCTACCACTCTGTAGTCGCCGGCCCACCATGGCTGCGGCCATGCTCATGCGAAGCCTAATTCCATCAACGAATAGCTTGGTCAGGTTCGTGAGGTTGCGTTGGGTATATTGGTAGCCTCACTATCATCAAAGACTTCACCATCATCCGTCTCCATCTTGCCAAAGCACCGCTGGCCCACCATGGACATCACCGTGCTCGCTGCCGTGCTCCAGGTGTTCTACTGGTATCACGAAGAGCTACGCGAGGGAGAGGAGAGTCTGTCGGGCTAAGCCTCGTCGCCGACGAGATATGCGGCTTACCCATTGGCGCGCTCGTAGTCAACGTCGAGTAGGGTCAGGTTTGACCCTGGCCTCGGTTGTCAGCAAGAGTGGCTGGAAGGGTTGCGAGTAAGAAAAGGTTTTTCTTGGTTTTTGATTTTTCGGAAAATCATAAAAGTGCAGTTACATGTAAAATGCATAACTAATTATTGGAGCATGAGAAAATATGAAATTTTATGTGTAGCCTTGTTATGACATGCTCTATCTAGAAAAAATATGAAATTGTGAAAATAAATAGTTTTTGCATGCTTTAAAATTACCACTTTTAATTAATAAATGCACTTTCCATGATTTTTATAGGCTAAAATATTAATCCTTTAATCAGGAAACTTTTTGTGTGTGCTTTACATACTTATACCTGCTTTCATAAAAATTATAGTACTATTTTGATAAATATAAATTGTCCACTTAATTTAGGTATGTTTAAATGCCTTTTATTAATTAGATAAATACCAAAATGGTTTAGATAAATCTTAAATTGACTTGGGTGTATTTTATACTTTGATTGAAGACCTTGGGACACCAAACCCCTGCTGTTCCTTGGCAACTCTTTTACTTCCTTGTGGTACTCATGATTAACTTGTTAGTTAATAATTAAAATAGTTTACTCAAATGACTAATTAGTTAATGCATGTAATTAGGTCATGTAATGATCCTTACTTATCCTCATGGGTGAACTTGTGTAATGTTAGTTAAATACTTTGACTTGTTTGATTAAGTATAAAGTGATAAGTGCTGCTTTCTTAATAACCACTTAATCGACTTATTTATATAATTATTAATATGCCTTAATTATTAGTTCCTTATAATGATCATGAGTTAAGTTAAATGTTAATCCTTTCATGATAGACAACTAATTAACTTAATAGTTATTTAACTAAAATGCCTTTCATGATAATAACCCTAGTTCTTTAAGTGAAGGAAAGTTGTACTCAACTTTCGTAAACTTGTTAAACTTCTGTTATGCACTTGAATGTCTCTGATCATGCATCATGGCATGTAGTTCACCATGTTAAATACGCATCATTTATTACGTGTAGTGTACGAGAGTGAGAAGACTAGTGTTGATCAAGTTTTGGAGAAGGTCCATCCACCAGTGGTGTAGATGCCAAGTCTAACTACTAGATCTTTCTCTAGAAACTAACCTTCTCTACAATGCAGGCAAGCTCCGGAGCATAAACCCTCTCTTAGTATTTACAAATCTTTATTACACTATAAGTCTTGTGAGATGTGCATTAACTAATTAGGAGTTTGTCGAATACTGTTGCTGCATGATTACCTTGATATTCAGGAATCCTTAGTCGTACTCTGCTAGTATGAAGGTCGTTTCCTCTGATGCTTAGTAATGCTTAGACTTTGATAGAAGTCGAATGAAGGCTTCCTCATTCGAAAGTAATAGGTTTACCTTGATCTTCTCAGCTCTGCTGATTGGTCATGAGAATACCATGAAATGATGTTTAAACTGAGACTAGGGGCAATCTATGCTCATGTCAAGTTTGAGTCTTGACGTAGTGCACCGCCTGTTTCGATTGAGGACCGATCGTTGTAGGCCCGCTTGTGATCGTGACTTGTAGTACTTGCCACATACTTCGGTAAGCCTAATACCTTGGCTATTCCATTATGTGAAAGGCCAACCGCACACTAGGAGTGGAGAGATGGCAAGAGTAGCATGTACCCATCCTATGAATCCACCAGGGGTGGCACAGGGAGGTGGAGTACTATGCTCTCGGATAGCGTAGGACCCGTTCATGTTTTGGAGGATCCGAGTGAGGGTTGATATATGTAGGTTTGGGCCCAGGCTTAGACCTACATATGTCATGTGGTAAGGAAACCCAAGCTGGGCCAAATCAATACGAATCGTTGTTTGCTCCATGGTAATAGGAGACACGATCAACTGCCCTGCATGATAGTTAATCAATGGAACATGGTTACTTATGGATCAGAGATGAACCTGAGATGTGATGAGCAATGAAGTGCTTGAGCTAGAATAGGTGCTAATTGAATACTGATAAAGACTTAATACACAACTAAAAGAATGGAAGTAAGGATCCACTTGTAGTAAGCTTCTCTGCAAATGTTATTCTTTCTTCTACCATACCTTTAAGCATGCATACCCTTGGAGTCTTTTCTTTTAGTCGGGTAAGACTTGTTGAGTACACTTAAGTACTTAGGGTTTGTTAAACCCTGTTGCAGGATTTGACTTGTGCTGCTAATCGAAGTCATGTTAGTGGGCTCGACATGATCTGGTTGCTTCTCCTACCATAGATGCTTCAGCTAAGTTGCTTCAAGAGTTCTACTAATCTTTTGGAACTTAAGTTAAGTTTTGACTAGAACATGTTTTGTAAACTAATGTTATAAGTCTTCCGCACTCTGATGTAAGTTATTTTGTACCAACTGTTGTAATGTTGTGGCAACTCCATGTTGATCATGTATGAGTTGTAAAATGTGGATGATTCAGGTTCTCCAAGGACACCCAACAGACTATCTGAGTTATCTAGCTCTCATGTGCAGCAGTTAGAGGTCTTAAGGACAATGATAGGTGCATGTGGGCCAAATAATTTGGGTGGTTCTGCCACATTTCCCTTAGTGAGCAAGGTATGGTCATGGAAGGTAAAAGAATATGAATTGCTTCAGAAGAACATTTCACTTCAATTAACCATTCCTTTGATGGTTCTACTTTGGGGGAAACTTCTTTTATGTGTTTTTCATGCCATGATATCTTCGAGGTATTGCCATAATCCTTGAATTTGATAGGGAACTCTAAAGGATGAAGCATGATATCTTTGGGTGAGGGCTCATAAGTCAAACCTAGGGATGGTATTGCCATAATCCTTACTTATCCTCATGGGTGAATTTGATATCTTCATGATATCTTTGGGTGAGGGCTCATAAGTCAAACCTAGGGATGGTATGTGTTTACACCAAAATCAGGTAAGCTTATCCTAGAAAGGAAGAGATCGCCCGATGATGTCAAAAGCAAGAAAGTTTCCTAATTAAGGAATATTTATGAGTCAGCCAGGAAATACTATTGAATAAATTTGAGAGAGACATGACATCTAGGTGCATATCAGGATGAAAGAAACAAGGGCACGTATCAAACAAGGAAGCTTCATCAGCAAGGATTCTGCTTAAGGGAAATTAGAGTCCATGTATCTTGATATTTCTTTTTGTTATCTAGTCTTGTTCGTTTAGGACTCTTATCAGTCCAGGGTATAAATATAAACCCTTGGCTATTGTAACATGGATCCCCGAATTAGTGAATACCAAATACTTTTTTTGGCTTCACGCCAACCCATAGGAGTAGGAGTACTATAGATCTCGGCGAGTTCTTCAACAAGCAGGGCTGCATCGATCTGGTCGACCTTCGGCTTGTCTATAAGTATCGTCATGGCTTATACTCCTGTTCGTAAAGCTGCATCGATCCGGCCGACCTCTTATGAGCTCTAGTATGAGTTAGTTATCGATCCTTATCTAGTTCAAGTACGGCTACATCGGTTAAGTTTGACCTCGACTGCTTGAATTAAATTAAGGTCAAGTTATCCGCTCTACCTAAGGGTGGCATCCTTCGAGTAGATTCATTAAGTTACCAATCTTGTTGATATTCTTATTGTCATTAGTTTCAGCAATATCAACCTGCCCGATCAAGATCGATCTAGATCGGCCGCACATCCTTTAGTCCATCGTTTATTTTGACACATTGCGATGGTTCTTACTTTAAACGATAGATTATGTTTCATTGGCCATTCTACTTCGATCTTGATCGTGTATAGTACGTGGCTAAGGCATGTCTGATCTTGAGAAGGTTTACTAGCTAGTTGAATCTAGTCTATAGCTCACTATTATGGCTATAACGATCCGGTTGATCCCCACTGTTAGCACTTTAGATCGGAGCATGCTAGCTGGTAGATTTGCTTTCGACCAGACCTGATCTTAGCTGTTTGTTATGCCTGCATCAGCTAAATAGCCGATCGCCCATATTTTAACGCTTATAGTGTGTCTTCATGATTCTTTTAAATGTGAATAGGTCTATTTATTTTAAAGGTTTGATTTGTTGTCTTTATCATGGCTGTCATCAATCCGGTGAAACCCCACTGTTAAGGATAATAGGTTAGGTCTGATGAATTCATAGATCTATCCACATTGAATAGTCGATTGTTCATATGCTATAATCTCTTTTCTTCCTGAATCGGCTATTTTAGCCGATTCGCTTGTGCTTTCATAGATATGGCATGTTTTCATGAACCTGTTGAAGTATGGTCGGTTCTATGGACTTTCTAGTTCTAGACTATCACCATCATCATAGCTGCATCGAAAAGGCATTCATCGGTCCAAAGCAAAGGCCAACAAAGTCTAGCTGATATATGCATACTGGGAGAAAGTCCGAGCAAAGGCATTCATCAGTCCAAAGCGGAGGTACGCATATTCTTTTTTTCCTGCTTTTCCTATCACTTTTGAACAATCTTTCATAGGGAAAGCACGCTATCTAAGTAGTTGATGAATGAGATATGGTATGATGAAAGAAACCTTGCTTCTTTTTGCAAAGTACTTGGGAAATTTTCTGACAAAAATTTAAAATCAATAGCTTGTCTCCTCAATGATTTTGAAATTCCTACCAGAGCCAAATATTAGTCTCATTAAAACCTTTCACATAAGCTGCTTGCTCTTTGTTGAGTTTTGTCAAGTCTTGTTGACCCTTGTTGAGAGATTTATCATGCTCCCAAGATCAAAATCATGTACACGCCACATGTATGTGCTGCTTCTATACTAGAAGTACGCAAAAACATGTTTTTCATCCACCTCAAAATGTTCTGCTCCTACACTATTGTGGCAGAACCTCCTAAATTATAGGGCCCACATGCACCTGTCACTGTCCAACGACCTTTGACATTTATGCATATGTTACCGATAACTTAAGAAGACTGTCGGGTGTCCTCGGAGAACCCCGAATCATCCACGATTTCCGAGCAGGATCACATTACAGAGTCATTGCAGTATTACAACATTTATCCAAATATCAAACACAGAGTAAATCAATGGAAGTCTTACAATAACTTAGTTTACAAAACATTTATTTCAAACCTTACAAACTAAGTTCGATTATTATTACAAAACGTAGTAGTGGAGTGGCATTATAATATATACAAAACACACAAATATCAACGCTTACCTTAAGGGCCCACATTACTTATCATCATCAAGATGAACAACGGTCATGCGGCATGATCCAAAAGCAGATCTGCGCGCATGAGCCTCACGCCGCAACAAGGGTCAACAAACCACGAGTACGAAAGTACTCAACAAGACTTAACCGAAATAAAAACCGATAAGACTCGGGAATGCGGGCTCGTGGATTCAAGGTATGGCTTTAGCAATAATCAAAGTTCTTTTGCTTAAAAGCATTTTAACAAAATTCTTTGTATCAATATTTAAAATCTCATCGGATCATAAACAAAGTCGACACGATCCGTATTAAGATCATGAAACTTCATATCCAACACTTTCTCGAACCATTCTCGAGTTCCAGTTATTAATACTACGATGATGAGCAGAGAAGCGAGTCTCCATAACCGAGGAGCAACGATGATTGAATCGATTATAAACCCAATTTGGGACTTCCGGACCACACGACATATGTAGGTCACGACCTACATATACCAACCTACCCTTGGATCCTCTAAACAAGAACGGGTCCGCGCATGCACCCGAGAGCACAAACACACCTCAAATCCGCCACATTCCAGCCCACGAGGGTACACGCTATCTCTCCGCCATCTCTCCACTCCCGGTCTGCGAGTAGCCATTCTCGTAATAGAATAGCCAAGTTAAGGCTTAGGAGTATGTGGTTAGTACTACAAAGTCTCACCGCAAGCAGTTCACCTGTGGTACGGACCTTAATCGACACACAAAGGAAAGAACCCGCTCACAAGACATTACCGGTCTTGTGGCTCACACACACCGAGTCCGCCCGGTCTAGATTTATTACTCCACATTGCCATATCACATGATAACATAAGTAACCAAAGTTCCATTTAAAACTCGCGGTGTGGTAATCACCCAACTCGATCGGTCTAAGCGAGCTAAGCATAACTAGGCATATACGATTTTAAAGCGGGTAACAAGGTAGGTATGGAACAACAAGGTTGATAATGCAACAATTAGGTTTCCACTTGACTTCTAATCACTTAATGCAGTATTGAAAAGCAAAAGCGAAATCAATTTGTAAAATACAAGGTAGGGTTATATGCATCCAAGGGCTTGCCTTCGTTGACGGAAAAGTCTGGCTCCTGCGACGTTTCACAAGTCTTCAATCCGACCTCAACAGACAGATCAACCTCCTCCGCAACTTGATTAACTACCACGCGCTCACCTTCGTTTACTACACGTAGTAACATTGCCATGCTTAACATGATGTGGAATATGAAACATGATGCTCGATGATGGATACAAAATAACTAAATTGGATACAATTTTTTCTTCGCAAAGATCTGATTACAAACCAAATTAACCAAACCATATTCAGAATCGATGAGACCACGCTAGCACCGATCACTTTGGTGAACTCTCCGACCACTATGGTGAACTATCCCACCACTACGGTGAACTATGCGAAGCAAAGATCGTCGGTAAGGGAGAACCGCGATCGCAATGATCAAAATGAGTAAACAACAAGCGATTTAAAGACTACTGAGATCGTAAACGAAACCGTAAGTACTGCGATTATGCACAACGGCTCACCGAAAAACTCGCCACGATGACACGCCCTCATAGCGGTGAAGTTGTTGACCTCGAGGAAAAAAACGTGGACAATGAGTTTCGGCAATTTCAAAGCGATCAAGGCTAGTAATTTGGATTCGCAAGGAAAAGACGGAACTAGGACGGCCTTTACCGAGATGGCAACAGCGCTAGGGGAGACGATGCGAGCTTGTTGGAGCGATGACAACGACGGTGGTGAAAACAAAGGAAGAAAACGACGATGACGACGTCTTGGTACTTATAGCGCGCGAAGCTCAAGGAAGCCACGACGGAGCTATTTCGCGCGTAGCGACATCAAAGACGGCCACGACACGCCTGGAACGCCAAGAAGGAACGACGGCAATGTAGCTTAAGCGGTGAACACTGTTCACAAAAATTACAAAATTGCCATACGCCAAAAATTCACAATTTACTCTCAAATTTTTCATAACAACTCAAAAATCTCCAAAAACAAAAGTTGTTCAAAATTGAAAGTTCTACCACTTTGCTTCTATAACCATCTCCTAATTACATCTAGATTTTGAAATGGATTTTCAAGGTAGGATTTAAATCTTTGAAAAGCGGGGTTTTTCGAAAAATTCAAAATCCAAACAAACTTTGAATTTAAGTCAAACAATACAATTCAACACATACCACATGAATATAAACTTGTTTTAGTGTATGCATCTCAAAGTTTTCACCAAATGCCAAATGCTTTGCAATGCATATGATGACATGTCGAGTTTTAGTATTTTAAACACCGAGGTGTTACAATCCTTCCTCCTAAAAGAAATCTCGCCCGAGATTCAAAGCCATAGAGTAAGTAATGGAAAAGGAAATGTGTTAATCCAAAAACATCCCGAACTCTTCCATAAAACAAGTGAGGTTTCTTTACAAAACACTATTTGTAGCAACCGAGCTCAACTAACATTATCTATTCTATATTGACGCTAGAAACACTGGAAATTTTTCTAACAAGTAATCTTCTGATTCCCAGGTAGCTTCCTCTTCGGAATGTTGATTCCATTGTATTTTATAGAACTTTATTGTCCTCCTTCGAGTAACACGATCTTTACGAGCCAACACTCGGATAGGATATTCGAATAAGTCAAATCGATTCAAGTCCTACCCTTCAATCTCAACATTCCTTTCGGGCACTCGGAGACACTTCTTCAATTGAGAAACATGGAATACATCATGCCTTGGCGATAGATGTTCGGTAATTTCAAGCGATAGGCCACTTTTCCATACCTCTCCAAAATTTGAAATGGTCCAATATATCGAGGTGCTAACTTGCCTTTAACACCAAAACGAGTAACTCCCTTCATTGGTGATACTTTAAGATACACAAAGTCCCCTTTGTTAAACGTCAATGGTCGACGCCGTTTATCTGCATAACTCTTTTGTCGGGACTGAGCTATCTTCAAATTACTTTGTATTTGCCTAACCTTGTCTTCTGTTTCTTTCACAAGATCAACTCCAAAGAATCTTCTTTCTCCGGGCTCGAGACCAACTCAACGATGTTACGCATCTCGACCATAGAGTGCTTCAAATGGAGCCATTCTAATGCTTTCACGATAACTATTGTTATATGAGAACTCAGCCAAAGGCAAACACTCATCCCACTTCTTGGAATAGTTAAGGACACAACACCTTAACATATCTTCAAGTACTTGATTGACTCTTCGATCATCCATCATCTGTGGGTGATAGGTGTACTAAATGTAAGCTTGGTTCCCAACGAAGAATGTAATTGTTTCCAAAAAAGCGGAGACAAACTGTGTGTACCCCTATCGACACTATGGTCTTTGGTACTCCATGTAGGCTCATAATTCTTGCTAAATATATCTTGGCATATTGGACAAGAGAATATGTATTCGGACCGGAATAAAATGTCTTGACTTGGTTAGTCGATCCACAATCACCCATCTTGAGTCAAATCCCTTTGATGTCTTGGGTAGACCAACAATAAAGTCCATACTTATATCCTCCCACTTCCAAGCTGGAATAGGTAATGGTTGTAATTCTCCAAACAGACCTCAAATGTATAGCTTTCACTTTTCGACAAGTATCACACTTTGCTATATACCTTGCAATTTCTATCTTCATTTTGGTCCACCAAAACCTTTGTTTTAAGTCATGGTACATCTTGTTGCTTCCCGGATGGATAGATAACCTAGTAGCATGTGCCTCATCTAGAATTGACTGCCGTAACTTTCGGGAACTTTTGGTACCACCAAAGCGATCCTTGAACCATAACACATCTTCATCATCTATGTTAAAGCATTCCGCTTTTCCATTCTTGACTTTTTCCTTGATATGGGCTATACCCTTATTTTCCTTTCGAGCAAAGCAATAACTTGATCTCGAATAGTGGCTTCAACAATTATGTTGGTCAAATTGCCTGTTGAATTACATCTACATTCAACTTCTCCATCTCTTGACATAAGGTCAAACCCATTGTTCTTACTTTCGTGCAATTGCAATAACTTTTGCGACTTAGAGCATCTGCAACCACATTTGCTTTTCCAGGATGATAATGCACTTCTAAGTTATAATCTTTAATCAGCTCTAACCATCTTCTTTGTCGCATATTCAATTCTGACTGAGTAAAGATATACTTTAAGCTCTTATGGTCTGTATATATATGGCATGTATTACCAAGTAGGTAATGCCGCCAAATCTTCAAAGAATGGACCACAGCTGCTAACTCCAAATCATGAGTCGGATAGTGCTCTTCATGTTGCTTAAGTTGCCTAGATGCATAAGCAATGACTCGGCCTTCTTGCATCAACACACATCCAATACCAATACCCGACGCATCACAATAGACGTCAAATGACTTCTCGATGTCAGGTTGGGCTAATACTGGTGCAGTGGTCAACAATCTCTTCAAAGTCTGAAAAGCCTTTTCACAGTCAGACGACCAAACAAACTTGACTTGGTTCTTCAACAACTCAGTAATGGACTTTGACACTTTAGAGAAATCTGGAATAAACCGACGGTAATACCCGCCAATCCCGTAGAAAACTCCTAATTTCATGAAGCTGTGGTTGGCGGTTTCCAATCAAGAACATCCTTCACTTTGCTTGGATCAATGAAACTCCTTCCATTGACAAGACATGTCCAAGAAATTGTACTTCCTTAAGCCAAAACTCACACTTGCTGAACTTTGCATAAAGTTGATGTTCTCTCAAACGAGTCAGAACAATTCTGAGATGTTCCGCATGTTCTCCCTTGCTCTTGGAATATACTAGAATGTCATCAATAAACACCACTACGAATTTGTCTAGCTCGGGCATGAATCTGAATTCATCAAATACATGAAATGAGCTGGAGCATTGGTCAAACCAAAAGACATGACCAAATATTCATATAATCCATATCTTGTGGTAAATGCCGTTTTGGGAATATCTTGGGCTTTATCTTGATTTGGTGATATCCCGACCTCAAATCTATCTTGGAGAAAACTTTGGCTCGGCCGATTGATCAAAAAAGCAAATCTATCCGAGGTAATGGATACTTATTCTTGATGGTCACTTCATTCAATGGACGGTAGTCGACACATAACCTCAAGGTCTCATCTTTCTTTTTCACAAAAATTGCCGGACATCCCCAAGGTGATGAACTAGGTTGGATAAATCCTTATCAATCAATTCTTGCAATTTGAGTCTTCAACTCGGCTAACTCCTTAGGTGGCATCCTATAAGCTCTCCGAGAAATAGGAGCTGTTCGAGTTTCAATTCTATGTTAAAGCTGGACATCTCTATCCGGTGGTAGACCGGGTAATTCTTTAGGAAACACATCAGGAAATTCACATACTACGGGATATCTCTAATCTCTTTTTGACGACAAAGTGGCACAAACTTTGCCCACCGATCTTCTTAAGGTTGGAAGTTGGATAAGAAGTTGAGAAGCACTTTGGCATGGCAAACTTACCCTTATAGTTCTATTCAAAGCATTTATAATGACCTTATCTTTGATACATCCAATTCATTCCCAAAATTACATCTATATCCACGGTCCTTTAGGATAATCATGGTAGTGGGAAAAATATGCCCACCCAGGTTTATGGGTACCTGGTATACCATTTCCTTAGTACACAGACGTCCCCCGGGTGACTGTATAAAGAAATTTTCCTTTGTTGTCCCAATTAAAATTTCATACTTCACAACAAATGCTCTATTGATGAAGGAATGCGATGCGCCGAGAATCAAAAAGTATAATCTGCAGGATGATTGGCAGCGAAACATACCCATCATCACTGGCTCTCCTTCGAGAATTTCCCGGCTTGAATATAGAAAACCCTTCTGTCTTCCTCTCATCTTTGCCCTTCCGAGCATTACGATTGTGGTTCTTGTTTGGTGCTTGACCTGTTGTTGATTGGCGGGGCCTTCGATAATTTTGATTAGCTTTGCCTAGGATATGGACATTCCCTAGAGAAATGACCGGTCCTCCCACAATTGTAACACGGATAGTTGTGACCTGTGATGTTGGAGCATTACCACTAGGAACATTGGTTGTTGTGAGTTCGGATAGGTTATAGCAGGACGGACATTTGGTTGTTGTCCCGGCTTGGAAGCTGCGGCGGACGATAAGGAGGGCGATAATGGTTTCTTGGATGATAAATCACTCTCTGCCTCTTTTGGGTTCCACCAAAAGGTCCAGACGCAACACATTCTTTTTTCTTCTTGAGCTCCTTATGTCTGCCGATACTTTTGCCTCTGAAGCAAGTGCAATATTTCTTGCCTCATGATAAGTGATATTGGTTGTGTCATTTGTCATCATTGTCTCTGCATTTGGTATTCAGACCTCTCATGAACCATTTCTTTTTCTTGGCATCCGTATTGACATGTTCGGTGCATATTGTGACGGTGATTGAATCTTCCTACACATCTTGCATCAGTTTGATCTCCTTGCTTCAAGGCAAGGAACTCTTCTAACTTCATAGCCATCACTCCTTCGGGGATATAATAGGCTCTAAAAGCGATGATGAAACTCTATCCAAGTTAATGGAACACTGCGGGTTGCATGGCCATAAGGTTTGCATACCAAGCACCGGCTGCACCTCTAAGTTTTTGGGCGGCAAACCGGCTTCGAAACTCCGTGCAATGAATAAGATCAAATTTGCATTCCATGGTCCTAAGCCCGGTCCATCGACCTCCAATGGTTCATCACCTTAGTGAACCTTTGGGGGTTTTGTATCTGTGAAGTCAACATATGTAGCCTCATGCCCGTTAGGATTAACGTCCATGATTTCTATGCATCGATTTTGATTACTTTGAGCCATCTCATGAAGCAAACGAGAATTTTCCACAGTCACATTGACTAATGCAGCGATAGCATCATTAAATTGGTCGGCATTGGTGGCGGGTTGGGGATATCATCATCATCTTGTGAAGTACCAAGAATATGCGATCCCCGCGTACGACGCATCTGCTCATAACAAACCAAACTTTATTCACAAGCCTTTATTCAAAGATCCTAAAGCTTACTACAACGCATTACATCGGTGCCACTTATTTAAACACAAGACCACATCTAAACAAGACTACTTAACTTAACTAGAAGTAATTATTTCACAACTCTACTCCTTTTTGCGATTACATCAAACTTCAGGCTCGGTATCCATTCCGGAATTATTACCGCCTTCATTATCACTTTCATCAATCATTACTAATTCTTCGGGATCTTCTTCTTCTTCGATTCACTTTCATCGGCAAGGATGACACGGGATCCAATGCATCAACTTGGGGTTCATGATTTGGATCTAGGAGATTGCTTAGCCTATGAACTTCCTCATCTTGAGATATGTATTATGATCTTCTAAGTCTTCTACATAAAATTCTAACTCATGAGTTCTAACTCTAGCTACATTTTCCCTATGCCAAGCTTCATTCCTTCCTTCCACTGTATACGAACTAACATACGTTCGCAGTTCCTATGAGCTGTGGTAAGATGCCTTAATTGTTCCTGTAATCGCCCACTGAATGGCGTCCATAGCCCTATCTCTAGTAGCTTGGGCTAACTCTGCAGAAATCCTCTGTATCTCCACTTTGAGGATCGAGGCCTAAATTTACTCTCGCTAGCACCATCATTCCTAGGGGCAAGTTGGTGACGAGGAACTCCTTTGGGTCCGAGTGGACTTACTTAAGGCGTCATCTTGGCACGAGCCATCTTTGAAGGAAACCAATTTAATCCAAGTAAGACCACTTGATCAAAGTCTAAAGAGCAGATATGATGGATTACATTCCTCAAATCAGACTCATTACTCAACTCCAGACTAAGAGGTGAAGGAAGTAACGAGTGAATTATTCATGATGCATGAATCGTTCTACGAACAACATCAAAGTTTATAATGCACATAAACAACATTTATTTTTATATAGGGCATAGTAAGATTACTACTCCACCACACAAGACCCTTTTAATCAAATAAGGAATGGTGAGAAAGAAATAAGATAAGTCGAAGCAATTTGGACCAAACTATCAAGTTAAATTTAGTCATCCAAATCATTTTGAAGTTTTTGTAAAACAATACAACAAAAACCTTGTAACGATCGCTCGATACCATTACGTGGCAGGCGAACCTCCTAAATTATAGGGCCCACATGCACTGTCCAACGTCCAACGACCTTTGACATTTATGCATATGTTACCGATAACTTAAGAAGACTGTCGGGTGTCCTCGGAGAACCCCGAATCATCCACGATTTCGAAAGCAGGATCACATTCTGAGTCATTGCGGTATTACAACATTTATCCAAATATCAACACGAGTAAATCAGCGGAAGTCTTACAATAACTTAGTTTACAAAACATTTATTTCAAACCTTACAAACTAAGTTCGATTATTATTACAAAAGCGTAGTAGTGGAGTGGTATTATAATATATACAAAACACACAAATATCAACGCCTTCGCGCCTAAGGGCCACACATTACTTATCATCATCAAGATGAACAACGGTCATGCAAAGATGATCCAAAAGCAGATCGCGCATGAGCCTCACCGCAACAAGGGTCAACAAACCACGAGTACGAAAGTACTCAACAAGACTTAACCGAAATAAAACCGATAAGACTCAGGAATGCAGGCTCGAGGATTCAAGGTATGGCTTTAGCAATAATCAAAGTTCTTTTGCTTAAAAGCATTTTAACAAAATTCTTTGTATCAATATTTAAAATCTCATCGGATCATAAACAAAGTTTGACACGATCCGTATTAAGATCATGAAACTTCATATCCAACACTTTCTCGAACCATTCTCGAGTTCCGATTATTAATACTACGATGATGAGCAGAGAAGCGAGTCTCCATAACCGAGGAGCAACGACGATTGAATCGATTATAAACCCAATTTGGGACTTCAGACCACACGACATATGTAGGTCCCCGACCTACATATACCAACCTACCCTTGGATCCTCTAAACAAGAACGGGTCCGCGCCACCCGAGAGCACAAAGACACCTCAAATCGGCCACATTCCCAGCCACGAGGGTACACGCTTCTCCGCCATCTCTCCACTCCCGGTCTTGAGTAGCCATTCTCGTAATAGAATAGCCAAGTTAAGGCTTACCGGAGTATGTGGTTAGTACTACAAAGTCTCACCATAAGCGGTTCACCAACGGTACGGACCTTAATCGACACAAGTGAAAGAACCCGCTCACAAGACATTACCAGGTCTTGTGGCTCACACACACCGAAAGTCCGCCCGGTCTAGATTTATTACTCCACATTGCCATATCACATGATAACATAAGTAACCAAAGTTCCATTTAAAACTCGCGGTGACGGGTAATCACCCAACTCGATCGGTCTAAAGCGAGCTAAGCATAACTAGGCATATACGATTTTAAGCGGGTAACAAGGTAGGTATGGAACAACAAGGTTGATAATGCAACAATTAGGTTTCCACTGATTGACTTCTAATCACTTAATGCAGTATTGAAAAGCAAAAGCGAAATCAATTTGTAAAATACAAGGTAGGGTTATATGCATCCGGGGCTTGCCTTCGTTGACGGAAAAGTCTGGCTCCTGCGACGTTTCACAAGTCTTCGATCCGACCTCAACAGACAGATCAACCTCCTCCGCAACTTGATTAACTACCACGTGCTCACCTTCGTTTACTACACGTAGTAACATTGCCATGCTTAACATGATGTGGAATATGAAACATGATGCTCGATGATGGATACAAAAATAACTAAATTGGATACAATTTTTCTTCGCAGTACAGTTACAAACCAAATTAACCAAACCATATTCGTAACTGATGAGAGCACGCTAGCACCGATCACTTTGGTGAACTCTCCGACCACTATGGTGAACTATCCGACCACTACGGTGAACTATGCGAAGCAAAGATCGTCGGTAAGGGAGAACCGGCGACTGCAGCGATCAAAATGAGTAAACAACAAGCTGATTTAAAGACTACAAGAGATCAAAACGAAACCGTAAGTACACCGACATGAGACAACGGCTCACCGAAAAACTCGCCACGATGACACGCCCGCGGCGGTGAAGTTCTTGACCTCGAGGAAGAAAAACGTGGACAGCGAAGTTCTCGGCAATTTCAAAGCGATCAAGGCTAGGTGGCTAGATTCGCAAGGAAAAGAGCGGAACTAGGGACGGCCTTTTACCGAGATGGCAACAGCGCTAGGGGGAGACGATGCGAGCTTGTTGGAGCGATGACAACGACGGTGGTGAAAACAAAGGAAGAAAACGCAGCGATGACGACGTCTTGGTACTTATAAGCGGTAGCAGAAGCTCAAGGAAGCCACGACGAGCTATTTCCGTGCGGTAGCGACATCAAAGACGCCCACGACACGCTGGGAACGCGAAGAAGGAACGACGGCAATGTAGCTTAGGCGGTGAACAACTTCACAAAAATTACAAAATTGCCATACGCCAAAAAATTCACAATTTACTCTCAAATTTTTCATAACAACTCAAAATCTCCAAAAACAAAAGTTGTTCAAAATTGAAAGTTCTACCACTTTGCTTCTATAACCATCTCCTAATTACATCTAGATTTTGAAATGGATTTTCAAGGTAGGATTTAAATCTTTCAAAAGCGGGTTTTCTCGAAAAATTCAAAATCCAAACAAACTTTGAATTTAAGTCAAACAATACAATTCAACACATACCACATGAATATAAACTTGTTTTAGTGTATGCATCTCAAAGTTTTCACCAAATGCCAAATGCTTTGCAATGCATATGATGACATGTCGTTTTAGTATTTTAAACACCGAGGTGTTACAATCCTTCCTCCTAAAAGAAATCTCGCCCCGAGATTCAAAGCCATAGAGTAAGTAATGGAAAAGGAAATGTGTTAATCCAAAAACATCCCGAACTCTTCCATAAAACAAGTGAGGTTTCTTTACAAAACACTATTTGTAGCAACCGAGCCAACTAACATTATCTATTCTATATTGACGCTAGAAACTCGGAAATTTTTCTAACAAGTAATCTTCCGATTCCCGGTAGCTTCCTCTTGAATGTTGATTCCATTGTATTTTATAGAACTTTATTGTCCTCCTTCGAGTAACACGATCTTTTTCGAGCCAACACTCGGATAGGATATTACGAATAAGTCAACTCGATTCAAGTCCTACCCTTCAATCTCAACATTACCTTTCGGGCACTCGGAGACACTTCTTCAATTGAGAAACATGGAATACATCATGCACTGGCGATAGATGTTACGGTAATTTCAAGCGATAGGCCACTTTTCCATACCTCTCCAAAATTTGAAATGGTCCAATATATCGAGGTGCTAACTTGCCTTTAACACCAAAACGAGTAACTCCCTTCATTGGTGATACTTTAAGATACACAAAGTCCCCTTTGTTAAGCGTCAATGGTCGACGCCTGTTTATCTCGCATAACTCTTTTGTCGGGACTGACTATCTTCAAATTACTTTGTATTTGCCTAACCTTGTCTTCTGTTTCTTTCACAAGATCAACTCCAAAGAATCTTCTTTCCGGGCTCGAGACCAACTCAACGATGTTACGCATCTACGACCATAGAGTGCTTCAAATGGAGCCATTCTAATGCTTTCACGATAACTATTGTTATATGAGAACTCAGCCAAAGGCAAACACTCATCCCACTTCTTGGAATAGTTAAGGACACAACACCTTAACATATCTTCAAGTACTTGATTGACTCTTTCGATCATCCATCATCACTGTGGGTGATAGGTTGTACTAAATGAAGCTTGGTTCCCAACGAAGAATGTAATTGTTTCAAAAATCGGAGACAAACTGTGTACCCCTATCGACACTATGGTCTTTGGTACTCCATGTAGGCTCATAATTCTTGCTAAATATATCTTGGCATATTGGACAAGAGAATATGTATTCGGACGGAATAAAATGTCTTGACTTGGTTAGTCGATCCACAATCACCCATCTTGAGTCAAATCCTTTGATGTCTTGGGTAGACCAACAATAAAGTCCATACTTATATCCTCCCACTTCCAATTTGGAATAGGTAATGGTTGTAATTCTCAATGCAGACCTCAAATGTATAGCTTTCACTTTTCGACAAGTATCACACTTTGCTATATACCTTGCAATTTCTATCTTCATTTTGGTCCACCAAAACCTTTGTTTTAAGTCATGGTACATCTTGTTGCTTCCCGGATGGATAGATAACCTAGTAGCATGTGCCTCATCTAGAATTGATCTGCAGTAACTCGGGAACTTTTGGTACCACCAAAGCGATCCTTGAACCATAACACATCTTCATCATCTATGTTAAAGCATTCCGCTTTTCCATTCTTGACTTTTTCCTTGATATGGGCTATACCCTTATTTTCCTTCCGAAAGCAATAACTTGATCTCGAATAGTGGCTTCAACAATTATGTTGGTCAAATTGCCCTGTTGAATTACATCTACATTCAACTTCTCCATCTCTTGACATAAGGTCAAACCCATTGTTCTTACTTTCGTGCAATTGCAATAACTTTTGCGACTTAGAGCATCTGCAACCACATTTGCTTTTCGGGATGATAATGCACTTCTAAGTTATAATCTTTAATCAGCTCTAACCATCTTCTTTGTCGCATATTCAATTTCGATTGAGTAAAGATATACTTTAAGCTCTTATGGTTCAGATATATATGGCATGTATTACCAAGTAGGTAATGCCGCCAAATCTTCAAAGAATGGACCACAATTTGCTAACTCCAAATCATGAGTCGGATAGTGCTCTTCATGTTGCTTAAGTTGCCTAGATGCATAAGCAATGACTCGGCCTTCTTGCATCACACACATCCAATACCAATACCCGACGCATCACAATAGATGTCAAATGACTTCTCGATGTCGGGTTGGGCTATCAGTGCGATGGTCAACAATCTCTTCAAAGTCCGAAAAGCCTTTTTTCACGGTCAGACGACCAAACAAACTTGACTTGGTTCTTCAACAACTCAGTAATGGACTTTGACACTTTAGAGAAATCTGGAATAAACCGACGGTAATACCCCGCCAATCCCAGAAAACTCCTAATTTCATGAACTGTGGTTGGCGGTTTCCAATCAAGAACATCCTTCACTTTGCTTGGATCAACAGAAACTCCTTCCGCTGACAAGACATGTCCAAGAAATTGTACTTCCTTAAGCCAAAACTCACACTTGCTGAACTTTGCATAAAGTTGATGTTCTCTCAAACGAGTCAGAACAATTCTGAGATGTTCCGCATGTTCTCCCTTGCTCTTGGAATATACTAGAATGTCATCAATAAACACCACTACGAATTTGTCTAGCTCAGGCATGAATACTGAATTCATCAAATACATGAAATGAGCTGGAGCATTGGTCAAACCAAAAGACATGACCAAATATTCATATAATCCATATCTTGTGGTAAATGCCGTTTTGGGAATATCTTCGGCTTTATCTTGATTTGGTGATATCCCGACCTCAAATCTATCTTTGAGAAAACTTTGGCTCCGGCGATTGATCAAAAAGCAAATCTATCCGAGGTAATGGATACTTATTCTTGATGGTCACTTCATTCAAGCAGACGGTAGTCGACACATAACCTCAAGGTCTCATCTTTCTTTTTCACAAAATTGCGGACATCCCCAAGGTGATGAACTAGGTTGGATAAATCCCTTATCAATCAATTCTTGCAAATCGAGTCTTCAACTCGGCTAACTCCTTAGGTGGCATCCTATAAGCTCTCCGAGAAATAGGAGCTGTTCCGTGTTTCAATTCTATGTTAAAGCTGGACATCTCTATCCGGTGGTAGACCGGGTAATTCTTTAGGAAACACATCGGAAATTCACATACTACCGGGATATCTCTAATCTCTTTTGACGGTGGCACAAACTTTGCCCATTGATCTTCTTAAGGTTGGAAGTTGGATAAGAAGTTGAGAAGCACTTGGCGGCAAACTTACCCTTATAGTTCTATTCAAAGCATTTATAATGACCTTATCTTTGATACATCCAATTCATTCCCAAAATTACATCTATATCCACGGTCCTTTAGGATAATCATGGTAGTGGGAAAAATATGCCCACCTGGGTTTATGGGTACTGGTATACCATTTCCTTAGTACATGACATCGTCCCAGGGCGATTGTATAAAGAAATTTTCCTTTGTTGTCCCAATTAAAATTTCATACTTCACAACAAATGCTCTATTGATGAAGGAATGCGATGCTTGAGAATCAAAAAGTATAGCTGCAGGATGATTGGCAGCAGAAACATACCCATCATCACCGGCTCTCCTTCGTGAATTTCCCGGCTTGAATATAGAAAACCCTTCTGTCTTCCTCTCATCTTTGCCCTTCGAGCATTCTGATTGTGGTTCTTGTTTGGTGCTTGACCCTGTTGTTGATTGGCAGGGGCCTTCTGATAATTTTGATTAGCCTGCCTAGGATATGGACATTCCCTAGAGAAATGACCCGGTCCTCCCACAATTGTAACACGGATAGTTGTGACCTCGTGATGTTGGAGCATTACCACTAGGAACATTGGTTGTTGTGAGTTCGGATAGGTTATAGCGGGACGGACATTTTGGTATTGTTCGGCTTGGGCTGGCGGACGATAAGGAGGACGATAATGGTTTCTTGGATGATAAATCACTCTCTGCCTCTTTTGGGTTCCACCAAAAGGTCCAGACAACACATTCTTTTTCTTCTTGAGCTCCTTATGTTGCCGATACTTTGCCTCTGAAGCAAGTGCAATATTTCTTGCCTCATGATAAGTGATATTGGTACAAATTTGTCATCATTGTCTGTGATTTGGTATTCGGACCTCTCATGAACCATTTCTTTTTCTTGGCATCCGTATTGACATGTTACGGTGCATATTGTGACGGTGATTGAATCTTCCTACATATTGCATCACAGTTTGATCTCCTTGCTTCAAGGCAAGGAACTCTTCTAACTTCATAGCCATCACTCCTTGAGAGGATATAATAGGCTCTAAAAGCGAAGACGAAACTCTATCCAAGTTAATGGAACACTGCGGGTTGCATGGCCATAAGGTTTGCATACCAAGCACCTACCTGCACCTCTAAGTTTGTTGGGCGGCGGCAAACACGGCTTCGAAACTCCGTGCAATGAATAAGATCAAATTTGCATTCCATGGTCCTAAGCCTACCATCGACCTCCAATGGTTCATCGACCTTAGTGAACACCGGGGTTTTGTATCCGTGAAGTCAACATATGTAGCCTCATGCCCGTTAGGATTGCGTCATGATTTCTATGCATCGATTTTGATTACTTTGAGCCATCTCATGAAGCAAACGAGAATTTTCCATACCACATTGACTAATGCAATGATAGCATCACCAAATTAATTCGGCATTGGTGGCGGGTTGGGGATATCATCATCATCTTGTGAAGTACCAGGAATATGCGATCCCCGCGTACGACGCATCTGCTCATAACAAACCAAACTTTATTCACAAGCCTTTATTCAAAGATCCTAAAGCTTACTACAACGCATTACATCGGTGCCACTTATTTAAACACAAGACCACATCTAAACAAGACTACTTAACTTAACTAGAAGTAATTATTTCACAACTCTACTCCTTTTTGCGATTACATCAAACTTCAGGCTCGGTATCCATTCCGGAATTATTACCGCCTTCATTATCACTTTCATCAATCATTACTAATTCTTCGGGATCTTCTTCTTCTTCTGATTCACTTTCATCGGCAAGGATGACACCGGGATCCAATGCATCAACTTGGGGTTCATGATTTGGATCTAGGAGATTGCTTAGCCTATGAACTTCCTCATGCAGATATGTATTATGATCTTCTAAGTCTTCTACATAAAATTCTAACTCATGAGTTCTAACTCTAGCTACATTTTCCCTATGCCAAGCTTCATTCCTTCCTTCCTTTGTCACGAACTAACATATGTTCATGTAGCTCCTATGAGTTTGTGGTAAGATGCCTTAATTGTTCTGTAATCGCCCACCGAATGGCGTCCATAGCCCTATCTCTAGTAGCTTGGGCTAACTCTCAGAAATCCTCAGATCTCCGCTTTGAGGATCAGGCCTAAGTATTGCTATCTTGCTAGCACCATCATTCCTAGGGGCAAGTTGGTGACGAGGAACTCCTTTGGGTCCAGTGGACTTACGGGGCGTCATCTTGGCACGAGCCATACTGAAGGAAACCAATTTAATCCAAGTAAGACCACTTGATCAAAGTCTAAAGAGCAGATATGATGGATTACATTCCTCAAATCAGACTCATTACTCAACTCCAGACTAAGAGGTGAAGGAAGTAACGAGTGAATTATTCATGATGCATGAATCGTTCTTACGAACAACATCAAAGTTTATAATGCACATAAACAACATTTATTTTTATATAGGGCATAGTAAGATTACTACTCCACCACACAAGACCCTTTTAATCAAATAAGGAATGGAGAAAGAAATAAGATAAGTCAGAAGCAATTTGGACCAAACTATCAAGTTAAATTTAGTCATCCAAATCATTTTGAAGTTTTTGTAAAACAATACAACAAAAACCTTGTAACGATCGCTCTGATACCATTCTGTGGCAGAACCTCCTAAATTATAGGGCCCACATGCACTGTCAACGTCCAACGACCTTTGACATTTATGCATATGTTACCGATAACTTAAGAAGGCTGTCGGGTGTCCTCGGAGAACCCCGAATCATCCACGATTTCGAAAGCGGGATCACATTACAGAGTCATTGCAGTATTACAACATTTATCCAAATATCAACACAGAGTAAATCAGCGGAAGTCTTACAATAACTTAGTTTACAAAACATTTATTTCAAACCTTACAAACTAAGTTCGATTATTATTACAAAACGTAGTAGTGGAGTGGCATTATAATATATACAAAACACACAAATATCACTGCCCTGCCCAAGGGCCACACATTACTTATCATCATCGCACTGAACAACAGTCATGCAGCATGATCCAAAACAGATCTGCGCATGAGCCTCACCTGCAACAAGGGTCAACAAACCCTGAGTACGAAAGTACTCAACAAGACTTAACCGAAATAAAAACTGATAAGACTCAGGAATGCAGGCTCAGGGATTCAAGGTATGGCTTTAGCAATAATCAAAGTTCTTTTGCTTAAAAGCATTTTAACAAAATTCTTTGTATCAATATTTAAAATCTCATCAGATCATAAACAAAGCTGACACGATCCGTATTAAGATCATGAAACTTCATATCCAACACTTTCTCGAACCATTCTCGAGTTCCAGTTATTAATACTACGATGATGAACAGAGAAGCGAGTCTCCATAACCGAGAAGCAACGACGATTCGAATCGATTATAAACCCAGCTGGGACTTCTAGACCACACACGACATATGTAGGTCCCCGACCTACATATACCAACCTACCCTTGGATCCTCTAAACAAGAACGGGTCCGCGCCACCCGAGAGCACAAAGACACCTCAAATCCGCCACATTCCAGCCCACGAGGGTACACGCCTACTCCCGCCATCTCTCCACTCCCGGTCTGTGAGTAGCCATTCTCGTAATAGAATAGCCAAGTTAAGGCTTACCGGAGTATGTGGTTAGTACTACAAAGTCTCACCATAAGCGGTTCACCTGCAGTACGGACCTTAATCGACATTAAAGTGAAAGAACCCGCTCACAAGACATTACCAGTCTTGTGGCTCACACACACCGAGTCCGCCGGGGTCTAGATTTATTACTCCACATTGCCATATCACATGATAACATAAGTAACCAAAGTTCCATTTAAAACTCGCGGTGTGACGGTAATCACCCAACTCGATCGGTCTAAGCAGAGCTAAGCATAACTAGGCATATACGATTTTAAACGGGTAACAAGGTAGGTATGGAACAACAAGGTTGATAATGCAACAATTAGGTTTCCACTTGACTTCTAATCACTTAATGCAGTATTGAAAAGCAAAAGCGAAATCAATTTGTAAAATACAAGGTAGGGTTATATGCATCCGGGGCTTGCCTTCGTTGACGGAAAAGTCTGGCTCCTGCGACGTTTCACAAGTCTTCAATCCGACCTCAACAGACATGATCAACCTCCTCCGAACTTGATTAACTACCACGTGCTCACCTTCGTTTACTACACGTAGTAACATTGCCATGCTTAACATGATGTGGAATATGAAACATGATGCTCGATGATGGATACAAAAATAACTAAATTGGATACAATTTTTCTTCGCAGTACAGTTACAAACCAAATTAACCAAACCATATTCGTAACTGATGAGAGCACGCTAGCACCGATCACTTTGGTGAACTCTCCGACCACTATGGTGAACTATCCGACCACTACGGTGAACTATGCGAAGCAAAGATCGTCGGTAAGGGAGAACCGGCGACTGCAGCGATCAAAATGAGTAAACAACAATCGACGAAGACTACAAAGATCGAAAACGAAACCGTAAGTACACGCGACATGGACAACGGCTCACCGAAAAACTCTGGCCACGATGACACGCCCGCAGCGGTGAAGTTGCTGACCTCGAGGAAGAAAAACGTGGACAGCGAGTTCTCGGCAATTTCAGGCGATCAAGGCTAGCTGGGTTGGATTCGCAAGGAAAAGACGGAACTAGGGACGGCTTTTTACCGAGATGGCAACAAAGCGCTAGGGAGGCGATGCGAGCTTGTTGGAGCGATGACAACGACGGTGGTGAAAACAAAGGAAGAAAAAGCACGATGACGACGTCTTGGTACTTATAGCGCGCGCAGAAGCTCAAGGAAGCCACGACGGAGCTATTTCCGTGCCGGTAGCGACATCAAAGACGGCCACGACACGCCGAGCGCCGAAGAAGGAAAGCAGCGGCAATGAAGCTTAGGCGGTGAACTTTGTTCACAAAATTACAAAATTGCCATACGCCAAAAATTCACAATTTACTCTCAAATTTTTCATAACAACTCAAAAATCTCCAAAACAAAAGTTGTTCAAAATTGAAAGTTCTACCACTTTGCTTCTATAACCATCTCCTAATTCTGTCTAGATTTTGAAATGGATTTTCAAGGTAGGATTTAAATGCTGAAAAGCGGGGTTTTCTCGAAAAATTCAAAATCCAAACAAACTTTGAATTTAAGTCAAACAATACAATTCAACACATACCACATGAATATAAACTTGTTTTAGTGTATGCATCTCAAAGTTTTCACCAAATGCCAAATGCTTTGCAATGCATATGATGACATGTCAGGTTTTAGTATTTTAAACACCCGAGGTGTTACAACTATGAGAAGACAAAAATTTGTTTGCTAGGTTTTATCAGAATAAATGCTCCAAGTTCTTGATAATATTTATCTCAAAAGTTATTGTAAAAAGAGATATGGGTTATGCAAAATATAAAAAATGGACACAAAATATGTCCAAAGTAAAAAGGAGAAAAAGAAAAAGAAATGAGAATAAAGATAACCCATGTTCTCACAAAAAATATTTCACAAGAGAGAAATATATTTTAGAGAGCATAGTAGAATTAGGTTAGCCACTAAATACTCCACACACATGCACATCTTGATCTAAGAGTATGACACTTCTCTCCTTGGATCTAGGGTTTGACTTTACGATATGCAAGGTAAGTATGCTACTTACTTTGTCCCTACTAGAACTCCACAAGCTTTTTAGAAGTAGGGTAAATAGAGGCGAAACAATGTCTTGGTGAGGAACTATGCATATTCAGTGATCTAAGAGAATCATTTGGGGAGCAAAGCTATGTTTTAATTTAAAAATCTTTCAAAAAGAACCCAAGTTTTCTGAGTAGGAGAAGTGAGGATGACTGGATTCTAATCCGTTCCTGTAGCACCCTAAAATTTGCTTTTCTTCAAATAGAGTTAAATTCATTTAATTTTGAATTTTTGTGTACATTTAAACCTAGGAAAAACAATAATCTTTATTGAAATTAAAATTCATCATAAGTTTAGCAACGTGGTTGTGCATTCATATTGCTGCATATTCTTTTGTATTGCTTGGTTTGAAGTCAGACTTTAAATTGATTTTAATTTGTATTTTGAAATTGCTTTGGAAAATTGGAAAAGGAAAATGAATTTCCCTTTCTCCCCTTCCCTATTTTTGGCCCATCGGCCTGCTCCCTTCCCCGCAGCACGTTTCTCTTTTTTTTCCGCAAAGCCAGCAGCGTCAACGTTTCCCTCTCCTGCGTGGGCCGCTACGCCACGGTCCAGCAGCGCCATCGCGCAGGCCCAAGCAGCAGCGCGGCCCATCCTCCTCCTCGTGTGGCGCCGTGTTTCTCTCCCAGCCATAGGCCGGCCTAGCTAGACTACAGCCCAGCTAGTCAAGCCACGTGGCCACCCACTTTCTTCCTCTCTCGCCGGACTGCCAGGCTAGCCTCGCTTGTCAGTGTCCTCATCGTCCTCTACCTTGCGACGTGGGCACGCACGCTGGACTGTGCTCCGAGCCGAGTCCGTTGTCGCTCTGTTTCCCCTTCATCTTGCATGCGCTCCAAGCCAGTGCGACCCCATAAATAGCAGGCCCAGGTGCCGTGCCTCTTTTGCCGCACCGCCGCGCCCTAGAGCCTCTTCGCCGTCGCAGACCTAGATCACCGAGCCACCGCGTAGCCCTAGCGTCGCCGCTGCTGTCGGGTCCAAGCAGCCACAGTGCGTCATCATCGATTCCTAGCTCTAGATTTTGGTCTTGGTGAGTTTGCTTTGAGTTTCTCTCTCTCCCCGTGTTTCCCGTTTGTCGAATCATGCACCGTAGGCCCTAAACCAACGTCGCCGGCGAGCTCCCTTTGTCCGGCCATGGCAGCCACTGTGCCGGAGTCCTGTTCCGGCCAGCTGAATCCTGGAGCCACCGCAGCCATCCGATCTAAACTTAAAGGCCAGGATTAGAATTTACCCCTTCGCGGTGAAATTTGCAAAAAGGCCATTATAAATATTCGAGTCTCAACCCGCCGTCCCAGTAATCTTTCAAAAGAGACCCTCAGATTTTTGTTTATAGAACCCATAGTCCATAGCACCTTTCAAGAATACATTTTCTTCTTTGGAAAGCATAGTCTCATCGGTTCAGATCCAAAATACGTTTTCACCTATTTACAGCTTTGCCACTAATTTTGTTTTAGCCATAAAATCTCCGTTTTAACTCCGATTTAATCCGTTCAACTTGCGTTAGGTTCGTAATTAAGTAATCTACATGTTCATACTACTGTTAAGTAGGTTTTCAACTTTTAAAATTCGAGGTTAGGTTTAATCTATTATTTTACAAAAGGAAATCTTGTTTAATTCATAACTTCTTCGTTTTAGCTCCGAATTTTGTGATCTTCGTGTCTGTGTTATCGTAGCGAGACATAGATTCATTTACAAACTTTTCATCTTAATTTTATGTTGAATGGTGTACTGTTCTAATCTATAGCTTTTGTTTGCTATGCATGATTGTATGGGTGCCTGTGTGGTGTTGTTTGATCTCGAGTAGATAGTGAGTTTTGAGTTGGTGATCTGGAGCAACACTTTGAGGATCAAGTCCAGCAGTGATACTTTGAATTAAGGCAAGTATAATATGAGGCTCCTTGTTACCTATTCACTTTAATGAAATCTCAATTCATGTGCATATGTGAATGAATTGCTTGGAGTCTACCTACCTTGATATTGATTATCCTGTCCTTGATATACCTATGGGTTTTGCATGTGGGTAGTATGCTTAGTTTGCTCCAACTAATATTGGTTAAAGAATACAATTAAAGGTATATGCAACATGGTATTAAAAGATGTTTTTTAGCAACATGGAACCAAGGGGGCTAGAGCATTAGGCCTTTTCTTAGGGTGCTCTAGTTTCTCTCCATAAGGACTCATCTTTAAGTGACAACCCAAGACTTATAGTACAACCATGAGGTCTACATGGCTCTGGTCTTAGTCTAGTACCTTGCTCTCTCTAGTTTGTAGCAGTTTACCAAAAGGGCAAGAGGGGCATACCGAGCTGGGTATGGGCCTCATTCCCAGGGTGTGTACTATGCTGCGTGTATCAGTGCCACTTTTGGAGATGACTCCATAACACTTGGGAGATGGAATCCGTAGCGACTGCTCCTTATTAGAACGACTGGGGAAAAGCTTCATAGTGTACCCTGTCTGCTCACCTTGGAAGTGTGTTGGGAGTTGCAAACCCAGGAATATGGGTAACACGACTCGTGGTGAAAGTGTAGAACCTCTGCAGAGTGTAAAACTAATATATCAGCCATGCTCACGGTCACGAGCGGCCTAGACCCTTATTGAATAGTTGGTTACTCAGATGGTTTGGGTTATGACAAAAATTGCTGATATCGCTAATTTTTCATATTTGGGAGCCTCAACATAACTTCACAACTTATGATTAATAATAAAATATGACCAACTAAAAGTGCTTACCACAGTTCAGCCATGTTAAGCCTTTTGAGCCTACATCCCCTTATGTTATGCTTGCTAAGCGGTAGTAGCTTATGATTGTTTTATTTCAATACTTTGGCAAAATCCCAGATGGGTACCAGATGGAGGTTCTTCAGTGGAGTTTTCCAAGAGGTGTTAGGCTTGTGGTCAACCAGTTAACGATTCCTATGGTTCTAGAGACTTCGCCAGAAGAATAGAGTTACAGTATATACTGTAAAGTAAGACTATGTATTTTGTAACAACTACTTATGCGCTATGTAATAAAGGCATTGTCTTTGATATTACCCTTTCATTTGTAACTATATGTGTGAATTGAATTCCTAGGCACACATATGGTGTGTATCTGGTTTTGTCCTTAAAACCAGGTGCTATAGTTCCATTCTTCAACCACCCAAGATGGCGTGATAGACACTACAAAGTTCACATGTATAGGTGAAGCTTGGAATAAGGTAATATTGCTACCAGTGAATTCTTCAGCTCCTTACCAGTGAATTGAATAGCCGATTATAGTTATAAACTCGGGGGCCAGCTCTTAATCGGCTAAAATAGATGAACAGTCAACCCAAGTAAGTCATCAAAGCCAAGTACTGCAATCAGATGTTGTTGACTCAGGAAAGGAGATTATTGGATCAAATAGTTCAAAGCATGAAAACTCATACTTCGAACTAGCGGGGCCTGTGTTTACACCAAAATTTAGTAAGCTTATCCAATAAAGGAAGAGATCGGCCGATGATGTCAAAAGCTAGAAAGTTTCCAAATTAAGGGATATTTATGAGCCGGCCAAGAAATATTATTTAATAAATTTGAGAGAGACATGACCTCTAGGTGCATATTAGGATGGAAGAAATAAGGACACGTATCAAACAAGGAAGGTTAATCAGCAAGGATTCTGCATAAGCGAAATTAGAGTCCATGTATCTTGATATTTCTTTTTGTTATCTAGTCGTGTTCATTTAGGACTCTTATCAGCTAGGGTATAAATATAAATCCCCGGCTATTGTAACATGGATCCCCGAAACAATCAATACCAATTACTTTTTTTGGCTTCACGCCAACCCTTAGGAGTAGGAGTACTATAGATCTCGGTGAGTTCTTCAACAAGCAGGGCTGCATCGATCCGGTCGACCTCCGGCTTGTCTGTAAGTACCGTCATGGCTTATACTCCTGTTCATAAGGCTGTGTCGGTCCGACCGACCTCTTATGAGCTCTAGTATGAGTTAGTTATCGACGCTTATCTAGTTCAAGTACAGCTGCATTGGTTAAGTTCGACCTCCACTGCTCAAATTATATTAAGGTCAAGTTATCATCTCTACCTAAGGGTGGCATCCTTTGGGTAGATTCATTAAGTTACCGATCTTGCTGATGTTTTTGTTGTCATTAGTTTTAGCAATATCAACCTGCCCGATCGAGATTGATCTAGATCGGCCTCACATCCTTTAGTCCATCATTTATTTTGTCACATTGCGATGGTTCTTACTTTAAATGACGGATTATGTTTCATCGTTCATTCTACTTCGATCTTGATCATGCATAGTATGCAGCTAAGGCATGTCTGATCTTGAGAAGGTTTACTAGCTAGTTGAATCTGGTCTATGGCTCGCTATTATGGCTGTAACGATCCGGTCGATCCCCACTGTTAGCACTTTAGATCGGAGCATGCTAGCTGGTAGATTTGCTTTCGACTAGACATGACCTTAGCTGTTTGCTATGCCTGCATCGGCTAAATAGCAATCGCTCATACTTTAACGCTTATAGTGTCTTCATGATTCTGTTAAATGTGAATAGGTCTGTTTATTTTAAAGGTTTGATTTGTTGTCTTTATCATGGCTGCCATCGATTCGGTCGAACCCCACTGTTAAGGATAACAGGTTAGGTCTGATGAATTCATATATCTATCCACATTGAATAGTTGATTGTTCACATGTTGTAATCCCTTTTCTTCCTGAATTGGCTATTTTAGCCGATTCTCCTATGCTTTCACAGATATGGCACATTTTCATGAACCTGTTGAAGTATGGTTGGTTCTATGGACTTTCTGGTTCTAGACTATCACCATCATCATAGCTGCATCGATTCGGTCGAACCTCATTGTTGATGGTAACAAATTAGATTAAGAGCATTTGTTGATTCATTTGTACTAGACAGTTGATTTGTTCGCATGTTATATCTCTTCTCGTTAAACTTATCGGCTCAATGCCTTACACTGGTTATATCCACCTAGCTGATGATTTTACTTATATCTAGGTGCATTGTACTTGTTATCATAAATCAGTCGTGACCCACGAACATCACAGTCCTTAACAGTCGATTTCTCCTCGTATCGGCTATTAGTCGAATCTCCCATTTGGCTGCTCTCAAAGCAGCACACTTGGAACTGTCTGGGCAAAACCGACATGTTTCACCTTAAACTACTGATAATACTTTCTCTCCTTGTCAATTGTAGGTCAAATTGACTAGCATGTCTTCAGGATTCACTGGATCGGCTGGTCCTGTGTTGAAGCCAAGCGAATCTCCGGGCTTACTCCAAGTAGATCCTTCTAGTTTGCTATGTGTTGATCACATCGCCACATTTTTGTGTCGACACGCGTTAGCACCCAGTTTTAAGAACAAAACCAGATACACACCATATGTGAGCCTAGGAAGTCAAATCTCACATATAGATACAAATAAGGGTAATATCAAAAGGCAATGCTCAATATATAACGTACTTAGTATAAAGGATATAACCTTAGACAGCAAATAGTGGAAAGACAACTCCGATCTTAGGGTGAAGACTCCAATTCCACAGGGACTACTGACTGGTTGATCACAAGCCTAATTCCTCCAAACTCTAGCAATCTGGTACCCATCCGGGATTTTTCCAAGGATTTAAAAAGTAAATCAAGTGTAAGTATATGTCGTACTCAACAAATATAACATGGGGTTCATGAGGCTCAAAAGGCTGACACTGGTTTAACTACGATTAGCTTTTAATGAGTCATCTTTTAGCAACTGGGTGGCAACAAGTTTTTTCACAAGCCCACATAAACACATGATCAGGTAAACATGAATAATGAAAACCATAAATAGTAATCATTAATAGCATGTTTATCATTAGTATCATCATTGTTCATCATCTATTCCGTAAGGGTTCCAAGGCCGCTCGTGACCGTGAGGACGGCTGATACACCAGTTTTACACTCTGCAGAGGTTGTACACTTTCACTGTGAGTCATGATTTACCCTTTCACCTGACGTACCTAATCTCTTGACCCACTTCCAAGGAAGGTCGGCAGGGTTCACTATGAAGCCTTTCAAAGGTTTGTCTAACAAGTTAGGGCCACTAGATTCACTCAGCAAATAGATGTAGAGCCCCCTTCCCGATGGCACAATGATGCGCAACCTATACACAAGGGCATAGAGGCCGCACTATACCCGATTCGGCAAGCCATTCTTACGCCAATAAAGGTAACCTCTACAAGCTAAAAAAAGTCCTCATACTGAGCTAAAGCCAGAGCCATGGAGCCCTCACAGCTGTACTATAAGTCCCGAATGATCACTTATAGATAAGTCCTTCGGGAGAGGAATCTAGAGCACCATAAAACATAGCCCAATGCTCTAGCCCCCTGGTTCTATGTTGCTAAAAAGCATCTTTTAGTGTTTATTGCATAATCCATTAGTCAAGTTACAAGATCATGGCTTTAGTTGAGCACTAGCATCATACTACCCAATGCAATAACCAAAAGGTATCAAGGCACAAGGTACAGAGTACTAGGAAATCCTTAGTGTTAATCAAGGTAGACACATGCAATGTGAATTAAGTGATTAAAGGTGTATAGGACAACAAGGAAGATCCCATGCTATACTTGCCTTAAACTTAGATCCTTCTTCTAGTCCAAACCTTCAAAGATCTGCTTCTTGATTCACCACATATAGCTCATTGACTGGACATGATCATAGAGCACCACACAAGCATCCACACAATCATACACGAAGCAAACAATAGATCTAAATTAGAACAATACAACAAACATAAAATCAAGAGGAAAAGTTCATAAAATGAATCTACGTCTCGCTACGAACACACAGACACAAAAAGCACTCTAATCGGAGCTATAACGAAAAAGTAATGAATTAAACAAGGTTTCCTTTATATGTGAAAAAGAAAACTAAAGTCTTTATTTATTTTATAAAAGTATATATAGAATATTCTATACAAATATCTAAATCATATTAAGTCAAATTAGTTTTGATTTAAAAAAACAAGAGAAAGCTAATCTCACTTTATTTAGAAAAGATTGGAGTGAAAAAACTAAGTTCCTTTTATTTGAGAATAAGGAAACCTATAAACTCCATTTATTTTAACTATATAAATTCATATATAAGATATTTTGTAAATAATATAAATTGAATTAAGTCAAATTTTGATTTGAATTATAAGACTAAAGTAAAACAAATCATATTTTATTTATAACATCCAGTTGCATAATCATTAATCAAGATATGACTTAAACCATGAAATTTCAGAGCTAGATATATGGTAAACATTGTTACTAACGCGTAGATCAAGTCGTTATGAATCTAACAAAATTTGAACAGGCCAATCAGAGTTAAAACACAAAAGATGTGATTAAAACAATAGCAGTGGCATTGTTGTAAATAACCAGAACTTATTTTCGATTTAAAATAAATCAAAATCAGTCTTAAATCGACTTAGGGATGATGGGTGCAAATATCCGAAAGCCGAGGGGCTCTTTAACAAAATTACCACCGAAGGGGTACCAGTTAATCCGAATCGTTGGATCTACTTTGGATGGCCGAAAATAGAAGCAAGGGAGAGAGAGAGCGTGGCCAGCCAAAACAGAGGCTAACGCGGCGACGGCCATGGCCGGCGGGGTCGTACCTCACTGGAGTTCATCAAATCGGTGACTCCGGCCTTCAATGGTCATGGGAATAGCATGCGGAGGTATATGGAAGCATGACGAACTCCGCTAGGGGGTCAGGGAAAGCCACGACGGCACGGTGGTGACGCAGTGCTTAAAGTAGCAGCTCGAGCTCACTGGTGAAGCTTCGGCGATGCAGAGAGAGGGACAGAGAACGAAAGAGAAGGCATATGCGGCACTTGTGGGTTGCTTACCTTCACGCGAAGGTCGGGGATGCGGTTGTGGTGATAGAGAAACAACGGAGCGGCGAACCGACAGCGGTAGCGGCGCTAGGGTTGCGTGGCGGCGCTATGGCTCAAATCGGGTGGCGGCTAGCTTCTTGAACTTAATGGAGAGGCGATGCAGACATGGCCACTATTTATGGGGGTGGTGTGGCGTGGGGAGCATGGCAAGGAGGAGACGCCATGGACGTGGACTCACCGACGACGGTGTCCAGTTTGAACACGAGCGGAAGACAGGGGAAGGAGCTGACCAGTGGGCCATGGACATCAGCGAGAAAGGGAGTGGGGCCAAGGTGTCAGCTAGATAGAGGAACAGAGGAGGCAAAGCGGGTCCGGCGCATGCTAGGCCAAGCGACTAGGCCTGCTGCGGCTGGGCTACTAGGCCTCTATGGTTGGGCCTGCGGGATTGGAGTGAGGAGGCGCTAGGAGAGAGAGGGAGATTGGGCCATCGGTTGTGGAACAGGCCAGGCTAGCTAGGCCACCAGGCCAAAAAGAGATAGGAAGAGGGTTTTCTAATTTCCTTTCTTTTCTTTTATTTTAAAGAAATTTTCAAATCCATTTTTAAAATAGTTTTAAATTCATTTGAATTTTGGACAAAGCCACTCAAATCAATAAATCAAATGCATAGGCTTGTATGCTCAAACATTTTTCTACATCCTATGATGAATTTTAATTTAATGAAAAAAATATATTTTCCTATATTTCATGTGCACAAAAATTCATAAATAAGTCATTTTAATCCTATTTCCAAAAGTGCAAATTTTAGGGTGTTACAATTCTACCCCCCTTAAGATGAATCTCGTCCCGAGATTCAGAAGATGTCGACAAGGAGATAGGGATACTCCATCTTTGGATTCTTCTTTACTTCCTCGTGTAGTTCCATCGTCTTGATAAGAATCCCATGTTACTTTGCATACCTGTTAACCTTACTCTAAGTAACTTGCCAAACTGATTCCAAGATTCTGACAGATACTCCAAACAATAGTCAGGTAACTCCAATCACTAGGCCACCTTTCCTTTCTAGTCCATAATATCAATTATTTTCTTAAAATATTCACCTTCCAATGGAGCTTCCTTACTTTCTTGGTCTAAAGTAGATTCTATTGCCAACTTTAAAACATTAATGACTTCAGATGCTTAGATCAAGTTGCTCAACTCTCAAATGACTATTCTTAGTCCATGGTGTCATTCGAATCTTCTTAGCATAACTCTCTTGCTAAAGACATTGGCAACGACTTTTGCTTCTCCAAATGATAGCACTTTTCCAAGTCATAAAACCTTGATTGCTTCAATGTAAACCTTCTTGTCATGCTTAGTATATCATTGGGATTTCCTGAGACTCCATAGAACCATTTGTAGTTATCAGATATCTCATTCCTATGTCATCAATGCCTACTTGTCCTAGGTATGTTGAAGATTGGACTCCCAGCTGAGGATACCTTGAATTGTAGAGCCATATTGACGAATGCATCCATTCCTCGTACATGATCCAATAATTTATCAACCAAGCAAAGTATACTTACTCTAGATGATGAAGCCCTTAAGTGATATACATCCTCTAGGTACCACCTTTCTTATTATATTAACCAATTCTTCCAAATGAGAGCTAGAGAGCATAACTGAACTTCATATGGCACCTTGAGCATTCGGACCCTTCTTAAATTCAACAGGCTTGTCAATAGGTGGTGCTTGATGTGGGTTGTTCAACACACTTTGAGCAATAATCTATAATAACTGAGTCTGCATCATCAAAGCTTGCTCTATAGATGAGCGATTTGATGGCGGTGGATTAGAATTGGCAGGATTCCTTCCCAGTGAGAGCTAGAATCTACAAAACCACCTTCACTTTGGCTACACCCCTTAAGAAAATATCAACTAGGGGACACAAAAAGGGTAGCTTGCACCTTCTTTCAGATGAGCTAACTAGTATTAAGACATTCTGATATCTCAATGATACTCTCGTGTATGGGCAAAAACAAGAAATCTGAAATTCCTTACGAGTAGAAAAACAGCAGTGTAGTAAAACAGCCATAACTCTCATTCTATTAATCCAATAAAGTTGTATCTTATACCGTTGGAAAGCTTATCAAATCTTCCACAACTTCCTTATAGAACACGTTTCGAAATTCCTTAGTTAAGTTGGTCTAAAACGGTGCACAACAGATACTGTTTCAGGTTTCCGACATCACAGTTGCTTCGTCTTGTGATTTTCGTAAGTCCCAAACCATAATGGCTAGAAGGGTGGTATTGTGGTCGTAGAAAGATATCGAAGTCTACTATTGTACAGAATTTTTCCATGATTTTTGGTTGTCCAAGAATAGAGATATAAACTGAAGAGGGCAAGCTGCTCCGAAAGGCAGGATAAAGGAAACAGAAGAAAACCATAACCTGACTATTTATTTCATTAATCCTTATGCCTTAGGCCTATAAGCTAAATTAAATTGTGGGAACATCCAACAAGATCATTGCAACCATTACAAAAATTCAAAACAAGCATAAGCATAATGACAATTCAACAAACCACTAAAGCTGCATAATTCAATCATTGACTCAACTTGCAATACTATCGTTCTCATTGTACTAGGGGTAACAATCCTAAGACTCGTCTTTAGATTACGCAAGAAGGTGGTCAGGGACATGTTTACACCAAAATTAGGAGGAAGAATCGCAGGGACTTGAAAGCTCCCAAGATCATGTCATTAAGGAATCAATCGTGTGTAGGTCGGTATCAGCTAATTTGAATGCAACACTAGAATCAGCTTTCTTCAGATAGCGCCAGCAGATAATGACAAAGCCTACGATCGGCGCCAGGACAAGGCATGTTGGACTCTACAAAAAGGTAAAGATTAGAGTCCAAGTTATCTTAAATTAGAAATGTTTTTTTAGGGCCAAAAATTGTGATGAGTCGTGCTTAGATAGAAATCATGCGTAGGTTTTAGGTATAAATATCAAACCCCGGCTATTGTAAAAGACACAATCAATCCAATACAAGTCATTTACTTTTTTTGGCTTTGGCCACCCCTTAGGAGTAGGAGTAGAGTAGATCTCGGTGAGTTCTTCAATGAGTACCGCTGCATCAATCTGGTCGACCTCCACTGCTTGTCTGTAAGTACTGTCATGGCTTATACTTCTGTTCGTATGGCTGCATCGATCCGATCGACCCCCGTTGTGACTCTGGTATAAGCTAGTTATCGACTCTTGTTTAGTTCAAGTAAGGTTGCATCGATCCGGTAGTCCTCCACTGCTCAAACTAGATTAAGGTCAAGTTATCGGCTCTATCTAAGGGTGGCGGTCCTTCGGATAGATTCATTAAGTTACCGATATTGCTTATTGCTTCCATTATTTATTTAATTACAGCAATATCACTTCGTCCGATTGGGATTGATCTAGATCGGCCTTATATCTTGTTTAACCCATCATTTGTTAATCTAAAACTGGTCTAATCTACATCTTAAATGATGAGTTATGTTTTATCAGCTGTTTTATGTCAATCTTGATCGTGCATAGCGTGCGATTAAGGCATGTTGCGTCTTGAGTAGATCTATTGGCTAGCGAAAATTGTTCCATGGCCTGTTATCACGGCCTATGTGATTCTACCTTACACCCCACTGTTAGCAATATGGAGTGGGGATCGTTATTCAGTAGATTTGTTCCTGATAAGGCATGACCTTAACTGTGTACTATGCCTGAATCGGCTATTTTAGCCGATATCGAGTACTTTCATAAACAATTCACATCACGAGATTGTTGAAGTAGGGATAGGTTGAAAGATGTGTTAGCCCCATGATCTTATTATTGTATTACGCCCTTCATGATTCTGCCTCATGCCCCACTGATATTAGTAATAAGTTAGGGTCGTCGAGTCTATTGTTGTTTCTATGGCCTGCATGATTCTGCCTCATGCCCCACTGGTCATAGCGATAGATGAGATCTAATATGTTCATTAGATTTATCTTTATTAAATGGTTGAACGATGATGATCTGTTTCTTTTATATAAAACGGGTTCGGTTACTTGCAGGCATTGGCTTAGCGTAAATCAATTATCGTTGACATCTTATTGCCATTGACCAATATTTGTCTAAATAATGATATTCATCCTGAACGATAACCAATTTTTCTTACACAACCCCATGAGCTTTAACTGATTTATTCTTACGAATATGCTGGAATCGACTATTTAATCGATCTCCTTTCATATCTGCTCTCAGAGCCGCACATTCGAGACGGTCTGGCAACACCGGCACGTTTCGCCCTAAATTACTGATGAACTTTCTCTCCTTGTCAATTGTAGGGTCAAATTGACTAGCACGTCTCGAGAGGAGTGTGCAGGATCGACCATCCCCAGCGCTGAAGCTAGGCGGATCTATAGCTCCATCGAGCAGACCCTTCCGGCTTGTTTGTGTGCCCTTGGCATAGGACGAAATTTTGTGCCGACACATGTTTCTGGCATGCTCGGTGGGACACCACAATCATCATGGCGGTTCACAACAATGATGACATCCTTATGGTATATTATGAAGATCTAACTGATGGAGATAAAGATGTCATGGGCAAAGCTATAGAAGAATTTTAGAACAAGTGTTTGTTGTCCTACACCAAAACATGTGACAACACAATTGTTCAGAAATATCCACTACCCAGAGTTCTATTACACGGGCAAACAGATACAGTTGAAGCGGAAGACAGACGTTTCTTTATGGAAGTTGTAAGAGAATATGTTCGTGATGCCATATGAAGCCATAATGAAGCTTTCTTGGACACATTCCACAACACCATGAAAGAGGCGATTCATGGGTTTCCAGTTGGTCAAGTTGGGCCAACTTATTACAACATTCCACATCCGTCGACCCAAGGGACTAATCAAGTCGGTACCAGCCATCAAGAAGCAGCACCAGCTGGTAATGATGATGTCTAGGCAGTTCAGAGTTCATCTGAATAAGTTCAAGGTGCTACTACGAATCAGACGTAGTATAATCCTGGATCATCAGTGCAGCATGTGCAACAGCCGGCGGGGCAAGGTCAGAACCAGGTGATTAATTTTGGCACATCAGGCCACATACCGTCGTCGGCTCAAAAAATAGCTTCGTCAATTCAAAGGATCCGTAGAGATATAGATCCTCATGTCTACAATTAGAGACTTCAAGCAGCAAACCAACAAATGACCTGGCAGATAGAGATTCCACAAGGGTATCATTATGGCATAGATTATAACACCCTTCACATGATTACGAATCCAAGGTATCAAGGCACATGGGATTTCAATCCACAGATGGGTCAGCTAGTGCAGAGAAATCCAAATTCAAATGCTAATGAGTTGTTGCTGAGGGTGACCGAGATGATGAAGAATCAGTTCGGTCTGAAGCCAAAAGGGCTGACCTTTTCGTACAAATGCCCATATCTAGAATGGTATGATTTGGTCGCTCTTCCCACAAATTACAGGCTCCCAGAGTTTGCCAAGTTCACTGGCCAAGACAGTACAAGCACAATAGAACATGTCAGTTGGTATCTTACATAGTTGGGCGAAGCATCTAGTCAAGAGGCCCATCGAGTTCGTTTCTTCTCCCTATTCCTGTTAGGGCCAGCCTTCACTTGGTTTTCATCACTGCTACTCAATTACATTGCCAATTGGGCTGACCTAGAGAAGAAGTTTCATACATATTTTTACACTGGGACTGGAGAAAAGAAGACAACCGATTTGACAACCATAAGGCAGAAGACTAATGAATCGGGCATTGAGTTTCTTCAGAGGTTCCAAG
Source organism: Miscanthus lutarioriparius (assembly GCA_904845875.1). Taxonomy (NCBI): domain Eukaryota; kingdom Viridiplantae; phylum Streptophyta; class Magnoliopsida; order Poales; family Poaceae; genus Miscanthus; species Miscanthus lutarioriparius. Next base: position 69,925,263 of record CAJGYO010000002.1, on the reverse strand, counting down.
AGACTAGAAATTTATGCTTCTCATTAAACTTGGCTGACGACTAGCTAGCTGCTTTAGCCGTTCAAGGAATGCTACCAATGTGCAAACAAAAGCTGCTGGGACAAGAATTCGACAACTTGGGTCAATTGGCTCAATGAGTGGTGGCGCTCAATAGCAAATTCTAGAGTATGCGAAGAGATACCCGATTCTAGAAAAGTACCACAGTAGCCAAAGCTTATAATCCATATTCAATCGATGACGGCTATGAAGATGAAGAAGAAGAGGTTGCCGTGGCTAAATGGAATTGGAGCAAAAAGACGATAACGGTGCCAAATCCTTGGGGAAGAGGAGATGAGGAGAACTATGACTTTGATGTCACAAAATCAGACAAGCTCTTTGATTTCTTGCTGGAGAAGGGACAGATCAAGTTGCCCAATAATCATGTTATGTTGCCCCCTGATCAATTGGAGAATAAGAAGTTCTGCAAGTTCCATAACGCTACTTCTCATTCCATTAATGAATGTAGAATCTTCTGGCAGCATATATAGAGGGCTATTCAACAAGGAAGACTCAAATTTGACATGCCTCGGAAAATGAAAATTGATGATAATCCTTTCCCAGGAGATCAAAACATGGTTGATGATAGGCTGATCAAAGGAAAGACTAAGGTCCTGACATCAACCAAATCAAGAGAAGCTAGAACAGTCAATCCCGAGATGCAAATATCGGCTGATGAGTACAGAGAAATTAGAAGACATCGCGACAAGCAAAACAGCCGATATGAGCAGGAGGAAACATCAAAAGATGGGGTGACAAAGCCTCGAGTTACATCTCGGATCCTGTTGAATAAGTGGCAGCGGCAGAAGGAAAAGGATTATCAACATTGGTTAGAGGATCAAGAATACCAGCATCAACTGGAAAAAGAGAGGTATGAAAGGAAACAAGCCAAATCACATTGGAATTGTCCTTTCTTTAGACATTGCTGGAATAAAGGTTTGAAGTTGCCTACCAGACATGACTGTCCAAAATGCAGCAATCAATATTGGGAGTTTAGGCAATCTCAAAACAACCGCCGGTCTATCCATGCTCAAGATACATATCATCATAATAACATGGATCGGTGCTTAAAAAATAAAAGTGTTCATGATCGGCTTGGAAAACGAGTTGTTGACCAAGACTGGGCTGATTATGAAGAAGGCAATGAGAAAGAATATGTCTAGCAGGAAGGCCAATGGTGCCCAAGAGGTTTGACAAGAAGCCAGAAAAGAAGGGTGCAACGCCTAAGGAATAGAGAGTTGGAACAGGCTCAGGCATCCGGTAAACCTCAAGTATGGCGTGCTAAGTAAATAGACGATAGAAGGCAACCATCGGCTAATATTCAAATGGCTTTTCTGTTGCCATTAGAGTTCAGAGCTCCCACAGATCAAGAAGTTTATTCAGATTTCAATGAATCGGAGTATGAAGATATAGTTGCCAAGTTGACGGTTATACAACAAGCAATATTTGATAAACCAATCAAACATCGCACTTAAAGGCTTTGTGTGTGAAAGGTTTTGTTGATGGGAAGCATATGAACAAGATGTTGGTGGACGGAGGTGCTTCTGTGAATCTTATGCCTTACACCACTTTTCATAAACTTGGCAAAGGACCAGGAGATTTGATTAAGACCGACATGATGCTTAAGGACTTTGGGGGCAATACGTCTAAGACACGGGGGGCAATAAACATTGAGCTAACAATCGGAAGTAAGACTCTGCTCACCACATTCTTCATCATCGATGGAAAAGGGTCATACAGTTTACTCCTTGGTCACGATTAGATTCATGCAAACTATTGTGTGCCATCGACCATGCATCAGTGTCTGATTCAATGGCATGGAGATGATATCAAACTGGTTCGTGTTGATGAGTCTGTGAGCATCACAACAGCCGATCCAGTCTTCTGGGAACTAGGAGACTTCGAATGCTTTTCTGGCAAGATGTGGGAAGGAGGCTTCATTAGAGTCAATAATGAAAGCCAACGGCCGATCCAAGCAGTTGGCTTTAAAAATTTGTCTTAATGGATAATCCAATAGATGGTACAAATGGCAAACTAGGACATGGTTTCACGTCGGTCGATGAATTAGAAGAAGTAGATATTGGTTCTGGAGATAGACCTAGGCCGACGTACATAAGTGCTAAGTTGGATCCTGAGTATAAGCGAGAATTAGTTGATTTATTAAAGGAATTTAATGACTATTTTGCTTGGGGATACTATGAGATGCCTGGTCTAGACCGATCAATTGTTGAACATCGGTTGCTAATCAAACCTGGATATCGGCCGTTTAAACAAGCTCCAAGGAGATTCAACCCGAACGTGCTTGATGATATCAAAAAGGAGACTGAAAGGTTACTGGAAGCAAAATTTATCTAACCATGCCGATATGCAGAATGGATATCGAATATTGTCCCTGTGTATAAGAAGAATGGAAAATTAAGAGTTTGCATCGATTTTAGGGATCTGAAGAAAGCCACACCCATGGATGGTTATCCGATGCCGATAGCTGATATGTTAGTAGATGCAGCAGCCGGACACAAGGTTATTAGCTTCATGGACGGCAATGCAGGGTACAACCAAATTTTTGTGGCTAAGGAAGACATAGCAAAGACCGCTTTCAGGTGCCCCGGCGTGATTGGTTTATTCGAGTGGGTTGTGATGACCTTTGGTCTGAAAAATGCCGGTGCAACTTATCAAAGGGTGATGAATTATATTTTTCATAAGTTGATCGACAGGATTGTTGAAATCTACATCGATGATATGATGATAAAATCCAAATGGTACAAAGAGCATCTACCTGATTTGAGGGAGACTCTGGAATGCACAAGAAAACATGGTCTAAAGATGAATCCTAATAAGTGTGCTTTTGGAGTGTCAGCTGGACAATTCTTGGGTTTTATGGTCCACGAGAGGGGAATCGAAGTTGGTCAGAAAAGCATAAAAGCAATTGATGAAGTAGTTCCCCCGACTACTAAGACAGAGTTGCAATCTCTGCTTGGCAAGATTAATTTCATCAGAAGATTCATTTCAAATTTGTCGGAAAGGATCCTACCGTTTTCCCCCTTGTTGAAGTTGAAAAATGATCAAGAATTCAAGTGGGGTGACATACAACAAAAGGCGTTTGAAGAAATAAAGGAATACATGAAGTGTCCACCTGTGCTGGTCTGTCCTCAGCAAGGAAAAGAGCAAGTTGTTTTCTATCTGAGTAGAAGGCTCTTGGATCTAGAGACAAGATATTCTCCCATCAAAAATCTATGCTTGTGCTTATATTTCTCTTGCACTAAGTTGTGACACTACTTATTATCAGTTGAATGTATAGTTATTTCCAAGGTTGATGTGATCAAGCACATGTTATCAATGCCAATACTAAATAGAAGAGTGGGAAAGTGGATTCTTGCGTTATCGGAATTTGACTTAAAGTACGAATCAGCTAAAGCAGTCAAAGGACAAATAATGGCCTATTTTATCACCCAGCATCATAAACTCAGCATTGGTTATGCAGAGCTAATGCCTTGGACATTATTCTTTGATGGATCATCATGCAAGCAAGGTGGTGGCATTGGTATTGTTATTATTTTGCCTCGAGGGGCAAGTTTTGAGTTTGCTCTTCCAATTGAACCAATAATTACCAACAACCAAGCTGAGTATGAAGCTATTCTTAAGGGACTTCAACTTCTTCCCGAAGTAAAGGCCGAAGCAATTGAAGTATTTGGAGATTCATAGTTAATTATTAATTAGTTGATCGGCCTATATGAGTGCAAAGAAGATACTTTGAAAGGATACTATGATGAGTGCCAGGAGTTGCTCAAAGAATTTCTTCATGTCTCTTTCCAACATATTCCGAGAGCTCAAAACCAAGAGGCTAATCGTCTAGCTCAAAGTGCGTCAGGATATCAAGTGTGGCGAGAAGTCTTGAGTAGTGAAGCCTCAAATGATGATTGGAGAGTCGAAATAGCCAACTACCTTAGAAATCCTTCACAGAAAGTTACTAGAAAGGTAAGGTATAAATCGACTAAGTATGTTTTACTGAATGATCAGCTATATTACAAAACAGTCGATGGAGTATTACTCAAATGCCTAAATTGAGAAGAAGCTAAGGTGTTGATGGGTGAGGTGGATGAAGGGATATGTGGAGCCCATCAATCGGCTTATAAGATGAAGTGGATTATTCGTAGAACTGGATATTTCTAGCCAACAATATTGGAAGACTGTTTTGAGTATTACAAGGGATGCTAGGATTGTCAATGCTTTGGTAATATCCAGAAATTGCCCGCATTGGCCATGAATCCAATAATCAAGCCATGGCCATTTTGAGGTTGGGGAATTGATTTAATTGTCTAGATTTTTCCGCCCTCAAGCAAAGGACATAAGTTCATATTGGTAGCAACAAATTACTTCACTAAATGGGTTGAGGCAATTCCTTTGAAGACGGTAAGCTCAAAGAACATGGTTGATTTTGTCAAGTAGCACATTGTGTATCGTTTTGGGATTCCTTAAACTATAACTACTGATCAGGGGACAATGTTCACATCAGAGGAGTTTGGAGATTTTGCTGCCAGTATGGGAATCAAGCTACTAAATTCTTCTCCTTACTATGCTCAGGCTAATGGCCAGGCAGAAGCGTCCAATCAGATTATGATCAAGCTGATCAAGAAGAAGATTAAGGAGCAGCCAAGGAAGTGGCATTCAACGCTTAATGAGGCACTATGGGCATATAGGATGCCCTGTCATGGATCAATTAAAACATCACCTTATGAACTTGTGTATGGTCATAATGCAGTCCTTCCTTGGGAAATTTAGATTAGATCGAGGCATGTTACATTGCAAAATGATTTGTCAGCCAAAGTCTAAAAGAATCTTATGATAGATGACTTAGAAGACCTGAGTTTCCTTTGGCTGCGTGCTCTTGAAAATATCAAAGCCAATAAACTAAGGATTGCAAAAATATTACAATAAAAAGGTCAAGATTAAGCAATTTTTTGAGGGAGACTTGGTTTGGAAAGTGAAATTGCCGATCGGGTCAAAGGACAGTAAATTTGGCAAATGGTCACCTAACTGGGAAGGACCTTATCGGATCAAACGTTGTGCGCCTGGTAATGCTTATATTTTGGAAACACTAAGAGGAGAGGAAGAGTTTAGCCGAGCAATTAATGGGAAATATCTAAAGAAATATTACCCTAGCATTTGGATTAATACTTAATAACCGATTTGTTCGATCATCGGCTCTAATAGCCGATACCAGAAGGGTATCGCATCTAGTGCAAAAATAAACCCGAAGGGGTAAAAGCCGGTACGATGTGTATCACCTATAGGAGCAAAGTAAACACGGACATAGTGATGCGTATAATATGAAGTATGAAACAAAGGAGAATGACTCAAGATGAGGAAATTGTTTGCTAAATAACACCTATTACAAGTTATGGACCGGAAAACACTTTGCCTACTATGTCATTGGCCAGGGTGTTGAAAGCTATAGAGTTGGCAGTGCTAAGGAAATCCTCAACCAAGCGCTCGTGATCCCCAGGGTGCGTCATGTCTGGAAAACCATGAGGAAGAAGCCAAAGATTGTGGCTAGAGCGGGCTTGTGCAGTAGCCAATGTCATGGCGGCACCATGACGAACGCCATGAAGAGCCACCTCTCTGAGACGGTTTGGGATGTCATGCAAGCGAACCACCGAAACGGCGCCCCTAGCATTGAGAAATCCCACTGCGTGATCCACAGCTGATCGAAGGCTTTCAAACTGAGCAGTTAGATCTAAAAGATTTAAGGAAAGAATGATCAAAAATCTTGAAGGTAGAATTAAGAAGAAGACAGAGAAATTATGGTAGACATCTCACCTATGATTCTAGCTTCAGCCCTGGCCAACCTTTCCCCCACTGGGCTAGCCTCAGGGGGTGATCGGTCTTGAATCATGGCTAAAGCTGATTATGCAAGGGAGAGGCAGCTGGCTACATTCTGGTCAGTCCGATCAATGGAGGCCAGCAGATCGTCATTATCGATCTGCCTCCTCGGGTAGCGGGGGATCTAGCGGTGAATTGGTGCTGAAGATGATCCCAAAGGCTGAACAGAGTCGGCCCGCTGCTCCGGAACGATAGGAGCATCCCAAGTTACACCCTCTTGGTGATGAAGGCGTTCGCGCGATGATACGGATCCATTGAGAGCCTCCTCAGCAGACCTCTTGTTGTTCTCCATGATCTCAAACCTATGAAAAAGCAGGAACAATACTAAGGACGAAGAAGGTTTGAGACAAAGCGGGTTGTTTTTTGATCCCCAGCCGTGGACCGTATATATAGCCCGGGAAGGCGAGGAGATAGATTTCACTAGGGGTGTGAAATTGAAATCAGATACGAAAACGGATCGACACTCCAGAAATTCAGGGGATAGATAACGAAGAGATAACAGATTTGGACTTATTGCTTCCCCAAATTATAAAATATCATGGGATGGATACGAAGAATTTACATTGACCAGAGATCAACCCACCAAGGCTTCTTTGGATTGAAGGGAGTCCAGGTCCCCACAAGGCCAAAGGTCATCGTTAACCGAGTCGCATCAGCCCATTGATAAAATTATGCCAGGAGAAGGGGAAAGGCCCCCCACCTAACAGATGCCCAGCTGATTTCTCGGTGACTGGAAAACTGTGGAAAAGAAGCCTGTGGCTTTCTCGGTGGGCGTTTGGTGAAACAAACAAGGGGAAGGTGTCCACACATTTTAGCCCTTGCAAACACTAGAACAGCTCTACAAGCATGGAGAGAAGACTCAGGTGATATCACAAGAATTCTTCTAGCCATAGTAGTTGATCCTCTTGCTCAACAAGGCGGTAGAATGAGCGACACAATCACCCTATGCACAAGAATTCTTCTAACCGCTCAAGATCTCCATAGCAAAGGATGGACCATGGAGGGTCCAACGGAGTTAGAAGCACTCGAGGGGGCAGAGGGAAGAGAAACATAGCCGAATTGTTGAGTTGCTCTCGTCAGGGTTAGATAGACATTTTATCGCCGGTCTGGAAAGATGAATCCAAGTGCTCGTGAAGCAATGATACTCTCGTAAAAGTTTTGAAGCATGGGCTCATGAGCTGACATAGATGGTGACAAACAGTAGACCCCAGATCAAGATTCTCTACCCATGACTGCGGACCAATCGGGGATACAGATGTGATAATTTTGGAATAAAATTACTTTTATCCCAAAATTGGGGGGCATGTGTTTACACCAAAATTTGGAGGAAGAATCACAGGGACTTGAAAGCTCCCAAGATCATGTCATCAAGGAATCAATCGTGTGCAGGTCAGTATCAGCTGATAGAATGCAACACTGGAATCGGCTTTCTTCAGATAGCGCCAGCAGATAACGACAAAGGCTACGATCGGCGCCAGGACAAGGCATGTTGGACTCTACAAAAAGGGAAAGATTAGAGTCCAAGTTATCTTAAATTAGGAATGTTTTCTCTAGGTCTAAAAATTGTGATGAGTCAAGCTTAGATAGGAATCATGCATAGGTTCTGGGTATAAATATCAAACCTCGGCTATTGTAAAAGACTCAATGAATCCAATACAAGTCATTTACTTTTTTTCAGCTCTGGCCACCCCTTAGGAGTAGGAGTAGAGTAGATCTCAGTGAGTTCTTCAGTGAGTACGACTGCATTGATCCGATCGACCTCCACTCCTTGTCTATAAGTACCGTCATGGCTTATACTTTCTGTTTTAGCCGATATCGAGTGCTTTCATGAACAGTTCACATCACAGGATCATTGAAGTAGGGATAGGTTGAAAGATGTGTTAACCCCATGATCTTATTATTGTATTACGACCTACATGATTCTGCCTTATGCCCCACTGATATTAGTAATAAGTTAGGGTCATCGAGTCTATTGTTGTTTCTACGGCCTGCATGATTCTACCTCATGCCCCACTGGTCATAGCGATAGATGAGATCTAATATGTTCATTAGATTTATCTTTATTAAATGGTTGAATGATGATGATCTGTTTCTTTTATATAAAAGGGGTTCGGTTACTTGCAGTCATTGGCTTAGCATAAATCAATTATCATTGACATCTTATTGCCATTGACCAATATTTGTCTAAATAATGATATTCATCCTAAACGATGACCGATTCTTCTTACACAACCCCATGAGATTTAACTGATTTATTCTTATGAATATGCTAGAATCGACTATTTAGTCGATCTCCTTTCATATCGGCTCTCAGAGCCGCACATTTGGGACTGTCTGGCAACACCGGCACGTTCTGCCCTAAATTACTGATGAACTTTCTCTCCTTGTCAATTGTAGGGTCAAATTGACTGGCATGTCTTGGGAGGAGTGCATAGGATCAACCATCCCTGTGCTGAAGCTAGGCTGATCTACAGCTCCATCGAGCAGACCCTTTCGGCTTACTCGTGTGCCCTTGGCACGGGACAAATTTTTGTGCCGACAGGACATTTCTAAAAGCATATCAAATCAAGGAGTGAAGATGAGAACAAAGACTTCTAAATAAGCACCATGGTAGAGATGAATTACAAGGGTAGAAATATAGTAGAGAAGAAAATATCAAGGTTCATAGAGCAAGGGTTTTGGTAGCAACTTCTAAATCTTAGAACGACTAGTTTATACAAGGCTTTCGTCCTACAATCAGCATTGCTCTGATACCACTTTGTAGCACCTGATTTTAAGAACAAAACCAGATACACACCACATGTGAGCCTAAGAAGTCAAATCTCACATATAGATACAAATAAGGGTAATATCGAAAGATATTGATCAATATATAATGTACTTAGTATAAAGGATATAACCTTAGATAGCAAATAGCGGAAAGACAACTCCGATCTTTGGGTGAAGACTCCAATTCCACAGGGACAACTGACTGGTTGATCACAAGCCTAATTCCTCCAAACTCTAGCAATCTGTACCCATCCTGGATTTTTCCAAAGATTTAAAAAGTAAAGCAAGCGTAAGTACATGTCGTACTCAACAAATATAACATGGGGTTCATGAGGCTCAAAAGGCTGACACTGGTTTAACTGCGATTAGCTTTTAATGAGTCATCTTTTAGCAACTAGGTGGCAACAAGTTTATTCACAAGCCCATATAAACACATGATCAGGTAAACATGAATAATGAATAGCATAAACATTAATCATTAATGAGCATGTTTATCATCAGTATCATCATTGTTCATCATCTATTCTATAAGGGTTCCAAGGCCGCACGTGACCGTGAGCACGGCTGATATACTAGTTTTATACTCTGCAGAGGTTGTACACTTTCATTGTGGGTCATGATTTACCCTTTTGCCCAAGGTAGCTAATCTCTTTACCCACTTCCAAGGAAGGTCGGTAGGGTTCACTGTGAAGCCTTTCAAAGGTTCGTCTAACAAGTTGGGGCCATTAGATTCACTCGACAAACAAATATAGAGCCCCCCTTCCCGATGGTACAATGACGCCCAGCCTATACACAAGGGGACAGAGGACGCACTATACTGGATTCGACAAGCCATTCTTACGCCAATAAAGGTAACCTCTAACAAGCTAGAAAATGTCCTCATACTGAGCTAAAGCCATTGCCATGTAGCCCTCATAGCTATACTATAAGTTCCGAATGATCACTTACAGATAAGTCCTTAGGGAGAGAAATCTATAGCACCATAAACACAGCCCAATGCTCTAGCCCCCTGGTTCTATGTTGCTAAAAAGCCTCTTTTAGTGTTTATTGCATAATCAATTAGTCAAGTTACAAGATCATGGCTTTAGTTGAGCACTAGCATCATACTACCCAATGCAATAACCCAAAGGTATCAAGGCATTGGGTACAAAGTACTAGGAAATCCTTAGTGGTAATCAAGATAGACACATGCAATGTGAATTAAGTGATTAAAGGTGTATAGGACAACAAGGAAGATCCCATGCTATACTTGCCTTAAACTTAGATCCTTTTCTAGTCCAAACCTTTAAAGATCTGCTTCTTGATTCACCACATATAGCTCACCGACTGGACATGATCATAGAGCACCACACAAGCATCCATGCAATCATACACGAAGCAAACAATAGATCCAAATTAGAACAATACACCAAACATAAAATCAAGATGAAAAGTTTGTAAAACAAATCTATGTCTCGCTATGAACACACAGACACGAAAAGCTCTCTAATCGGAGCTATAACGAAAAAGTTATGAATTAAACAAGATTTCCTTTATACGTGAAAAGAAAACTAAAGTATTTATTTATTTTATAAAAAGTATATATAGAATATTCTATACAAATATCTAAATCATATTAAGTCAAATTAGTTTTGATTTAAAAAAACAAAGAGAAAGCTAATCTCACTTTATTTAGAAAAGATTGGAGTGAAAAACCTAATTTCCTTTTATTCGAGAATAAGGAAAACTATAAACTCCATTTATTTTAACTATGTAAATTCATATATAAGATATTTTATAAATAATATAAATTGAATTAAGTCAAATTTTGATTTGAATTATAAGACTAAAGTAAAACAAATCATATTTTATTTATAACATCCAGTTGCATAATCATTAATCAAGATATGACTTAAACCATGAAATTTCAGAGCTAGATATATGGTAAACATTGTTACTAATGCGTAGATCTCGTCATTATGAATCTAACAAAATTTGAACGGGCCAAATCGGAGTTAAAACACGAAAGATGTGATTAAAACAATAGCAGTGCTATTGTTGTAAATCACCAGAACTTATTTTCAATTTAAAATAAATCAAAATTAGTTTTAAATCGACTCAGGGACGGTGGGCGCAAATATCCAAAAGCTGAGGGGCTCTTTAACAAAATTAGCACCGAAGGGGTACCGGTTAATCTTGACCGTTGGATCCACTTTGGACGGCCAAAAATAGAAGCAAGGGAGAGAGAGAGCGCGGCCGGCCAGAACCGAGGCCAACGCGGCGACGACCATGGCCGGCGGGGTCGGACCTCATCTGAGTTCGTCGAATCGGTGACTTCGCATTCAGTGGTCATAGGAATAGTATGGAGAGGTATATGGAAGCATGGCGAACTCAGCTAGGGGGTCGGGGAAAGCCGCGACGGCACGGTGGTGACGCGGTGCTTGAAGTAGCGGCTCGAGCTTGCCGACAAAGCTTCGGCGATGCGGAGAGAAGGACAGAGAGTGATAGAGAAGGCATACGTGGCACCTGCGGGTTGCTTACCTTCACGTGAAGCTCGGGGACGCGGATGCGGTGATAGAGAAACAATGGAGCGGCGAACCGACAGCGGCGGCGGCTCTAGGGTTGCGCGGCGGCGCTATGGCTCAAATCGGGTGGCAGCTAGCTTCTAGGACTTAAAGGAGAGGCGGCAAGGATGCGGCCACTATTTATGGGGGCGGTGTGGTATGGGGAGCACGGCAAGGAGGAGACGGCATGGACGCAGACTCACCGGCGATGGTGTCCGGTTTGAACATGAGCGGAAGATAGGGGAAGGAGCTGACCAGTGGGCCCAGGACATCAGCGAGAAAGGGAGTGGGGCCAAGGTGTTAGCCGAACAGAGGAAGAGAGGTGGTGGAGCGGGTCGAGCGCACTCTAGGCTAAGCGACTGGGCCTGCTACGACTGGGCTGCTGGGCCTCTAAGGTTAGGCCTGCGGGATTGGAGTGAGGAGGTGCCAGGAAAGAGAGGGAGATTGGGCCGCCGGTTGTGGAACAGGCTGGGCTAGCTAGGCCACCAGGCCAAAAAGAGATAGGAAGAGGGTTTTCTAATTTCCTTTCTTTTTCTTTTATTTTAAAGAAATTTTCAAATCCATTTTTAAAATAGTTTTAAATTCATTTGAATTTTGGACAAAGCCTCTCATATCAATAAATCAAATGCATAGGCATGTATGCTCAAATATTTTTTCTACATCCTATGATGAATTTTAATTTAATGAAAAATATATATATATTTTTTCCTATATTTCATGTGCACAAAAATTCATAAATAAGTCATTTTAATCCTCTTTCCAAAAGTGCAAATTTATATTCCACAAGAGAGAAATATATTTCAGAGAGCATAGTAGAATTAGGTTAGCCACTAAATATTCCACACACATCTTGATCTAAGAGTATGACACTTCTCTCCTTGGATCCGGGGTTTGACGTTATGATACGCAAGGTAAGTATGCTACATACTTTGTTCCTACCTGAACTCCACATAATCTTTTTAGAAGTAGGGTAAACAGAGGCGAAACAATGTCTTGGTGAGGAACTATGCACATTGAGCGATCTGAGAGAATTATTTGGGGAGCAAAGCTATGTTTTAATTTAAAAATCTTTCAAAAAACTCAAGTTTTCTGAGTAGGAGAAGTGAGGATGACTGGATTGTAATCCGTTTCATTCTTCAACCACCCGAGATAGCGTGATAGACACTTCAAGGTTCACATGTATAAGTGAGGCTTGGAATAAGGTAGTATTGCTACCAGTGAATTCTTCAGCACCTTACCAGTGATTTGATAGCCGATTATAGTTATAAACTCGGGGGTCAGCTCTTAATCGGCTAAAGCAAATGAACAGTCAACCCAAGTAAGTCATCAAAGCCAAGTATTGCAATCAGATGTCGCTGACTCGGAAAAAGAGATTGTTGGATCAAAATAGTTTGAAGCATGAAAATTCATACTCCAAACTAGGGGGGCTGTGTTTACACCAAAATTTGGTAAGCTTATCCTGGAACGGAAAAGATCGGCCGATGATGTCAAAAACAGGAAAGTATTCTAATTAAGGGATATTTAGGAGCCAGTCAAGAAATATTATTTAATATATTTCGGGAGAAGCATAGCCTCGTACTCAGCTTTGATCATGGTAATTAGCCAGGCTGGAGTCCAGCTAGAATATAATATCAGGCTAAGCAAAGGAGATAAATTAAAAGAGGTCATTTAGTCCGAAGAGCTAAATGAGAAGACAAGATCACGGAAGGGATGATTACCGTGATTATTTTAATAACTTAGCCAATCAATATTTGGTTTGGCCGACAATTACACTTGGGGTGCACATCCATATACATGAGACATGGCATCGTGTACGTGGATTCTTAGCATGATTTATGGAATAAGTATGGACTCGGACGGAACGAGCGGAAGAGTGCTTGAGAAGGGAAATATTTTATGTTACCTGGCCGGCCAAGCTATACAAGGAATTAAGCTGACATGCTTTTGTACATATACACATGGTGAAGATATGTGCAGGAATTTCTATCGATTAAGACATGCATAAGGCCACAGGTGTGTCCGCTTGAAAGTTTGGGTGCAGCACGATAAAACTGAATAGGGCATGTTTGACGGCTTCCAACCAGCTTGAGTCCGAGACGAATACAATATCAGGAATATACGTTGGCCAGTACATATATACTTTACATGCATGCGGTGATTAAGGAAATAAAGAGATCGGCTACAACGGAAGTCATTTATTTAGTATGTAGTACGGTTTCAGGACTTGTACATGTTAGATTTTGCCGAGATAGATTAGATGCTTTCCGCAATTCTATACCTTGTACTTAAAAGAACAGTCACCCTATAAATATAAAGGGTTATGGCCTATCGTAAACATCTCTCAATCCATCAAAACAATCTTTACCTTTTCAGCTTCACGTCAACCCTTAGGAGTAGGAGTAATGTAGATCTCGATGAGTTCTTCAACAAGCAGGGCTGCATCAATCCGGTCGACCTCCGGCTTGTCTATAAGTACCGTCATGGCTTATACTTTTGTTTGTAAGGCTGCATCGGTCTGACCGACCTCTTACGAGCTCTAGTATAAGTTAGTTATTGATCCTTATCTAGTTCAAGTATGATTGCATCGGTTAAGTTCGACCTCCACTGCTCGAATTAGATTAATGTCAAGTTATCGGCTGTACCTAAGGGTGGCATCCCTCGGGTAGATTCATTAAGTTACCAATCTTGCTGATGTTCTTGTTGTCATTAGTTTCAGCAATATCAACATGCCTGATCGAGATCGATCTAGATCGGCCTCACATCCTTTTAGTCCTTTGTTTATTTTATCACATTGCGATGGTTTTTACTTTAAACAATGGATTATATTTTATCGGCCGTTCTACTTCGATCTACTTGATCTTGATCGTGCATAGTATGCGGTCAAGGCATGTTTAATCTTGAGTAGGTTTACTAGCTAGTTGAATCTGGTCTATAGCTCGCTATTATGACTATAACGATCCGGTCGATCCTCACTGTTATCACTTTAAATCGGAGTATGCTAGTTGGTAGATTCGCTTTCGACCAGGCATGACCTTGGTTGTTTGCTATGCCTGCATCGGCTAAATAGCCGTTTGTCCATACTTTAACGCTTATAGTGTGTCTTCATGATTCTGTTAAATGTGAATAGATCTGTTTATTTTAAATGTTTGATCTGTTATCTTTATCATGACTGCCATCGATCCGGTCGAACCCCACTGTTAAAGATAATAGGTTAGATTTGATGAGTTTATAAATTTATTCATATTAAATAGCCGACTGTTCACATGCTACAATCTTTTTTCTACTTGAATCGGCTATTTTAGCCGATTCGCCTGTGCTTTCACACATATTGCATGTTTTTCATGAACCTGTCAATATATAGATGGTTCTTTTGATTCTTTGGCTTTAGTTTGTTATCATTATCATAGCTGCATCGATTCGGTCGAACCTCACTGTTGATGGTAACAGATTAGATTCAGAGCGTTTGTAGATTCATTTGTACTAGACGGCCGATTTGTTCGCATGTTATATCCTTTCTCGTTAAACTTATTGGCTCAATGCATTCCTTTGGTTATATCCATCTGCTGATGATGTTTCTTTATATTACTTATATTTGGGTGTATAGTACTTGTTCTGTCTGGATTAATCAATCATAATAAATCGCTATGACCCATGAGTATCGGTTATTTTGAATTCGTACCATCATCATTGATATTAGTCGATAATCTTCAATTCAGCGATCCTTGCTTTATTGATATGCTGGATATCGACTATTTAGTCAATAGCCCATTGAATCGGCTATCTAGCCACATATCGGAACTGTCTGGTGCAACACCGGCATGTTCCACCCTAAACTACTGATTATTCTCCCCTTGTCAATTGTAGGGTCAAATTGACTGGCACGCCTCTGACCTCGATGCTGATCGGTCCTATGTTTGAAGCCAAGCGAATCTCCAGCCTTACTCCATCAAACAGATCCTTCCAACTTGCAGTGTGTCAGACACGTTCCCATGTTTTTGTGCCGACATGAATGGTCAAATTCTAAATCCAAACAAGTCATCAAAGATATTGACTCATGAACGTTGGTTGCGAGGTGTAAGGATTAATTTTGGAGCTATAAAGATAAAAAGAAGATAGTTGGTATGGAGCCGATGTAGCTCTCACATAAGTTTATCAAATGGAATCGGCTAAAAGAAATAGGACAGAAGTTGGTCGGCAAGGGCTGCTCAAAACCCGATGGAATCCTAGCCAGACTATACAAGTTGATGAAGTCTGCAGCCGATTGGCTAGACCATAAAACCGATCAAAACTGACACAGCCGGTTTCTGGATTGACGTAGAATAAAAGCCACAAGCTCATGGAGAAACGCACGGCTTTGAAGAAAGAAAGGCCGATTACTACTTTTGTTGGTAACATGGGTCCAACAAATTACAGCCAAGAATATAAGTGGTTCGGCCTTGATGAATAGTAGCAAACATAAGAGTAAAGCTGATGATTTCAGAAGTACGAAGCGAAGATGATAGAAAGCAAAGATGATAGCCTTACTTCTAACATCAGATGGAAACACTGTCATTTTATAAGGTCACTCCTCTAGTAAAGCACTCTTGGCCGAGAACCTCCATCGACTGTATTTTTCTCGCAGGAGGCGTTGAACTTAAAGTAAACAAATGTTGAACTTTTTCATCGGCTCCTGGTTCATCGACTCTTGTTTTTTTTAATATGATGTATAGCCAATGAACGAGTATAAAAAAAGGAGAAATTGATCGTGTTTTGGGTTCTTGAGAATCTGCCATTTGCTCCTCCTGTGGCTACGGATAGCACCGGCCGATCAAGCAAAAAGTAGTTGCCGCATGGGGTCGACATCAATTTGAGAAGGCTTGGTCAGGAGTTTATCGGGGTTCTTCTTCACATCATAGGAGGCACTCATCAGTGTAGAGTGGAGGAGCGTACATACAAATATAAGGGAAAGCATGCCGTCTAAGTAGTTGATGAATGAAATATGGTGTGATGAAGGGAACCTTGCTTCTTTTTGCAAAGTATTTGGGAAATTTTCTTACAAAAAATTCAAAATCAATAGCTTGTCTCCTCGATGATATTGAATTTTCTACCAAGGCCATATGTTATCATAAAAAAACCTTCCACATAGGCTGCTTACTTTGTGTTGAGTTTTGTGAAGTCTTGTTGACCCTTGTTATCCCTACCTAAACTCCACATAGGCTTTTTAGAAGTAGGATAAAGAGAGACAAAGCAATGCATTAATAAGGAACTATTCACATCAAGCGATCTGAAAGAATCATTTGAGGAGCAAAGCTATGTTTTACTTTGAAAATCTTTCAAAAACCCAAGTTTTCTGAGGAGGAGAAGCGAGGATGATTGGATTCTAATCCGTTCCATTCCTCAACCATCCAAGATGGTGTGGTAGACACTTCAATGTTCACATGTGTAGGTGAGGCTTGGAATAAGGTAATATTGCTGCCAGTGAATTCCTCGACTCCTTGGAAGGAGACTATCAGCTAGAATACTTGAGCTTTTATGCAGCATATTTCCATACTGCTGGATAACTTGTGTTGCTATGATTGAGTTTGTTGCCAGGTGATAGTTCATATTTGTGCGATCGATTTGGCATGGTGCTCTTCGGCTAGTCACATATACCGATACTTAATGGTCAATAGCAGGGAAGAGGCTGATGTTCATGATTATTGCCTTTAGATAGCCGATTGTAATTATAGACTCAGGGGGGGGGGCAACTCCTAATCGGCTAAAGCAGATGGATGAGGATGCAGGGAAAGATCAATTTTGGAGTTATCAAGATCAAGAAAAAGATTGAGCCGATGTAGCTTTCAGTGATTGTGATCAGTTGTCATCGACTCAGGGAAAGAAGACCATCGGATCGAAATAGTTCGAAGCATGAAAATTCATACTCCGAACTAGGGGGCCTGTGTTTACACCAAAATTTGGTAAGCTTATCCTGGAAAGGATGAGATCGGTCGATGATGTCAAAAGAAAGAACGTTTCCTAATTAAGGAATATTTATGAGCTGGCCAGAAAATATTATTTAATAAATTTGAGAGAGACATGACGTCTAGGTGCATATCAAGATGAAAGAAACAAGGACATGTATCAAACAAGCAAGCTTCATCAGCAAGGATTCTGCATAAGGGAAATTAGAGTCCATGTATCTTGATATTTCTTTTTGTTATCTAGTCGTATTCGTCTAGGACTCTTATTAGCCCAGGGTATAAATATAAACCCTCGGTTATTGTAACATGGATCCCCAAATCAATTAATACCAATTACTTTTTTTGGTTTCACAGCAACCCTTAGGAGTAGGAGTACTGTAGATCTCAGTAAGTTCTTCAACAAGCACGGCTGCATCGATCTGGTCGACCTTCGGCTTGTCTATAAGTACCATCATGGCTTATACTCCTATTCATAAGGCTGCATCGGTCTGGCTGACCTCTTACGAGCTCTTGTATGAGTTAGTTATTGATCCTTATGTAGTTCAAGTATGGCTGCATCGATTAAGTTCGACCTCCACTGCTCGAATCAGATTAAGGTCAAGTTATTGGCTCTACATAAGGGTGGCATCCTTCGGATAGATTCATTAAGTTACCGATCTTGCTGATGTTCTTGTTGTCATTAGTTTCAGCAATATCAACCTGCCCGATTGAGATCGATCTAGATCGGCCTCACATCCTTTAGTCCATCGTTTATTTTGTCACATTGTGACGGTTCTTACTTTAAATGATGGATTATGTTTCATTAGCCGTTCTACTTCAATCTTGATCGTGCATAGTACGCGGCTAAGGCATGTCTGATCTTAAGAAGGTTTACTAGCTACTAGAATCTGGTCTATAGCTCGCTATTATGGCTGTAACGATCCGGTCGATCCCCACTGTTAGCACTTTAGATCGTAGCATGCTAGCTGCTAGATTTTCTTTCAACCAGATGTGACCTTTGCTATTTGCTATGCCTGCAACGGCTAAATAGCCAATCGCCCGTACTTTAATGCTTATAGTGTGTCTTCATGATTCTATTAAATGTGAATAGGTTTGTTTATTTTAAAGATTTGATTTGTTGTCTTTATCATGGCTTCCATTGATCCAGTCGAAGCCCACTGTTAAGGATAGCAGGTTAGATTTGATGAGCCTATAGATCTATCCATGTTAAACAACCGATTGTTCATATGTTGTAATCCCTTTTCTACCTGAATAGACTATTTTAGCCAATTCGCCTGCGCTTTCACACATATAGCATGTTTTTCATGAACCTATCAATATATAGATGGTTTTATGGATTCTTTGGCTTTAGTTTGTTATCATTATCATAGCTGTTTTGATCTAGTCAAACCTCACTATTAATGGTAATAAATTAGATTCTGAGCATTTGTAGATTCATTTGTACTAGACAGTCGATTTGTTCGTATGTTATATCTCTTCTCGTTAAACTTATCAACTCAATGCTTTACACTAGTTATATCCACCTAGCTGATGATGTTACTTATATCTGGGTGCATTGTAATTCTTATCATAAATCAGTCATGACCCACGAACATCATAGTCCTTAACAGTCAATTTCTCCTCGTATCGGCTATTTAGTCAATTCTCCCATTTGGCTGCTCTCGAAGCAGCACACTTCGAAGTGTCTAGGCAAAACTGGCATGTTCCACCTTAAACTACTGATAAGAGTTTCTCTTCTTGTCAATTGCAGGTCAAATTGACTGGCACGTCTTCGGGATTCATAGGATCAGCTGGTCCTATGTTGAAGCCAAGCGGATCTCCGGGCTTACTCCAAGCAGATCCTTCTGGCTTGCTATGTGTTGATCACATCGCCACATTTTTGTGTCAACAGTATGGATTTGGATTCGACTAAGGAGGGCTTGTCAAAGCTTGGCATGCCCTGCTTTTGGAGGGGTTTGGGTTCTACATTGGAAGAAGCATGTTTTCTAGGATGTGAGCAAGGATTTTCTTTTGTTCCATCGTAGTTTTATGTGTAAATAACCCTCCTATGGTCATGTCAAGGTATAGGGCAGCTTCTATGTTGAGACCCGAACAAAAGAGACGCAACAGCATGCTGTCGGGTAAAGATAAGCTGGGCCATCATGTATTAACATTGAAAACCTAGCCCAGGCTGCTCCTATAGATTCCATCTCATACTACTCAAAATCAAGGATTACCCTTGGTTGGGAGTCGATATGGGACATAAGGAAGAATGCAAGACAAAACATGTCTTTAAGTTCATCCCAATCCCCATTCGTACTTCCTATGGCATGTGTGTACCATTGCTTTGCCTCCCCCATGAGAGAGAAGGGAAACAACTTCCACCTTAGTGTTTCTTGTGTCGTGCTTGAGATGCTCAAGCATGGACACATCTCCTTGATTTCATGTAGGTGATGGCATGGGTTTTCATTTTCTAGCCTAGAGAAGGGTTGTGCCCAAACCATAGCTTATAAACTAGGGTGGAGTTCACAGCCAGATGAACGGTTAGGTTTTGAACTTGGTGATGGCTCAAGGGACTCCCCCTTTGAAGCGAATAGATTTGAATTTGAAGATGTCATCAGAGATGACGAAGATAAAAGAAAATATTTTGTGTCTTTTTAGATAAGATACGAGGATGAACTAGGTTCGAAGAAAATAGCAACCGTTCCCCTACAATGGCGCTAGAAAGCTTGTTGGTATTTCTTAACGCACACAGAAAGGATCCACAAGTGCACGGAATTACCGTTATAGCTTTCACCCGGAAGTATTCAGGGTATCATATTTCCATAGGGAACGGAGGTATTTCTTCTAGCTAATTCATCCAAGGACAACATAAGGAGTAAAGTTGGAAAGGATAGAGATGGATTCCTATGGCCTTTGGGTCTAAGGACAGATAAACTCTACATTTACTTGCTTACTTCGGGCACCGGAGTGCACCTGGTCTGCCAGGCAATACTGGCATATGACTCTATGCCGTATATGAATGACGGATAGGGCTATCACCACCTACCGCCTACCCCTCAACCGAAGGATATGAGACAAACGAAGGTACCCTATAGCCTAGACACCACGTCTACGCTATCAACTACTACTCTAGCGTTCGCATAGGTTTAGCCATCTTTATCAGGGCCATCTTCTAGAGTATCCACCACGGGGCGGACGATGAACCCACAAACAAGTAAGAATAGAGCTTAACTATTCAAAGGACTTAATGCCACAAGAACCACAAACACTCACTTTAGAGGAAAGCTCTATTGAGGCACAAGTGTTTGTCGAGGTACAAGCTCGAGGAGACACCGACAAGTTTGGCTCTTCCCCATACTCACCCTTACATCTCTCCTGAGCCAAGTCTACTAGCTATGGCCTAAGCCTTGGACTGTAGCTCTTGTGGTGTTGCTCTTCCTTGAGGTGTTGCAATGAGGGAGGAGCTCTACCCCTCCTTTTATAGCCCAAGTAGGACGGTTTGGCAAGAGATAAATTAGGAAACCATGCTCAACCGCCTCTGCATGGCATTGATGATCCGCCGGAGTGAGGTGGGGTCGAGTGGAGCTAGGGGTGGTGAAACCCTAAACCCTAAACCCTTGGTGCGGCCACACCCTGGGCCAGCCCATTCGCCACCGCCTTCGCCTAGTTGGTTCTTGAGTGGGCCTAGGTTGCGTCTACGCTGTTGTTCGGCCTAGGTTTGGCGGTTGACTGGGCCTTTTGCTTTTTGTTCCTTTGTTTGCTTGGGCAAACATGAAGAATTGATGTTTCTTTCTTTGATTTTGTCCCAACTTGGTATGTTTCCATGTTTTATCCTGCAAAACATTATAAATGCCAAAACTTGTGGAAATGATTAGTTTTAAGTCCTATTTTTAGGTTTGGTGTTGTTTTTTTAGTAACTTTCATATAAATGTTGGCTGTATATCAAACGAGTTAAGCACCACCAATAGTAGGGGCGGTGAGGGTGTGGACGGCGTTCACCTCCTACTTGGTGATGTGGCACTCCCAATGGGACTCATATGCCTAGGAGCCCCCGAAGATCATGAGGCAACAATCAGCCTCAAGAAACTCGGCATCATCGTCCGGGGCGGCGTCTGCTAGCTCACTGGCCTTGGGGGCAAGCTTCCAGGCCATGCCCTATTGGCCAAGGGTGCCATAGACATAGCCCTTGATGGTGCCATAGTCCTTCAAGAGGTGCTTCACTGGTCCTCCATGGAACATGCAGGGTGCCTCAAGCACCTTCTCGAAGTGCTCGGGGCACGCGCCATGCCCGCTAGGCTGAGGCCTTGTGGCGTGTTCGGCTGCGGCCACCATCTCCTCCCAGTGGTGCTTCCAATCCTTATTCCTCTTGTCATGGTGGCACTAGAACGAGGTGGGGTCGCTGCTACCGTCTCCACCACTAAGGTGGCCGATGGCCTTAACCTTGCCATTGAAGTTGGCCTGGATGGCCTCCTCACTGGTGGCGTGATCTGAGAAGAATAGAAGGAGATGGAGGAGGGATAGAAGGCACCATGTCCCTATGGTCCCTCTTTATAGCCCCAGCCAATGCGCTAAGGACAGCTCCAAGCCCTCCAATCAGCCATTGATGGGTAGAAGAGGCCTTAGGGTATCGGCCAGGCATCCCTTCAATCCCCGCAATGCGCCTCAGAGCAGTTGCATGATGGTGGCACTGACAATGAGTGAAGTCCCCACTCCACTTTCCATCAAGCGCAGCGCCCACTCCGCGCACACCTCCTCTCGAGACTTGAGGGGATCCGACTCCTGTTGGGCCCACCAGTCCCCATCAACGGCCCAGATCCACGCGCACCAAGTGCCATGGCTGCTCCTCCGCTAGATCTGCTCCATGAGGCCCGACGTTCGATCTCCTAGATGAAGTGGGATGGCGTGGTGTTAGCGGTCTTTAACGATCATATCCGACTACCAACTAAGGTACAAAAAGAGGAGAAATTAGCAATCTTAAACACATATGCATTTACTATTAACCATGTTCCACATGCATTTGGAGGATATTATTTTGTAGGTCACAAACACAAATACATGGAGAAAAATCACTGAAAGGTGCTTTTCGATGCTAATTTATGCAAAGGAACAAGGGAGATGCCCATCAACTTGACTCAACCGGGCAAAGCACCCACTAGGAGTGATCCATGTCCAGCCCATAGCCCACCACGCAAAGGCGGTGGCGAGGTGGCTTAGTTAGGGGGCGACCAGCACCAACGGGTAGGCGACACCTTGCTGGCTCCTCTCATCCACCCCTTAGACAGGCGGTGGCAAATGAACATGCTAAGGTGGTGGAAGCCGGGGATGCACCAAGAATAGCTACTGCACCGCCTCTACTCCTTGTATGAATAGGGGGGCACCCCCCTCTACAACACACACCAACCTTGAGCATCACCTCACTCCCCTCTCTAGTAGTTGTAGCTTTACCTTTTTAGTTGTTTAGAGCAAGGCAAAGCTACCTTGTAGGGATTGGCTCCTTGAAAGAAGAGACCTTTGGGTATGAATAGAAATATGAGTTTTTCCAAAGTCATGCTCTCATCTTACAATTATAGTCATACTTATGAACTAGAGTATAGTTATTGTGTTATGATCTTGATATATGAACTAGTCTATAGTTTATGTGTCATGAGAGTAGCATACATGACTTTATGCTTAACTACTCATATAACTTATATAATCGAAATTAGAGCTAAGTTGAGGTGGCGGTTCATCGTACTTTCAGGTGTGCCCAAGTCCTTTACCTGTCGATCCGTAGGGTCGAGGACCTAGGGGGTTTAGGTAGTTTCTGTATACACAAGCATGGTGCTTGGGTATGGAGAGACATGTGAATGCATTGTCCCTCTCCATGGTTGAGCGGTAGGTGGCAGGTGGTGAGAGCCCTATCCATCCCTTGTAATCCCCCACGTTCGTTTAGGGTGTTGGAGTCTAAATTGTCACATGAGGTTGCTGGCAGACCAGTACTCGGTGGCCTCCCGACCTTCTTCACACTTAGCCCTAAAACTACTTATGTAATTTATATGATCATTAACTAATATTTGTATGACTATAGTAGACCAATGCCTACTCGACTTAGGATTATTTCTTTTGTTCTTTCTTTTCTATTTTATCCTTTGAGGAATGCCAAGTGTGTGTCCACTATCTTGAAATCGCCATTTTTACCCCTGCTATGAACATTGGTGCAATTGCAAGTATTATTATTCATGTTCATATCCATACTAGACTCTTAATCAAATGCCTTCTATTGGGAAAATATAAATAACGATGCCCTAAATACTTTCGGGTTAAATGCTACAATGATAGCTCCATGTGCTTGTGGATAAATATCTAAACTTGTGAAGGAACTATAAAGGCTATTACTTAGTGGCATTGCTAATCATTGGTGATGACACTAAGAAATACCAACAAGCACTTCTGGCGTAGTTGCTAGGAATACAAACCTGGTAGCTACGCTAAGAAGTGCCAACAAGCATTTCTGGCGCTATTGCCAGGGAAGGCTTAATTGATTAAAGAATCTAGTAGGACATGTTCATGATAATATGCATATAAGGTAGCCATTGTTTATGCAGGCTAACTTTGCTTGTTTTCTCCTATTGTGGATGAAAACAGGATAGTGTATGACTAGTTATGATTTGCCGAACAACTATATTAAAAATCCAGAGGCACTCCCAAGGAAGAAACGGTCTTGTGCTGCCTCTTCTTCTGCCACTCCTCCAACAGATGAACTAGTCACCCCCACACCATCCACTAGTCCAAGCATGGCCAAGATGCTATGCGACTACTCCATCCCCGCACCAGCCTCATCATGATGGTGCAGGCAAAATAGTTGTCGACGAAATATGGTCGGCAGTCTACCTAGGGGTATGCCCAAGGTAGTAGATTGTCGGCAGACAGATGTGCAAGTCACAAACAAGATGGTGACGCAGGTCAGACACGAGGTTTTATCCAGGTTTGGCCGCCAAGAAGGCATAATACCTACGTCCTGCGTCTGATTGTATTACTGTATGTCAATGAGAGATGTCTTTTAGAGGGGTCCCCTGCCCGCCTTATATAGTCCGGGGGGCAGGGTTACAGATCTAGAAACTATTCCTAGCCAGTTACAATTGCCATAGGTGGCCAGATAAGGGTTCCTAATCTAACCGACCAGGATCTTGCTTGATCACCAAATCTGTCTTGACTCCTTGCGTGGGACTTCGAAAAGGTTGATCGGGCCGCGCGTCGTCTTTTGGTGGACCGGACCCTCTGATCTAGGCCAGCCCAAGCCTAGCCGTAAGGGTATAGGGGTTAATACCCCCACAGCTAGTCCCCAAGCACCATGTATTATGATGTAACACGCCATTTTAACCTTCTCCGAACAGTGAGGCTTGAGTTCTTGACATCTCTGACCACCGTTGTCACCGGAGAAGTAGGTTGTCCGAAGAATGTATTGTGCTCTTAAGAAAAAAGAAAAATATTTCTGTCCTGGGAAGTGTGCCCACTTGTATTTCTAAAAAGAAATGTAAGTGCGTCTTGAAGCGTAGCGTCCTTGATCACCAGAGGCATAGGGGTCGAAAAACAAACACATTCACCGCAAGGTGAAGTGTAGCCACTTAGTCCCCGAGCCTGGTAGTAGGTGACGCAGGCACGTGGTGCTAGGGTCTAAAAAGAATTCTCTGTCAAGTCAAAAATCCAATCATAATATAAGCCATACGAGATGCACCGGCAGGTGCATCGTACCGATGTAGTCCCCGAGCTTACTGGAAGGCAAAGTATAAGCCCTGTAGCAAGGTTTAAATAAATGTCTCTCAACTGTATGTGAGTACAAATCACATGTAGCCGAGGAGAGCGATCTCCGAGCAGTGGTCGGGATAGTTCCCAAGCACGATAATAATCCTGACAACCAGTCAAAGCATAGGGGTTGATTAAATAAACACATTCACTGCAAGGTGAAGTGTGCCCACTTAGTCCCCGAGCCTGGTAGTAGGTGACGCAAGCACATTGTGCCAGGGTCTAAAAAGAATTTACACTGAACTTAAGAATCCAGTCATCATACCGGCAGGTGCATCGTACTGATCTATCCCCCGAGCTTATTGGAAAGGTGAAGTAGAAACCTTGCAGCAAGGTCGAAATAAATGTCTCTCAACTATATGTGAGTGCAAATCACATGTAGCCGAGGAGAACAATCACCGAGCATTCTTCAGAACTGTCCCCGAGCATGGTAGTGGTCTGGACCTTCCCTGAGCACGAGTAGTGGTCTGGACCATCCCTGAGCACAATAGTGGTCGGAGCAGTCCCCAAGCATGGTAGTGGTCGGAGCAGTCCCCAAGCACGATAGTAGTCAGAGCAGTCCCCGAGCATGGTAGTGGTCAGAGCAGTCCCCGAGCATGGTAGTGGTCGGAGCAGTCCCCGAGCACGGTAGTGGTCGGAGCAGTCCCAATCACCGAGCATTCTTCAGAACTATCCCTGAGCATGGTAGTGGTCTGGACCTTCCCTGAGCACAAGTAGTGGTCTGGACCATCCCTGAGCACAATAGTGGTCGGAGCAGTCCCCAAGCACGGTAGTGGTCGGAGCAGTCCCCAAGCATGGTAGTGGTCGGAGCAGTCCCCGAGCACGGTAGTGGTCAGAGCAGTCCCCGAGCACAATTATTGCAGCAAAGAAACAAATGTCGCTTGTACTTATTACTTGGTGTATTTATACATCTTCTTACTCTATCAAGTCAAATCTGACACGTCTGGTATAGCACGTCATACTGCCTTCTTGTCCTTTCAAGCAAACAGTCGCCTAGCACCTGTAAGGAGGTGCGTTAGTGTGGGCCCTCTCACACTAGCAATGAAGAGGCGCGTACACTGGTAACAAAGGGGCGTGTATATTGGCATAGATCTCAAGGTTGTGAAAACAACCTTCTGCGGCGCATGCACACGTCTCCCAAGAATCTCGGGCCATCGAAACGGCGGAACTCTTGGTTATTTATAATATAGAACTGGTAAGTTACTTTTTACCAATCCCCATTACCATTCGCCGCCGCAGCCTTCTTCTTCCTCTTGCCAACCCTAATACCTCCGAAATCATCACCAATCACCCCTCCACCATATCCACCTCCATCAACAAGGGCGGATTCATGGCGAAAAGTGACGCCCAGAAGAAAGCCAGAGTCATGGCGAAGGAGTGGTGGAAGTCAAGAAGCAACGAATAGACCATCGAAGACCTCGTCATCATGGGAGTACTCCACAACAAGGCACTCGCAGGATGGTGCGTGCCGGAAGGAGAAAGGTACCCCGATCCACAACCAGGTGAGATTGTGGTGTTCGAAGATTTCTTCAAGCGGGGTTTTGGGGTTCCCGTGCACCCTTTCCTTCAGGGGCTCTGTTTGTATTACGAGATGGGGGTTTGCAATCTGCATTCCAACTCGATTCTTCTTGTCTCCACCTTCATTCATCTTTGCGATGCATATGGTGGCTTCCAGCCCCATTTCGACTTCTTTCACCATCTTTTCGGTCTACGGAAAAAAGGAAGCGGCGGCTCGAAAATAGCTGGAGGTGTGTACCTTAATCTGCGTGACGGGATGAAAGCCTAGTACTTGCACTGCCCTTGGAACACATCACTGGACGAATGGTACAAGAAGTGGTTCTACATCCGCGAAGAGCTGAGCACAATCACACTGTGTGATGTGGGATTCTTTCCGGAGAAGAAGAACAGCTAGTTGGAAAAACCCGAGCACCTGGAACAGATCCAAGAACTACTTGGGATGATCCCGTGGAGGAAACTAGATGGTCTGAGCGTGGTCGGAAACTTCATCAGCTGAAGGATCCAGCCCTGCCAGAGGAGGGTACATCCTGGCTACGAGTACCAGGGTAGCGCAGACCCAACGAGGATTAGGCAAGAGGCGCTTGACAAGACCGAAGTCAAAGCCAGAATTGGAGAGCTATTTAACTTAGCTGATCCAAATTATGTGAGATTGAGCGACATCGAGCACGCTTTCAAGCTCGCCCGACCTCCCCCAAAGGTAAATCATTCTGCCTTGTACCCGTAGTCTTATGCTATAACAAAAACTTACTGTGTTATCCCCTTTATGTTTCCTAGATTAATGGTAGAGATAGAACAACAGTGTTCGTGTCTCCACCCCCTGGTGTAGATTGGCCGCAAGTTGCCGGCCCAACCACACAGACCAGCGCCAGCATCGAAGACGTCGACTGGGCTATGCTCGGAGTTGGGGAGAAGGCAACGGCCAGAGCTACTGGTAAGCGGCCAGCAGCCAGCAAGCATCGTCAGGCGATCTTCACATTGTCAGATGATGAAACAGAGGATGCGGACATCTGTCGACTCATCCCTAGAAAGAGGAGGAGGCAACAGGAGCCGATGGATCAAAGTGGCTCTTCCGTGCCAGTGGGACCCACATCGCCGACCACTGAAGTACAGAGGACAAGCGGCAAAGGGGTCGAGCATCAAGCCCCGGTGCCGGTGCTGGTCGTAGAGGGAAACCAGGTGACACCCACAGAGCACGCGGAGCAAGCACGGCCGAAGAGACGTGCCTTCGCCACATCATTCCGCGCTTCCCAGCTGTAAGTATTTGTAACCTTGATGTAAGCTTACAATTGAATAATGTCGTCTTCTGAACTTATCTCAGATATATCAGGTCGGCGTCCACCGAAAATCTGGACCAACTAGCCGGGTGTAGCATGACTCCACTAGCAATGTCAGGGAAAACTGCCCAACAGCCGGCTATGGAGGAACCTATAGCAGAAAGTCCACCAGAGCCTTAGCAGATGAGCGGCCAGACAACAGTCTCCGAGCAGGTGGTTGAGGGGAGAGCCGAGCCAAATACAGGTGCTCCGAGCACTAACCCTGCTGAGGGTGACACGTCAGCGCCAAGGATAACAGGCCAAACAGAAGAGCAGCAGCCGGAGGTGGCACAGAACGTGTCTGCCGATGCTACAGCCCGTGGGAAGGCCATAGTGATTGCAGAGGCTGCAAACTCCGGACCAGTGCCGCTACCC
Source organism: Miscanthus lutarioriparius (assembly GCA_904845875.1). Lineage (NCBI taxonomy): Eukaryota > Viridiplantae > Streptophyta > Magnoliopsida > Poales > Poaceae > Miscanthus > Miscanthus lutarioriparius. Next base: position 69,897,126 of record CAJGYO010000002.1, on the reverse strand, counting down.
GAACACGAAGCCAAAGAGGACGAAGTAGTGGAGGTCCTGGGCTGTCCCCAAGACAAACGACAACATGTATATGTGTCATGCTGGCGGAACGGCCAATGGGTTGTTCATGAAGAAATCCCAGAGATCGAAGAGACCATGAAAGTTGAACGAGCAGCAAAACGTCTGGTGACGGAAGTCTAGGTATGTCTTGCTTGACCACCTGATCCTGCTACCCAGTCAAACTGTCTGACTTAGCTTTTTACATGCAGGACTTAATGAAGACCGCTCGGTACCGAAAAAAGTGCTTCGACCAGATTGAGGGAATCACAGCAAGCAACAAAGAACTGGCGGCTGAGGTGGAACGCTTGCGCCACGAACTTGAAGCCGTCAACCAAGAGAGGACGGAGCAAGATGCGCAGAAACAGAAACTGGTCGTCCAGCTCAGTAACAAAGAACAGGAAAAAACAAGTAAGTTGGCACTTTATCACAACGAGTGCATGACACGTGTTGTTGCATTGTTGGTAATAACAACTTAAGTGCAGGCTTAGAAGCCAAAGTAATCCGCCTCCAAGAGGAGAATAGCCATGTGGCCGTAGAGTGTGGTCGCCTGAAAGAGGACAACAATAAACTGGTGCACGACTAGTCGCAACTCCGGGACCGCACGACCAAGATGAAGGAGGAACTGAAAAGTAAGTGTTCCAGAGCACCTTGCTCACTCTGTTGCCCACCTTATCTTGTCGTGGCGTGACATTTTAATGCCTTGTGCGGTTTGCAGTTTTAAAAGTCAATGCCAAGAAGCATCTGGAAACCATGATGAAAGATCGTGATGGCTAGAAGGCACGATGCCTAGAGATTACCGAGGATCGGGACACATGGAAGAACCGGTGCCAGGAAGTGGCAACTGGCATTTTGCCTGTCCTCAACCTTATCGATCTCGCGCTTACAGAGGAAGTGCCAAGGACACCGCAGCTCGGACTGGTCGAGAGGTGCCGAAAGGCATGGGGATGGTTCCAAGAGTTCGTGAAGGAGGCGGGTGAGTACATAGGCGCCCATGTGCTAAGCATGGTGTGTGCCCACTACCCCCTAATCTATCTCAAGCGCCTGGAGGCTGGGTACCCGAAAGAGGTAGATCCAGATAAGGCTGAGGAGCTTCGGATGACTCAGCTGGACTTGTCGACAAAAATAATTGCCGATATTAACCTGTGTGGAAGCGGGACAATGCCTATACAGGGTATGCCATCAATGAGTCAGCTGGAAATGCCATCAGTTTTAAGCCAACCGACGAAGCCTGCGGTCTCGACTAGCTAGGCATCGGCGGGGGCATCTTCTTCAGCTTGACCAGTACAAGAGTCTCCGAGACTCAAGTAGGGTGTTAGAAGCACCGAGCAGCAGGTGCCACTTGCTCCGACCAGCCAATAGGATAGGCTGTAGCTGTAGAAGAAGATGTAGTTGTGTTATTGTAAACCTTTACCTTTTCGGGCAAGTTTGTAATAACATAACTGTATATCATCATAAGCTTGTTTGTTTTGTATAAAACATATTTAAGCTTGAAACTCGTGTTGGTGTAACTAAGTGAGAACATGTTAGCGTTCTGTTTAGTTGTACCAGTGTAGTCAACACGTCATCCTGAATAGTTTGTACGGCCTTGATTTGGCATGTGGTGGGAGTGTGAGGTGCGTGACCTGTGCACACGTAGACGCGGACAAGTCAAACTAGGGGGGACCTACCGATCACCCATAGCGTAGAGAGCGGATCCCATTCATGCATTGGGAGGAACCGGAGACAGGGCTTGCTTCGAGAACCTGGGAAGGAATGGTGGTCGGCTTTGACTGGCTAAGTTAGAATAACCATAAAATCGAAGTGACACATCAGAGTGGTCGGAGAGATCATAATAGCTTTATTGAATTAATTCAAAAGTACAAGAGAAGTACATATCTTAGTAGTTAAGCATAGAAACGCCTAAGCTTGTCGATGTGCCATAAATTGGGTACGTCCGTACCATCCAGGTGAGCTAACCTATAAGACATTGGTCGTGTGACTTTCTTGATCATGAAGGGCCCTTCCCATGGAGTTGCGAGTTTATGGGCACTAGTCTGATTCGTCTTCCACTTCAAGACCAGGTCCCCGACCACGAAGAACCGCTCTTTAACGTTCTTGTTGTAGTACCTGCGCAAAACAGCAAGGTATTTGGCTGTACATACGCAAGAATCGAGCCACTTCTCTTCTGCACTATTCACTTGCAGCTCCCGTACTTCATTAACCTTGCCTTCGTCGAAGTTCTCTACCCGTGCTGATCTAAAAGCTATATCTGCTGGGAGGACTGCCTTAGCGTCGTAAACCATAAAGTATGGTGAGACGCCAGTGTTACGACTGGGCTAAGTTCTGAGGCCCCAGACCACGGCTGGTAATTCTTTGAGCCATCTTCCGGGAGCTTTGTCATTTTCTCTGTACATCCTCTTCTTCAATGCATCCAAAATCATACCGTTTGCCCGTTCGACCTGTCCATTGGCTCTAGGGTGTGCCACCGAGACGTATTTTACTACTATGCTCCTTTCATTGCAGAAGTCCCAAAAAGCGTTCCCGGTGAACTGAGTACCCAGATCAGTGATGATGTTGGGTATGCCGAAGCGATGGATGACCTGGTCGAGGAACGTGACAGCCTTTTCTGAGGATGCCCGTACCAGAGGCATGTACTCTATCCACTTAGAAAATTTGTCAATCAGCACGAAGACACATGTAAATTTCCTAGGAGCCAGTTTGAAGGGTCCGATCATATCCAGTCCCCAGCATGCGAAGGGCCAAGAGGCTGGTATTGTCTGGATCTCATGTGCTGGTATGTGGATTCTCTTGGCGAAGAACTAACAACCCTCACAGTGGCGGACTAGCTTCTCTGCATCGGCTACCGCTGACGGCCAATAGAATCCTGCTCGAAAAGCCTTGCCGACCAGCGTTCTCAAGGCCACGTGGTTGCCGCAAGAGCCAGAGTGGATTTGGTCTAGGAGGTGTGTGCCATCCTCCTAGGTTATACACTTCATCAAGATTTCCTCCTTTGCATTCTTGCGCTATAACTTGCCATCTACGAGCAGGTACTGCTTACTACGATGCATCAGGCATTCGTTTTCTGCCCGATCCATGTAACCGCTGCCATCTGTCAGGTACTTGATGAAAGGTACTCTCCAGTCGGGCTTATGGGTGGTCGGAGGTGGCTCGGTGGTGCTCGATGCCGGAACCATAGCCACCAATTACTGGTCTGGAGGCTTGTCGATCGTGGGATCTTTCTCTTCGATGGAAGGCGTGAGCAGGTCTTGGACGAATACACCATGTGGGACTTTGGCTCGGGATGATCCTAACTTTGACAGCGCATCTGCTGCTTGATTTTTGTCCCGGACCACGTGTGTGTACTCGATGCCATAGAACTTGCCTTCTAGCTTTCTGATCGATTTACAGTATGCATCCATCTTTTCTCTGGTCGTGTCCTAGTCCTTGTTGAGTTGGTTGATGACCAGAGCTGAGTCTCCATAGACATAGAGACGTTTAACACCAAGCTCAACCACAATGCGCAAACCATGTAGGCATGCTTCATATTCAGCGGCGTTATTAGATGCTGGGAAATAAATCCTGAGGACATACCGGAGCTGCTCCTTGGATGCTGACATGAAAAGGACTCCTGCTCCTGTGCCATCGATGTTGAGGGAGCCGTCGAAGTACATCTTCCAATACTCGTTGGGCCCCTAAGAAACAGGCGTGCTTAAGTCTGTCCACTCGATGATGAAATCGACAAGTGCCTGAGACTTGATTGTAGTATGGCTTGCAAATTCCAAGGAGAAGGGGCATAGCTCCATTGCCCATTTGACGATGCGCCCGTTCACATCCTTGTTGCTAATGATGTCTCGCAGAGGGTACTCAGTCATGACCACCACACGATATCCGTCGAAGTAATGTTTCAACTTTTGGGATGTTATCAGTATGGCGTAGATCAATTTCTGAATCTGAGGGTACCTAGTCTTGGATTCATTGAGTACCTCACTGATGAAATAAATTGGTCGCTGTACCTTGTAGACGTGGCCGAGCTCATCGCGCTCGACCACCATGGCAGTGGAGACCACTCGATTAGTCGCCGCAATGTAAAGCAGGAGTGTTTCGTCCTCTCTGGGAGCAGTGAGGACTGGAGGTGACGTAAGGTATTGTTTCAGTTGTGTGAAGGCAGCGTCTGCTTCCTCCGACCACTCAAACTTTTCGGATGCTTTGAGCAGTTTAAAGAACGGTAATCCTTTTTCACCTAATATTGATATGAAACGACTGAGAGCTGCCATGCATCCGGTAAGCTTCTGAACATCCTTCACCTTTTTGGGCGGCTTCATGTCCAAGACAGCTTTGACTTTCTTTGGGTTAGGGTGTATGCCGTCGTGACTGACGATGTTGCCAAGTAGTATGCCAGAAGGAACACCAAAGATGCACTTCTTTGGATTTAATTTCCATTGGAAAACCAAAGAAGCTATTGCCAAGTAGTATGTCAACAAGGGTATGTGGTTCCTTGGTTTTGACAACTACATCATCAACATAAGCCTCGACGAGGTCGTCTTTTATCTCGTCTTTGAGGCAAGCCTGTATAGCGCGTTGGTAGGTAGCCCCGGCGTTCTTGAGCCCAAATGACATAGTCGTGTAGCAGTAGGCGCCGAAAGGCGTGATAAAAGATGTCTTGATCTGGTCGTCCTTTTTGAGAGCGATCTGGTGATAACTAGAGTAGCAATCGAGAAATGAAAGCAGCTCACAATCGGCGGTTGAATCTACGACCTCGTCTATGCGAGGTAAGCCGAAGGGGTCCTTAGGGCAGTGTTTGTTGAGATCAGTGTAATCAACGCACATTCTCCATTCATTATTCTTTTTGCGTACAAGAACTGGGTTGGCTAACCACTCCGGATGATACACTTCTTTAATAAATCTGGCTTCCAAAAGCCGTGTAACTTCTACCCTAATCGCCTCCTTCTTGTCACAAGCGAACCATCGTAGCTTCGCTTGATAGGTTTGGCCTTGCCATTGACATTCAAGGAGTGCTCGATCAAGTTCCAAGGTACACCGGGCATGTCAGCAGGTTTCCATGCGAACACATCCACGTTGCTCATCAAGAACCTGACGAGCGCGTCTTCCTATTTGGGATCCAGGTTGGCCCCGATAAGGGCCGTTTTGCTGGGATCGCCGTCGACCAGCTGGATCACCTTGTGCTCCTTGGACTTGGTGTTCTTGCCTAGAGCCTCGAGTTCTGGGATCTCCTGGTGGTCGGCCGAGGTCTTCTTGGCGTCGAGCATGGTCTCGGCCATGCGAATAGAGAGGTCGTGAGCCTCTGCTATTTTGAAGTTGTCGTCTTCGCAGGTATAAGCTGCGTATACGTTGCCCCTGAGGGTTAGAACTCCTTTCTCGGTAGGCATCTTCAGCACCAGATACCTGTAATGAGGTATGGCCATGAACTTGGTGAGCGATGGTCGACCCAGGATAGCATGGTAGGTGCTGTCGAAGTTAGCGACCATGAAGTTGACGTAGTCAGTACGGAAGTGGTCCGGGGTCCCAAATTGCACAGGTAGCGTGATCTGCCCGAGAGGTGTAGAGCTCTGTTCGGGGAGAACACCCCAAAACTGTGCCTCGTATGGCTTGAGATCCGCCTGGGTTATCTTCAGTGCTGGCAGACTGTTCTTGAACAGTATATCGATGGAGCTGCCGCCGTCAATCAGCACCCTGTCGAACTGAACCTTGTTGATACAAGGATCGAGGACCAGAGGAAAACATCCTGGCTTAGGTATTGCGGACCATTGGTCCTTTCTGCTGAAGGAGATCTCGCGGTGAGACCAAGGAGGGAGCCGCGGATCGGTGATGAGGTTGTCGGCATAGGCCACGTTTAAGCAGGCGCGGGCAAGCAGCTTGCATTCTCATTTGGTCTCGATGGACACTTTGCCTCCAATGATGGTGTGCACGCGATTAGTTGGCTTGACGTACTTGTGGCGTGGATTTGCATCTTCATCGTCGTTGTCCTCGTCGCACCATTCCCCTGCGTCGTTAGGCTTGTCGGACGTATCCGGAGTCTGTTGACGCATGTAGATAGACTTGAGAACGCGATAGTTCTCCATGGTATGGTTTGACTAGGGATGGAGCTGGTAGGGCCCTTTCAATGCTTTGGCATAGTCTTCTTCGTAGTTATGACGTCCGCCACCTTTTTTGACGGTGTTGACCTCGCCGTCGTCTTCCCAAGCACGCTTGCCCCTGTAATCGTCACGGTGGTTACACCGCTGATTACGTTGGTCGCGGTGGTCGTGGGAGTTGTTGCGCTGGTTGTGGTGGTCAAAATTGTCGTTCCGACCATGGTTGCCGCGGTAATCATCGCGGTGTGGGGGTGGTCGGAGCACGGGACCCTTGCTGCTTCTTCGATAATTATCTTTTTAGCGTCATCGGTGTCTGCATATTTCTTAGCGGTGGCTAGGAGCGCTGTGACCGATTCAGGTCTCTTGCGGAGGAGCTTGTCCCTTAGAGCGTCGTGGAAGCTGAGGCCAGTGATGAAAGCCTCGATTGCCTCGCTGTCAGAGATTGATGGGACCTTGATGCGCATCTCCGAGAAACGCCGGATGTACTCGCGCAGTGGCTCATCTTTCTGATCTCGAATCCGCTGTAGATCATATTTGTTGCTGAGTTGCTTGCAAGTGGCAATGAAGTTGTCGATGAAAGCTTGCTTGAGTTCTTGCCAGGAGTCAAAGTAGTTTGCCGGCAAGCTAACCAGCCATTGGTGACCTGCATGACCCACAACGACTGGGAAGTAATTAGACATGACATGCTCTTCAGCCATGGCTGATCTGCACGCGGTTTCGTAGAGCATGACCCATAATTTGGGGTTCTCCTTGCCGTCATACTTCTGAAGTTTTTCGAGCTTGAAGTTCTTGGGCCATATGACTTGGCAAAGGTGCGGAGTAAATAGCTTCAAACCCGGCGGGCCGTGGACAGTATCATATTCCATATGGCGATAGCTTTCATGGGATGCACGATCGTTGGCTCTCTGGTTGATGCGATCACGCAGATCACGTCCTCCAAGGTAATGGCGGAGATCGTTATTGCCATCACGACAATCTCGGTTGCCATCCAGATTAGCCCTGCGACCATGGTTTTCGCAGCGATTATTGCGGTTGTCTCGACGGTTGTCATCCCGAACATCGCGGCGGTCGTCCTCCCGACGGCGGTTGTCATCCCAACCACCGTCATGGCCACCGTTTCCACCTTGACAGTTGTCTGATGGGTCATTGTTGCGCGAGCCACGTTGGTTGGGTGGCTGTGAGCGACTTGAGTATTGGCGGTTGTGGCTTGACTCGACTGAGACGGATGGAGCCCGGGCTTGATTTACGATCTTTGCGGTCTGGGCCATAGCAGCCGTCAGGTAAGCTTGTATATCGTCGCGAATTGCCTGGGTTTCCGGGGTATTGGGTAGCCGTTGCATTGTCGCCATAGCAACGGCCATGTTGGCGCTTGGAGTCCTAAAGACCTGTTTATCCCCCACCCTGTCGAAGGCATTGTTGAGGTCGCGTGGCTGGACCCTTATGCGTCGTGCTTCTTCCGCCTCAGGTTCAATTTGTCAGCGATTAAACCAATCAATATTGCGTGCTTCACGTGCCAGCCTTTCTTGCTCTGTCTCACCGACTACCGGTGGTTCGTCATTACTGACAACGTTGATCAAGCCTCCTCGCCTTGGTGGGAAGGACGGGAATCGTGGGTATCTCGGGGCGTGGTCTGGGATATCCAGATCATATTCGACGCCTTCATCATCGTGATTCTGGAGCTCGGTGCGAATAGAGGCATTGGATGCAGTGCCGGATGAGGAGCTTGAGCCACCCTCTTGAACTGTGTGGATCGATCCTTCTTGACAATCCTCAATCCGGACCATGTTGACGAAGTTGCGTGGCTTTGGCCGAGGTCAGAGTACAGAATGCAGACCCGAGCAGCGTTGTATGTTGTAATCATAGTTGGAGGCAACATTCCACAGGCTGTAGGGCTGGGCCTGATAGTTCTCCATCGAGGCTTCGTATTGGGAGAGCCGGAGACCCGTCGCAGGGGCTGGCCGGCGACGAACGGAGCGCCCTTCAGGAGTAGATGTGACCACGAGATCTGTACCGAGTCGTGCAGGACGACTGGCCCGAGCTAGTCGGGTAGATCTGTTGTGGGTAGCAGTTACCTGCTCATTAGGTTGACTTTGAATTGAACTTACTAGAGCTAGGGTTTCGGCAAGTTTGGTGCCGACCCGATCGATGGAGTCGAGCAGGTCGGCATTGTCGATCTGCTTCCCTTTGTAGCGAGGAAGCGGACGACGGGTTGTCGGTGTGGCTGAAGGCGATGCGGGCGTGGTCGGAGCAAGATCCACCATGGTCAGAGCCAGATCCACCATGGTCGGAGCCAGATCCCCCGTGGTCAGAGCTAGATCCACCGTGGTCGGAGCCATAGCCAATGTAGGTGAAGCAGCGGTCGATGCAGATTGAATCCATGCCTCCTCCGTGATCATGGCAATGAAGTCATCGGAGCCGGTGGTCCAGGTGATCTGACCGACAGTGAACGTGAGGCCGTTCGGTGTAGCCATGGAGCCGGGGATGATGACCATCTTGTTCGCTTGGAGAGCAGTACTCACACCCCCTACCTAGCGCGCCACTGTCGACGAAATATGGTCGGTAGTCTACCTAGGGGTATGCCCAAGGTAGTAGATTGTTGGCAGACAGATGCGCAAGTCACAAACAAGATGGTGACGCAGGTCAGACACGAGGTTTTATCTAGGTTCGGCCGCCAAGAAGGCATAATACCTACGTCCTGCGTCTGATTATATTACTGTATGTCAATGAGAGATGTCTTTTAGAGGGGTCCCCTGCCCGCCTTATATAGTTCGGGGGGCAGGGTTACAGATCTGAAAACTATTCCTAGCCAATTACAATTGCCATAGGTGGCCGGATAAGGATTCCTATTCTAACCGACCAGGATCTTGCTTGATCACCAAATCTGTCTTGACTCCTAGCGCGGGACTCCGAACAGGTTGACCGGGCCACGAGTCATCTTTTGGTGGACCGGACCCTCTTATCTGGGCTAGCCCAAGCCTAGCCATAAGGGTATAGGGGATAATACCCCCACAATAGTTCTCTGGTTTGCTAATTGAGGACATGAACGCGCATCTCCAACACTTCCTCAAGCTTTGCAACACTATTGTCATCAAGGATGTCGAGCCTACAAGCATCAGGCTCCGCTTGTTTCCCTTCTCCCTCTTGGGGAAGGTGAAAGTGTGGTTCTACAAGGAACATGATGCTGTCAACTCATGGGACAAATGTTCCACGGCATTCCTCTCCAAGTTCTTCCCCATGGGCAAAACCAATGTCTTGAGGCTACGAATCTCCAACTTCCAGCAAAACGCCATGGAATCCATTCTCGAGGAGTGTGAAAGGCTACAGGACTACATCCAAGCATGCTCATGCCATGGGATTGAAAATTGGTTAGTGCTCCAATATTTTTATGATGGGTTAACAAACATGTCTAGGGGGCACATCGATGCGGCAGTGGAGGATCTTTTCTTTCCCTCAACATTGATGGAGCCACGGCTCTCATCAATAAAATGATGTCAAATCAAAGCTGGGGGAAGAAAGAAAATCACAAAAAAGGTATGCATAATGTGAAGGAGATGGATATGCTTGCCGCAAAAATAGATCTTTTGATGAAAAGACTAGAGGAACAGGCCCAAGACAAAGAAACAATGAAGGGCACCATCCAGGCCTTGGACTCACACATGACATGTGAGGTCTGTGGCAATGTTGGCCATTCGGGGAATGATTGCCTTGAAACATACGAAAAAGCTGCCTTCATCAAGAATGGGTTTTGCCAACCATTAGGTAATAACGGATGGAACAACCAGTCTCGCCCGCAAGGTAATTTGAACTACAACTCCAATTACAATTCGAATCAACCTTCTCTAAAAGATTTGGTATTTGGCCAAGTTTAAATAAATGAAAGTTTGAGTAAAAAGCTCACAACTAAAGATAAAATTCTTGAAAATATAAATTCTCAGATTGAAGGTTTAACTTCTGTTGTTAAAAATCAAATATGATTTAATAAAATGGTAGAATCACAACTAGCTAAAATCGCTGATACCATTCCTATTAGTAATGATGGAAAAATTCATGCTCAACCTAAAAATTCTTGTGAAAAGGTAAATGGGTGGCACGAGGGGTGGTAAGTCCACTCATGACCCACCAAATCCTAACCATTCTACAGGAAAAGCAAAATAGCGTCAAGAGGCTGAACTTTCAACAACACAAGAAGAAAAAGAAGTGGAGACAGCACCAAAAGACTTCATCGACACCAGCTACCTGTCGTTTCCCACAAGGCACCGCAAGCAGGATGTGGACAAGGAATTCACTCATTTTGTTGAGATGATAAAAAAGATACATGTAAGCATCCCCTTGATGGATGTCATGCATGTACCTTCCTACGCCAAGTACATCAAGGACATCATCAACAACAAGCGACCACTACCATCCACAGAGGTCGTCAAGCTGACAGAAGAGTGTAGCGCTGCTATACTCGACTTTCCTAAAAAGAATAAGGATCCTGGGTGCCCCATAATCTCATGTTCCATTGGGATCTAGTATTTTGACCAAGCCTTGTGCGACCATGGGGCTAGCGTAAGCGTTATGCCCAAGGCCGTCTTTGACAAGCTGAACCTCATGCAACTGGCACCAACACCAATGATGCTCCAGCTAGCTGACTCAACGGTCCGCTACCCAGCAGGGATAGCCGAAGACATTCTAGTGAAAATCCAGGGTTGCTTCGTCCCCGTCGACTTTGTGGTGCTTGACATGGAGGTCACAAAAGAATTACCCCTCATTCTTGGTGACCTTTCCTGAGCACTACAAAAGCCCAAATTGATGTTGGTGCTAGAGAAATCCATTTCAATATCAATAGTAATGAAGAAAAATTTGACTTCAGGCCCAGGAAGGAACAATGCTCCATGATTCATATTAAGTACGGGCCAAACCCACAAGGCCTAAGGGAGGTTCATATGCAAACTCAATTGGTGTATAGCCTAGTGAAAAAGAACAAAGAAGTAAAAAAGAATCCAAAGCAGAAGAAGGTTAAACAAATGACAAAAGAAAAGGCCCCAAAAGCTGATCCCACACCACCAAAGAAGAACAAACCGGTGTGGAAACCAAAAGAAGAAGCTCGAAAGTCTACCACCCCACCACCAAGAACAAACACGATGGTGTGGAGGCCGAAGAAAGAGCAGCCCTCCGCATCCACTTCTCTGGGATCGGGGGCTCCATCAACAAGCAAGAAATGAATAGAGAAGAGTCTGACTCATTGGACTTTAAAAGGTGAGTCCTTGCCAAAGGTAAATTGGTAGTTACCTTTTACAATTACTCTAAAACATTGAATCCCTAGTTTATGCATTAATAAAGGACAATGCAATAACAATAATGAAAAGCTTTGTCTAAAAAATTGCCTTTTCCATGTTTCATGCAAAGTACGCTTTGGTTTAGGTATGATTTTTCAGCGCAATCATACTTTCATAGGCTTTTTAAATTAAGCATGGAGCTTAGGTTAATTAGCCTACCTTGATCAAATATCTAGTTTGACCATTGAACCAAAGTTGCTGAGTATAGACATTGGTTGAATAAACAACATAAATTCTGGCAACCCATATATATACACCTAAAATTTACCTTTCATCCCCATTGAATAAAACCTGGTTATCTTCTAATGTTCTACAAGGAGTATGCTTTGGTGCAGAGTGTGGTTTTTTGATCCACCATGCTTTCATAAACTTTTTAAATTAAGCAAGGTGTTTAGGTTAATTAGTCTATCGTGATCACTATGTTAACTTGATCATTATGCCAAAACTACTAAACATACCCGTTGGTTGATATACTAAGTGAAAATAAATAAATCATCTCGGAGTCGTCACCAAGCATCGAATCTTGGACCGTAGGCAGCGTTGGGGGAGGACCCCGCAGAGGTAAGTACTATCTTTTATTTTCTGCATTTTAATTTTCGCATTATTTATTTTCTACATTTATTATTAGCATTTAAAAAAATTGAAAAAAATATAAAATCCAAAAAAATGAAATATGATAAAAACAACTAAAATATTTATTCCACTCTCATATGTGATTTAAGAGTGTTTAGTTTCTCCTTTGTTGAAATGATGAATAGTTGCTCTATCTATAATTCATCTGTGCCTAGGCTGTAACTTAGTATTCCCAAAGATTTAAGTTTGTTGGCTAAAATGTCTCATTGTCGACAGAATATCATCGACAGTCCTCCGAGGGGTATCCCATGAAGGTAGATTGATCGGCAGAGGAGCGTGAGATCAAGAACAAGAAGGCAACAGAGACACACGAGTTAGACAGGTTCAGGCCATCAATATGACGTAATACCCTACTCCTGTGGTCTGTTGGTTTGTATTAGCTATCGTATGATATTGCGTGTGTTTGGAGGGGGGTCCCTGCCCGCCTTATATAGTCCGGGGAGCAGGGTTACAAGTCGGTTAGATCTAAGAGATAACCAGAAAGTAATAACTGATTACAGGAATCTTGGGATCATACATATCCTAACAGATCTCGTAGTATCTTTATGATATCTTCTAGATGTCTTGCGAGAGCCACCGAGCAGAGTCATGCCCCGCAAGGCATCGTCTTGTGGGCTGGGCCGCCCCCGAGGGCGCAGCCCATGTGGTCTGTCGTGGGTATCCGAGGTCGTACCCTCCACAGCTAGTCCCCGAGCGCCTTGTACGCATTGTGCAATGCTATTTTGCGCTTGTCCGAGCAGGTGCGAACAAAGCCGAGCAGTAAAACTCATGATCCGACCACCATGATGAGTTAGTTGCCGAGCTGTTGCCGAGCAGTGCGGACCACAGCCGAGCAGCATGATCCAAACACGGCTTGCCATAAGGGTGTAAGGTGCTCAAGTTCAGAATCGAAAATTTCCTCACAGTAGACCAAGTGTGCCCACTTAGAGTCCGACCACTCGAATAGGAGATAATCTTCTTCAGCCTCAAGGGGCGCGGAGTCTGTTAGAGAAACAAAAACAAACACATTCACCATGAGGTGAAGTGTGCCCACTTAGTCCCCGAGCCTGGCAGTAGATGACGTAGTTATGTGGTGTCAGGGTCCAAAGTAGAAGAAATAGTAGAAGACCAGCCAAGCAGGCAGCCAGTCCCCGGGCGTATCCCCAAAACAAGGTAAAGCACATTCACCGCAAGGTGAAATGTACCCACTTAGTCCCCGAGCCTGATAGTAGGTGTTACAATCACGTGGTGCTAGGGTCAGAAATAGAGAAATAGTTAAATACCAGCTGAGCAGGCAGCCAGTCCCCGAGCAGTAAGCGGAGATATCAGAGAAATCAAACCGTGGAGAAAAAACCAGAGTAATGGCTGTACCGTAACTATCACTGAACCTCAATAAATGGTGGAGATGTCAGCGATTAATTGGCGAGTAAGAACCAACGGCAGCGATGAATGAGTGACATGGGCTGCGGTTGCGCAAAAGCCCACATTATGGCCCACTTAAACGCGTTGGAGAACCCGGAGAGGCGTAGATCGTAGGAACGGTTTCCCAAAAACCCTCGAATGCGAAAGGGTGAGGCAAAAGCTTTATAACGATGCCACCACCTCCCGCGAAGCCACCTTTGCCACATCGCCACTTCATCTTCATCCTTACCAATCACACTTCCAGATTCATACCCACACACGCTGCCAGCGCCAGCCCCCATCCAGATCTGAGAGATGGCGCCGAAGAGGAGAGCTGCGAACACGAAGAAGGTGAGCCCAAAGAAAGCAACTATCGAAGCCAGTCGTGACGAAGAATGGGTGCCATCGCACACGGGGGAAATGGAGCTCGAGAGATTGGTGGTGGCAGGCATGCTTTCTGACTGTGTCACCGCTGAATGGCGGCTAGCTAGTGGTGAGCCCTTCCCAATGCCTAACACCGATAGAGTTGTAGTCTTTGAGGATTATTTCTGGCATGGGTTGGGGTTCCCCGTTCATCCTTTCCTTCGAGATCTGCTGGAATTCTAGTCGATTAGCCTGTGCAATCTCCACCCCAACACCATATTGCACATCATGATCTTTATTCATTTCTGTGAGACATTTGTGGGGGTTATGCCGCACTTCAACCTCTTCAGATACCTCTTCTGGTTGAAGAAGAAAGGCAGCGGTGGCTCCAAGGTGGTCGGCGGCGTCTATTTGCAGCTCCGGGATGGAATGGCCAGCGAGTATATTAATGTACCGCTGAACACTTCTCTGAAAGGGTGGAATTCCAAGTGGTTCTACATGAAATAGAGCCACCCTGCAATCCGCTGCGACGTCCACCATATCCTAGAGAACTAGAGGAGCTGGTTGGAGAAACCGAACAGTGCTGACATGGAACAAGTGAGGGAGCTTCTCGACCTAATTAGAGGCATGGAAATTAGAGGCGAACTGGTGGCAACAAGCTTCATAGTGCGCCGCATCTAGCCCTGCAAGGAGAGGGCCCACCCGGGCTTTGACTACAGAGGAGATGACGATAGGACCCGAGAGAGGACAGAATGACTGACGAAGAAGAATGTCCTAGAGCGGGCTGTAGAGTTGTTTGCTCCCAACATTTCATTCATCCAGCCAAAGCAAACAAGGGCCTTCAATTGTACATACCCGCCCCTGGAGGTAATCATCTCGATTTTTATTCCCGATACTTTTAATTCTGAAGCATTGACGAGCAGTGAACTAATTCACTTATGCAAAGATCCATTCGCAGGAAAGAGCGGTGTATTTCTCCGGCATCCCGAGGCGTGATTGGCCGAGGGGAGTAGATGCCCGGCCACTGGCTCAGCCTAAAGAAGATGCGGCCAGCGCCTCATCAGAATCCGAAGGCACCGATGCTGGTCGGACGGAGAGTTCACCCCTTGTGACGGAGAAAGTCTGGGGAAAGAGGGCAGCGGCTGACAAGCTGGCCTAGAAGAAGAGAAAGATGGTGGCTGTAGCTCCCCTCAAATGGGGCGGCATCTCGCTTGGTGGCAACCAGACCACTCAACCGTGAAGGACCGTGGTGCTCGAGTGGTCTGATGACGACGAAGATCTAGTTGCTCCTCCTCCGAGCACATAGGCACCTCCAAGTAGCACACACATGGAGGAGCAACCAAGGGGAAACGAAGAAGTCCCCGAGCACCAGGCGAACAGGAGTCCCCGAGCAATAGGCGGAGGTAAATCCGGAGCGATGGGAAGGGGAAGCCTTGGAGCAACAGGCGGAGCAGAGGCTAACTGTGGAGGAGGTGAGACCTTCACCCCAAAGCACGAGAGTCAACCCCATAGCCGTGCCTGGGGGCTCGGGCAGGCATCGTCGATTCAAAAAATTTCACCGGCAGACCAAATGGTAAGTATCCTTGTGTTGGAGTTACTGTGCTGTCTTATCTTAGCTTTTTTGCCGCTTGACCAAATGATATGATGTAGTGCAAGGTATACGGAGGGTCCGGACCCGCCCGCCCATACTGACGAGCAACCTTGGGTTGATCCCGTGGTGGAGGTAACGCCGTTGGCTCCCGTGTCAGGATCCCTGGGTGCTTGGTGTAACACCTCTGGTGTTTTGACCTAGCACTAAAATTTGACATGTCATCATATGCATTACAAAGCATCCATAGAGTAGAAAATTTTGAATGCATTCACTAAATAAGGTTTATTTCATAATGTTATTATTTCATGTGATGTGTTTCAAAACCCTAAATAAAGATCATGACCACATGGGTCAAATTTCATGTGATCATGTGAGGCCATGTGTCTTTTGTCTCAAATAACCCTAATGGGCCATGTTACTGGTCAAAAATCAAAGTTAAAGTAAAAGAAAGACAAATCAAATTTAAATTCAAATTCAAATTATAAAAGTCCTTTTTGCCCCTTTTGACTAATTCAAAATCCATGTGGAATTTGGGGTTGAGGCAAAAAGCAAAGTTGAAGATTATTTTATGTGGATCAACTTTGGTATTCAAAGTTTTTCAAGTTTACACATAAATTTTGGAGTAATTTTGAAATGATTCAAATACTCAAATGCACCCCAAATTCAAATTTCAAAATGGAGGTAGAATTTGAAAATGTTCCTTGAAGCAAAGTTGTAGACTTTGAAAAATTGAGCAACTTTCATTTTTGGAGATTTTCAACTTCTTTAGAAAATTTGTGAGTAATTTGCAAATTAAATGCAGTGGCAATTCTGTAAATAATGCAAAAATCAAAATCCAACCGAACGCCACCTCTCTGCTTGCCGCCGGCGCCACGTGGATGTTGCCGCCGAGCGTTTTGCGCCACTTTCTCGCATGATGATACGCAGCCGGTGCCGTGGCGAGCTCGGGCGTGTGCTGTCTCCGCCGGGCAACCACTTCCCGGCTATAAATAGCAGCAGCCGCCGCCGTCGTCCCCGTTTTTCCCCTCTGCTCTGTTCCGCCACCAGCTAGCTCTGCCGCTCGCCGTAGCCATCGTCGAGCCGCGTACGTCGTGCCCAGCTACGCCCACGTGATCGCCTCGGTCTTGCGTTTCTCTGCGGCTTGCTCCCATCGCTTGGGTTGGCCGGAACCGCCCGGCGCAGCGTCTTCTTCCCTGAGCCCGGCCGGAGCTCCGCCACCATCGACTCGACATGGCCAGGCCGTTCTAGACCGTCTCCGTCTTCACCAAACGTACCGGCGTGAATGTGGTGAGCTACTGAACGTGATACTCACTTTGTTTTAGACTCTACTATGCCATTACCGGGGTTACGCCGTGAGTCGTCATGCTCAAGCCGCCATGGCCGGCGGGGAGTCTTCTCCGGTGCGCCTTCTACCATTCAAAGGGCGGGGATGGGTTCGTAGGAGTGTGTAGAGTACTTGGGTGCGGTCTGCCTCGCCGGAGCATCACCGTCGACGCATTTTGGGCTGGCTAGTTATGGCAGCGCCGCTGTGACTGGTATGAGTCACTGATTCGTGGATGATTCGGGTTTCCTGAGGACACCCAACAGACCTGTTAAGTTGTTGGGAACATGTGTACGCTATCTGAGGTCTGTTGAGACATCGATTGGTGCACGTGGGCCCGATTTCTTAGGAGGTTCTACCACACTTGGCAGCCGGTGGAAGAGTCAAACACTGCTATGGGTGGACTTGCAGATGGCAAGAGGTCAACATTAGCGGAGGACGGGTCGGCGACGATACCCGAAGCAACGGCGGGTACTGTCGGGCCCTCGGGAGCTGAAGCTAGAGTTGCTGACGATGCACCGGAATCCGGGTCGATGGAGCCGGTGGTGCCCAAGGAGCTTACGGTGTCCACTGAGGCATCGCAAGGCATGGTTGGACCCGCTGTCCAGCCACATAGCCCCCTGGTGGTGCCTCCGGCTGCTGCGGAAGAGGAGGACATGGTAGAGGAGATCGTTCGTGCTGAGCCTCGAACCCAATCGGTCCAAATCTTCCTCAAGCGCGGTGACAAGGTGGTAGTTGTCGAGGAGGAGGACACCCCTTGTGGCAGAACCTCCTAAATTATTGGGCCCACATGCACCTGTCACTGTCCAACGACCTTTGACATCTATGCATATGTTACCGATAACCTAAGAAGACTGTCGGGTGTCCTCGGGGAACCCCGAATCATCCACGATTTCCGAGCAGGATCACATTACAAAGTCATTGCAGTATTACAACATTTATTCAAATATCTACACCAGAGTAAATCAGCGGAAGTCTTACAATAACTTAGTTTACAAAACATTTATTTCAAACCTTACAAACTAAGTTCGATTATTAATACAAACCAAGGTAGTGGAGTGGCATTATAACATAATACAAAACACACAATTTATTTGCCCCTGCCTTAAGGGCCACACATTTACTTATCGACAACGACGGAACAACGGTCATGCAAAGACGGCCCAAAAAGCAGACTGCTCATGAGCCTCACCGCAACAAGGGTCAGCGAACCCCGAGTACAAAAGTACTCAACAAGACTTAACCGAAATAAAATTGAGAAGACTCTGGGAATGCAGGCTCGTGGATTCAAGGTAGGGCTTTAACAATAATCAAAGTTCTTTTTGCGTAAAAGCTCTTTAACAAAATTCTTTATGTCAACATTTAAAATTCCACAAGATCATATACAAAGTCGACACGATCAGTATTAAGATCATGAAACTTCGTATCCACCCTTTCTCAAACCATCCTCAAGTTCCGATTATTAATACTACGATGATGAGAGAAGTGAGTCTCCATAACCGAGGAGCAACGACGATTCGAACCGATTATAAACCCAAATTGGGAATTCCAGACCACACGACATATGCAGGTCCCCGACCTACATATATCAACCTACCCTCGGATCCTCTAAACAAGAACGGGTCCGCACACCGAGAATACTGAAGACTCACACTCCAGCCCAATGCCACGTGGGTACACGCTATTCCGCCATCTCTCCACTCCCGCTTGTGAGTAGCCATTCTCGTAATAGAATAGCCAAGTTAAGGCTTACCGGAGTATGCGGTTAGTACTACAAAGTCTCACCTCGAGCGGTTCAACAAGCAGTACGGACCTTAATCGACACTTCGGGCGGAAAGAACCGCTCACAAGACCTCCATGTCTTATGGCTCACACACACCGAGTCCGCCCGGTCTAGATTTATTACTTCACATGCTCATATTTCATGATAACATAAGTAACCAAAGTTCCATATAAAACTCGCGGTGATGGGTAATCACCCGACTTTTATTATCTAAGCATGACTAAGCATAACTAGCCATATACTAATTAAAGCGGTTAACAAGGTAGATAAGGAAAACAAGGTTGGTAATGCATCAATTAGGTTTCCACTTGACTTCTAATCACTTAATGCAGTATTGAAAAGCAAAAGCGAAATCAATTTGTAAAAACACAAGGTAGGTTTAAATGCATCAAGGGCTTGCCTTCGTTGACTCGGAAAAAAAGTCGATTCAGAGTCGGACCACAGATATCAACACCAACCTCCACAGATGGCTCAACCTCCTCAACTACTTGATTAACTACCACGGGTTCACCTTCGTTCACTACACGTAGTAACAATGCCATGTTTAACATGATGCGGAATACAAAACATGATGCTCGATGATGGATACAAAATTAAACAACTTGAATACAACTTTCCTTCAAGCAGTATAGTTACAAGCTAATCTAACTAAATCATTTCGTAATACACACATCAATTGCCAAAGATCATTATCCACTAATGACCCAAGGACATCACTCAATCAAAAGTTCAATCAAAACCTAAATCATTAAAGGTTACTATTCGCTTTTATGAATTAATTATTTAATTAAAAATTATGAAATAAATCAACTTGTTCCAATTGAGCTCAAAATTTTTGTAAATGTTCATTACATGATAACTAAGTGACAAAACAATTTTCATAATTTTTGGATACATAAATAAGCCTAGAAAAATCATGGAAAGTCATTTATTAATTAATTGAGCAATTTTTATCATACCCCAAAAATACTGAAAATCAAGATTTCAAATTTTTGTTATATAATATACATCATAGAGAAGTCACAAAAAATTTTCATAATTTTTGGAGCTCTAAATAAATCTACACAAAAATAACAAAAAAAGCAGACACTATTCATTCATTCCGGAAAATAGAAAAATCCATTTGAACGCCGAAGTCATCGACAACCCGACCCCCCACATGTCATCCCTAACCTCCGTCCTTTGACTACGATAACGACGGCGCTGATGACCAGCTAAAAACTCGCCGACGGTGAGATCATAGGAGACAGCAAGGGTACTAACATGATCACTACGCCACAACGTATCGATCTATGGCACTAACGCGACCAATTACGGACCGAACCGAGCACTACACCGACCATGGCGGACGCGGTGGCGCGGCAGCGCTTACGCCGGGCGCGGCAGGAGGCGGCAACGATCAAATAAACGGTACAGAAGCACCAGCAGCTCACCACAAACACGACGGAAGAGAGAGCAAGGCCGAGAAGCGGCAGACGTGGGTCGACGACACAAAGAACGGCGGCGGAGCAAGGATCGTCGGTGATGGTGTGCCGGCGATCGTGGTGATCAAAATGAGCAAGCAACAACGGATTAAGCATCACACAAAGATCGAGACGAAGCTGGAGCTACGCTAATCGAAACAACGGCTCACCGGAGGGCCACGACCACGGTGAAACGGGATCACGAAGTTGTTGCGCGCCGCGAAGAAAAAGTACGCTTGTGGCGTCTCCGGTGAAATCAGACTAAATTGAGGGGATAGCTAGACGCGCGCAAGGAGTAGGCGGAGCTGGAGCTAGCTTATCAGCGATGGCGAACACGACAATGACGGCGCACGGCTCACGGAGATGAGCAAGGTGACGGGAAGAAAAGCGAGCAACGGAAAATGAAGAACGGCGACGACTCCAGAGCTATAAAGGATGGCCAGGAAACTCAAAGAAGCTGCTATTGTGGCCTTCACCTCGCCAATATGACGCTAAAACGGCTACCGAACCGCACTCGAACGCCGAAGAAAGAAACGCCGCAATGTAGCCGGCGGTGGACACTATTCACACAAATTACGAAATGCCATTCGCCCAAAATTCACAAATTACTCTCAAATTTTCATAACAACTCAAAAATCTCCAAAAATAAAAGTTGTTCAAAATCAAAAGTTCTACAACTTTGCTTTTGAAACCATATCCAAATTCATTCTACATTTTGAAATTCAAATTTAAATTCAAAAGGGACACTTTAAAGAATTATGCCTTTTCAAATTACTTCAAATTTTACTAAACAACTTTGAAAACTCCAAAACCAACTTTGTACAACTTGACAAGATCTACACTTTTGCTTTTAAGCTCAACCCCAAAATATGCTTAGATTTTTAAATGAGTTTTCAGGGTAGAATTTAAATCTCTGAAATTAGGGTTTTTGAATTTCAAATCAATATGTATTTCAAACTTGATTCAAACACTACAATTCAACACTTGTACATGAATGTAAACTTGTTTTAGTGAATGCATATCAAAGTTTGCAATATGATCAAATGCTTTGCAATGCATATGATGACATGATGTTTTAGTATTTAAAACACCGGGGGTGTTACAATCCTTCCCCCTAAAAGAAATCTCGTCCCGAGATTCAAAGCCATAGGTTAAGTAATGGAAAAGGAAATGTGTCAACCCAAAAATATCCAAAACTTCTTCATAAAACAACTGAGGTCCCTTTACAATCATGATTCACAATCTCATAGCAAACTACCATCATACTAAATCGATGCAAGAAACTCTGGAAACTTTTCTAACAAGTAATCTTCAGATTCCCATGTAGCTTCTTCTTCTCCGAATGTTGATTCCATTGTATCTTGTAGAACTTTATTGTTCTCCTTCGAGTAACACGATCTTTCTGTTCCAACACTCTAATAGGATATTCGAATAGGTTAGATCCGGTTCGAGTTCCACCCTTCAACAACTTCAACATTACGCTTTCGGGCACTTGGAGACACTTCTTTAATTGAGAAACATGGAATACATCATGCACTCGCCGATAGATGTTTCGTAATTTCAAGCGATATGCTACCTTTCCATACCTCTCTAAGATTTGAAATGGTCCAATATATCGAGGTGCCAATTTGCCTTTAACACCAAAACGGTTAACTCCCTTCATTGGTGATACTTTTAGATATACAAAATCTCCTTTGTTAAACATCAATGGTCTACGCCGTTTATCTGCATAACTCTTTTGTCTGGACTGAGCTATCTTCAAATTACCTTGTATCTGTCTAACCTGGTCTTCTGTTTCTTTTACCAGGTCAACTCCAAAGAATCTTCTTTCTCCGGGCTCAGACCAACTCAACGATGTTCTGCATCTACGACCATATAGTGCTTCAAATGGAGCCATTCTAATGCTTTCTTGATAACTATTATTGTATGAAAACTCAGCCAAAGGCAAACACTCATCCCACTTCTTGGAATAGTTAAGGACACAACACCTTAACATATCTTCAAGTACTTGATTGACTCTTTCAGTTTGTCCATCAGTCTGGGGATGATAGGCTGTACTAAACAGAAGCTTGGTTCCCAACGAAGAATGCAATTGTTTCCAAAAGCTAGAGACAAACTGTGTACCCCTATCTGACACTATGGTCTTTGGTACTCCATGTAGGCTCATAATTCTTGCTAAATAAATCCTGGCATATTGGACAGTAGAATATGTACTCCGGACCGGAAGAAAATGTGCTGACTTGGTTAGTCGATCTACAATAACCCATATTGAGTCAAATCCCTTTGCTGTCTTGGGTAGACCAACAATAAAGTCCATACTTATATCCTCCCACTTCCAAGCTGGAATCGGTAATGGTTGTAATTCTCCAGCAGGCCTCAAATGTATAGCTTTCACTTTCTGACAAGTATCACACTTTGCTATATATCTTGCAATTTCTATCTTCATTTTGGTCCACCAAAATCTTTGTTTTAAGTCATGGTACATCTTATTACTCCCCGGATGGATAGATAACCTAGTAGCATGTGCTTCTTCAAGAATTATTTGTCTCAACTCGGGAACTTTTGGTACTACTAGACGATTCTTGAACCATAACACATCTTCATCATCTATTTCAAGCATTCCGCTTTTCCATTTCGACTCTATCCTTGATATGGGCTATACCCTTGTTTTCTTTTACGGCTACTATAATCGATCACGAATAGTGGCTTCAACAATAATGTTGGTCAAATTGCCTGTTGAATTACATCTACATTCAACTTCTCCATTTCTTGACATAAAGTCAAACCCATTGTTCTACTTGCTGACAATTGCAATAACTTTTGCGACTTAAAGCATCGCAACCACATTTGCTTTTCCAGGATGATAATGCACTTCCAAGTCATAATCCTTAATCGTTCTAACCATCTTCTTTTGTCGCATGTTCAATTTCGATCGAGTGAAGATATATTTTAAGCTCTTGTGGTCGTGTAAATATGACACGTATTACCAAGCGGTAATGCCGCCAAATCTTTGAGCATGTACCACAATTTGCTAACTCCAAATCATGAGTCGGATAGTGTTCTTCATGTTGCTTAAGTTGCTCGGACGCATAGGCAATGACTCGGCCTTCTTGCATCAATACACATCCAATACCAACTCCGAAGCATCACAATAAACATCAAATGGCTTCTCGATATCAAAGTTGGGCTAACACAGTGCAAAGTGGTCAACAATCTTTTCAAATTCTGGAAAGCCTCTTCACAATCCGATGACCATACAAACTTGACTTGGTTTTTCAACAACTCAGTGATGGACTTTGACACCCTAGAGAAATCTGGGATAAACCGACGGTAATACCCCGCCAATCCCAGAAAACTCCGAACCTCATGAACTGTAGTTGGCGGTTTCCAATCAAGCACATCCTTAACTTTGCTTGGGTCAACTGCAACTCCTTCAGCTGACAAAACATGACCAAGAAACTGTACTTCCTTAAGCCAAAACTCACACTTGCTAAACTTGGCATAAAGCTTATGTTCTCTCAAGCGGTTCAGAACAATTCTGAGATGTTCCGCATGTTCACTCTTGTTCTTGGAGTATACTAAAATATCATCAATAAATACCACTACAAATTTGTCTAGCTCAGGCATGAATACTGAATTCATCAAATACATGAAATGAGCTGGAGCATTTGTCAAACCAAAAGACATTACCAAGTATTCATATAATCCATATCTTGTGGTAAATGCCGTTTTGGGAATATCTTCAGGCTTAATCTTGATTTGGTGATATCCTGACCTCAAATCTATCTTCGAGAAAACTTTGGCTCCGGCCAGTTGATCAAAAAGTAAATCTATCCGAGGTAATGGATACTTATTCTTGATGGTCACTTCATTCAACGGACGGTAGTCGACACATAACCTCAGGGTCTCATCTTTCTTTTTCACAAAAATTGCCGGACATCCCCAAGGTGATGAACTAGGTTGGATAAATCCCTTATCAATCAATTCTTGCAACTGAGTCTTCAACTCGGCTAACTCCTTAGGTGGCATCCTATAAGCTCTCCGAGAAATCGGAGCTGTTCCAGGTTTCAATTCTATGTTAAACTGGACATCCCTATCTGGTGGTAGACCGGGTAATTCTTCAGGAAACACATCAGGAAATTCACATACTACCGGGATATCTCTAATCTCTTTGACCACAGTTGCACAAATTTTGCCCATTGATCTTCTTAAGGTTGGAAGTTGGATGAGAAGTTGAGAATTACTATCTGGCAAACTCACCCTTATAGTTCTATTCAAAGCATCTATAACAGCCTTATGCTGATACATCCAATTCATTCCCAAAATTACATCTATATCCTGATCCTTTAGGATAATCAAGGTAGTGGGAAAAATATGCCCACCCAGGTTTACGGGTACCTGGTATACCATCTCCTTAGTACACAGACGTCCCCCGGGCGACTGTATAAAGAAATTTTCCTTTGTTGCCCCAATTGAAATTTCATACTTCACAACAAATGTTCTATTGATGAATGAATGTGATGCGCCAGAATCAAATAGAATAACTGCAGGGTGATCAGCGACAGGAAACGTACCCATCATCACTGGCTCTCCCTCTGGAATCTCTCCGGCTTGAATGTAGAACACTCTTGATCTTCTTTTCACCATTACCCTTCCGAGCATTACGATTGTTGTTCTTGTTCGTGGATGACCTGTTGTTGATTGGCAGGGTTCTTCTGGAAATTGGGATTGTACTGTTTGGGATATGGGCATTCCCTTGAGAAATGACCAGGCTTACCACAGTTGAAACAGGGATACCTGTGACCTTGTGATGTTGGAGTATTAACACCAGAAGTATTCTGAGGTGAATTCTGATAAGTTGCAGCAGGACGAACATTTGATTGTTGCCCAGATTGAAACTGCGGTGGACGATATGGAGGACGATAATGGTTGATGGATGATAGATCACCCTCCCGCCTCTTTTGATTTCCTCCAAAAGGTCCAGACGGCACATTCATTTTTTTCTTTTAATCTCCTTATGTTGCCGATACTTTTCCTCTGAAGCAATTGCAATATTCATCGCCTCATGATAAGAAATATTGGTACAAGTTGTCATCATTGTCTGCAATTTAGTATTCAGACCTCTCATGAACCATTTCTTCTTTTTAGCATCGGTGTTGACATGTTCAAGTGCATATTGTGATAGGTGATTGAATCTTCCCACATCTTGCATAACAAATCGATCCCCTTGCTTCAAAGCAAGGAATTCATCCATTTCATAGCCATCACTCCCTCGGGGATATAATGAGCTCAAAGCGATCTGAAACTCCATCCAAGTTAATGGAACACCACGGGCTGCATGGCCATAAGATTTGCATACCAAGCACCCGCTGCTCCCCTAAGTTGTTGGGCGGCAAACACCGTTTTTCGAACCTCTCGTGCATGGAATAAGATCAAATTTACGCTCCATGGTCCTAAGCCGGTCCATCGACCTCCAGTGGGTCATCGGCCTTGGTGAACACTGGGGTTTTGTATCTATCAAAGTCCACATATGTAGCCTCATGCCTATTATGATTACGTCCATGGTGTCCATGCATCCGATTCAGTTACTTTGAGCCATCTCATGAAGCAAACGAGAATTTTCAACTGTCACATTGACAAGTGCAGCTATAGCATCAGCCAAATTGGTTGGAACTGGTGGCGGATTGGGGATATCATCCTCATCTTGTGAAGTACCCGGAATCTGCGAACCTCGCGTACGACGCATCTGTTCATAACAAACCAAACTTTATTCACAAGTCTTTATTGAATTGCAACTAAAGCTTACTACAACGCATTACATCGGTTTCTTATTTAAACACAAACCGCATCTAAACAAGACTGCTTCACTTAAACTAGATCTAACTATTACACAACTCTACTTCTTTCCTTTATCACTTCAAACTTCGGGCTCGGTATCCATTCCAGAAATATTACCGCCCTCATTATCACTTTCATCAATCATCACTAATTCTTCGGGATCTTCTTCTTCTTCCTCTTCCGATTCACTATCATCGGCAAGGATCACACCTAGGTCCAATGCATCAGCTTGGGGTTCATGATTAGGATTCAGGAGATTGCTTAGCCTATGAACTTCCTCATGTAGAGTGGTATTATGCTCCTCTAAATCCTCTACATAAAATTCTAGCTCATGAGTTCTAGCTCTAGCTTCATTTCTCCCATCCACCATATGAATTAACAGATTTTCGCAGTTCCTGTGAGCGGTGGTGATACGTCTTAAGCTGCCTCACGTAAATGCCCACTGGATGACATCCATAGCCCTATCTCTAGTAGCTTGGGCTAACTCTGCAGAAATCCTCTGAGATCTGCTCGAGGATCAGACCTAGATCTCTCTGCATCGCTAGCACCGTCATTCCTAGGGGCAAGTTGATGGCGAGGAACTCCTTTAGGTCCAAAGTGGACTTACAGGCGTCTTCTTGGTATGAGCCATACTTGCACGAACAGGATTAATCCAATTAAAACAATCTGACAACAGTCTCAAGAGCGGTTGGGATGGACTACACAACTCAACCCATACACACTACTCACCAAAGGCTCGAGAGACGAAGGAAGTAACAAGTGAATTAATCATGATGCATGAATCGTTTCTTACGAACCAAAAACATCAAACTTATAAAGCACACAAACAACAAGTTGTTATTATATAGGGCATAATAGAATTACTACTCCACCACACAAAGCCTTTTTTCTCAAATCGGGAAGGGTGAGAATGAAATA
Source organism: Miscanthus lutarioriparius (assembly GCA_904845875.1). Classification (NCBI taxonomy): domain Eukaryota; kingdom Viridiplantae; phylum Streptophyta; class Magnoliopsida; order Poales; family Poaceae; genus Miscanthus; species Miscanthus lutarioriparius. The sequence goes on along the minus strand of CAJGYO010000002.1, from coordinate 69,870,405 downwards.
AGATAAGTCAGAAGCAATTTGGACCAAATTATCAAGTTATACTTATTTGTCCCAAATCATTTTGAAGTTTTTGTAAAACAACACAACAAAGACTTGTAACGATCGCTCCGATACCATTACGTGGCGAGAACCTCCTAAATTATTGGGCCCACATGCACTCTGCTCAACGTCCAACGACCTTTGACATCTATGCATATGTTACCGATAACCTAAGAAGACTGTCGGGTGTCCTCGGGAACCCCGAATCATCCACGATTTCGAGCAGGATCACATTACAAAGTCATTGCAGATATTACAACATTTATTCAAATATCTACACCAGAGTAAATCAGCGGAAGTCTTACAATAACTTAGTTTACAAAACATTTATTTCAAACCTTACAAACTAAGTTCGATTATTAATACAAACCAAGGTAGTGGAGTGGCATTATAACATAATACAAAACACACAATTTAAGCTGCCCTGCCCAAGGGCCACACATTTACTTATCGACAACGCACGGAACAACAATCATCATGCAAAGACGGCCCAAAGCAGACACGCTCGCTCATGAGCCTCACACCGCAACAAGGGTCAGCGAACCACGAGTACAAAAGTACTCAACAAGACTTAACCGAAATAAAATTGAGAAGACTCAGAATGCAGTGCTCAGGATTCAAGGTAGGGCTTTAACAATAATCAAAGTTCTTTTTATGTAAAAGCTCTTTAACAAAATTCTTTATGTCAACATTTAAAATTCCACAAGATCATATACAAAGCTGACACGATCCGTATTAAGATCATGAAACTTCGTATCCACCCCTTTCTCAAACCATCCTCAAGTTCCAGTTATTAATACTACGATGATGAACAGAGAAGTGAGTCTCCATAACCGAGGAGCAACGACGATTCGAACCGATTATAAACCCAGCTGGGAATTCCAGACCACACGACATATGCAGGTCCCCGACCTACATATATCAACCTACCCTCGGATCCTCTAAACAAGAACGGGTCCGCGCCACCCGAGAATACAGTACTCCACACTCCAGCCCAATGCCACGTGGGTACACGCTATTCCCGCCATCTCTCCACTCCCAGTGCGCGAGTAGCCATTCTCGTAATAGAATAGCCAAGTTAAGGCTTACCGGAGTATGCGGTTAGTACTACAAAGTCTCACCTCGAGCGGTTCAACAACGGTACGGACCTTAATCGACACGGGCGGAAAGAACCCGCTCACAAGACCTCCATGTCTTATGGCTCACACACACCGAGTCCGCCCGGTCTAGATTTATTACTTCACATGCTCATATTTCATGATAACATAAGTAACCAAAGTTCCATATAAAACTCGCAGGTGACAGGTAATCACCCGACTTTTATTATCTAAGCATGACTAAGCATAACTAGCCATATCTGAATTAAAGCGGTTAACAAGGTAGATAAGGAAAACAAGGTTGGTAATGCATCAATTAGGTTTCCACTTGACTTCTAATCACTTAATGCAGATTGAAAAGCAAAAGCGAAATCAATTTGTAAAAAACACAAGGTAGGTTTAAATGCATCAAGGGGCTTGCCTTCGTTGATGAAAAGTCCGATCTGTGAGCCGGGACCACAGATATCAACACCAACCTCCACAGATGGCTCAACCTCCTCAACTACTTGATTAACTACCACGGGTTCACCTTCGTTCACTACACGTAGTAACAATGCCATGTTTAACATGATGCGGAATACAAAACATGATGCTCGATGATGGATACAAAATTAAACAACTTGAATACAACTTTCCTTCGCGGTATAGTTACAAGCTAATCTAACTAAATCATTTCGTAATACACACATCAATTGCCAAAGATCATTATCCACTAATGACCCAAGGACATCACTCAATCAAAAGTTCAATCAAAACCTAAATCATTAAAGGTTACTATTCGCTTTTATGAATTAATTATTTAATTAAAAATTATGAAATAAATCAACTTGTTCCAATTGAGCTCAAAATTTTTGTAAATGTTCATTACATGATAACTAAGTGACAAAACAATTTTCATAATTTTTGGATACATAAATAAGCCTAGAAAAATCATGGAAAGTCATTTATTAATTAATTGAGCAATTTTTATCATACCCCAAAAATACTGAAAATCAAGATTTCAAATTTTTGTTATATAATATACATCATAGAGAAGTCACACAAAAATTTTCATAATTTTTGGAGCTCTAAATAAATCTACACAAAAATAACAAAAACAGACACTATTCATTCATTCCAGAAAATAGAAAAATCCATTTGAACGCTGAGTCACTGACAACCCGACCCCACATGTCATCCCTAACCTCCGTCCTTTGACTACGACAACGACGGCGCTGACCGGCGCAAACTCGCCGACGGTGAGATCACAGGAGACAGCAAGGGTACTAACATGATCACTACGTCACAACGTATCGATCTATGGCACTAACGCGACCAATTACGGACCGAACCGAGCACTACACCGACCATGGCGGACGCGGTGGCACGGCAGCGCTACGCCGGCGGCAGGAGACTGGCAACGATCAAATAAACGGTACAGGAAGCACCAGCAGCTCACCACAAACACGACGGAGCAGAGAGCAAGGCTGGAGAAGCAGCGTAGACGTGGGTCGACGTACACAGCAACGGCGGCGGAGCAAGGATCGTCGGTGATGGTGTGCCGGCGACTGTGGTGATCAAAATGAGCAAGCAACAACGGATTAAGCATCACAGCATCGAGACGAAGCTGGAGCTACGCTAATCAGAAACAACGGCTCACCGGAGGGCCCTGACCACGGTGAAACGGGATCACCGAAGTTGTTGCCGGCCGCGAAGAAAAAGTACGTTGCGCGGCGTCTCCCGGTGAAATCAGACTAAATTGAGGGGATAGCTAGACGCGCAAGGAGTAGGCGGAGCTGGAGCTAGCTTATCAGCGATGGCGGAGCACGACAGCGACGGCACGGGCTCGCCGGAGATGAGCAAGGTGACGGGAAGAAAACAGAGCAACGGAAAATGAAGAACGGCGACGACTCCAGAGCTATAAAGGATGGCCAGGAAACTCAAGGAAGCTGCGCTGTGGCCTTCACCGCGCCAGCGCGACGCCAAAACGGCCACGACCGCGCCTGGAACGCCGAAGAAAGAAACGCCGGCAATGTAGCTTCGGCGGTGGACACTGTTCACACAAATTACAGAAATGCCATTCGCCCAAAATTCACAAATTACTCTCAAATTTTCATAACAACTCAAAAATCTCCAAAAACAAAAGTTGTTCAAAATCAAAAGTTCTACAACTTTGCTTTTGAAACCATATCCAAATTCATTCTACATTTTGAAATTCAAATTTAAATTCAAAAAGGGGACACTTTAAAGAATTATGCCTTTTCAAATTACTTCAAATTTTACTAAACAACTTTGAAAACTCCAAAAACCAACTTTGTACAACTTGACAAGATCTACACTTTTGCTTTTAAGCTCAACCCCAAAATATGCTTAGATTTTTAAATGAGTTTTCAGGGTAGAATTTAAATACTGAAATTAGGGTTTTCGGAATTTCAAATCAATACAGGTATTTCAAACTTGATTCAAACACTACAATTCAACACTTGTACATGAATGTAAACTTGTTTTAGTGAATGCATATCAAAGTTTGCAATATGACCAAATGCTTTGCAATGCATATGATGACATGACAGTTTTAGTATTTAAAACACCCGGGGTGTTACACCCCTAAGGAGATGAGGCGGCTGAAATCCGCCCTCGTCGGAGTAATAAAACAAATCGAGGTTAGTACTGAATCCTGAGTATTCATCTTTGATGTTGGAGATCGAATTCCATCATTGTCATTGTGAATTTTTAGGGGATAACTTGGACTACCGAGCACCGGCACCAGTTGATAAAGAGGATGGAGCCCCTCGCCGAGGAGAACCAAAAACTCAAGGAGGCGATGAACCTCTTGGAGAGAAACACCTAGATGGCCCGGCGCAAGCGAGACCTCGCTGAATCCAATGCGCGGGACCTAGAACACCAGAAGGGAGTCCTATCTGAATAGCTGGCGACTGTGAAAGAACAGCTGCAGAGCAAGTTCGAGCAGCTAGCCACTGCCTCCACACAACTGAAGGATGCTTCTGAGCAATTGGAACAACTGCAGAAAGTCTCCGAGTAGAAGAAAGGTACGTGTGATCGACGAAAGTCCTTGCATAGTTGGATACACTTACTTTTGGTGATGACTGTTGTACTTGTAGAACAAGATGTGGAGCTCGGCTAGCTGCGCCAGGCCCTCGAGCAACTTATAGAGGAGAAGGCGAAGGAGACAGGGCGAGCGAGCAAGCTAGCCAAGGAGCTGAATGGTGAGTATTCCCTGGTTGGGGTTACTGCTAAAGTAACTTTATTGCTTGACGGGACTTTGTAATGCTTGCAGATTACCATCAGAGGATCAAGGCACAATTCGATGTGCTAGAGCAAGACGCCTGGACCCAAAGGGACAAGTTTGACACCGTAGTTGCCAAAATCAAACCAGTGCTCGACTGCGTCGAATCAGAAGTGGCTCCTCAGCCCGACGGCAGGCCACCGCGCCCAGACATTGTAACACCCTAGGTGTTTGTCCCCAGTTAAGCAATGGGTTTAAGCTCAAACATGACATGTTAAGTGGTGATGAAGGTGTCAAGATCAAATCTACAAGAATGAGCTCCAACTTAAACTTGGGCAACACACATTGCTTGCATATTGGCCCTTTTCGGATACATACCTAAGTAACATTGAAGGTGCCTCTTTCATGTGCCTCACATCAATTTCCACCCACATGGATGATTGGAAAAGTTTCATGGAGATTGGAATCAAGAAGTCACATGAAATGATAAGTTATAATCTTTCTTAGATTGCGTTATTAAGTGAATGAAATGATAGGTCATCAAACAAACATTGCAACCTTGCTCAAACAACTCTACTTACACTCATGAACAAAAGTTATTAAGGGTTCGTGTTGAGCGGAGGACAAGAAAATACCTCAATCGGTCTAAAACTCGAATTTAAGCTTTACCGTGATGCTACTTTGACCTGTGTTGACCAATCACTTACAATGCCTGCATGGAGTTGCACCTTAAATCAAAGTTGAAGTTTGAGTGGAGTAGAACAAACTTTATTTTAGGACCAAGAGCTAGATAAGCTTGGAAGCAAGTCAAACCAAGCCCCCAAGTTAGATTCCATGGCTCTTTTGGAGCTCAAAAATTTGGCTAAGTCCCTAATGGACTGAAACTGAGTTTTCAGTTTTCGTGTACCTCGCTTCGTATCCGTGTATCTCTCCAACAAGGCTGAAACAGACTTTGATGCTTTAAGCAAAGTTGTAGATATCACGTAGCTCTACAACTTTCGTTACTACCGTTTGTGCCAAAACGAAACGAATCAGGAGATACAAAAGGTAAAAGATTGATGTTCAGTCGCGTTTTTGGGGTAGAATTGAGTTTTGAATTTCATTGTACAGGACCGACCGATGCCATTAACTGAACTCGTTGCAGTTTCATGTACTTGCCTTTGGAGCACTATATCTCCCAAACTAGGACGAACCAGCTCAACTTGGTGTACTCATGTAGCTCTACACTAAGGAGTAATCGGTTGAAGCAATCATCATTACGGTTTCAGAGTTAGAAGAGGGAGAAGATGACACTTTCAGTCATTTTTCAGGCCAAACTGAGCACAGTCAGGAAAACGGTGTCGTGCCGACCGGCTTTGGACGCCGCACACCGCGTGGCTAGCCTCGTTAGTCGCATGCTCACCACGTCGCTGGTCCGATTGGGAAAAAGATCGAGCCGAGCGCTCGCCCCTCTGTTGCTCTTCCATTCTTTCCCTCTCCATCTCAGTCTCGCTCGCCATGGCTGAGGCAAGCTGGAGCTCCATTGCCGCCGCTGCTCTTTCCCCTGTAGCCCTCCAGTGCCACCACCGAGCATTCCTATGGCTCCACGACCGCCTCTCCAAGCCCTAGTCGGAGCCGAGCCCCACCGTGCGCTTGCTGCCGGCGAGCCTGCCGCTGCCGGCAGTGCCATCCTGGCACTGCTTAGCTGATGCGCTGCTACTGCCTGCAGCTTGGCCGGCCAAGGCCAGGCACAGCCATGGCTGGCCGCGGCCAATCCCCAGCGCGTCCCCTCCTTGCCTCCGCCGGCCGCTGCCCCGCTGGCCGAGCCCTCCGTCTCCTCGGCTGGCTGCTGCTCCGTTCCTGTCTGATGGAGGAAGAAGAAGGACGTCACGCTCGAATAAGGAAGAAGAGAGGGGGTTAAGTGATGAATCAGTGACTTAGTTGAACAGTGCTAAAAAGGATCCATTTGTTCGTGTTTGATTTGTAGAAACTTCAGGGTCCTCGGTGCAAGATTTACATCCTTTTCTTTGGATTTTTGGCAGATTTGGATGATCCATTTTGGAATTTCGTAGTAATTAGTACAAAAATCGTAAAATAGTAAATGAGGACTTTTTAGAATCCTTATAAAATTTCCTATGCAGTAGATCTATAATATTTCATGTTTTAGTTTAAATATTGTGCTGTAAAAATAGATTTATGCAGTTAGGTTCTTAATACTAGTTGTGTCTTGTCTTTTTCATAACTGCAGTTTTTATGTTCAAATAAATGTGAAAATTTTGTGGAGTGCTACTAAGGTGGTTATTGTTGTCTGGTAAAAATTTCAAGAGTTTAGGATTTATAGTTTAAGAGTTATAAAAATAACAAATGCCCTATATTGCTTTGCTTCTACTCTGAACAGTTCCGCATGTTTGAATTAATTGGCTCAGTTAAGTTATGAATCATGACTTGGTGAAAATACATGAGTTGTGGTACTTTTCTTAAGATTTCCAAAAAGTTAAATATCATGATTTTTGGCTAAGTAGATCTTGAGTTATACTTGCTTAAATCTCTGTGACTGTTTCTGCCCAAAACCAGAGAGGGTTTCTTTGTTCTTATTGTGGTGCCTTCTTAATAGTATAATTAGCTTTAGTTGTTTACAACAAAGTTGTTTAGAATTTGTCAAGCTTTCTAAAAAGTCTAGAACCACATTTATAGGACATGTATAACTCCATTTATAGCTGTTTAAAGTGGCATGTCAGTTTCTGTCTATGTTTTGGACAGAGATGCAGTTATTGGATTAGTTGACCCTTCTAACTGTAAAATCATCTTAATATGAGAATAACAAAGTTGTAGATAATTCATGTATCTAGCATCTGTTAAAATTTGGTGGTATTTGTCCTTGTGGTTGGTGAGTTATGCCTATTTAAAGTTGGGTTTTAGAAATGGCTGCTTCTGTCAATTGTAGACCAGTTTATGTAAATGGGTATATTTAACTTAGTTAACTTGAGAATCATGCTAAGGTGATTAAAGATGAATTCTAGAAAATTTCATGAGCTTTCCATAATGTCTTCTTGAAAGTCATTTGGATTTGTGTAACTCCAGTTATAGCTAAATCTTGTAGCTGCTGTTTGCATGTCTAGAAATTGGCAGATTCCAATTATTGTGTTTGCTTGAATATTGTAAAGTGTGACGTATGGTTTGAATGATGACTGAGTTAGAGCACCTGAGATCTTAGGAAACTTGTGTCATGCTTGGTGTTGTCGTCTTCTTTGCCATCTTAGCATGATAGATTGTGTGATGTTTAAGTTAAGCATCGCAAAGTACTTAAGTGTGTTAGTGTAAACTATGCTTGTCTTGCTTGCTATTTTGTGGTGCGTCTCATGGTACTATTCTTCATATTTATGCACTTGTATATTGCATCTCATCTAGGTACGCTAGATGCACCACGTGAAGGATGCGATGTTGGAGCCAAACCTGAAGATTTGGTTTGGTGGATATATCCCGAAGATGGAAGGATTAAGCAAGTGCTAGGATCGAAGATGTCACCAAGACGGTGCAAGCTAACTGAACTGACTTGTGTCGGATCCCAGGCAAGCCCCGGAGCATTCTAAGTCTCCCATGTTTTTACAAATATCTTGAGTATCTTTTATTGTTGATGATGCATTAAGTATAGGAATTGGTTGGAACCAATTGTTGCATTATATCCTTACCTTGTCCAGATAAAATCCTATGAATCCTAATTAAGTGTAGGATCGAATGATGCTTAGCTATGCTTAGACCGGTAGAAGTTGGGTGATTTCCTGTCACCTGCGAGATGTAGGATGAGCTCTGGTCACGGTTGGCTATAATGGCTATCATGAAAAAGAACCATGTGTTAATAATGAAAAAGAGACCGGACGGGTTGATGGTAGTGCAGCAACAAGGCATGGAGGTCTTGGGTGTGAATCTATCCCCATCTGTGTCGTTTAAGGACCGATACGCTGTACGTCCTCATGTCATGTTGAACGTAGCCCAACAATTAGCCGGCCGGATAAGTTGTTCCGACCGCGAAGCCTAGTAGCTCGACTCAGGCCGGGGATGCGAGCAGTGGCGTGCATTTTGGAGGTAGTAAGGATGTGCGGAGAGCCATTGGCATAAGTCCAAGGCGGGTTAGAGTCCCGAACAACCTTGGCAGAGTGGTTCTCGGAGAATGTCAATCTATTCGGACTCGTGACTCCTGAATCGTACCAAAGGTGACTCGTTTGCGACCCTGATGGGGGAAGCAGGGTTTGTGTTTAGGAATACCCCTCCAGCTAGATAGGAATCGATTCGAATCGCCGTCTCTCCCGAATAGTGAGAACTTGACTGAGCAGCGGCAACGTAGATTCACTAAATTTAAAGATATGGTTAAATGATGATGATAATGACAATGAGCCATGAAATACCTGATATGGTTATTATTATTTGCAACTAAATCAAATGGTTGATTAGTACAGGTGCTAATATAGATGGTAGGTAATGGCTAAAAGTCAATGCTAGTACAGGTGAATAATGCTAATGGTTACTCAAGCTTTTATGCAAAAAGGTTGTCCAGCTAGATCCACTGATAAAGCCTTGCATACTCTTTGGTGTCATTTATTTTTGGTTTATGACGGGTAAGTCTGGCTGAGTACATTCGAGTACTCAGGGTTTATCCCACCATGTTGCAGGTGGAGTTCTCGGCCTGTTGAAGATGGTGGATAACCGCCGGTGGGCTCGGTGATTCTATAGTTACTTCTCATCTATATGCTTTTGTCGGATGATGTCACTTATGCTAGCAATATATTTGGAACTTATATTAATGTAATCATTTGAAAGCTATGTTGTTTTCACTAAGCGGTTTTGAAACCCAAACTTGTACTTTTATTTGTGAAACCTTATGTAATATTATTTTCCACTGCAACCCTGTGTATGTGATGTGTATTTGCTTAATCACGCGATCTTGGTTGTGATGTTGATTTATCGAGGTCTTTCGGGACACTCGGCGGACTACCGGGTTTATATAAGTGAAAGTATGTGTGTGTCAACGTGTTAGCGGGGACAACCGTACTTGATCTTGTATAAATTGGGCGGTTCTGTCACAGCTGGCATCAGAGCAAGATTAAGCATAATACTGTCATGTACATTTTTTTTAAAAACAAAGTTTTGGTTTTAAAAAGCCTATTTTAACTAAAACTTTAGCTACAGGCAAATTTGTCAAAACTAATTTGCAAAACTATGCTAGTGACATCCTCTTTTATGCCCAGTTAAGGACTATTAGGTGGCTATCTAAGTACTAACATGGGGGTTTTTACTTTCGTCGTCCATACGGCATGTTATTGTATGGATGCCATTTGCTTGAATGGTAATGTATGGATCAATTGTCTCTACGCTTAGGTAAGTGTGAGTTGTGAGAGCATGACCATCCAACTGTCGGTCTAGGGGAGAGTTAGCTATGGTTACTAGAATATTTACATGTTACCCACATGTATATATGAAGGTACTTAATTGTGGGTATATCTGTTGGATAGCTATGGATACCGAAGTATATATATCTAGGGATGTATATATGGAGAGTATCTTAGTTTACTGCTTTCATTGTGTGCTTAATTATCTCTTATGGGGATGGGCTGCAATGAATTTGCCTGCAGGTACGCTAACCACGAATGCGTAGATTGAATGTAGCTGACGACTAGCTATATATCGAGAGAGTGCGTGTTATGCCACCGACATAGAACGTGATTGCCACCTTAGGCTGGCAATTTCGTGAGGATGAATAGGACGAGCAGGCATCATGATTGTGCTGGTGCATAAATATGCTTCCCTCACCTTATTCTAATGCTAAGTAACTTGTGATCAATGTGATGTCACTATTTTCCCTGTGTGAAGCTAGCCAAAATGCCTTGTCCCATGCTGCTTGAATAGCTATGCTTGAAGTTAGTGTGTGATTAGCTTTGCCTCGTATGTTGGCTTCCAAAGGAAATAGATGACAAGTTAATAGTTAACAAAAAGTTCACCCCTTTGAAAACTAAATTGCTAAATGTAAGTAAAACTTATTTTGTAGAGATATCCACCTACTCAGTAAAAAGGAAATAAAAGATAACAGTACCTTACCACCATGTTTCGCATGTTTATGTGTAGTAGTGTTGCTGTAGGTACTACTTGTTCTGTGCGAGCTTTGTGCTTAGTGATAGTCGCTTAAGCTAATTAGATTGAGTGTTTCGAAATGCTTGCTTAAGACCATGATGTAGGTGTGGATGCTTGTTATCTAGGTAGTGCCGTAGTTGTCACCCTTTTGTCCTCGGTAAGCATACGAGTGTTGAAGAGCACTATCCTAGAACAACATCCAAGTTTTGGTAATCTTATGGTTGTCGTTTCCAATTAAGTTCTCTCTTAGGAGCCTGAGCTTGTACACGTGGTTGCTAGCCCTTGAACGTTGTGTTTTGAAGACCTATATCCATGCCTTTGATTGACCTTAGGCCCAAGCTTAGTTCCCTTGAATGCTTGCATGCGTAGTGGTTGTGCCGCTCCTATGTGGAAGGACCTAGCTCAGAAAATCCATGCTGGACCTCATTATTCCTTCTTTTTACAAATGATCTGGTGCAACGCTAATCGCTATCTACCCTGCTTTGGAACCTTTTCCTCGCAGATCATGTCGTTGTTTTATCAACTGAATCCTTAGTCAGTGCCTTGGCTCTGTCCCTTGAATCTTGGTTGTTTTGTCTCCAACCCTTTCAAGTCTCTAGATGTTATCAGTCTTGATCTCATGTTGCTGCTAGGGAAGACCAAATCTCACGTTAATCTTTATCTGGTAACCACCTTGGTGGATACAAGGCGTGTCTGGAAATTAAGCAAGAGTCTCCTGCTTAGATGCCTTCGGCAATTAGGCTATGTTCTCTTACGCTATGTTTTGATCCTTGGATCGCCTCCTTGTTGACTCCAAACCTTGTGACTATCCTTGTTTGCTATCCCTCTTTTGTACAATGCTTGTTCTTACAATCTAATTGGTGTCACTGGAAATTTCACTTTGGTTGTTAGTTCAGTAATGGTGTTATGATTAACATTCTATGGTGCCGCGACGAAACTAAGAGCCTCCTGTGGGCACGCACACAAGGTTGTGCTACTCGGCACGCGCTGGTATCAGGGTTGCTAGTCATGATCCATTATGAAACGACAGCCGATGTGATATTTTCTTGTGATCCTTTCTTGGTTATCTCCCCATATCTTATCAGAAGATCAATCTATTAGGACCATATGTAGTAGATCTTCCTCCTGATGTCGTTTGGAAGATAACCTTTGAAGAACAGGTCACCGGCATAAACATGAACAGACTGCAAAAGGTGGTAAACAAGCGACTCTACCTAACTGTCCCTATAATGGCGTCGATCATTTGATGAGCAACTTATGTCATCCTTGTTGGATCAGAAAGGTACCCCACACTTAATGTTGGACAAGTTATCAATCTAATGATAATGGATGGCGATATCATGTGGTGTAATAGGTCACCTGGTATATGTGAGTTCATGTCCAAGTTCTCAATCTTTAGGTGCATAAGGATCATGTAGACAGACCGACCTTCTTTGGTGTGACCCCTTTCTGCTGACTTCAATGGCGACCATCTGTATGCTTCGACCACAAATTTTAATATCAAGATTGAAGGTTTGGAACCTTTTTAGTGTTGAGAGACAACTGATTGGTTACTAGTAGGAAAGTTAGTCTTCAGTTAGGTAACGACTCTTGGTAGCCCCGAAGGCAATGTCTCACAGAACAATGTTAGACGAAGAAACAACAAAGCCGGTCAGCAATGTAAGTGCTACTTCTTCTCCAAATGTGCTATCAAGTCAATTCCATCTTGGACAATCACGCATATAGTAGAAGACGTTGTATCGGCTAGGTAAGAGCAAGCAAAAGCACATCCCTAGTTTTAGTCAGCATCTTTGTGCCCCAAGGTGCCACTAACACATGTGTCCAGACTCTATTGGATGAAGTGCCGAAGGATATATAGGAATGGTTCCTTGTCTATGTAGAAATGCCCTACATGTGGAATAATGTTTTGTGCCCTGCGAAAACAGCACACAAGTCCAATGCTTGCGCATCGTCGAGTTGGTGTCTAAAACGATGGTTGAAGTATTACCAGAGAAGCATGTGAGGAAGACTCTAGCCTCCATCCTCAGCTAGAGAAAGACTGCTGCTGCTATGAGAAAGGTTAGAAAGTGCAAAACACACACCTCAATGTGTGGAGCGAAAAAAAGGGAGGGCACGAAATCTGTCCAGATTTTGTGGCACTAAACCGGTTATCTTCAAGCCGGCGGTTAGTGACTCAAACGAAGTTGGATTGACCCCAAACTTGGTGATCTCATTCCTTGCTTAGGGCTCTTCGATGTCTTAAGTTGGTTTGAGTATTGGTTGAGTAAAACATCGGATTTGAGAGATATCTTGTCAGCTCGGTTTGCTGCCATTTCAGAACACAACAGTTTTGGTAGATGAATTGTTTATATGGTCAAACGGTGTCCGGTTGAGTTGAATTTTGGTGAGTAGTTAGAAGACCCATGGATCTACATGCCCACCAAAATTTGTGCATATTGGAGCAGTAGTTTGTGAGATATGAATGGAAAACAAAAGGGGACAGAATCTGCAATTTCGCTGTGACTGCGATCATCATTTGCATTAGACGGTTGTGTTGTCATTCATGCCAAGAAATTACAACTTGTAAGTGTATTGCTGTTAGACAACCCTCCATACCCTTGAGAAGACGAATTGCACCCCTATGTGCCTTGCTTTTGCCCTCTTAGATCAGCAACGCGTGAGCAATCAAGGTGTTATAGAAGCCAAATTGTGCCCTTGCAATTCGAAAGTAATTGGAAAGGTGTCAAACCATAGATTTTTGGATTATGGTTTTTGAGATATTTATTGGCCTCAGAATGGAAGCCTCGACGTCAAATATAGTTTAAGAAGGCTGGTTTTGCTACGATGCAAGTCAACCCAACTTGCTGTGCAACTGCACCACAAAGTCAAATTATACTCAACCTGCTTGGTAGTGAACTAGTCCCTAGTTTTGTGATTACTTGCAACTTTTGTTGTCCTCCAAGCCTCGCTAACATCCTTCTGCGTCAATGGTTCTCCAATGCTGACATGCCTTTGGTACCTTATATATGTTTTACCCAAGAGGTTGCATCAGATTCAACCCAGATCACTATTGCAACTTAGATCCAAAGGCTCCCTAAGGAATGATCATCGAGAACGTTGAACTGATGGAGTCAGCCACTACGTTTACCACTCACTCAGCAGACTCAGACCATCCAATATTGTTATCAGAGAAAGAGAACAGCACACATGGAACCATTGCAACGAGTATCCTTCAGAAGATTATGATCTAGTGCAAAGTCCATATGGTCTGTGCTGTATCCACTAGGGAAGTAGATGCTACAAGTATTTAGTCTACGTTTGTATCGCTCTTCGTACATCGAGGATAAAGTACGTAGGACATTGCTATCTTGGATTCCTCCCAAAGTAACAATACTTCATGAAGGCCAACGAAGGAAATTCTTCAGACAAAACTTACTACAAAGGACAAGTATCAGAAAGTGTCTTGACCAAATTAGCCTCTCTTATGCTAGAAGCTATGTAGCCTAAAGCTATCGCTGATATTGGAAACTGGTAGCATGTCTCTCTTCCATAAAAGTCTTTCGTCTTGAATCTCGGGACGCGATTCCTTTAAGGGGGGAGGGCTGTAACACCCTAGGAGTTTGTCCCTAGTTAAGCAATGGGTTTAAGCTCAAACATGACATGTTAAGTGGTGATGAAGGTGTCAAGATCAAGTCTACAAGAATGAGCTCCAACTTAAACTTGGGCAACACACATTGCTTGCATATTGGCCCTTTTCGGATACATACCTAAGTAACATTGAAGGTGCCTCTTTCATGTGCCTCACATCAATTTCCACCCACATGGATGATTGGAAAAGTTTCATGGAGTTTGGAATCAAGAAGTCACATGAAATGATAAGTTATAATCTTTCTTAGATTGTGTTATTAAGTGAATGAAATGATAGGTCATCAAACAAACATTGCAACCTTGCTCAAACAACTCTACTTACACTCATGAACAAAAGTTATTAAGGGTTCGTGTTGAGCGGAGGACAAGAAAATACCTCAATCGGTCTAAAACTCGGATTTAAGCTTTACCGTGATGCTACTTTGACCTGTGTTGACCAATCACTTACAGTGCTTGCATGGAGTTGCACCTTAAATCAAAGTTGAAGTTTGAGTGGAGTAGAACAAACTTTATTTTAGGACCAAGAGCTAGATAAGATTGGAAGCAAGTCAAACCAAGCCCCCAAGTTAGATTCCATGGCTCTTTTGGAGCTCAAAAATTTGGCTAAGTCCCTAATGGACTGAAACTGAGTTTTTAGTTTTCGTGTACCCCGCTTCGTATCCATGTATCTCTCCAACAATGCCGAAACAGACTTTGATGCTTTAAGCAAAGTTGTAGATATCATGTAGCTCTACAACTTTTGTTACTACCATTTGTGCCAAAACGAAACGAATCAGGAGATACAAAAGGTAAAAGATTGATGTTCAGTCGCGTTTTTGGGGTAGAATTGGGTTTTGAATTTCGTTGTACAGGACCGACCGATGCCGTTAACTGAACTCGGTGCAGTTTCATGTACTTGCCTTTGGAGCACTATATCTCCCAAACCAGGACGAACCAGCTCAACTTCATATAAGCAATATTGGTGTACTCATGTAGCTCTACACTAAGGAGTAATCGGTTGAACCAATCATCATTACGGTTTCAGAGTTAGAAGAGGGAGAAGATGACACTTTCAGTCATTTTTCAGGCCAAACTGAGCACAGTCAGGAAAACGGTGTCGTGCCGACCGGCTTCGGACGCCGCACGCCACGTGGCTGGCCTCGTTAGTCGCATGCTCGCCACGTCGCTGGTCCGATTGGGAAAAAGATCAAGCCGAGTGCTCGCCCCTCTGTTGCTCTTCCATTCTTTCCCTCTCCCTCTCAGTCTCGCTCGCCATGGCTGAGGCAAGCTGGAGCTCCATTGTCGCCGCTGCTCTTTCCCCTGTAGCCCTCCAGCGCCACCATCGAGCATTCCTATGGCTCCACGACCGCCTCTCCAAGCCCTAGTCGGAGCCGAGCCCCACCGTGCGCTTGCTGCCGGCGAGCCTGCCGCTGCCGGCAGTGCCATCCTGGCACTGCTTAGCTGATGCGCTGCTACTGCCTGCAGCTTGGCCGGCCAAGGCCAGGCGCAGCCATGGCTGGCCGCGACCAATCCCCAGTGCGTCCCCTCGTTGCCTCCGCCGGCCGCTGCCCCGCTGGCCGAGCCCTCCGTCTCCTCGGCTGGCTGCTGCTCCGTTCCTGTCTGATGGAGGAAGAAGAAGGACGTCGCGCTCGAATAAGGAAGAAGAGAGGGGGTTAAGTGATGAATCAGTGACTTAGTTGAACAGTGCTAAAAAGGATCCATTTGTTCGTGTTTGATTTGTAGAAACTTCAGGGTCCTCGGTGCAAGATTTACATCCTTTTCTTTGGATTTTTGGCAGATTTGGATGATCCATTTTGGAATTTCGTAGTAATTAGTACAAAAATCGTCAAATAGTAAATGAGGACTTTTTGGAATCCTTATAAAATTTCCTATGCAGTAGATCTATAATATTTCATGTTTTAGTTTAAATATTGTGCTGTAAAAATGGATTTATGCAGTTAGGTTCTTAATACTAGTTGTGTCTTGTCTTTTTCATAACTGCAGTTTTTATGCTCAATTAAATGTGAAAATTTTGTGGAGTGCTACTAAGGTGGTTGTTGTTGTCTGGTAAAAATTTCAGGATTTTAGTATTTATAGTTTAAGAGTTATAAAAATAACAAATGCCCTATATTGCTTTGCTTCTACTCTGAACAATTCTGCATGTTTGAATTAATTGGCTCAGTTAAGTTATGAATAATGACTTGGTGAAAATACATGAGTTGTGGTAATTTTCTTAAGCTTTCCAAAAAGTTAAATATCATGATTTTTGGCTAAGTAGATCTTGAGTTATACTTGCTTAAATCTCTGTGACTGTTTCTGCCCAAAACCAGAGAGGGTTTCCTTGTTCTTATTGTGGGGCCTTCTTAATAGTATATTTAGCGTTACTTGGTTACAACAAAGTTGTTTAGAATTTTCAAGCTTTCTAAAAAGTCTAGAATCACATTTATAGGACATGTATAACTCCATTTATAGCTGTTTAAAGTGGCATGTCAGTTTCTGTCTATGTTTTGGACAGAGATGCAATTATTGGATTAGTTGACCCTTCTAACTGTAAAATCATCTTAATATAAGAATAACAAAGTTGTAGATAATTCATGTATCTAGCTTCTGTTAAAATTTGGTGGTATTTGTCCTTGTGGTTGGTGAGGTATGCCTATTTAAAGTTGGGTTTCAGAAATGGCTGCTTCTGTTAATTGTGGACCAGTTTATGTAAATGGGTATATTTGACTTAGTTAACTTGAGAATCATGCTAAGGTGATTAAAGATGAATTGTAGAAAATTTCATGAGATTTCCATAATGTCTTCTTGCAAGTCATTTAGATTTGTGTAACTCCAGTTATAGCTAAATCTTGTAGCTGCTGTTTGCATGTCCAGAAATTGGCAGATTCCAATTATTGTGTTTGCTTGAATATTGTTAAGTGTGACGTATGGTTTGAATGATAACTGAGTTAGAGCACCTGAGATCTTAGGAAACTTGTGTCATGCTTGGTGTTGTCGTCTTCTTTGCCATCTTAGCATGATAGATTGTGTGATGTTTAAGTTAAGCATCGCAAAGTACTTAAGTGTGTTAGTGTAAACTATGCTTGTCTTACTTGCTATTTTGTGATGCGTCTCATGGTACTATTCTTCATATTTATGCACTTGTTTATTGCATCTCATCTAGGTACGCTAGATGCACCACGTGAAGGATGCGATGTTGGAGCCAAACCTGAAGATTTGGTTTGGTGGATATATCCCGAAGATGGAAGGATTAAGCAAGTGCTAGGATCGGAGATGGCACCAAGACGGTGCAAGCTAACTGAACTGACTTGTGTCGGATCCCAGGCAAGCCCCGGAGCATTCTAAGTCTCCCATGTTTTTACAAATATCTTGAGTATCTTTTATTGTTGATGATGCATTAAGTATAGGAATTGGTTGGAACCAATTGTTGCATTATATCCTTACCTTGTCTAGATAAAATCCTATGAATCCTAATTAAGTGTAGGATCGAATGATGCTTAGCTATGCTTAGACCGGTAGAAGTCAGGTGATTTCCTGTCACCTGCGAGATGTAGGATGAGCTCTGGTCACGGTTGGCTATAATGGCTTTCATGAAAAAGGACCATGTGTTAATAATGAAAAAGAGACCGGACGGGATGATGGTAGTGCAGCAACAAGGCATGGAGGTCTTGGGTGTGAATCTATCTCCGTCTGTGTCGTTTAAGGACCGATACGTTGTACGTCCTCATGTCATGTTGAACGCAGCCTAACACTTAGCTGGCCGGATAAGTCGTTCCGACCGCGAAGCCTAGTAGCTCGACTCAGGCCGGGGATGCGGGCAGTGGCGTGCATTCTGGAGGTAGTAAGGATGTGCGGAGAGCCATTGGCATAAGTCCAAGGCGGGTTAGAGTCCCGAACAACCTTGGCAGAGTGGTTCTCTGAGAATGTCGATCTGTTCGGACTCGCGACTCCTGAATCGTACCAAAGGTGACTCGTTTGCGACCCTGACGGGGGAAGCAGGGTTTGTGTTTAGGAATACCCCTCCAGCTGGATAGGAATCGATTCGAATCGCCGTCTCTCCCGGATAGTGAGAACTTGACTGAGCAGCGGCAACGTAGATTCACTAAATTTAAAGATAAGGTTAAATGATGATGATGATGATGATAATGACAATGAGCCATGAAATACCTGATATGGTTATTATTGTTTGCAACTAAATCAAATGGTTGATTAGTACATGTGCTAATATAGATGGTAGGTAATGGCTAAAAGTCAATGCTAGTACAGGTGAATAATGCTAATGGTTACTCAAGCTTTTATGCAAAAAGGTTGTCCTGCTAGATCCACTGATAAAGCCTTGCATACTCCTTGGTGTCATTTATTTTTGGTTTATGACGGGTAAGTCTGGCTGAGTACATTCGAGTACTCAGGGTTTATCCCACCATGTTGCAGGTGGAGTTCTCGGCCTGTTGAAGATGGTGGATAACCGCCGGTGGGCTCGGTGATTCTATAGTTACTTCTCATCTATATGCTTTTGTCGGATGATGTCACTTATGCTAGCAATATATTTGGAACTTATATTAATGTAATCATTTGAAAGCTATGTTGTTTTCACTAAGCGGTTTTGAAACCCAAACTTGTACTTTTATTTGTGAAACCTTATGTAATATTATTTCCGCTGCAACCCTATGTATGTGATGTGTATTTGCTTAATCACGCAATCTTGGTTGTGATGTTGATTTACCGAGGTCTTTCAGGACACTCAGCGGACTACCCGGTTTTATATAAGTGAAAGTATGTGTGTGTCAATGTGTTAGCGGGGACAACCGTACTTGATCTTGTATAAATTGGGCGGTTCTATCATAGACATCATCATCGAAAGATGCAAGATGGCGTGGGAGAGCTTCAAGGGCTTCAACCGCGACGTCGTTGTTTCCGCCGCTACCCACGCCCTTGCTGTGGTTTGGTCCCACTATCTAGCCACTGACCTTCAGGTGATAGGGGGCGGGTTTGCCGAAGGACTGAGCGTGGCAGAGACCCAGCAGCTATAGGATGAGGTGGAGGACGCAGCGAAGAAGTTGGCAGGTGATATAGACCTGCTCGGCGAGATGGATGGCAATGGTGGAGCACAATGATCTGCTTGGCGGATATCATCTGTAATTTCTGGACAGTGTAGTTAGAACGCGCGAAAGTGTAAAAAACACTTATGTATATGATAAATATTATAAGGTGCATGTGTATGCGGTTAAATTGTATTTCGGCGAAAAAATCTTCATAGTTTTAACCACAAAGTATTTATACGTAGTGTAAGTAGAGTCCGAGAAGTTAGTTCGCTATTGACCCCTATGGCTTCAACTAGCCCATAGTCCATGACGTCGAGCGCGGAGCCAGTGCACGTGTAGGAGGAACATGCATGACCAAGGAAACGTAGCCGACCACCCATAACGCAGAGCGCGGAGCCTGTAGCACGTGTAGGGAGAGATCAGAGACTGGGTCTTCTCCATAGAGAAAAGAATGGAATGTGTGCTGCACGGCGGTTATCCAAATAACTTGGAGATATAGGTAATATAAGCGGCGTCCGAGCAATTAATTCTATGATGAGCTCTCGGCCTTGGCTAGCCCATAGTCCATAACGTCAAGCGCGGAGCCCGTAGACGTGTAGGATGAATAGGCGTGACCAAGGAACCACAGCCGACCACCCATAACGCAGAGCGTGGAGCCCGTGACACATGTAGGGAGGGATCGGAGACTAGGTCTTCTCCGAAGAGAACAGAAAAGAAAGTATGTTACTCGCTAATCGGCGAAATATCTTGGAGATTTGGAGAAAAGTGTTTGGCAATTTGGAGAAAAAACGTGGCGAAATACGTTGGCAATTTAGAGGAGACGTGTTCGGCGATTTGGAGAAGACTTATTTGGTGATTTTTGGCGAAAAATGTGTCGGCGATTTGGAGAAATAGTTCGACGGTATTGGAGAAAAATCGTTCGGCGGTAACATTGGAGATTTGGAGAAATGTGGTCGGCGCAGTTATGGCGATTTCGTATTGGAGTTCGCAATGGAGTAGCATAGAGCTCGGCGACCATAAGTGGAGATTAGACCATAATGGAGAAAAAGTGGAGATAATTTATGGAGACCAAAACTTTGTTCATCATAAAATGAAGGGTACATATCTGGGGTGTTTCAAGGATAGAAACGTATGAGGTGCTCGATGTGCCACGAGTTGGGAACATCGATTCCTTCTAAGTCACATAGGCAATAAGACCCTGGTCGGGTGACCTCTTTGACGACGTAAGGCCCTTCCCAAGGGGAGGAGAGCTTGTGCATCCCTTCGGTTTTTTGCTTTCTGTGGAGAACGAGGTCACCGACAGCAAATGAATGACCTTTGATGTTTCGATTGTAGTACCTTCGCAAGCCTTCTAGGTATTTGGCTATGCGAACACAGGTGATTAGGCATTCTTCCTCGGCCCTATCGACGTCCTCTGTCCGAACAGCTACGGCTTGCTCTTCATCATAGTTTCCACCCTAGGTGCTTGGAAGGTAATGTTCGTTGGTAGTGTGGCTTCTAAGCCATAGACCAAAAAGTATGGAGATACACCAGTGCTATGACTGGCTTGAGTACACAGTCCCCAGACTATAGCTGGTAGCTCCTTGAGCCATCTGCCCGGATGCTTTTCTTCTTTCTGATATAACCTCTTTTTGAGAGCATCAAGAATCATGCCGTTCGCCCGTTCGACCTGGCCGTTGGCTCTAGGATGGGCAACGGAGACATATTTGACGGAGATACATCGGTCTTCGTAGAAGTCCCAAAAGTGATGGCCAGTAAATGTAGTTCTGAGGTCGGTGATGATGCTGTTCGGGAGACCGAATCTGTGGATGATGTCTTTGAAGAGCTCGACTGCTTTCTTTCAAGTAGCCGAGACGAGCAGTTTATACTCAATCCACTTGGAGAACTTGTCAATGGCGACATACACGTACCGAAAACCACCTGGCGCTGGCTCGAAAGGCCCAATCATATCTAGTCCCCAGCATGCGAAGGGCTAGGAAGCTAGGATGGTTTGTAGCTCTTTGTGTCGGCACGTGTATTTGCTTGGCGAAAAATTGGCATCCTTCACAACATTGGACGAGGCCTTCTGCATCGGAGATGGATGTGGGCCAATAGAAACCAGCTAGGAAAACCCTACTGACCAGTGTTCTCAAGGCCGCGTGGTTGCCGTAGGAACTAGAGTGAATTTCGAGAAGTAGCTTCACTCCCTCTTCTTGGGTGATGCATTTCTGCAGTATCCCTTCCTTGGCACTTTTCCTCATCAAGTTGCCGTCCACCAACATGTAATGCTTGCTTCGATGAATTAGGCATTCGGTTTCAGTCTTGTCGGCGGGTACCTCGGCGCTGGTGAGGTACTTGATGAATTGCTCCCTCCAATCGTCGACCGGCGAAGGTACTGTAAGTACCAGCTGCTCGGCGGGGGGAACTGCCTGAACATCCTTATCTTCTTTGATGGATGGCGCCAGGAGATCCTGAATGAAGACCCCTAGCAGGATCGCGGCGTGAGAAGAGCCCAACTTGGATAAGTGGTCGGCGAGCTAATTTTGGTCACGTACCACGTGGTGGTACTCGATGCCGTAGAATTTTCCTTCAAGCTTCCTGATTTCGGCGCAATATGCATCCATCTTCTCACTGGAGCAAGACCAGTGTTTGTTAAGCTGGTTGATGACCAGCGCGGAGTCCCCATATACCATGAGGCATTTGACGCCGAGCTCAATGGATATACGGAGTCCATGGAGACATGCTTCATACTCGGCGGCATTGTTGGAGGCTAGAAAGTGTATCTGGAGAACATATCAGAGCTTATCCTTGGTCAGCGTAATGAACAGAATGCCCGCGCCAGCACCATTGATGTTAAGGGCACCGTCGAAGTACATCACCTAGTGCTCGGGGCAAGTAGCAGCGATGGGCTCTTGGATCTCAGTCCACTCAGCGATGAAATCAGTGAGTGCCTATGACTTGATAGTAGGCCTGCTTCTAAATTCGATGGAGTAAGTGCTGAGCTGAATAGCCCACTTGATGATGCGAATGTTGGCCTTTTTGTTGCGGAGAATGTCCCCTAGAGGGAACTCGGTGACCACGGTGATCTTGTAGTACTCGAAGTAGTGTTAGAGCTTGCGCGACATAATCAGAATTGCATATAATAGCTTTTGTACCTGAGGATAATGAGTTTTGGTCTCATTAAGTACCTCGCTGATGAAGTATACCGAACGTTGCACCTTGTAGGCATGCCCGACCTCCTCGCGTTTGATAACAATAGCTGTGTTGACGACATGAGAAGTCGCGGCGATGTAGATCAGCAGAGTTTCATCTGCTCGTGGCACCATCATGATCGGAGGCTTTATTAGGAATAACTTGAGCTGCTCGAAAGCTGTGTCTGCCTCCTCCGACCAGGAGAAGCGCTCATAGGCCTTGAGGAGCTTGAAGAAAGGTAGCCCTTTTTCGCCGAGGCATGATATGAAGCGGCTTAAGGCAGCAATGCAGCATGTAAGCTTCTGTATATCCTTGACGCATGCCGGCCGTTTCATTTTGTTAATGGCGGAGACCTTGTCAGGGTTAGGTTCGATGCCTCGGTCACTGACAATGTAGCCCAATAGTATACCGGATGGAACTCCAAAGATGCACTTTGAAGGGTTCAACTTCCATCGGTACTTGTTCAGGTTGGCGAAAGTTTCCTCAAGATCGGTGATAAGATTGTCGGCGACCTTGGTCTTGACGACCACATCATCGATGAAGGCTTTGACGTTGCGGCCGATCTATTGGTCGAGGCACATCTGGATGGCCCTTTGATAGGTTGCTCCAGCATTCTTGAGTCTGAAGGACATAGTTGTGTAGCAGTATGCTCCGAAAGGCATGATGAACGACGTCTTGATCTAGTCTTCTTCCTTGAGGGAAATCTGGTGATAGCTGGAGTAACAGTCAAGGAAGGAGAGCAGTTCGTAGCCGGTGGTGGAGTCTATAACCTCGTCTATCTGAGGTAGGCCAAAGGGGTCTTTAGGGCAATGTTTATTAAGATCAGTATAATCAACACACATTCTCCATTCTTTATTCTTTTTTCGAACGAGAACAGGGTTTGCTAACCAATCTGGATGATACACTTCTTTTATGAATCCAGCAGCTAAGAGCCATTTTATTTCTACCCTAATAGCCTCCTTCTTGTCTGGCATGAATCGGCGAGGTTTCTGCTTGATTGGTTTGGCGGTCGGCGAGACATTCAAGGAGTGCTTGATCTTCTCCCGTGGTACCACCGGTATGTCTATAGGTTTCCAAGTGAACACATCGGCGTTGGCACGTTGGAAGGAGACGAGTGCGCTTTCCTATTTGGGGTCCAGGTGAGCCCCAATCTTCATGGTCTTGGAGGGGTCATCGAGGCCGAGGCCGACCTCCTTGACTTCCTTGGACTTAGTAGAGGCGCGAGAAGGCTCTAGCTCTAGGATCTTTGTGTCTTTGGCAGGCACCGTCTTGGCTTCGGTGACCATGCTAGCCATCTGGATGGAGAGGTCGGTAGCTTCGGTGAGGGCAAGACTCTCTGTCTCATAGGCGTAGGTGGTGGAGAGGTTGGCCCGCAGGGCCAAGACTCCAGCAGGCAAGGGCATCTTCATCACTAGGTAGGCGTAGTGTGGTACGGCCATGAACTTGGCCAGAGCTAACCGACCAAGTATGGCGTGGTAGGCGGTGTCGAAGTCGGCGACATAGAAGTTGATATGCTCGACATGGTAGTTGCTTGCTGTGCCAAAAGCTGTACTGGTAGGGTGATCTCTCCAAGTGGTTTGGATGCCCTACCAGGTACCACCCCCTAGAAGGAGGAGTCCGAGGGTGTGAGATCTGTTAACCCGTGGCCCAACTCCTTTAGGGCTTCGACGAAGAGTAGATTCAAACCGCTCCCACCATCGACGAGCACTTTTCTGAAAAGCACCTTCTAGACAGTTGCATCGAGGACGAGAGGGAAACGCCCTATGTATGGTATGTCCACCCATTGGTTGGTCCTGCTGAAGGTGATGGGGACCTTGGACCATGGGCGATAGCTGGGGTTGGCGGTAGTTTCTTCTGAAGTGATGGCGAGCACTCGTCGGGCGGTGAGCTTCCATTCTCTTCTGCTCTCGGTGGAGGCGAGGCCTCCAAAGATGGTGGCGACCACCTTGTCATGGTCCTGGAAGGCATTGTTATTGCCTCCAGGTGGTCGGCGACCTCCGTTCCCGCCGTTGGCATCGTCGTCCAGCTTTTTGTCCTGGAACTCCTTGGCCAAACCGAGGCAGTCCTTCATCTTATATTTGGCGTTCTTGTGGAGGGGGCACGGGCCATCGAGGTTCTTCTTGTACTACTCATCGTAGTTGCGCTTGGCGCGAGGTTCATTGAAAGCAGCGATGATGTGGTCTGGCCGGTAGCGGCAATTTTGATAGGGCTTGGATCCTTCTGGTCGATCACGATCGCTATCCCGGTGGAAATTGCGGTCGTCATAGCGGCGGTCGTTGTGGCGCCAGTTGTCGGCGTGATCGTCGTAGTGGCGAGGCAGGCGATGAGTGCCCGTATCTTCGTTGAAGCGCACCTCGGCTTCCTCAGCATCGACGTACTGGTTGGCGGTCATGATCATCTCGCCGATGCCTGTGGGTGGCTCGCGATTGAACTTGGAACGAAGCTCACGGTGATGAAGTCCTCGGACGAAGGCAGTGATGACCTCGGCTTCCGTGATGTTAGGAATAGAATTTCTCATCTCAGAGAAGCGTCTAATGTAGCTGTGGAGGAGCTTCGACGGCTTCTGGGTGATGCAGTTGAGATCATGTTTGGTGCCCGGCCATGCACACGTAGCCATATAGTTGTTGATGAAGACTTTCTTTAGCTCTTCCTAAGATCCAATGGAGTCCAGGGCGAGGCTTCTGAACCAGCTCATGGTGGCTGGTGTGAGCAAGACGGGAAGATAGTTTGCCATGACGCTGGTGTCACCTCTGGCGGTGCGGACAACAGTGGCATAAGCTTGTAGCCACTGCGTTGGATTCATCCTTCCCTCATAGGGCTCGACCCCAGTGATTTTGAAACCATGGGGCCACCAAAGTGTTCGGAGCACCCTTGTAAATGCTGGGGGCCCTTTGGGGTTGTGGTCGGCGTCGACTACAGCATTGTCGACGTCAATCGGCTCGATAGCTGAGTCCGGGTTTCCATACTCCTGGCGGCGGCGTACTTTGTCTTCATGGTGACCGAAGCAACGCTGCTCGATACGCCATCGTGCATCCCAGAGGTTGCTGAGGTGCACTCGAGCATCCTATTTGACCTCCTGGTCGTGTTGGCGATGGTGTTCAGCGCGATGACCCCGGGCTCCCCCTGGAGGGGCAGTGACTGGTCGGCAAAACGACTTTGACTGGGACAGCGATTGGATCTCAGCGCAGTTGATCGATGAATCGTGCTCGTAGAGCGCGAAGGTCTCTGATCCTTGCGGATCTTATTGACCTAACAGTGTGCCGCTTTAAGCATGGCGGCGACCTTGGTGACCTCTGGTGTTTGTGGGAGCCAAGCGAGCTCATTGGCGGCCACAACCAAGTTGGCGCTCGAGGTCTTGTAGACGTTGTGGCCGTCAACGCGAAGAAATTCCTCGTCGAGGTCGCGGTGGAGCGGTATTGGCCTTCCTTGTGAGTCGAGCAGATTATTGCGGGCAGCCTCGGCCCTCGCAATGGCAGCCTCGTTTTCTTGGTGTTGTGCATAGTTGACATTCGGTTATCATGAGTGATGCATTCATCCTTGGTTTCGCCGTTCCGAGGAGCGCTGTCGACGCTGACATTGATGATTGCGCCACCCCAAAAGGGTGGGAGAGAAAGTAGCTCGGTGGTGGTGGTGGCGAGGGTCTCCATAGAGCCCTGAGACTCAAAGCCTAGATTTTCCTCTAGGATAGTCTGGAGGGATGCTCCAGGGCACCGGCCTATATGTAGCATGTTGACGGCTGGGGGAGGCTGGATGGCGAGCTGGTCGGTGAGTGGATGGGATCTCCCACCTGGTCGGCGAATTTTCCCCTCAGGGCATCTTGGTAAGTGGTGGCAACGTTGGTGAGCCCAAGGGGCAGAGTCACAACTCCTAGAGTTTTCCGAGCAGCCTCCGATAGATCTGGATCAGAGGGTGGTCAGCGCTGAACCATGGTGTCCAGATCCAATTCGGCGATGGAGAGGCCATCGGCAAGCTTCAGACCGACCCGATCGATGGATTCGATCAGATCATCGTTGTTGATCAGCCTCCTCTGGTAGCGAGGAAGTGGGTGGCGAGTTGTTGATGGAGGATACCTCGAAAGTGGTTCTGAGATTGGATCGATAGATGCGGGTGCGGGGATGATCAGCACATAATTGATCGGCACCGGCTCAAGAAGCTCTCTGACTCCGTCAGCGTTGATGATCCACGAGATCGATCCGACCGTGAAGATCAGGCTGAGCTACGGGAGGGATGAAGAGCCTGTAGAAAAAGCCATCTTGTTCAACAAGGAAACAACACGTGACCCCCTACCTAGTGCGCCAACTGTTGATAGAATATCGTCGACAGTCCTCCGAGGTGTATCCCACGAAGGTAGATTGATCGGCAGAGGAGCGTGAGATCAAGAACAAGAAGGCAATAGAGACACACGAGTTAGACAGGTTTAGGCCGTCAGTATGACATAATACCCTACTCCTATGGTCTATTGGTTTGTATTAGCTATCGTATGATATTGCGTGTGTTTGGAGGGGGGTCCCTGCACGCCTTATATAGTTCGGGGAGCAGGCTTACAAGTCGGTTAGATCTAAGAGATAACCAGAAAGTAATAACTGGTTACAGGAATCTTGGGATCATACATATCCTAACAGATCTCGTAGTATCTTTAGGATATCTTCCAGATGTCTTGCAAGAGCCGCCGAGCAGAGTCGTGCCCCGCAAGGCGTCGTCTTGTGGGCTGGGCCGCCTCCGGGGGCGCAGCCCATGTGGTCTGCCGTGGGTATCCGGGGTCGTTCCCCCCCACACTCATCCTAAAACTTGAAACTTGTGGGTTGCAAAAGCACGAGACTTTTCTAAGTTGTTGCAAGTTATGATATGGTAAATAGAATATGCTATGACTTTATTCTAAGAGAAACTTAACATCCGAAGTTTTCATTTAAAAATGCTAAAATAAAAAATTCCTCAATGGTTATGAATTCCTACCACAGCCATATGACAATGTTTAAATTCAAAACATTAGTCACATGCTACTTGTATTCACACTGAGTTTTGTCAAATTGTTGTGACCCTTGTAGAGATTCTAGTCATGCACCCATGATCAAGATTCATGTACACCCACAAATAAAATGCTAACTCTTACAATAAGGGTTACGCAAAAACATGTTTTTCGTCCACCTAAAATAAAAACTCCATTCATTTGCCATGAGTCTTTCTCTCCAAAGTTTTCATATGCCAAAAAGAAGGATGGGGTTATGCTAAAAAAAGAGAGACACATGAAGCTCTCAAAATAGCAAAAGAAAAGAAAAAAAATGGAACACATGAAGGTCCAAAGTATTGAAAAAAAGAAGAGAGATAGCCCATACTTCTAAGGCATTAATCAAAATAGAGAAAGTCACGATCAAACGAGTACCAAAAATATTAGGATTAGGAAAATATTTCACACACTTGCACATCTTAATCAAAGTGTATGACTTGTATCTCCTTGGATTCGGTTTTTGACTTAGCAATATATGTGATGTAAGTATGTCTCTCATTCATACCTACCTAAAACTCCACTCAAAGCCTCTTAGAGATCAGATGAAAAGAAGGCTAAACAATCAAATGCCTTGGTGAGGATCATACACATTGAGTGATCGAGTGAATCATTTGAGGAACTTATATTTTATTTTGCAAAACTCATAAAACCTCCTGATAGAAGGTTGATCAAAGAATGAATGATTGGTAATTCTGTTAAAACCGTTCTATCTTGCAACCACCTAAGACTTCAAAAAGAAATAAGCCCCACAGGGATTAATTTAAAAGGGTGGATAGAATTCTAGACTTATTTAAATTGAGGAATAATACTTTGTTATAGGCATGGCACTTGTGAATTATATTTGACATAGTAGCAACTCCTGATCAACAACCAATAACTTAGCTATTTGCTCAGGATGAGCAAAGGTTAAGCTTGGGGGATCTTGTTGGTGGTCTTTAACGATCATATCCAACCACCAACTAAGGTACAAAAAGAGGAGAAATTGACAATGTTAAACACATATGCATTTACTATTAACCAAATTCCACATGTATTTGGAGGATATTATTTTGTAGGTCACAAACACAAATACATGGAGAAAATTCACTGAAAGGCCCTTTTCGATGCGGATTTGTGCAAAGGAACAAGGGAGACACCCATCAACTCGACTCAACTAGGCAAAGCACCCAACAGGAGTGATCCGTGTCCAGCCCACAACCCACCATGTGAAGGCGGTGGTGTCGCTCCCCGATGCCTGCCCTATCAGGGATCAATATTGAAGCCAATGGAGGATGTCGAATTAACAACTACGAGGCACCCAGGAGTGCCCTAGCAACTCCTTTTCAGGATCAGGTTGAGTGGCACATGTTATTCCAATTATTAACCCATCACTAGACCAATAGATGCAACTGAGCTAATACAATTATATTCAAATAAATTAGACTCCCTTGCACAAGTTTTACATCCCAGTCCACCAAGTGGACACAGTCACTCCACCCAACTAATGTTCATAATCATAGTTGCTCCTCCATGGAATCTAGAGTTAACTTGTAACATGCTTGGAGTCACACCCATTCCAAGTGCTACTATGCAGCGGTGGTCAAGCGATTGGTCGACGTGGTCTACTATGTACCTGCAAAACAATTTAATGGCTACACCATGAGTACATTGCATACTCATAGGACTTAATTCCACCATATAGTATTTGCTGGATGCACAGGATAATTATCAGGCATTTGTATAAGTGCGGAAAGCAATGATATTCATTAAGAGTATGACATGCTATGCTCAACGTTAGAATTAAAGCATTTTTTTATTATAATAAAGGTGCTCATAGTCCATCATTCATTCTACCACGGGTATAGAAAGAAAGAACAACTAAATAGTTCTATCCCAAAGGACTCTAGGCTTTCAAGACTATGCAGGGGTGTACAACTGTACCCACATGGAAATCAGGACTAACCACCATACCTGTGCCCGGGTAAGGGTTGCCTCGTGCTTTCCAACATTTCCCTAATCTGGCCCGAGTGACACATGAAAGGTTCGACTGGGTTCTTGGTCAATGTTCCAGACATTCCTGACCGATGCCACCCCCCTTGCTAGTTTCATGGATAAACCGGCCGCAATTAGTTACTTGGCTTGTCGACCCCATCCGTGACATGTGGTCTGTACGGGTGGTTACTCGGACTTACGTATCGCAATACATGGTCCTTACTGCTCCACGAGCTATGTCGTCTGAGATCCCACACTCACAACGACCTACCCCTCGCATGAGCAAGATATTTAGGTGATCATCAAGATTATCGCATTAGGGATATTATTCCTTACTTAGGTTGGTTAGTTAGGTCAAGTTGTACCATGATTGGTTTTAGTAGTTAATTATCCAGGTGTAGCATCCTACACGTGCGAGTATGAGTTCCCATCTCATGCTTGACTTCTACTGTTACCCATGCAACTAAGCAATAAGCATTAAGTGTTCCCATTCCCATTCTTAAGATGAGAGTCTTCTAACAGATTATAGAGTTACTCTAAGTGTTATGTGAAAGAGTTCATTATCCAACTCTACATGCAATGCATAACTCATAATGTGACTTGATAAGTATCCAAAGTAGGGTTCGTAATAGTAGGGTGCCTACCTGTTAGTGCTGCCGATCCTAACGATTCCAAGCTAGCGGTGACATCTCGCACATGATCCTCATGAAATGAGATATCTAAACCTAAAAGGAGAGGATCCTAGGGTTTGAGACGATCGCACGATAGATAAGGAAACTAGGATCTCTAATTAGGGCTTAGGAAGAGACATCTACTATCGAACTATTGATATGGGATAGGATCTAGTATTGGTGACCCATTGAGTGCACTTACTGACCAACCTCATATTCACTATGATTATCGGACACTTCGTCCTGCTGACGGATACTCTGTTGTGCCGGGTGCCAAGGTGAGTTGCTTCTGTTGGCTCTAGCAGATGCTCTGTGGAAATCACGGAGACTCAAGTAGGAACTGGGTGCTCTCAGGTTCTCAGGTGATGGATAGGTATAATTCATCGGATGCTCCGCCGTGGTGATGGACGCTCCAATATTCTCACTTAGCAAGAGACTTAGGCTATTGGCGACTAGGCTTTAGGTTTGGTGGACACTCCATTCATAACGATGTAATCTACGCATTAGTAACAATGTTTACCATGTCGCTCGCTCTAGAATTGATGGTTTAATTCCTATCTTCATTAGTGATTATGCAACTAGAATTATAAATAAAATATGATTAGAATATATTGTTTTTCAAATTCAAATATAAAATGACTTAACTCAATTTCGATATTTCTCTAAAATATCTTAAATATGATTTTATATAGTTAAAATGAATGTAGCTAGTAGTTTTCTTTATCCCCTAAAAATAAATCTTAAGATAGTTGTTTCTTTTTCATGATAGCTCCGATTAATGTGTTTTTCGCACCTGTGTGTTTGTAGCAACATGTAGAACATCTTTAAAACCTTTTCGCTCACTGTTTAATATGTTTGGTGTACTGTTCTAATTTAGTTCTATTGTTTGCTTCGTGTATGATTGCATGGATGCTTGTGTGGTGCGTTATGATCTTGTCCAGTCGGTGAGCTATACATAGTGAATCGTGAAGCAATTCATTGAAGGTTTCGACTTGAAGAAGGATATGAGTTAGCATGGGATCATCCTTGTTGTCCTATTCACCTTAATATCATTTTAATCATATGCATGTGTCTACCTTGATTACCACTAAGGATTTCCTAGCTTTGTACTTGTACCTTGTCACCTATGGGTTTATGCATTGGGTAGTGTGAAGCTAGTGCTCAATTAAAGACCATAATCTTGTAACTTGACTAATGGAATATGCAGTAAAGATTAAAAGATGCTTTTTTAATAATAAGGAACAAGGGAGCTAGAGCATAGTTTTTGTGATGCTCTAGATTCCTCTCCTTAAGGACTTATCTATAAGTGGTCAACCGGGACTTATAGTACAACCATGAGTGCTATATGGCTCTAGCTTTAGTTAAGTATGAGGACCTTTTCTAGCTTGTTAGTGGTTACCGAAAGGCGCAATAGGGGCTCCGATTGGTTTGATCCCATGGCCTACCAATGGAGTGCACTTTGGTTTCTTTGTCTTTTTGTTAGTCACACCTTCGGGGAGGGATCTTACTGGTTGATGGAGAATCCTTAGCGGGCCTAACTTGTTACACAAACCTTTGAAAGGCTTCATAGTGAACCCTGGCGACCTTCCTTGGTAGTGGGTTAAGAGGCTCACGACCACGTGTGAAAGGGTAAATCATGGCTCATGGTGAAAGTGTAAAAACTCTACAGAGTGTAAAACTAGTATATCGATCGTGCTCATGATCATGAGCGGCCTTGGAACTCTTACGGAATAGATGATCATTAATGGTTAATTATTTATGCTATTCATTATTCATGTTTACCTAATCATGTGTTTATATAGGCTTAAGATAAACTTGTTGCTACTCAATCGCTTAAAATTGTGACTCGTAAAAGCTAACCATAGTTAAACCAGTGTCAAACTTTTGAGCCTCACAAACCCCATGTTATATTGCTGAGTACGACATGTACTTATGCTTGTTTTATTTTCAATACTTTGGATAAAAATCCTAGATGGGTACCAGATTTCTAGATTATGGAGCAGTTAGGCTTGTAATCAACCAATCAGTTGTCCCTATGGATTTGGAGCGTTCACCTGAAGAATGTAGAGTCTTTCCGCTGTCTACTATCTAAGGTTGTATTCTTTATACTAATATGTTATATATTAAGCATTGTCTATTGATCTTACCTCTATTCGTAGCCATATGTGTGATTTGACTTCCTAGGCTCACATATGATGTGTATCTGGTTTTGTCCTTAAAATCGGGTGCTACAAAGTGGTATCAAAGCAATGCTGACTGTAGGACGCAAGCCTAGTAGTTCTAAGGTTTAGAAGTTGCTACAAAAACCCTTGCTCTATGAACCTTGGTATTGTCTTCTCTACTATATCTCTACCCATGCTATTCATCTCTACCTTGGTTCTTATTTTAAAGTTTTTGTTCTCATCTCTACCTTAATTTGATATGCTTTTAGAACTGTTTCTCACCACTGTCTTGCATAATCTGAAGATGAGTCTTAGGATTGTTACGCCTAGTACAATGAGGATGATAATATCGCAAGTTGAGTCAATGATTGAGTTGTGCACCTTTATTGCTTTGTTGAATTGTCATTATGCATATGCTTGTTTTGAATCTTTATAATGATTGCAATGATCTTGTTGGGTGTTTCCACAATTTTATTTAGTTTATAGGCCTAAGGTATAAGCATTAATGAAATAAATAGTCGGGTTTTGGTTATCTCCTGTTTTCTCTATCCTGCCTTTCAGAGCAACCTGTCTTTATCGACTTATATCTCTGTTTTTGGATGACCAAAAATCATGAAAAAACTCTAGACAATAGTAGACTTCAATATCTTTCTGCAACCACAAGAATCACCCTGATAGCTGTTTTAGTTATGGAGCTATGAAAATCACAAGACGATGCACCTGTGGTGTCAGAAACCTGGAGCAGTTTCTGTTGTGCACTAGTTTTGACTATCTTAACTGCATAATCTGAAAAAGTATTCTACACGAAAGTTGTAGAGGATTTCATACGCTTTCCAACAATTTAAACTACAGCTCTATTGGATTAACATATTGATATTTACAGCTGTTTTTCCGCACTGCTATTTTTTTGCTCACAAGAATTCTCATATTAGATGTTCTTGCCTATGCACGAGTTTCTCTGCGATGTCAGAATGCCTTTATGCTAGCTAACTTATCTAGAAGATGGTGCAAGCTACCCTTTTGTGTCGCTAGTATATCTCTTCTTAAGGAGGGTAGCCAAGTGAAGGATTTGCAAGATGAAGTTTCTTACATGCTAGTGCTTCATTTCGAAGAATCGGATATCTCTCTATGGTTGGGTTTTCTCTTGTCTCTCATACTATCAATCCTATCTTGTCATCTCTTAAAGCTACAAGTTAAGAATGCTATGAATGACTGAATCCTAATGCATACATGTTGAAAATAGATGGTTGCTACCAGGAGAAGTGCTTCACAGGGTGCTGTAAGGAATGTTCCCAACTCTAATCCACCACCACCTAATCCTCCAACTATATACAAGCTTTGATGACATAGACTCAACTATTACAGACTATTGCTGAAATTGGATGGGACAACCAGCATCAAGCACCCCCTATTGACAAGCGTGGTGAATTTATGAAGGGACACCCACCAAAGTTCTCCCATACAAGCGACCTACTAGAAGCTAATGGCTGGCTTAGAGCTGTGGAGCAACAACTGGACATAGCTTAGTGTGATGACCATGAGAAGGTGCTTTTAGCATCCGGTCAACTCCAGGGCGTAACACAGGACTAGTGGGAGTCTTACCAGTATGGACGTCCCAACAATGCTGGACAGATCACCTGGAAGGAGTTCAGCAAGAGCTTTAGGTCCTACCACATTCCGTTAGGTGTGGTAGAACTTAAGGAATATGAGTTCCTCAACTAGAAGCAAGGCTCCATGTTAGTGTGTGAGTATCATGATAGGTTCACTCAGTTTTCACGCTATGCTCCAAGAGACGTGGATAGTGATGCTAAGAAATAGAAACGCTTTTTGAAAGGTCTAAATGATGGTTTGCAACTATAGCTAATGACTGCTGTGTATGCCAACTATCAAACATTGGTGGATAGAGCAATTGTAATTGAGAACAAGCGTCGAGAGATAAAAGAGAAGAGAAAGCGTGACCTTCAGCGCCAGTTAAGAAACACTCATCTTCATTTTGCTACATAACCAGATTATCAGTCGTGCCCTATGAATCTTCTTGGGAGTACAGATCAAGATCAATATCAGCAACCCAATGATGAAGTGCAGCATTTTAGCTCTCAAGAGCCATGTCTGTCACCTCCTACTGTCACCTTGGTGAAGACCAATACTCCTACTAGTGAGGAAGGTTATGATTGTGGCGAGATTAAACATTATGAGAACGATTGTCTTGAGATGTTTGCTGAGAGTAATCAAAGCCAGAATCAATAGTAGTAGGAGCTCCAATGGAATGTCCATAAGAAGCAGGCACAGGAAATAAATTAAAGCGAAACTACATCCCTAGAAGTCTAAACAATGTGGATATGGTTACCGCTCATGGTACTACGGAGGTCGTGTGTGGTTTAATTCCAGTAAACTCAACTCCCGCCATGGTGTTGTTTGACCATAGTGCTTCACATTCATTCATCTCTAGGGAATATGTGGAAGATCATAAGATAACTATGCTTCCAATGAGGAAACTGGTGATAGTTAACTCTCCAGGAGGAGAAATGAAGACAAACTGCATATGCCCTAAAGTTAGTGTTGACATAAAGGGGGTAAACTTCGAGGCAAAACTTATTGTTTTGGAGTTAATGGACATTGATGTTATCCTTGGAATGGGATGATTGTCTGCATGCAAAAGAGTGATTAAGTATGCCCAATGTTTGGTGCTTCTAACAACACCTTTAGGAGAAAGAATTAAGTATGAGGGTATTATACCTGCACCTGAGGAATACGAGAATGACATATTAGAAGGTGTATACAGAGAGGATAATAAAGTGGACTCTGAGTTTTTAGATGTCAATGTAGAGGAACAAACACCTTTGGAGGAGCTCAATATGAGAGACGATCATGCTTAACCAGATTAGCCAGCCAAGATCTTAGAAACTGCCTGATGACTCTTAATGAAAGATTACTTAAAGAGTGTAAAGTGTAGTGGAGCAACCGAACAAAGGAAGATGTAACATGGGAAATTAAGGATCAAACAAAGGCAGAGCATCAATATCTCTTTTATCACCATCTTCTGAATCTCGAGGATGAGATTAATCTTAAGGGGGTAGAATTGTAACACCCTAAAAATTGCTCCTTTCGAAATAGATATAAATTGATTTAATTTTGTATTTTTGTGCTCATGAGAACATAGGAAAATAAATAATTCTCATCATTAAATTAAAATCCATCATAGGATTAGAAACATTGTTGGTGAATTCATGCCTCTACATCGGAGTTTTTGTATTGTGTGGTTTTGACCAAAATTCAAAATGAATTAAAATGGTTTTGAAACTGAATATGAAAATGGCTTTAAAAAGGAAAAGAAAATAAGAAAGCTTTCCCCTTCTGGCCCGAAGGCCCTGGCCTCCCGCTCATCCCTTCCCCACGTTGGGAGCCCATTTGGGCAGGCCGGCCCAGCAGGGTTGAGCCCACGTGGGCGCTCCCTCTCTCTGTGTCTCTGATGACCGAGACCCACTCCTTAAGATGCTGACACACCGGGCCCGTTTGCTAGCTCCATCTCCTACCTCGTGTCATGCCAGGTCGGACTCGTCCGAGCGAATCACGCCACCGAATCCTGGGTGCTTCGGGATTTCTCTACGTGGGGCGCAAGTTGAGCCACCCTATAAGTATCCAAGACCCTTCTCCGTGCCCCGTTCTTCCATCTACGCACCGCTATCCAAGCCGTACCTCGCGCTACAGCCCAGTTGAATCTCGTCAAGGAGCCGAGCCCGTCTGCTGAAGCCGCCGCGGCATCCTACTATTTGTCTATCAACTCGAGCTAGCGGACGAGTTTTACCCCATGGAAGTGAATCTCTGAGCACCATTTTCCTTCTTCCCTTGCTCTCTGTGTTGCTCTCAACGTGTCACCGAACCTCTGTAGGAAGTCGCTGTCGCTCCACCAAGCCCGGTGCCGCCTCCGGTCCATCTTCGTTCTCATATAGTGCCTAGGTGAGCTCGTCGTCGCTCTCTCGGTATCCCAGTGCTCTCCTTTTGGTCAACCGAGGCCGTAGGCCTTTTCTCTAGTTGCCCTGGCGAGGTGCTCGCCGCCGTACATGGCACCACCGGTCGTGAGCCGTGCGTGCTCTGCCCTGCTCCAATCCAATTCCGAGCTGTTACGATTGCTAGCTTGATGACATCACATGACGTAATGGATATGTTTTGTGGCCATTTTTCTTTTAAAAAATAAATCTCGAAATACAATGGAAATACACATATACATAGTATCATCTAGAGCCGTCCGATCAGGGATTCACGGCCCAGATTAGAAGATACCCCTTCGCGTGGCAACTTTGCAAAAGAGACCCTATACTTCCTACAAATTATGCGCGCAGTCCCTATCTCAAATTTAAAAATCAGATTTTATTTATTTTAATTCATAATTAGTTCAGTTTATTTATGAAACTACCATCCAAAGAGTATTTTTAATGTAACTTCAATGTTTTAGCTCCATTTTGACCCGTTCCCATTGTGCTAGATTCATAACGACATAATCTATGCATTAGTAACAATGTTTACCATGTCGCTCGCTCTAGAATTGATGGTTTAATTCCTATCTTGATTAGTGACTATGCAACTAGAATTATAAATAAAATATGATTAGAATATATTGTTTTTCCAATTCAAATATAAAATGACTTAACTCAATTTGGATATTTCTCTAAAATATCTTATATATGTTTTCTTATATAGTTAAAATCAATGTAGCTAGTAGTTTTCTTTATCCCCTAAAAATAAATCTTAAGTGTGGGGGTATGGCCCCCAAGACATGGGCCGCACCATCGGAGGTGGCCCGGCCCACAAGATCAAGGCGTGCACGGCGCTGCTCGACGTGCACCGCAAGACATTGTATAGTACCAAATAGGATACTTTACTTGTAACCCTGCCCCTCCAGAGTATATAAGGAGAGGCAGGGGTCCTCTACTCGACATCATGTATTCAATACAATACACCAAAGACACAGGACGTAGGGTATTACGTCGATCAGATGGCCCGAACCTGTCTAAATTGTTGTCTCTGCGCCTTGTGTCACCATCCGGTTCCTGATTACGCGCATCCCCACCGACAAATCTACCATCGCGGGATACCCCTCGGTGGACTGCTGATGATATTCTATCGACAGTTGGCGCGCCAGGTAGGGGTGTGCGCTTGATCCATGGCGAGCCAGATGGATCTCAAATCAACAACGCGTTCTCGTCGTCAATCTCGTGGAGATCCATCCCAGTCCACGACGACGATTCATCGCTGCTACACCAGCCCCTGCAACAGCAGATCCGATCTCGGAACCAACAACTCACCGCCGATGCTCTCGTCAGCCCTCGCCGTCGACTCGTCGTCACCGCTCGGCGATGACTCGCCGCCGCTGCCCTCAGCGGCCTTCACCGACATCTTTCGTTGACGTCCCTCGCCATCGACTCGTCGTCACCACTCGGCGATGACTCACCGCCGCTGCCCTCGGTGGCCTTCACCGACATCTTTCGTCGACGTCCCTCGCCGTCGACTCGTCATCACCGCTCGGCGGCCTTCGCCGACATCTTTCACCGACGTCCCTCGACGTCGACTCGTAGTCACCACTCGGCGGCCTTCGCCGACATCTTTCGTCGACGTCCCTCGCTGTCGACTCGTCGTCACCGCTCGGCGGCCTTCACCGACATCGTTCGTCGACGTCTCTCGCCATCGACTCGTCGTCACCGCTTGGCGGCCTTCGCTGACATCCTTCACCGACGCCCCTCGCCGTTGTCTCGTCGTCATTACTCGGCGGCCCTCACCGACATCCCTTGTCGCCATCGAGCTGCAAGCGAGCTGCCCGCGTCGCCGACCAGATAACGCCATACGCCGCTGACCAGACATTCTGTCTAAAGCTAAGTCATGTTTTAATATTCTTCTAAATATTCTTCAATCTCTGTATATCGTCATAATGTTTCCCCGAACTATTTTCTCCATATTTGCTCTCCAAACAATTTTTTGAACCCTCGAACAGTCACGTTGATGCTCGGACACCTTCAGAGATGACCCTATCTCCGGCTCCTCCCTACACGTGCTACGGGCTCCGCGCTCTGCGTTATGGGTGGTCGGCAGTGGCTCCTTGGTCACGCCTGTTCCTCCTACACATGCACGGGCTCCGCGCTCGACGTTATGGACTATGGGCTAGCTAGGGCTGAAGACTCAGCTACACACTAACTGTTCAGGCGGTTTATATTAAACATAAATATATTTTCACGCCAACTAATCACTGAACTGCATACTCCGTTTCATCATCATTGCTGATTTTTCTCCTGAGTTTCTTTATTTGTACATCGTGTACTACCCGTTCTACATATTTGTATTGCAGGATCGTCGTCTTGGTGATCGGACCACCTGGTGCTCGGTCTTCTCCACCGATCAACTGGTTAGACCGCTTGGTTCATGGACTCCATCGCTAACTAGTTGATCGGACTGCTCGCCGGTCGCTTCTACTCAATGTTCACTTCGCTGCCGACCAGTCGACTAGAATGTTCGTCGCTCGTGCTTCATCGCCAGTTACATCGGTTACTCCTCGGCCCTCGGATTCTTCATGCTCGAGGACTAAGTGGGCACACTTCACCGCACGGACGTCGTTAGCTACGTCAGTGCTCGGACCTCGCCGCCTATGTCGGGGACTCCTCGGTGCTCGGACCTCTCCGCATACGCCAAGGACTCCTCGGTGCTCGGACCTCGCTGCCTACGCCGAGGACTCCTCGGTGCTCAGACATCGCCGCCTACGCCGGGGACTCCTCGGTGCTCGGACCTCACTGCCTACGCCGGGGACTCCTCGGTGCTCGGACCTCGCCGCCAACGCCGAGGACTCCTCGGTGCTCGGACCTCGCCGCCTATGTCGGGGACTCCTCGGTGCTCGGACCTCGCCGCCTACGCCGGGGACTCCTCGGTGCTAGGACCTCGCTGCCTATGCGGGGGACTCCTCGGTGCTCGAACCTCGCCGCCTACGCCGAGGACTCCTCAGTGCTCGGACCTCGCCGCCTACGCCGAGGACTCCTCGGTGCTCGGACCTCGCCGCCTACGCCGGGGACTCCTCGGTGCTTGGACCTCGATGCCTACGTCGGGGACTCCTCGGTGCTCGGACCTCGCCGCCTACGCCGGGGACTCCTCGGTGCTCGGACCTCGCCACCTACGCTGGGGACTCCTCGATGCTCGGACCTCACCACCTACGCCGAGTACTCCTCGCTCCTCGATGCTCGGTCATCGCCAGCGACTCCGGGGACTCCTCGCTCCTCGGTGCTCGAACATCGCCAGCGACGCCGGAGACTCCTCGCTCCTCGGTGCTCAGACATCGCCAGCGACGCCGGGGACTCCCTTGCTGCTCGGATCTTGCTATGTCTTGTCGGTGTGCTATCAGGCTGCTCCACGCTGTTCGGATCAGGGTGCTGATCTTGGGCAGCACATCTAGGGTCCTGATATGCGCATGTCAGACGACGTCAGCAAGCTTTTAGACTTCTTTGACCCTGCTACAAGATTCATTCTTCATCTTCCAGCAGGCTCGGGGACTAAGTGGGCACACTTCACCTTGCGGTGAATGTGCTTGTTCTCATCTCGAGGCTACGCCCGGGGACTAGCTGCCTGCTCGGCTGGTCTTCTACTTTATGAGCCTGGCACCACGTGACTGCAACACCTACTGTCATGCTAGGGGACTAACTGTGGGGGTATGGCCCCCAAGACATGGGCCGCACCATCGGAGGTGGCCTGGCCCACAAGATCAAGGCGTGCACGGCGCTGCTCGACGTGCACCGCAAGACATTGTATAGTACCAAATAGGATACTTTACTTGTAACCCTGCCCCTCCAGAGTATATAAGGAGAGGCAGGGGTCCTCTAATCGACATCATGTATTTAATACAATACACCAAAGACATAGGACATAGGGTATTACGTCGATCAGACGGCCCGAACCTATCTAAATCGTTGTCTCTGCGCCTTGTGTCACCATCCGGTTCCTGATTACGCGCATCCCCACCGACAAATCTACCATCGCGGGATACCCCTCGGTGGACTACCGACGATATTCTGTCGACATTAAGATAGCTATTTCTTTTTCATCGTAGCTTCGATTAGTGTGCTTTTCGCACCTGTGTGTTCGTAGCAATGTGTAGAATGTCTTTAAAACCTTTTCACTCGCTGTTTAATATGTTTGGTGTATAGTTCTAATTTAATTCTATTGTTTGCTTCATGTATGATTGCTTGGATGCTTGTGTGGTACATTATGATCTTGTCCAGTCGATGAGCTATACGTGGTGAATCGTGAAGCAATTCATTGAAGGTTTCGACTTGAAGAAGGATCTGAGTTAGCATGGGATCATCCTTGTTGTCCTATTCACCTTAATATCATTTTAATCATATGCATGTGTCTACCTTGATTACCACTAAGGATTTCCTAGCTTTGTACATGTACCTTGTCACCTATGGGTTTATGCATTGGGTAGTGTGATGCTAGCGCTCAATTAAAGACCATGATCTTATAACTTGACTAATGGAATATGCACTAAACACTAAAAGATGTTTTTTAGCAACAAGGAACAAGGGGGCTAGAGCATAGTTTTTGCGATGCTTTAAATTTCTCTCCCTAGGGACTTATCTATAAGTGGTCAACCGGGACTTACAGTACAACCATGAGTGCTACATGGCTCTAGCTTTAGTTAAGTATGAGGACCTTTTCTAGCTTGTTAGTGGTTACCGAAAGGTGCAAGAGGGGCTCCAATTGGTTTGATCTCGCAGCCTGCCAACGGAGTGCACTTTGGTTTCTTTGTCTTTTTGTTAGTCACACCTTGGGGGAGGGATCTTACTGGTTGATGGGGAATCCTTAGAAGCCCTAAGTTGTTAGACAAACCTTTGAAAGGCTTCATAGTGAACCCTGCCGACCTTCCTTGGTAGTGGGTTAAGAGGCTCGCGACCTTAGGCGAAAGGGTAAATCATGGCTCATGGTGAAAGTGTAAAACCTTTGCAGAGTGTAAAACTAGTATATCAGCCGTGCTCACGGTCACTAGCGGCCTTAGAACTCTTACAGAATAGATGATCATTAATGGTTAATTGTTTATGTTATTCATTATTCATGTTTACCTAATCTATATTTATATGGGCTTAAGATAAACTTGTTGCTACTCAATCGCTTAAAATTGTGACTCATAAAAGCTAACCGTAGTTAAACCAGTGTCAACCTTTTGAGCCTCATGAACCCCATGTTATATTGCTGAGTATGACATGTACTCACGCTTGTTTTATTTTCAATACTTTGGATAAAAATCCTGGATGGGTACCAGATTGTTAGATTATGGAGCAGTTAGGCTTGTAATCAACTAGTCAGTTGTCCCTGTGGATTTGGAGCCTTCGCCTAAAGAATGTAGAGTCTTTCCGCTGTCTACTATCTAAGGTTATATTCTTTATACTAATATGTTATATATTAAGCATTGTCTATTGATCTTACCTCTATTTGTAGCCATATGTGTGATTTGACTTCCTGGGCTCACATATGGTGTGTATCTGGTTTTGTCCTTAAAATCGGGTGCTACAGGTATAAGAATAAGTGTGGGGGAGATCTCTCAAGCATAACAACCACAGACTCGAGATCTCCCTAACATGTTGCACAACACCGAATGATCTAGCTTATAGAAGGATGAAACCGATGACTCCAGAGAAGATTGGCTGAACCTCTGGTTTAGCCAAACCATCTCTCACTTCCCGCAGCGCCTTCATCTTCAATGGTGGTTTGTGCAACTCAACCCCCAACTCTCCTAAATTTCGAAGCTTAAAATTGAACAAATTCAAAATACAAAACAAAATGATGCTCAATCTCCATGCTATCCTTTGATTAAATTTGCATACTCTTTATTCCTTGCTAATATTCCTAAACTTGTCGATAACTCATCATAGGGACCCCATATTATCTAAGTAATTGGAATATGTGATCTTGTAGGATGAAAATGAACCATGCTCTCTTATGCAAAGAACTTGGGAATTATTTTACAAAAGCAAAATTCGAATAGCATGCTCCTCAATGATGTTCAAATTCCTACCAAAGCCATATCTTGTGTTTAGAGCTTAAAGCCTCCAATTTTATGCTACTTATTTCTGCATTGAGTTTTGTCAAGTCTTGTTGACCCTTGTCGAGAAAGTTATCATGCCCCCAAGATCAAGATCACGTACACCCACATACATAAGCTATTCCTACACTAGGAATACGCTAAAAACATGCCTCCAACCACCCAAAACTCTGCTCCTACACTGGGGAAACACAAAAAAATGTTTGTTAGGAAAATACTCCATGTTTTACAAGATAGTTATCTCTCTTAATATGTGGTTTAAGAGACATGGGCTATGCAAAAGTATGAGAAAAAGTATATATGTATGTACACATGAAGGTCCAAGAAAAAAATAGGGACACATGAAGGTCCCAAGGTATTGAAAAAAATGAGTAGATGAAGGCTCATAAAAAAAGAAAGAAAAAAATGATAGCCATGTCTCAAAATAAAAAGCTAGAGAGAGACCACTCATACAAAAGGAGTATAGTATAGATTTAGAAATTATTTTACCCACACACTAGCACTTCTTGATCTAAGGATATGACATATTTTCTCCTTGGATCTGAGCTTTGGCTTAACAAAATATGCATAGTAAGTATGCCTTCATATCTTCCCCTACCCAGAGATCCACATAAGCTTTTTAGGTGTAGGAAAGAAAGAAGGCAACACTATGATGTGCCTTGGTGAGGAACCAACCACATACTTGAGTGATTTGAGAGAATCATTTGAGGAGCTAAGCTATGTTTACATTTCAAAATCAAATGAAAAACTTATGTTTCTGAACTGATTGATGCAAGGGGATTTGAATCCATGTTGTTCCATTATTCAATTACCCAAGATAATGTGGTAGACACTTCAAAGTTCACAAGTGTAGGTGAAGCTTAGAATAACTTGTATGCAGATATCATATCAAGGAGATGACCCATCTTAGTCCTAAACTTTACTCGAGGATGAACAAAGGGCTAAGTGTGGGGGAGTTGTTGGCGGTCCTTAACACACATTTTCAACCACCAACTATCACATAAAATCATAGCATACAAACACCAAACCTAGAAATAGGGCTTTAAAACTAATCAATTCCACAAGTTTTGGTTATTATTCATTTATAGGAGGACATGACGGGATTACATAGGAAAAAGCCTAAAGTATATAAGAAATGCAACATTATAGACATCCGACATGAGCCCAAGGGGGAGGAGGCCCACAACTACACAAATCAGAGCCTATACAAGAGGAAAACAGGCCCATAACCGAGACAAATCCACCTTATCTTCGTAGAATACCACCATGGGCTAAGTCACAATGATCATAAGAGGCGACCCACCAAAGATGTGTACATTCGGGCTCAGCCAGGGTGTGGCTGCACCCCCATCGGCCCCATTTGGCCCAGAATTTAATCGGTTGACAGATACTACTGTTGCTACGTCGGTTCCATAGATATTGGGTGGATTCAATGTACCTAAAAGGTGGTTTGCTTCTTCCATATGGTGATCAAGCACATTTCCAAGGACCCCCTCCTCTCCACCTATAAAAGGAGGCTCTCTCCTCCCACTTTACAACAACACACAAAAAACAAGAGCACAAGAGCAAGAGAAGAGCAACTGTTGATAGTAGTTACCGACCATTATAAACATCAATATAACCCAAAATAATGCATGAAAATGATCACCAACATAGACTTAGGGGTTTAAACTGACAATTTCCATGAGTTTTGGTGAATCTGTGTTTTCAGCAGGGTTTAATTAGAAACCCATCAAGGGGGACTTAAACGTCAAAGGAAAAATCAGAATTCCCCGTGAAACCAACTCCAAAAAGTTCTAGGGGACTCTAGAAGCCACGTCACCCAAGCGGA
Source organism: Miscanthus lutarioriparius (assembly GCA_904845875.1). Taxonomy (NCBI): domain Eukaryota; kingdom Viridiplantae; phylum Streptophyta; class Magnoliopsida; order Poales; family Poaceae; genus Miscanthus; species Miscanthus lutarioriparius. Next base: position 69,826,410 of record CAJGYO010000002.1, on the reverse strand, counting down.
GGCCGAGAGGCTACCAAGTGGGGCTATTCGGCCCCACCTGGAGACCTCTCGTCCCAACAGGGGCCCACCTATCAGCCTTGTCGCTATGTCGATTTCCCACCGCCTCCTAGGATGCATCTAAGCCATTGCTTAAGTCAGTTTGATCCAAGGGCTCATGTTGTATCATCGGGGCTATATAATCCAGGCCCTCCTCCCTCTAGGAAGAATCAACTCATGAGATCATAAGTCAGGGCTAGACAAAAAACTAGGGTTTCTAGAGATTAGATATTGGAGCTCTAGTTCTTCAAGTTTCTAGTATAAATTAGCTAGCAAGGTTCAACAAGTGTGTGGGCTATTGCTTAGGATTCTGGATCTGCCATCTAGAGACTGGTATAGCCATTGTATCTCTATATTTATGACTTTGTGCTACTTTAATATTATTATGTTGCTATTTATTATGTTCTTAGTTTGCTCTAGTTGTATGCTTGATATAGTTATGATTAATGATGAGTTTATGTACATGTTCGCAAAGCGCTTAGCTCATTATGCACGTGAGTTAAGTGGTCGACACTATGTAAGCATGGTCCTTAGATATTGTTTGCCTACGGATGCCCTCTACACTCTGGGTCATGTGGTAGATCATGGATGTGACACTCCCTTTGAGTCCTTTGTAGTCCACTCCCCATTTGTAGAGCCCGTAGAACATGATTGCAAAGGTAGACAAGCTCTATTCTTGATCTTCCTTAGTAATGTTCCTTATGCATAGATCCAGAGTTAGTTATACTATAGATGAGAGTGTATATATTAGGGTGTACAAAAGACAGTAGATAAGTAATGACTTAGGAATCTTTTGCTCTTAACGAATCTCCTACTTAGTTGTACTACATTTTATGAGTCTCTGATTCTATCTCTGGAATACCACTATTACTTACACTTATTATTTATTTACCCTTTGACATACCCCTGCAATAGCATGAGAGTGGTTATTATCATACGTATACACATTTGTTAATATCTCTATGCCAACACCACTCCATAAGCTCCTCCCTGTGGTAAAAATGTAAATAATGATACCTGGTATACTCCTGGGTGAAATGCTACAATGGTATATTATCTGTGTGCTTGTGGATACTTTATATATATATATATATATATATATATTTCTCTAAAGTTTACAAGTGTTATTAATAATTACCAACCACACATTTCTGGCATTATGCTAGGGATGACAACCTAGTAACAAGTGATGCTAAGAAATGTCAACAGCAACACCACTCATGGGCTTAGGCCCTAGCTAGCTCTAGAAAAGTAGTTGGGAGAGATGTGAGGGAGAGTTTGGGGAAGAGCCAGGCTTGTCGGTGTCTCCCCGCCTTGTACCTCGATGAACACAAGCTTTGTACCTCGACGGGTATTTTAGTAAGTGTTCATGGTTCCTTTGGTTATAAAGTCTTTGAGTAGTTGAGCTATACATTTACTTGTTTGCGGGTTCATCATCCGTCCTTGTGGCGGATGCTCTAGTAGAGGGCTCCTGATATGACGGATAACCCTGATCGACGCTAGAGTAGTAGTCGATAGCGTAGACATGGTGTCTAGGCTAGAGGCTACCTTCGTTTGTCTCATACCCTCCGGTTGAGGGGTAGGCAGCAGTTGGTGATAGTCCTATCCATCCCTTGTAACCCCCCACATTCGGGTATGGTGTAGAGCTATAGGTCGGCCTCTCTGGGCAGACCAGGTGTGGTCCGGTGCCTAAAGTGAGCAAGTATAAGTAGAGTTTATCTATCCTTAGACCCTAAGCCATAGGAATCCTTCTCTACCCTCATCAGCTATCCTTGTGTTGTCCTTGGACGAATTAGCTAGAAGAAATACCTCTGTTCCTTGTGGAAAATATGATACCATGAATACTTCCAGGTGAAAGCTACAACAGTAATTCCATACACTTGGAGATTAATTTCTTTAAACATTAAGAAATACCAACAAGCTTTCTAGCACCGTTGCTAGGGAACAGTTGTTATTTTCTTCAAAACTAGTTCGTCCTCGTATCTGTATCTTTTCTTTTTATAAAAACAAAAATATTTTCTCTTTATCCTTTTGTCACCATGAAGGCAACATCTCTTGCAAACTCTTCCGCTTCAAACGGGGAGTTCCATGACCCACCACTTTCTCCAAAATGAAACCATTCATCTGGCTATGAACTCCACCCTGGCTTAATAGCCATGGTTGGGGCACTACCCTTCTCAGGGCATGAAAATGAAAACCCCTGCCATCACCTATGAGACTTGGAAGAATTGTGCTCGTGCCTAAGCTCTCGAGCATGACACAGGAAACTTTAAGGTGGAAATTCTTTCGCTTCTGCCTCATAGGGAAGGCAAAACAATGGTACACATCTGCCATAGGAAGTACGAATGGGGACTGGGATGAACTTAAAGACAAGTTTTGTCTTGCATTTTTCCCCATGTCCCGTATCATCTCTCTACAAAGGGCGATCCTCGATTTCGAGTAGCGCGAGAAGGAGTCTATAGGTGCAACCTGGGCCTGGTTTTCAACGTTAATACATGTTGGCCCGGACTTGTCATTACCCGATGGCGTGATTTTGCGTCGCTTTTGTTTAGGTCTTGACATAGTTGCTGACCTATGCCTAGACGTGACTGCCGGAGGTCGTTTTACACACAAAAATATGAAGGAACAAGTAGAATTCCTTGAGCATTTCATAGCCATACTGACTTCTTCCATCATAAGAACCAAACCCCTCTAGGCAAAAGTTATGTAGAGTGTGGAGGAGTCCTCATTAGTCAAAACCAAGCACATACCATCCCAAGGTTCGGCTCATGAGTCCCCACCCAAACTGTAACAAATCGGGTTTTTGGAGAAGCCAAAAATACGAACTTTTTAAAATTTTTGAGCCAGTGTGTGAAGCATATAGATACTAGGTCAAACAAAGAACAATTTATAAATAAATTGTTGCATACATATAGTGTTGCTTGTAGGAGTTTGTTAGGGTTCCTTAGTTGGTTTAAGGTCTTGTGTTGGAGAGCACAAGTCCGTAGCCAATCCTTTTGACACCTTCTTGAATCTCTCATGAATCACTTGACCTAATTTCTATAATCAACCAACTATCTTTATCAACTCAATGCCCATGAGTTGCCAACCCTTGACATGGACCCCACTACCCCTAGTTGACCTCTAGTGGACCCCACTAGGAGGTGTACAAGTTGGTGACACCTGTATACAATATAGGAGCCTTGGTTTATTTAGAAAATAGGAAAGCCAATCTGGCCCAAGCACATGACTAACCAGCCCAAGCAACAGAGTTGACCTAGCTCACTTACTCGGCCTGCCTCCCTGAGCAGGCCTAGCTCGCGCGCCATCCTTTTTCTCCTGGCCACGTGGCCCAATCGTCAACCGGACCAGCCCAGCACTCCCTTCCCTTTCTTTCTACACCGGCCCAGCCAGCGACAGGAGCCCAACTGAGCCCCCCCCTTGCCCAGCCGGCCCAAGCCGCCTGGGAAAACCTAGCGGGAGCAGCCGCTCCCAGCCGCCGCCGCCAGACCACGTGCGGGCGCCCGACACCGCCCCACGTTCCACGCCGCACGATGCGCACCGTATGCCCCTTCTCTACACGGAAGCCGAGGATCGCCGTCCACAGTGCCTGGAACCCTAGCCGCTCGCCCTATAAAACGCCACAACCGGCTGCCCCTCTTCTTCTTTCTCAGCCGCCACCGCCACACCTCTCCCTCTTCCTCCGCGCGAGTAGCCACCTTCTGATGCGCCACCAGTGGCCTCGCCACCGCAAGCCCCTCCTCTACGTCGAGCAGCAACCCCGCGAACCACACCGAGCACCTTCACCACGCTGCATGCCGAGCTAGAGCTGCTGCCGAAGCCGCGACGCCGCCCGTGATGCTGTGCTCCCCGGCCGCCTGACGAGCGTCATCCCGGACTTGAGGCTGAGCCTGTGGACCCCGCGACGTCCACGCAGTGGCACCACCTCATAGACGTCCACCTCGAGCCACTGCTCCACGCCTCATCCTCGGCCGTGGCCATGCCGAGCCCGACGGTGAGCACTGGACTCCCTGCAGCCACCGCCTTCCCCTTCCCTCTCCCTGCACCACTTGCTATACTGCGTAGCCACGCTAGGCCGCCGCCACACGCCATGGTCCCGCCACTACCGACCGCACGCTCGCCACGGCCGCTACCTCGAGCCCATGTCCCCAGCCATAGATGGCGATCCCCTTTGCGCCACCTCTACCTCACCGTCTCCGTGCCTCCACCAGCTAGCCATGCCTTGTCCTCGTCGGGTGCCAGGCCACCAAACTGGAACTCCGTCGACTGCCACAGACACGACCTCGAGACGACGGCTCCTGCGCTGCTCAGTTTCTTCTCCATAGCACGATGTCGTGACGTAGGAGCCTTGCCTCGCCATCAGGGTGGACCTTGTCAGCGATGCGCCGACGCCCCTACTTGAACCCGACCACACCGTCGGTGCCTCGCCGCGCCGCACCACAACCAGCCACGACGTTCGAAGCCCGCGCACACGTCGTGTGCGCCGAGGACAGCAACGCCGAGCTGGAGCTGTACCGCGCCAAGGGACGCGCCCCAGCGGCCATGAACGTCATGCCGTCCTCGCCCTAACACGTCCGCAAGGACCACCGATGGAGCCACAACCACGTCGAGCTTTGCCACGTCCCCAAGCAACGCATCCATGACGAACCGCTGAAGCCGCGTCCACACCCAACGTCGTCCTCGCCGATTCGAGCGTCAACCACGACGCCTCGCCTCAGCATCCATGCTTCGTCGCCCTCTGCGCCTCATCCACGTCCTCGCCGAACGCCGCGCTACGTCCACACCTGAGGTAGCCTGCTGTTTTCACTACCTCACTGAGCACCTCTTCATCCCCGTCGGGTGGCACACCCCTGCGCATGCTCCAAGCTTCCGTACAGCAGCAGCAGCCCTTCCTCATTATGCACCACCGACCACTTCGCTGATGGACCGCAACATCTTCCTGGTGTCGACCGTCGTCATCTTCTGTGATCGGCCTTCGAGCCGTGTAACTCTATGTGCAGGGAAGAAGCCGGCCCCTTGCGACGTCTTTCGCGAACCATGGCCGAGCTCCGTCCAACAGTCCTCTTCGGCAATCTATATCCTTCCCACTTTTGTGAACGTGTGTCTATCTTTCATTCGCACATGACCATCATCTATGTATCATCTATCTATCCGTGATTAGTAAATGCCTGTGCCGACCATCGCCGCCGGTCTACTCCTTTGTTTCTATTTCCCTTCATGATGATCTATCTATTACGCGTGTCTATCTCTTGTACCTCGAATTCTTTTCCCAAGTGCTTCGATTAGGTGCTACATCTTCGTCGCTCGATCACCCGGATGAGTCGAAACCGTTGGACGACCACAGGTGCGACCAACTACAAGCTCCGCTAAGATCACGATGCCGAGCAACGTGGGTCACGTTCTTCCACTTCGACAAACCTCGGTGAGCTACCACCGTGCCCCTCTTTCCAACCCCGATTTTGCTTACTGGCCATGGTGTTCCAACCATGGAACATGTAGACCGAGGCCACCTCCGACCTTTGGACACACAAGCACACACACGTGACTAACCCAAGCCAAATCGAACCACCAGAGTTCCAAGAACGCCGGTGTGGTTGCCAACCACCATTGAAACATTCTCTAAAGCCATGTCTTGTCCACCATGAACCATGCCCAAATGAGTCAAGCCTTGATCGCCGTCTCTGACATTGCGACAGAGCTCTACTGCTTCTGAAACATCCTCAATTTTCCGCGAAGGGAAAATCCACAGAATGAATTATAATATGATGAAACCAATAGTTGATTCCATCATATTATCATATATCAGTCGATATCACAGTCATACATCGTAAGATTACAAGAATACAAGATATTACATCACTGGGGAATACACCTATTACAGAGTTAATCTAGCGGAAGACTATCGAGTGAAGGCTTCTCCTTCACGGGTCGTTATCAGAGTTGACGTAGTGCAGCGTAGATTCCACCTCCGAACCAAACTTGAGCATAGGCACGAGACCTCCTAATTCTTCTATAGTCATCATCTCTGAGAAGCAGGAAATCTGCACACCGCCAGATGTGTGCAGGCCATGGTCAGCACCGATGAGCTTTAGTGGAAAAGATAAACAAGAGGATCTGGCGATCCTAACATTTGGCTGTGGTTTGCATCCTTAGCGCATGAGAAGTAAGTAACAGTAGTAATGTAATAATAATGTCCAGTTTTTAACACATTCCCAGCCACACACATCCACATCCATCCATATCCATCCACCGACCATCCATCCCAAACCATCTCCACACCACCACACCTTATCTCATCTCACACACTCAGGTCGATAGGCCAACTCCCTCTCGGCCTTGTCTCAGTGGCCCGCAACCCCAAGGCTCACGACCAGAAAATACCCCAAACCCTGGAGGGAGAATAGAAGGACTCATCTCCTATCTAGTTTAAGCGAAACCCAGGAAAGGTCCATAGCCGACAAGTCGGCATATGTATCAATCGATCAACCATACACTCTGTAGAGGTTTTACATACCCACAAGATTAGCCATCCTCGGAGCCATGTATCTCCTAGGCAGAATTCCAGTCGCTTGCTAGCCTAGAACGATGCCACCCTACCTCTCAGCCCTAGAACATCCCAAGTCTAGTCTGGGATGGCTGATACTATGAGTTGTAGACAGAGCCGGGGCCCACCGGATGTCAAGAGCCGGTCCACAAGGCCTCCTGAAGTTTCGGAAGGGTGTGGGGGAAAACCGCGCACCCCATACCTGCTTGCACATGTTCGCCTAGTAGTAGTGGCATCGCTCTACCAAGTAGTCCGACCGTCCCGCACCATATAGGGCGAGTGGGATGTAAAGGATTCCCGGTGAATCTGAGTACTAGTAAGTCCTTAGGGGTGACCAAGCCAGAATGTCTTCATCAGGGTTTCCATTTACCGTGCCACCACAGCACCTCCACCCCGGGCTCCACCTCTCCGAGGTTCACACCCAAGGCCACCTCCAATTACCATTTACCCACCATAGGTATTCCATATCCAAGTGCCCAGGTAGCACCACATGGCAAGACTCGCCCCAGGCTCGTCGTTATTCCAGCTCGGTCGACACAACCCTCACTCTCCACGAACCCAAGACACACGCAGCACGCTCACACACCACCAAGTCCGGCACCCATAGCCAAACCATTCCCAGGTTGTTCACCACCAGCATCACATCCCCCGACATAATGCGAGGTGGAGTTAATTAATAAGTATAGTGGTGTAAATATGCAAGCAAGCAGGCAAGTAAGCATATATAAGCGAGCAAATGTGCAAAGCAGGGTGATGTGGTAGAGTGGGTTGCATCAGGGTAATAATGGCTCAGGTAGTAGCATGCATCAAAGTACTAGCAAAGGAATATTTATAAAGCGATAGCAGTTCTAGATATTATGCAATGTCTAACAGGATTCTCTAAAAGAGGGTGCTTCCATGACACCTGCGATGTAGAGGTAGTAGTGGTACAATTCTCCATTTGTTGGTGTTCCATTAGTGGGGTCACCTCCTCCTGTGTTGACTCCATTCCACAGTCCTTGTCATCGTCCTTGTTCTCTTGGTCCGATCGTCAGCTACTCCGCGAAACGACACGCAAGGCAAGAGAACACCCAACACTTGAAAAGACGACAAGATGCAGGAAAATTTAATAACACCAGTGAGGCAATAAGAGATACACGGCTTAGCCCTCTCGGTGGTTGTCCGATTTCCTTGGGCCAAAGAATCACAAGTGGTGGTTTGCTAAGCACAAGCTTAAGTCATGGCCAAGCCAGCATGGCTTTACGATAAACGGTTTAAGCCAGAGCTTATCTAGAGCAAACAACACGGTTCACGATCTTTCGATCCGGTGTCATTGAATTGACTGGGATTGGAAGTTGGGCCCCAAGAAAGAAGTTCGACGGGGTTCGGCTCTTATAGCCTTATCCCGCAAGCCACAATTGGACACGGGTAGCAAACAAGAATGAATAACACTATTGTAACTTGGCTCCAATGTACTTTGGCTCACCCGCTATGGTAGAAAGTGGTAGCGCAAAGAGGTTGGATAGCGACGGGTCCTCTCGATCCACACGACACATTAATGTCGGGAGCCGAGGGGACAGTCGTTCAACATGGCAAAAGCAGCGGGATTAGTTAGGCACGCCCATGTTATGCTCCCAGACACATCTTCGGGGAAGATGGTTTTAGACGGTCGATCGGGTCGACACGCACGGGTCCAAGGTACGACATAGACCATAGCTTCGCTAACCCAAAGGGAATAGTCCGGTCTTTGATCCAATCATCATGGGCAAGGCGGAATCAAATAGAGCGGCTATCGGGGCAATAAGAGCAAGAATATCCAAGAGCAAGATCCACTTCTTCCAACACTCGCGCCACGACGAAAGACGGGGCATCGGAAGGAGCGACACTCAAGAACACCAAGTGCGTAAGCCACTCGTAGGGTACCCGACCTGGGTGCACTGGCACTGAGATATCTCTTGGATTCGAAGCGGTGCGGTTGTCACCGCGAGAATTAGAGAAATGTGATGGTCAAACGGGGTACAAGCATACAAGGGCTTGAGCACGAAGAAGCAACTAAAAGTGAAAGAGAGGCGTGGCTCCATGGTCATGGCGAGGTGAACTCGCGGCCACAAGCTATGACAACGAGTTGGCATTCATCGTTTCACGATTGTTTACTCCTAGGTTTTCTCCCACAGAACTTGGTCACGAAGGGCTCAAGGCGCGCGGGTGATATCCGCATCGATGTTAGTATCGACATCGAATCCATCATGACCATGTTCTAGGGCCAATGGCAGGAGCTAACACTCGTGGTACTATGAAGTCAACTACAAAGCGAGGGGTTGAGTTACACTCGGCATCACGGTCATGGCGAGACGGATCCCGCAATCGTAACGTCCGAACGAGGTACGATCCCTCAGCCGGCTCGAAGGCTCGGCACACAGGCAACAACCCCAACAACCAGCGATAAGAACCAAACATGACCAAAAAGACGCAACAACTCGACATGACTGCGGAGTAGCACATCCCATAGCGAGGGGGATGGGTAGACCTGCACAAGGGCACGGTGCAGACAAATATAAATAGATCAAAATCATGCATCGTAAGTGTACGAACGAGTATAAGGATAAGCAGAAAGGGGCTTTCGTTGGTGGTCGAAGATGTCACCGAGGTGGTCGGTGAGATCACCGTCGTGGTCGGAAGGCTGGCCGAGGTGGTCGGAGAGCTTCGCCGACGTGGTCGGTGAGATCACGGAGGTGGTCGGAAAGGTTGCCGACGTGGTCGGTGAGATTGCCGAAGTGGTCAGAAAGGTTGCCAACGTGGTCGGTGAGATTGCCGAAGTGGTCGGAAAGGTTGCCAACATGGTCGGTGAGATTGCCGAAGTGGTCGGAAAGGTTGCCAACGTGGTCGGTGAGATTGAGGTCCGACAAGGTAGATGTGCATATACGGGAAGGTAATAGACATGGCTTTCCATCGTCATGGTAAGGCATCGACTAAGGTTCGATAACTCAAAGATCCAGAGGTAACGGCTCATAGTAGACGGAGTCACAGCTTGCATCTGGCCAACAATGGCTCGCTATGGCTCGATACGGCTTTTAGTTAGCCGGTCTCGTGGGCTATGGTGGGCCGTGGTTGGCCGGTCATGGCTACAGATGGCCAAGGGTTGGCTATGAGCGTCGAGTCATTGGCTTAGGCATATATCACGGGCGTCAGGTGCTGGGGTCCCGCGGTGGCAATCCAAAGTTAGTTTGTGAGCTGCGCGAACGTGAGTGAGCGCAAGCATTGTGTTGGCTCACCATTTGGAGGGATCAAAAATACTTAAGGATGGGTTCATGACGTAAGGTTTGTTTTTAGAAAATTATGAAACTGGTTTCATAATTTTTAGGAGCTAGGATGAATTTTTGGCGAATTACTAAAGGTGGCCAAGAATTTCTGAAAATCAGAAAAAGGATGGAAAGGGCAGGCTTCGAGTGGGCTGCTTCTCCCTGCTGGTGGCCCATGGTAGGGGCTCGCATGTGGGCCACAAGCCGGAGTGGGCTGGGTTGGCTTGCTGGCCAGCCCACCCGTGGGGAGGAAAAGGAGTAGAGGGGCCAGCACTTGGGCTCCAGGCGTTCGGCGCGGCTGACAGCCCAAGAAGGGAGGAAGCCCAAGACTTGAAGAAGAGTAGGCCATCGGCTTTAGCCTACCGATGCTCGGTGGCTTGGGGCAGCGCCGGCGCGCTGCGTGCCTGCGCGTCGTGCATGCCGGGTGGCGGCAGGACGGGGACAAGGCAAGGACGTGGTCGCGTGGCTGCTACTCTGTTGGTACGGTGCCGCACGGAGATGCGCTCACCATGGCGGTTGTGCGCTGTGGTTAGAAGTGAGGGCCAGCATGGCGATCCTTGATGGCGGCTGATGGTGGGGCGTCAGCATCACTGCGGCGAACTGGATGTCTTCGGCCCTGGTTTGCCAGCTGGGTGCTCACCATGGCATGGCCACCAGCGTGGTGGCCGCGGTGGCCGCGTTGGCGTGCGCGCTGCGTGGGCGTGAGCGTGCTGTGCGCGTGGGTGTGTCCGGGGCATGCTAGCGCGACATGCGTGTCGGCCAGCATGAGGCGCACGGCGGCGAAGCATAGGCCAAGTCGTGCCCGAGTGCCATGGGCGCACGGCGAGGTCGGACGACTGTGACGGTGCCGTCGATAGCTCATGGCGAGGCCAGAGCAGCGGCGATGCTGGGCTGTGCAGCTGTTCCTGCACGTGTACGTGACCTGGTGGTGGCGGTGAACAAGGCGTTACCTAGCGTGAATGTGCTGTGCGAGCGGTTGCTCAGGCTAAAGTCCACGTAAGGGCGTGTACAGGCATGCTAGAACGTGCTCGTGCGGTGTGCGGGGCGATGCGTCCGGAGCCGGCGTTGGCTCGGGCCTTCATGTTCCAGAGTGTGGAACACCATGGCCAGCGAGAACGGGCGAGGCTAGTAAAGAAGCATGGCGATGCTCACCGGTGGATGTGGTCGAGGACGTAGTCGTGGACGCACCATTTGTCATGGTCAGTGCGGTTCGGCAGGGGCGTCGACGTGCGCTTGCGGTCGCTGCGACGCGGGGCAGCAGGCCGGTGTCGTGAGGTGGTGCTGCAGCGCTTCCGGTGCTCGGCTCGTTGTGGGTGGCGCTCCAGCATGGCGATCGTGGGCCTAGAGTAGGGGCTCGTCATGGTGCTCGGTGTAGGGGCATCGCAGGCGTTGAGGGTGTCGATGGGACGAGGCCTGTCCAAGGCAGGGCGAGCAGCCGTGGAGGTCCTAGTGCTTACCGAGGTCGAGGCGGACGGTAGCTTGGAGGAGTGGTGAAACGCCCAGGCTGCGGCGGAGGCACGGTTGTGGCAACCACTGCTCCGTGCGGAGGCGAGCATAGAGCGGTGCCGCGGATGGTCGGCTCAGCAGCAGAGTTCATTGTGGGAGCCAGCTACCGCTGCGCCGAGGCGGGGTGAGCCCGGAATTCCGTGGCGGTGCCATGGACGTGTCGATGCTTGCTGACGATGCTTTGGAGGGAGGTGAGGCCGAGATGAGAGGGAGAGGTTTGTGGCGGCGGGGAAGGGAGATAGTGAGGACAAGACCTTGGCCGGGGGTTTTATAGCCCAAAGGCTAGGGCTTCGCAGTGGGGCGCCGCCGTTCGTGCCGCTGATTTGATGGTCGGCGCGATGTGGCGCGTATCTAAGGCCATGGGCAGATGAGCGACGCGAAAAGCTTCGAGAAGGGCGTCCAGGTTTAGTGCGGTTGCTTCCGCGATTCGCGGCGCGAGGTGCGGCTCAGCGGGGGACAAGATGATGGCGGGAACGTGGGTAGGGTAGGGGTGCCGTTCGCCCAAGCACGTGCGGGGCGTGCTCCTATCGGGCGCCAACTAGGAGAGGTGAGGTTCGGACCGTGTGTGGCAGTGATCCGTCCCTCTGCTGCTAACCGCCCACGCTTGGACGGCGGAAAGGCGAAGGAGCGGCATGGGATCCCCGTTGTAACAACAGCTGCCCGGTGGGCTCGCTGGAAAAGCAGAGGAGAGGGGGAGTGGTTGGAGGAAGGGGATGACGAGCGGGTCCCTCCTATCGGCGGCACAGGGTGAGAGAAGGGAGAGGCTGATGTGGGCGAGCTGGGCCGCGGGGCAAGGAGAGGGCAAGCTGGGCTTTCGGCTGGGAGGCCGGCCGGGCATGCAGCACCGGTTGAGCCAAGCAAGGTGGAGTTGAGCGGGCCGGCTGTGTTAGAGTGCAAGCGAACTGGGCCATGTTGCTAGCTGGGCTAGGCCAGGGAGAGGTGGGCGCGAGCGGGCTGGACCGGTCAGGCATGAGCAGGCCGAGCTGCTTGAGCTGGTTGGGCCGATTTGGCTTCCCTATTTTCCTTTACTCTTTTCTATTTCAAATATTGTTTGATTAATTCCTTAATCATGTGTTTGTATGCTCAACTTGATTAGCTTAGGTGTGGGCCCACTTGGGTAATATCCATGGGTCTCTAGGGTCTACTACGGGTGTCGGAATCCAATGCCAAGGGTTGGCTTCGATGGGCATTGATTTACAAGGAATGTTGTTTTGACTTTATGAATTAGATGAAGGGATTCGAATGAGGTTCAAAAGCAAGAAGATGAATTGAGAGAGAGGAAAAGGGATTCATAAGATATTCTAGAAGGGATCAAAAGGATTTGCTACGGACTTGTGCTCTCCAACACAAAACACTAAACCAACAAAAGAACTCTGGCAAACTCCTACAAGTAATTCTATATGCATACAACAATTTATTTATAAATTGTTCTTAGTTTGACCTAGCATCTACATGCTTCACACATTGCAGGAAAAATTTTAAAAAGTCCGTATTTTTTTGCTTCTCCAAAAACCCGGGTTGTTACAGTCCACCCTCCTTACAGGAATCTCGTCCTCGAGATTAAGGTGTTGCTCGGTTGGCGAGAGGCAGGGTGTTGCTTCTTGATCGGGGTAGTTGTTCCATGGAATCTTGCAAAAGGAATTATCGTCCTTTTGTTTCCTTCGATAACTCAATCCAAATTTGTATGGGGTGTCCAAGGCTTTCTAGAGGTTTGTCTAGTCATATGGCGGTCTTGGTTCATAGCCTGGAGTCATATGTAAATAAAACAGCTTCTATATTCTTCACTCAAGCAATATAATCACAAGAAGCAAAAAGAAGCAAAAAGATCCAAGCACTCAAGCAGCATTACAACTCCTATATGCATAGTGTTGACTTAAGGTGACTCCTAAGCCTTCGAGTCTCACACATCTATCGATCTTGCGTGGGCAACATAGGGGATCATTTTCTAGTGGTCAACTTTTCAGATCGGGGATAGTCAATTAGTTGTAGAACTCAAGGTAGAGACGGGAAATCAAGTGTTAGTAGCCATGACTCCTCTATAGATAGAATGTTTGGCTTCTAAACTAGTGTTTGGTACTAAAGGTCTCGTCCTAAGGTCAAGTATGGCTCTGATACCAACTGAAACGTCCTCAATTTTCCGCAAAGGGAAAATCCATAGAATGAATTATAATATGATGAAACCAACAGTTGATTCCATCATATTATCATATATCAGTCGATATCACAGTCATACATCGTAAGATTACAAGAATACAAGATATTACATCACTGGGGAATACACCTATTACAGAGTTAATCTAGCGGAAGACTATCGAGTGAAGGCTTCTCCTTCACGGGTCGTTATCAGAGTTGACGTAGTGCAGCGTAGATTCCACCTCCGAACCAAACTTGAGCGTAGGCACGAGACCTCCTAATTCTTCTATAGTCAGCATCTCTGAGAAGCAGGAAATCTGCACACCACCAGATGTGTGCAGGCTATGGTCAGCACCGATGAGCTTTAGTGGAAAAGATAAACAAGAGGATCTGGCGATCCTAACATTTGGCTGTGGTTTGCATCCTTAGCGCATGAGAAGTAAGTAACAGTAGTAATGTAATAATAATGTCCAGTTTTTAACACATTCCCAGCCACACACATCCACATCCATCCATATCCATCCACCAACCATCCATCCCAAACCATCTCCACACCACCACACCTTATCTCATCTCACACAATCAGGTCGACAGGCCAACTCCCTCTCGGCCTTGTCTCAGCGGCCCGCAGCCCCAAGGCTCATGACCAGAAAATACCCCAAACCCTGGAGGGAGAATAGAAGGACTCATCTCCTATCTAGTTTAAGCGAAACCCAGGAAAGGTCGATAGCCGACAAGTCAGCATATGTATCGATCGATCAACCATACACTCTGCAGAGGTTTTACATACCCACAAGATTAGCCATCCTCGGAGCCATGTATCTCCTAGGCAGAATTCCAGTCGCTTGCTAGCCTAGAACGATGCCACCCTACCTCTCAGCCCTGGAACATCCCAAGTCTAGTCTGGGATGGCTGATACTGTGAGTCATAGACAGAGCCGGGGCCCACCGGATGTCAAGAGCCGGTCCACAAGGCCTCCTGAAGTCTCAGAAGGGTGTGGGGGAAAACCACGCACCCCGTACCTCCTTGCACATGTTCGCCTAGCAGTAGTGGCATCGCTCTACCAAGTAGTCCGACCGTCCCGCACCATATAGGGCGAGTGGGATGTAAAGGATTCCCGGTGAATCTGAGTACTAGTAAGTCCTTAGGGGTGACCAAGCCAGAATGTCTTCATCAGGGTTTCCATTTACCGTGCCACCACAGCACCTCCACCCCGGGCTCCACCTCTCCGAGGTTCACACCCAAGGCCACCTCCAATTACCATTTACCCGCCACAGGTATTCCATATCCAAGTGCCCAGGTAGCACCACATGGCAAGACTCGCCCCAGGCTCGTCGTTATTCCAGCTCGGTCGACACAACCCTCACTCTCCACGCACCCAAGACACACGCAGCACGCTCACACACCACCAAGTTCGGCACCCATAGCCAAACCATTCCCAGGTTGTTCACCACCAGCATCACATCCCCCGACATAATGCGAGGTGGAGTTAATTAATAAGTATAGTGGTGTAAATATGCAAGCAAGCAGGCAAGTAAGCATATATAAGCGAGCGAATGTGCAAAGCAGGGTGACGTGGTAGAGTGGGTTGCATTAGGGTAATAATGTCTCAGGTAGTAGCATGCATCAAAGTACTAGCAAAGGAATATTTATAAAGCGCTAGCAGTTCTAGATATTATGCAATGTCTAATAGGATTCTCTAAAAGAGGGTGCTGCCATGACACCTGTGATGTAGAGGTAGTAGTGGTACAATTCTCCATTCGTTGGTGTTCCATTAGTGGGGTCGCCTCCTCCTGTGTTGACTCCATTCCACAGTCCTTGTCGTCGTCCTCGTTCTCTTGGTCCGATCGTTAGCTTCTCCGCGAAACGACACGCAAGGCAAGAGAACACCCAACACTTGAAAAGACGACAAGACGCAGGAAAATTTAATAACACCAGTGAGACAATAAGAGATACACGGCTTAGCCCTCTCGGCGGTTGTCCGATTTCCTCGGGCCAAAGAATCACAAGTGGTGGTTTGCTAAGCACAAGCTTAAGTCATGGCCAAGCCAGTATGGCTTTACGATAAACGGTTTAAGCCAGAGCTTATCTAGAGCAAACACCATGACTCACGATCTTTCGATCCGGTGTCATTGAATTGACTAGGATTGGAAGTCAGGCCCCAAGAAAGAAGTTCAACGGGGTTCGGCTCTTATAGCCTTATCCCGCAAGCCACAATTGGACACAGGTAGCAAACAAGAACGAATAACACTATTGTAACTTGGCTCCAATCTACTTTGGCTCACCCGCTATGGTAGGAAGCGGTAGCGCAAAGAGGTTGGACAGCGACGGGTCCTCTCGATCCACATGACACATCAATGTCGGGAGCTGAGGGGACAGTCGTTCAACACGGCAAAAGCAGCGGGATTAGTTAGGCACGCCCATGTTATGCTCCCAGACACATCTTCGGGGAAGATGGTTTTAGACGGTCGATCGGGTCGACACGCACGGGTCCGAGGTACGACATAGACCATAGCTTCGCTAACCCAAAGGGAATAGTCTGGTCTTTGATCCAATCATCATGGGCAAGACGGAATCAAAAAGAGCGGCTATCAGGGCAATAAGAGCAAGAATATCCAAGAGCAAGATCCACTTCTTCCAACACTCGCGCCACGACGAAAGACGGGACATCGGAAGGAGCGACACTCAAGAACACCAAGTGCATAAGCCACTCATAGGGTACCCGACCTGGGTGCACTGGCACTGAGATATCTCTTGGATTCAAAGCGGTGCGGTTGTCACCGTGAGAATCAGAGAAACGTGATGGTCAAATGGGGTACAAGCATACAAGGGCTTGAGCACGAAGAAGCAACTAAAAGCGAAAGAGAGGCGTGGCTCCATGGTCATGGCGAGGTGAACTTGCGGCCACAAGCTATGCCAACGAGTTGGCATTCATCATTCCATGATTGTTTACTCCCAGGTTTTCTCCCACAGAACTTGGTCATGAAGGGCTCAAGGCGCGCGGGTGATATCCGCATCGATGTTAGTATCGACATCGAATCCATCACGACCATGTTCTAGGGCCGAAGGCAGGAGCTAACACTCGTGGTACTATGAAGTCAACTAAAAAGCGAGGGGTCGAGTTACACTCGGCATCACGGTCATGGCGAGACGGATCCCGCGATCATAACGTCCGAACGAGGTACGATCCCTCAGCCAGCTCGAAGGCTCGGCACATAGGCAACAACACCAACAACCAGCGATAAGAACCAAACATGACCAAAAAGACGCAACAACTCGACATGACTGTGGAGTAGCACATCCCATAGCGAGGGGGATGGGTAGACCTGCACAAGGGCATGGTGTAGACAAATATAAATAGATCAAAATCACGTATCGTAAGTGTACGAACGAGTATAAGGATAAGCAGAAAGGGGCTTTCGTTGGTGGTCGAAGATGTCACCGAGGTGGTCGGTGAGATCACCGTCGTGGTCGGAAGGCTGGCCGAGGTGGTCGGAGAGCTTCGCCGACGTGGTCGGTGAGATCGTGGAGGTGGTCGGAAAGGTTGCCAACGTGGTCGAAAAGGTTGCCGACGTGGTCGGTGAGATTGCCAAAGTGGTCGGAAAGGTTGCCAACGTGGTCGGTGAGATTGCCGAAGTTGTCGGAAAGGTTGCCAACGTGGTCGGTGAGATTGCCGACGTGGTCGGAAAGGTTGCCAACGTGGTCGGTGAGATTGAGGTCCGACAAGGTAGATGTGCATATACGGGAAGATAATAGACAGGGCTTTCCATCGTCATGGTAAGGCATTGACTAAGGTTCGATAACTCAAAGATCCAGAGGTAACGACTCGCAGTAGACGGAGTCACAGCTTGCATCTGGCCAACAATGGCTGGCTATGGCTCGATACGGCTTTTAGTTAGCCGGTCTCGTGGGCTATGGTGGGCCGGTCATGGCTACAGATGGCCAAGGGTTGGCTACGAGCGTCGACTCATTGGCTTAGGCATATATCACGGGCGTCAGGTGCTAGGGTCCCGCGGTGGCAATCCAAAGTTAGTCTGTGAGCTGCGCGAACGTGAGTGAGCGCAAGCATTGCGTTGGCTCACCATTTGGAGGGATCAAAAATACTTAAGGATGGGTTCATGATGTAAGGTTTGTTTTTAGAAAAATATGAAACTGGTTTCATAATTTTTAGGAGCTAGGATGAATTTTTGGTGAATTTCTAAAGGTGGCCAAGAATTTCTGAAAATCAGAAAAAGGATGGAAAGGGCAGGCTTCGAGTGGGCTGCTTCTCCCTGCTGGTGGCCCATGGCAGGGGCTCGCATGTGGGCCACAAGCCGGAGTGGGCTAGTTTGGCTTGCTGGCCGGCCCACCCGTGGGGAGGAAAAGGAGTAGAGGGGCCAGCACTTGGGCTCCAGGCATTCGGCGCGGCTGATAGCCCAAGAAGGGAGGAAGCCCAAGACTTGAAGAAGAGTAGGCCATCGGCTTTAGCCTACCAGTGCTCGGCGGCTTGGGGCAGCGCCGGCGTGCTGCATGCCTGTGTGTCGTGCACGCCAGGTGGCGGCAGGACAGGGACAAGGCAAGGACGTGGTCGCGTGGCTGCTACTCTATTGGTACGGCGCCGCGTGGAGATGCGCTCACCGCGGCGGTTGTGCGCTGCGGTTAGAAGCGAGGGCCAGCATGGCGATCCTTGATGGCGGCTGATGGCGGGGCGTCGGCGTCACTGCAGCGAACTGGAGGTCTTCGGCCCCGGTTTGCCGGCTGGGTGCTCACCACGGCATGGCCGCCAGTGTGGTGGCCGCGGTGGCCGCGTTGCCATGCGCGCTGCATGGGCACGAGCGTGCTGTGCGCGTGGGTTGTCTGGGGCATGCCAGCGCGACATGCGCGTCGGCCGGCGTGAGGCGCACGGTGGCGAAGCATAGGCCAAGTCATGCCAGAGCGCGATGGGCGTGCGGCGAGGTCGGACGACTGTGACGGTGCCGTCGATAGCTCGTGGTGAGGCCAGAGCAGCGGCGATGCTAGGCTGTGCAGCTGTTCCTACACGTGTACGTGACCCGGTGGTGGCGGTGAACAAGGCGTTACCTAGCGTGAACGTGCTGTGCGAGCGGTTGCTCAGGCTAAAGTCCACGTAAGGGCGTGTACGGGCGCGCTAGAACATGCTCGTGCAGTGTGCGGGGCGTTGCGTCCGGAGCCGGCATTGGCTCGGGCCTTCGCGTTCTGGAGTGTGGAACGCCATGGCCGGCGAGAACGGGCGAGGCTGGTAAAGAAGCATGGCGATGCTCACTGGTGGATGTGGTCGAGGATGTAGTCGTGGACGTGCCGTTTGTCGTGGTCGGTGCGGTTTGGCAGGGGCGTCGACGTGCGCTTGCGGTCGCTGCGACGCGGGGCAGCAGGCCGGTGTCGTGAGGCGGTGCTGCAGCGCTTCCGGTGCTCGGCTCATCATGGGTGGCGCTCCAGCGTGGCGGTCACGGGCCTGGAGCAGGGGCTCGTCATGGTGCTCGGTGCAGGGGCATCGTAGGCGTCGAGGGCGTTGACGGGACGAGGCCTGTCCAAGGCAGGGCGAGCAGCCGTGGAGGTCCTAGTGCTTACCGAGGTCGAGGCGGACGGTAGCTTGGAGGAGTGGCGAAACGCCCAGGCTACGGCGGAGGCACGGTCGTGGCGACCACTGCTCCACGCGGAGGCGAGCACAGAGCGGTGCCGCAGATGGTCGGCTCAGCAGCGGAGTTCATTGTGGGAGCCAGCTATCGCTGCGCCGAGGCGGGGTGAGCCCAGAATTCCGCGGCGGCGCCATGGACGCATCGATGCTTGCTGACGATGCTTTGGAAGGAGGCGAGGCTGAGATGAGAGGGAGAGGTCTGTGGTGGCGGGGAAGGGAGATGGTGAGGGCAAGACCTTGGTTGGGGGTTTTATAGCCCAAAGGCTAGGGCTTCGCAGTGGGGCGCCGGCGTCTGTGCCGCTGATTTGATGGTCGGCGTGACGTGGTGCGTATCCAAGGCCGCGGGCAGATGAGCGACGTGAAAAGCTTCGAGAAGGGCGTCCAGGTTTAGTGCGGTTGCTTCCGCGATTCACGGCGCGAGGTGCGGCTCAGCGGGGGACAAGATGATGACGGGAACGTGGGTAGGGCAGGGGTGTCATTCGCCCGAGCGCGTGTGGGGCGTGCTCCTGTCGGGTGCCAGCTGGAAGAGGTGAGGTTCGGACCATGTGTGGCAGTGATCCGTCCCTCCACTGCTAACTGCCCACGCTTGGATGACGGAAAGGCAAAGGAGCGGCATGGGATCCCCGCTGTAACAGCAGCTGCCTGGTGGGCTCGTTGGAAAAGCAGAGGAGAGGGGGAGTGGTTGGAGGAAGGGGATGACGAGCGGGTCCCTCCTATCGGTGGCACAGGGCGAGAGAAGGGAGAGGCTGATGTGGGTGAGCTGGGCCACGGGGCATGGAGAGGGCAAGCTGGGCTTTCGGCTGGGAGGCCGGCCGGGCATGCAGCACCGGTTGAGCCAAGCGAGGTGGAGGTGAGCGGGCCGGCTGCGTGAGAGTGCAAGCGAACTGGGCCATGTTGCTAGCTGGGCCAGCCCAGGGAGAGGTAGGCGCAAGCGGGCTGGACCGGTCAGGCATGAGCAGGCCGAGCTACTTGAGCTGGTTGGGCCGCTTTGGCTTCCCTGTTTTCCTTTACTCTTTTCTATTTCAAATATTGTTTGATTAATTCCATAATCAAGTGTTTGTATGCTCAACTTGATTAGCTTAGGTGTGGGCCCACTTGGGTAATATCCATGGGTCTCTAGGGTCTACTACGGGTGTCGGAATCTAATGCCAAGGGTTGGCTTCGATGGGCATTGATTTACAAGGAATGTTGTTTTGACTTTATGAATTAGATGAAGGGATTCGAATGAGGTTCAAAAGCAAGAAGATGAATTGAGAGAGAGGAAAAGGGATTCATAAGATATTCTAGAAGGGATCAAAAAGATTTGCTACGGACTTGTGCTCTCCAACACAAAACACTAAACCAACAAAAGAACTCCGGCAAACTCCTACAAGTAATTCTATATGCATACAACAATTTATTTATAAATTTTTCTTAGTTTGACCTAGCATCTACATGCTTCACACATTGCAGGAAAAATTTTAAAAAGTCTGTATTTTTTTGCTTCTCCAAAAACCCGGGTTGTTACAGCTCCTAGACACGCCCGCACTCACTAGCACGAGACCAGACTTAGCCAAATGGATCCATGGCGTAGGAGACACCGAAAAGGACTTGTCGCATGTAAAACCTATCGTGGCCAAGCCATGCCACGGCAAAGAGTTACCTTGACCTCATCGTGAGCTCCGAAGCCATAATTGGACCACGTGGTATTGATCGCCGCATCATGGACTACAGGATTCCCTTTTTGGTTGCCCTGATGGTTCCGTGGAATCCTATGCCCGTGTTTCGCCACTGTTCTGGCTACCTCGAGTTATGAGAACACGCCATCGAGATCTACCGGGACCCACACTAAAGGCCTTTTGAAGTAGTCACATTGCACAACACATGGACAAAGCCCTGGCATAGACCACATGACCTAGCACCGTGCTGTCGTTGTATGGAGTCCGTTCTCGACATTCTGGCTGCCTCGTTAAACGAGGGCGACCATTGAGAAACCGTGTGATCCCTAGCATCGTACCAATGACAAGTGGAGTCTTTCCAACGCTCCGGTCGCCTTGCCTTGCAAGTGCGTTCCGTTGAGGAGATATCATAACCCCGTCTACTGCAAGCCATAACCTCTGGACCATGAACCCTAGTTGTATGTCTTATCGAGACCATGGAAAGCCCCATCTCGCATCTTTCCATATACGCATATCTACCTTGTTGGGCCCTATTCTTATGACCTACCTATCCATCACCCAGCTATCGAATGTGCTACTCTGCAGTCGTGTCGAGTTGTTGCATCTTCGGTCGTGTTTGGTTCTTATCGCTAATTGTTGGTGTTGTTACCTGTGTGACGAGCCTTCGAGCCAGCTGAGGGATCGTACCTCGTTCGGACATTATGATCGTGGGATCCGTCTCGCCGTGACCATGATGCCGAGTGTAACTCGACCCCTCGCTTTTTAGTTGACTTCATAATATTATGAGTGTTAACTCCTGCTTTTGGCCCTAGAACATGGTCCTGATGGATTCGATGTCGATACTAACATCGATTCGGATATCACCCACACGCCTTGAGCCCTCCATGACCAAGTCCTATGGGAGATGACCTAGAGATAACAATCGTGGAACGATGGGTGCCAACTCATTGGTGTAGCTTGTGGCCGCGAGTTCGCCTCGCCATGACCATGGAGCTACGCCTCTCTTTCGCTTTTGTTTGCTTCTTCGTGCACAAGCCCTTGTATGCTTGTACCCCATTCGATCATCGCGTTTCTTTGATTCTCGCGGTGAGCACCGCACCGTTATCAAGTAGAGAGATGACTTAGTGCCAGTGCACCCAAGTCAGGTACCCTATGAGTGGTTTGCGCACTTGTATTCTTTAGTGAGTCGCTCCTTCCGATACCCTATCTTCTATCGTGGCGTGTGTGTTGGAAGGAGCATACCTCCGTTCTTTGCTGTTATTGCCCTATTAGCCCGCTCTACTCGATCCCGCCTCATCCATGGCGATTGGATCAAAGACCAGACTATCTCTTTTTAGTTAGCGAAGCAATCGTCTAAGTCGTACCTCGGACCCATGCGTATCGACCCGATCGACCGTCTAAAACCATCTTTCCCAAAGATGTGTCTGAGAACATGACATGGATGTGCCTAGCTAACCCCCACATTTTTTGCCATGTTGAGCGACCCTCTTCTCGGCTCCTAACGTTATTGTGTCATGTGGATCGAGGGGAACCGTTGATGTCCAATCTCTTTGCGCTACCGCTTTCTACCATAGCGGGCGAGCCAAAGTACGTTGGGGCCAAGTCACAATAGTGTTAATCGCTCTTGTATGCTACTCGTGTCCAATTGTGACTTGTGGGATAAGGCTATAAGAGCCGAACCCCGTCGTTCTTCTTTCTTGGGGCCCGACTTCCAATCCCCATCAATTCAACGACACCGGATCGAAAGATCGTCAGCCGTGGTGTTGCTATGGATAAGCTTTGGCTTAAACCATCTATCTTAAAGCCATACTGGCTTGGCCATGACTTAAGCTTGTGCTTAGCAAACCACCACTTGTGATTCTTTGGCCCAAGGAAATTGGACAACCGCCAAGAGGGCTAAGCCGTGTATCTCTTATTGCCTCACTGGTGTTATTGGATTTTCTTGTGTCTTGCTGTCTTTTCGAGTGTTGAGTGCTCTCTTGCCTTGCGTGTCGCTTCGCGGAGTAGTTGATGATCGGACCAAGAGAACTTGGACGACGACAAGGACTACGGAATGGAGTCAACGCAGGAGGAGGTGACCCTGCTAATGGAACACCAACGAATGGAGAATTGTACCACTACTACCTCTACATCATAGGTGTCATGGCAGCACCCTCTTTTAGAGAAACCTATTAGACATTGCATAATATCTAGAACTGCTAGCGCTTTATATTTAATCATTTGCTAGTATATTGATGCATGCTACTACCTGAGCCATTATCACCCTGATGCAACCCACTCTACCACGTCACCCTGCTTGCGCATTCACTCACTTATACATGCTGACTTGCCTACTTACTTGCATATTACACCACTATACTTATTATTAACTCCACTTCGCATTATATTGGGGATGTGATGCTGGTGGTGAACCCCTGGGAATGGTTTGGCTTGGGAAGCCGGACTCGGTGGTGTATGAGCGTGCTGCGTGTGTGCCTTGGGTGCGTGGAGAGTGAGGGTTGCGTCGACTGAGCTGGAATAACGACGAGCATGGGGTGAGTCTTGCCATGGGGTGCTACCTGGGCACTTGGATATGGAATACCTATGGCGGGTAAATGGTAATTGGAGGTGGCCTTGTGTTTGAACCTGTGATGGGAGGTGCCCAGTGTGGAGGTGCTATGGTGGCACGTAAAATGGAAACCCTGATGAAGATATTCTGGCTTATTCAATCCCTAAGGACTTACTAGTACTCAGATTCACCAGGAATCCTTTACATCCCACTCGCCCTATATGGTGCAGGATGGTCGGACTACTTGGTAGAACGATGCCACTACTGCTAGGCGAACGTGTGCAAGGAGGTATGGGGCGCGCGGTTTCCCCCCACACCCTTCCGAGACTTCAGGAGGCCTTGTGGACCCGGCTCTTGACATCCGGAGGGCCCTAGCTCTGTCTATGACTCACAATATCAGCCATCCCAGATTAGACTTGGGATGTTCCAGGGCTGAGAGGTAGGGTGGCATCGTTCTAGGCTAGCAAGCGACTGGAATTCTGCCTAGGAGATACATGGCTCCAAGGATGGCTAATCTTGTGGGTATGTAAAACCTCTGGTTGATCGATCGATACATATGCTGACTTGTCGGCTATGGACCTTTCCTGGGTTTCGCTTAAACTAGATAGGAGATGAGTCCTTCTTTCCTCCCTCCAGGGTTGGGGTATTTTCTGGTCGTGAGCCTTGGGGGCTGCGGGCCGTTGAGACATGGCCGAGAGGGAGTTGGCCTGTCGACCTGAGTGTGTGAGATGAGATATGGTGTGGTGGTGTGGAGATGGTTTGGGGTGGATGGTTGGTGGATGGATATGGATATGGATGGTGTGGTGGTGAATGTGTTAAAAACTGGATATTATTACTATATTACTAATGCTATTTACTTCTCATGCGCTAAGGATGCAAACCATAGCCAAATATTAGGATCGCCAGATCCCTTGTTTATCTTTTCCACTAAAGCTCATCGGTGCTAACCATGGCCTGCACAAATCTGGCAGTGTGCAGATTTCCTGCTTCTCAGAGATGCTGACTTTAGAAGGATTAGGAGGTCTCGTTCCTACGCTCAAGTTTGGTTCGGAGATGGAATCTACACTGCGCTATGCCAACTCTGATGATGACCCATGAAGGAGGAGCCTTCACTCGATAGTCTTCCGCTAGATTAACTCTATAATAGGTGTGTTCCCCAGTGTTGTAATATCTTGTATTCTTGTAATCTTACGATGTATGACTGTGACATCGACTGAAATATGATGGAATCAGTTCTTGGTTTTATCATATTAAAATTCATTTTGTGGATTTTCCCTTCAAGGAAAATTGAGGATGTTTCAGTTGGTATCAGAGCCATACTTGACCTTAGGATGAGACCTTTAGTACCAAACACTAGTTTAGAAGCCAAACATTCTATCTGTAGTGGAGTCATAGCTACTAACACTTGATTCCCCATCTCTACCTTGAGTTCTACTACTAACTGACTATCCCCGATCTGAAAAGTTGACCACTAGGAAATGATTCCCTATGTCGCCCACGCACGATTGATAGATGTGTGAGACTCAAAGGCTTAGGAGTCACCTTAAGTCAACACTATGCATATAGGAGTTGTAATGCTGCTTGAGTGCTTGGATCCTTTTGCTTCTTGTGATTATATTGCTTGAGTGAAGAATATAGAAGCTATTTTATTTACATGTGACTCCAGGACCCTGGCTAACCCAACAGGCTATGAACCAAGACCGCCATATGACTAGACAAAACCTCTAGAGATCCTTGGATACCCCGTACAAATTTGGATTGAGTTATCGAAGAAAACAAAAGGACAACAATTCCTTTTGCAATGTTCTATGGAACAACTACCCCGATCACGAAGCAACACCCTGCCTCATCACCGACCGAGCAACACCTTAATCTCGGGGACGAGATTCTTGTAAGGGGGGTGGACTGTAACAAACCGGGTTTTTGGAGAAGCCAAAAATACGAACTTTTTAAAAATTTTGAGCCAGTGTGTGAAGCATATAGATACTAGGTCAAACAAAGAATAATTTATAAATAAATTGTTGCATACATATAGTGTTGCTTGTAGGAGTTTGTTGGGGTTCCTTAGTTGGTTTAAGGTTTTGTGTTGGAGAGCACAAGTCTATAGCCAATCCTTTTGACTCCTTCTGGAATCTCTCATGAATCCCTTGACCTAATTTCTATAATCAACCAACTAACTTTATCAACTCAATGCCCGTGAGTTGCCAACCCTTGAAATGGACCCCACTACCCCTAGTTGACCTCCAGTGGACCCCACTAGGAGGTGTACAAGTTGGCGACACCTGTATACAATATAGGAGCCTTGGTTTATTTAGAAAATAGGAAAGCCAATCTGGCCCAAGCACATGACTAACCAGCCCAAGCAACAGAGTCGGCCCAGCTCACCTACTCGGCCTGCCTCCCCGAGCTGGCCCAGCTCGCGTGCCATCCTTTTCTCCTGGCCGCGTGGCCCAATCATCAACCGGACCGGCCCAGCACTCCCTTCCCTTTCTTTCTGCATCGTCCTAGCCAGCGGCAGTAGCCCAACCAAGCCCCCTCCCCTTGCCCAGCCGGCCCAAGCCGCCCTAGGAAAACCTAGCGGGAGAAGCCGTTCCCAGCCGCCGCCGCCAGACCGCGTGCGGGCGCCCGACACCGCCCCACGT
Source organism: Miscanthus lutarioriparius (assembly GCA_904845875.1). Classification (NCBI taxonomy): domain Eukaryota; kingdom Viridiplantae; phylum Streptophyta; class Magnoliopsida; order Poales; family Poaceae; genus Miscanthus; species Miscanthus lutarioriparius. Next base: position 69,800,433 of record CAJGYO010000002.1, on the reverse strand, counting down.
TCCACGCCGCACGATGCACGCCATGTGTCCCTTCTCTGCATGGAAGCTGAGGATCACCATCCACAGTGCCTGGAACCCTAGCCGCTCACCCTATAAAACACCGCAACTGGCCGCCCCTCTTCTTCTTTCTCAGCCACCACCGCCACCCCTCTCCCTCTTCCTCCGTGTGAGTAGCCACCTTCCGATGCACCACCAGTGGCCTCGCCACCACAAGCCCCTCCTCTGCGTCAAGCAGCAACCCCGTGAACCACGCCGAGCACCTTTGCCACGCTGCACGCCGAGCCGGAGCCACTGCCGAAGCCGCGACGCCGCTCGCGACGCTGTGCTCCCCAGCCGCCCGACGAGCGTCATCCTGGACCTGGGGCTAAGCCCATGGACCCCGCGACGTCCACATAGCGGCACCACCTCGTTGACGTCCACCTCGAGCCACTGCTCTGTGCCTCATCCTCGGCCGCGGCCACGTCGAGCCCGGCGATGAGCACTGGACTCCCTGTAGCCGCCGCCTTCCCCTTCCCTCTCCCTGCACCACTTGCTATACTACATAGCCACGCCGGGCCGCCGCCGCATGCCACGGTCCTACCACTGCCGGCCGCACGCTCGCCACGGCCGCTACGTCGAGCCCATGTCCCTAGCCACAGTTGCTGATGCCCTTTGCGCCACCTCTACCTCACCGTCTCCATGCCTCCACCAGCTCGCCGTTCCTTGTCCTCATCAGGCGCCAGGCCACCGAACTGGAACTCCATCGACTGCCATGGACGCAACCTCGAGACGACGGCTCCTACGCTGCTTTGTTTCTTCCCCATAGCATGACGTCACGACGTAGGAGCCCCGCCTCGCCGTCAGGGTGGACCTCGTCAGCGACGTGCCGACGCCCCTACTTCAACCCAACCACACCATCGGTGCCTCACCGCGCCGCACCGCAGCCAGCCACAACATTCGGAGCCCGCGCGCGCATCACGTGCGCCGAGGATAGCAACGCCGAGCTAGAGCTGTACCGCGCCAAGGGACACGCCCCAGCGGCCACGAACATAGCGCCGTCCTCGCCACGACGCGTCTGCGAGGACCACCGATGGAGCTGTGACCGCCTCGAGCTTCGCCCCATCCCCAAGCACCGCGTCCATGATGAACCGCTGAAGCCGCGTCCACGCCCAATGTCGTCCTCGCCGATTCGAGCGGCAACCACGATGCCTCGCCTCAGCGTCCATGCTTCGTCGCCCTCTGCGCCTCGTCCATGTCCTCGCTGAACGCCGCGCTACGTCCACGCCCGAGGTAGCCCGCTATTTTCACCACCTCGCTGAGCACCTCTTCATCCCTATCGGGAGGCACACCCCTGCGCGTGCTCCAAGCTTCCGGACAGCAGCAGCAGCCCTTCCTCATTATGCACCACCGACCACTTCGCTGATGGACCGCAACATCTTACTAGTGTCGACCATCGTCATCTTCTGTGACCGGCCTTCGAGCCGTGTAACTCTATGTGCAGGGAAGAAGCCGGCCCCTTGCGACGTCTTTCGTGAACCATGGCCGAGCTCCGTCCAACAGCCACCACCTCTTCGGCAATCTATATCCTTCCCACTTTTGTGAACGTGTGTCTATCTTTCATTCACACATGACCATCATCTATGTATCATCTATCTATCCGTGATTAGTAAATGCCTGTGCCGACCATCGCCGCCGGTATACTCCTTTGTTTCTATTTCCCTTCATGATGATCTATCTATTACGTGTGTCTATCTCTTGTACCTCAAATTCTTTTCCCATGTGCTTCGATTAGGTGCTACATCTTCGTCGCCCGATCACCCGGATGAGCTGAAACCGTTGGACGACCACAGGTGCGACCAACTACAAGCTCCGCCAAGATCACGATGCCAAGCAACGCGGGTCACATTTTTCCACTTCGACAAACCTCGGTGAGCCACCACCGTGCCCCTCTTTCCAACCCCGATTTTGCTTACCGGCCATGGCGTTCCAACCATGGAACGCATAGACCGAGGCCACCTCCAGCCTTTGGACACACAAGCACACACACACGTGACTAACCCAAGCCAAATCGAACCACTAGAGTTCCAAGAACGCCGGTGTGGTTGCCGACCACCATTGAAACATTCTCTAAAGCCATGTCTCGTCCACCGTGAACAACGCCTGAATGAGTCAAGCCTTGATCACCGTCTCTGACGTTGCGATGAAGCTCTACCGCTCCTAGACACGCCCGCACTCACTAGCATGAGACCGGAGTTAGCCAAACGGATCCACGGCGTAGGAGACACCAGAAAGGACTTGTCGCCTGTAAAACCCGTCGTGGCCAAGCCATGCCACGGCAAAGAGTTACCATGACCTCATCGTGAGCCCCGAAGCCATAATTGGACCACGTGGTATTGATTGCTGCATCATGGACTACAGGATTCCCTTTTTGGTTGCCCTGACGGTTCCGTGGAACCCTATCCCCGTGTTTCACCACTGTTCTGGCTACCTCGAGTTACGAGAACACGCCGTCGAGATCTACCGGGACCCACACTAAAGGCCTTTTGAAGTAGTCACATTACACAACACATGGACAAAGCCCTCGCATAGACCACATGACCTAGCACCGTGCTGTCGTTGTATGGAGTCCTTTCCCGACATTCCGGCTGCCTCGTTAAACGAGGGCGAGCCATTGAGAAACCGTGTGATCCCTAGCATCGTACCAATGACAAGTGGAGTCTTTCCGACGTTTCGGTCGCCTTGCCTTGCAAGTGCGTGCCATTGAGGAGATATCATAACCCTATCTACTACGAGCCATAACCTTTGGACCATGAACCCTAGTTGTATGTCTTATCGAGACCATGGAAAGCCCAATCTTGCATCTTTCCATATACGCATATCTACCTTGTTGGGCCCTATTCTTACGACCTATATGTCCATGACTGTCTTACAGGATCTATCCATCACCCAGCTATGGAATGTGCTACTTCGTAGTTGTGTCGAGTTGTTGCGTCTTCGGTCGTGTTTGGTTCTTATCGCTGATTGTTGGTGTTGTTACCTATGTGACGAGCCTTCGAGCCGGCTGAGGGATCGTTCCTCGTTCGGACGTTATGATCGCGGGATCCGTCTCGCCATGACCGTGATGCCGAGTGTAACTCGACCCCTCACTTTTTAGTTGACTTCATAATACTACGAGTGTTAACTCCTACTTTCGGCCCTAGAACATGGTCATGATGGATTCGATGTCGATACTAACATCGATGCGGATATCACCCACACGCCTTGAGCCCTCCATGACCAAGTCCTATGGGAGATGACCTGGACATAACAATCGTGGAACGATGGGTGCCAACTCGTTGGTGTAGCTTGTGGCCACGAGTTCGCCTCACCAAGACCATGGAGCTACGCCTCTCTTTCGCTTTTGTTTGCTTCTTCGTGCACAAGCCCTTGTATGCTTGTACCCCATTCGACCATCGTGTTTCTTTGATCCTCGCGGTGACCACCTCACCATTATGAATTAGGGAGATGAATTATTCACCCACTCTGCTCGATCTCGCCTCGTCCATGGCGATTGGATCAAAGACCGGACTATCTCTTTTTAGTTAGCGAAGCTATGGTCTAAGTCATACCTCAGACCCATGCATGTCAACCCGCTCAATCGTCTAAAACCATCTTTCCCAAAGATGTGTCTGAGAACATGACATGGATGTGCCTAGCTAACCCCTGCATCTTTTGCCGTGTTGAGCGACCCTCTTCTCAGCTCCCGACGTTATTGTGTCATGTGGATCGAGGGGAACCATTGATGTCCAATCTCTTTGCGCTATCGCTTTCAACCATAGCGGGCGAGCCGAGGTATGTTGGGGCCAAGTCACAGTAGAGTTAATCGCTCTTGTATGCTACTCGTGTCCAATTGTGACCTGCGGGATAAGGCTATAAGAGCCGAACCTCGTCGTTCTTCTTTCTTGGGGCCCGACTTCCAATCCCCGTCAATTCAATGACACCGGATCGAAAGATCGTGAGCCATGGTGTTGCTATGGATAAGATTTGGCTTAAACCATCTATCTTAAAGCCATATTGGCTTGGCCATGACTTAAGCTTGTGCTTAGCAAACCACCACTTGTGATTCTTTGGCCCGAGGAAATCGGACAACCGCCGAGAGGGCTAAGCCGTGTATCTCTTATTGCCTCACTGGTGTTATTGGATTTTCCTGCGTCTTGTCGTCTTTTCGAGTGTTGAGTGCTCTCTTGCCTTGTGTGTCGCTTCGTGGAGTAGCTGATGATCGGACCAAGAGAATGTGGATGATGACAAGGACTGCGGAATGGAGTCAATGCAGGAGGAGGTGACCCCGCTAATGGAACACCAACGAATGGAGAATTGTATGACTACTACCTCTACATTGCAGGTGTCATGGCAGCACCCTCTTTTAGAGAAACCTATTAGACATTGCATAATATCTAGAACTGCTAGCGCTTTATATTTAATCATTTGCTAGTATATTGATGCATGCTACTACCTGAGCCATTATCACCCTGATGCAACCCACTCTACCACGTCACCCTACTTGCGCATTCGCTCACTTATACATGCTGACTTGCCTACTTACTTGCATATTACACCACTATACTTATTATTAACTCCACTTCGCATTATATTGGGGATGTGATGCTGGTGGTGAACCCCTTGGAATGGTTTGGCTTGGGAAGCCAGACTTGGTGGTGTATGAGCGTGCTGCGTGTGTGCCTTGGTTGCGTGGAGAGTGAGGGTTGCGTCGACCGAGCTAGAATAATGACGAGCCTGGGGCGAGTCTTGCCATGGGGTGCTACCTAGGCACTTGGATATGGAATACCTATGGCAGGTAAATGGTAATTGGAGGTGGCCTTGGGTGTGAACCTGTGATGGGAGGAGCCCAGGGTGGAGGTGCTGTGGTGGCACGTAAAATGGAAACCCTAATGAAGATATTCTGGCTTGGTCAATCCCTAAGGACTTACTAGTACTCAGATTCACCAGGAATCCTTCACATGCCACTCGCCCTATATGGTGCGGGACGGTCGGACTACTTGGTAGAGCGATGCCACTACTGCTAGGCGAACGTGTGCAAGGAGGTACGGGGCACGCGGTTTCCCCCCACACCTTTTCGAGACTTCAGGAGGCCTTGTGGACCCGGCTCTTGACATCCGGAGGGCCCCGGCTCTGTCTACGACTCACAGTATCAGCCATCCCAGATTAGACTTGGGATGTTCCAGGGCTGAGAGGTAGGGTGGCATCATTGTAGGCTAACAAGCGACCGGAATTCTGCCTAGGAGATACATGGCTCCGAGGATGGCTAATCTTGTGGGTATGTAAAACCTCTGCAAAGTGTATGGTTGATCGATCGATACATATGCCGACTTGTCGTCTATGGACCTTTCCTAGGTTTCGCTTAAACTAGATAGGAGATGAGTCCTTCTTTCCTCCCTCCAGGGTTGGGGTATTTTCCGGTCGTGAGCGTTGGGGGCTACGGGCTGTTGAGACAAGGCCAAGAGGGAGTTGGCCTATCGACATGAGTGTGTGAGATGAGATATGGTGTGGTGGTCTGGAGATGGTTTGGGGTGGATGGTTGGTGGATGGATATGGATGGTGTGGTGGTGAATGTGTTAAAAACTGGATATTATTACTATATTACTAATGTGATTTACTTCTCATGCGCTAAGGATGCAAACCACAGCCAAATATTAGGATCGCCAGATCCCTTATTTATCTTTTCCACTAAAGCTCATCGGTGCTGACCATGGCCTACACACATCTAGCGGTGTGCAAATTTCCTGCTTCTTAGAGATGCTTACTTTAGAAGGATTAGGAGGTCTCATGCCTACGCTCAAGTTTGGTTCGCAGATGGAATCTATGCTGCACTACGCCAACTCTGATGATGACCCATGAAGGAGGAGCCTTCACTCGATAGTCTTCCGCTAGATTAACTCTGTAATAGGTGTGTTCCCCAGTGATGTAATATCTTGTATTCTTGTAATCTTACGATGTATGACTGTGACATCGATTGAAATATGATAATATGATGGAATCAGTTCTTGGTTTTATCATATTAAAATTCATTATGTGGATTTTCCCTTCAAGGAAAATTGAGGATGTTTCACAAACCACGAACACCGAAGGAATGAGTAACTCATCCTTCAGAATTCCCTATCAAATTCAAGGATTATGGCAATACCTCGAAATTATCATGACACAAAAAGAACATAAGGGAAGTTTTGCTAAATTAGAACCACCAAAGGAATGGCTAAAGGAAGTGAAACATTCTTTCGAAGCAATTCATATTTTTTTCACCTTCCACGGCCATAACTTGATCATTAAGGGGAACCACCATACAAGCCCTGCACAACCCCACGGTCGAGACTAATATCATGTGCAAATTCCTTGTGGAAGCCCTTTTGGGCAAAATACCACAAGTCTCGACCAACAAGGTCTTCAAAAGTCCCTCATGACTAATCTTTGAGTGTTGTGGGATTGCTAGGGTTGTGCCAGTCAAAATTGACGAAATCGAGGTTTTTATAGATTTCCACATCTTTGCCATCCTTGAGTTCGATCTTCTCATAGGCTACCCGTTGGACAAACTTTTTCAAGAAAAATATCCACATGGGAGTCTTAATGAGAAGTTTGGGAAAACTGCTTCTACCATTCTTATCTTTCACCCAGAAATCTCAATGTCAAAGCATAATCCCAACCATGATCCGGTTGAGGAGGTGAAATTCATTTCCCCATCCATTTCACATCCATGTGAAGCTGAACATCCATTATCACCCTCTCCTGAATTTGAGCCATGTCCCTCTAGCCAACACAAAGAAAACTTGTTGGCCATGGACAAACTTGAAACATCAACTCTAGAGCTTGAAATGAATGATTCCACAAATGAGAATGAAAGTTCCTCTTTTGAGTATCCCTACGTTTCATGCTCACTTTTAGCATCTCTAGAGTAGATCATGCTTAGTACCATATGCTTTCACGAAAACCACAACCATATCTCACTCCTCGTTTACAAACTCTTTAGGAGGATGGTTGTGGATGCATATGTTTATCACAAATATTGTAGATCCCGTGGATGCATTGTGGTACTAACCTTGCAGCTTGAGTGATAATGCTAAATGTTTGGTGGTAAAGCTGGGAACTATACCACCATTGATAGTTGTAGGATGAAGTTCCCACGGTCAAGCTTAAGACCATAAATGAAGCACTGCTGGGAGATACCCTGGATTATCATATATTATCATAAAAAAATTATGATCATCATATAAAATAAAAAAAACTTTTCTTGTCAATAAAAGCAAGAACATGTTTTCAAGCTAGAATGCACCTTTGGGTATTCTTGGTTGGTAACACTTTTAGGTTGAGATCAAGAAGAACAAGGTACATATGATGCTAAAAAACATGGGAGCTGCATCAATCATACACGTTGATGTTCTTTCGTGATGTAACACACTCAAAGGGAGACCCCCGACATTGCACACTTGACTTTTACACAAAAGTCCAAGTGTGGGGAGGAAGTTCCATCCAACAAAAGGCCATCTTGGGCTAAAACGAAAAAAATGAAATGATGTCAGCTCTACCTTGCCATAAAAAGAGAGAGAGAGAATAGAAAAATCTTTCTTTTAAAAATATAAAAAGAAAGAAAGAAATATATATACATAAAAGGGAGAGAAGAGGAGAGAGAAGGAGCATTCTCCTCTCCTAGACCTTTGCTATCACTAAGGCCCATGGTCCACACACACTAGTTGTGTCTTGTAACACCTCAGGTGTTAGCCTTGCATAACTTGACTTGCATAACATGAGCATGATCATCAAGCATTCATAAACAAGCATTTACCATTGAAACATTAGATTGAAACATCTGCAACGTTTGCTTGTTATCGCATGTTTCTTAAACATATGCAACTTTTCTCGTTATTTCATGTCTCCATGTATCTATGCATATGATCATGAGTGTACACATGTACTTGGTGGATGTGAGTCACACAAACATGTAGCCACACTAGGGTAGCAAATAGGACCTTATTCATGGTTACATTTCATGAACCAACATTTAAGCTCCATGTGATTACACTAGCTAGCTCTATGAGTGACTACTACATGAAATGATTGAATGACCTTGCAAATTGCTTGAACATGTCTAGAGTATCATTATGAACAACTTTGATATTCATGGTTAGGGGTAATTAGGTCATTAAGCCATGCTTTGATGTGTATCATCATTTAAAAGTGACATGTTTGACCAAATTTGAACTAGGTGTTAGAGACCTTGCATGGAGGAGATCACTAAAGCAAAGTTGTAGTGTTTGACATAAGGAACAACTTTTATTTTTAGGTCATGGACTGATTTAGCTTCTAACATGCTTGAATGGGTCCCACAAAAACCAGCAAAATCAAGCTTTCAACACTTAACGAATTTTTCTAAGTCCTGGATCACTGACTGCCTGACAAGCTGACCTTAAGCATGATTTTACTCTGTCTCGGTTGCGAATTAGAACTAGATTCTTGAACGAAAGTTGTAGATGGTACATCGGTCTACAAGTTCCATTTAGATGGTTTACGCAATAGAGCTATGGATTAGCAGTTAGATGAACGTCAAAACACGTCGTCAGGCTCGACATTCCTTGTCTGAATCGACTGAATCAAAATGTTCAGTGGCCGACACTGGCAGGAACCGAGCGCCGCGTGGAGGTCGCGGTGGCCGCGCGTCGCCGTTGCCCTGACCGCGCAGGCCACGACGCGCCTGAGCGCGACTTCAACACTCCAACGTTCGCCCGCAACCCCCAGCGCCCTCATTTCATTTTTCCCGGCCTCCTTCTTTGCCACAGCAGAGCCGCCGAGCTCCCGCAGCACCGAGCAGCACCGCCGTCGCCATAGCCATGGGCAGGCTCGCGATGAGCCGCCCAATCGTCACCGTAGCAGCACCACTAGCTCCCCAGCGACCCACTGCCTCTACCCGCGCTAGCTGACCGCACCTGGTAAGCAATGGCGCTGTGCGCTAGCTCGCCGGAGCATCCCCGCCGCGCCCATCACCGTGGCTGGGGCACCTCCCTCCACCGTAGACCGTGAAACCTTGCGCGATAGGTTCGTCGTAGGACACTGGTGCTCGTCCGAGCTTTTGGTCGAGCCACCGAGGTCATCACCGACGTAGAGCCGTCGTCCAGCGTCACCGATCGGCCATGGCCGCCGCCGTCGTCACTAGAGTCGATGTTAGGGTCGGGCAAGTAGTGCAAACGATGCGCCTCGTCAAGTAGAACGTCTGGTGAAGATGTCACCGCCGGCGACCTCGCCGCCGTCGAGTTCTAGCCGTGCCCGTAGAGTAGCGCCGCTGGCTCTGTTTTTGTTTCGCTGACCGGTGGGTTAACTGACCAGTGGGTCCCGCGTGTCAGCGACTCCCTGTTTTAGAGCTAGTTCATTTAAATACAGATCTGGTGTTGTTTTGAAATTTTTGTATCTTCAGTTTGGTAGCTTCAAAAATTGTGAAATAAATTTGTTAGTGTTCCTTAGGAAGTGTAGTATTTAGGAAAAATATGTTCTTAACTTTTGCAGTAGAAATGTTTGGAGATTTAAATAGAGATTTGAAATGTGCTTTTGAGTGCATTCAAATTTGTTTATTTTATATCTAGAGTTCCTGTGCTCCAAAAATTATGAAATTTCTGTGGTAAGCTAGTCTTAGCATATATGAGCTCTGGTAAAAATTTGAAGATGAGTGCATGTGTAGATTTGTAGTTATAGAATTTTATTTTATAATTAGGAGATCTTTATGTAAATTTTTATAAATTATTTAGGAATCCAATATTCATCAAATTTGTTGGAGGTTATCCTAGTACCATAAGGATGCTAAGAAAAATAGGAAATCTGTTGCTTGACACTTTTCACTAAGGTTTTCTATTTATGCTATTTCAAGCCTTGCTGCCTTGTCATTTTTGTATAGGATGTTCTACTTGGAAAAATGGCATGAAATTTTTACAGTAGTCTATTGGTAGCACTAGTAAGCCACTGTAATTTTCTGAGAATTTATGATGCACATTTGGTATAGGTTTATTATTTAACCTAGGGGTTCCAATAAAATAATAAAGGCATTTAAATAAATAGTTTGGGCTTCACCATTATGTTTTCTTAGATGTATTTGGTATGCTTAAACTTCTGGTAGACTTTTGGTCGTAAAGATTTGAATACTTATATGAAGTAGAAGTATTGTTACTTTATAATACGAATTGAAATAGTTTCCGGATAGATTCTGGAGTTTGCTAAGTTTCATGATAGAGATGAGGTTTGCTGTAAAAATGGTTAATAACAAAGTTGTAGATAATTCGATAAGCTTTCTAGAAAGTCCAGGATCACTACATTTGGATTAGTAGAACTCCTGTTATGAGTAAAACAAGTAGCTGCTATTTTGTGATATAGTAGATGCATTGTGGAAGTAGTAATTAAATAATCGAGAAGAGATATGCACCTACTCAATAAACATGATGCACTTGATAACATATATGCATTCGTAATACTTATGCCATATTCATACATCTAGGATCGGTGGAAGAAATAACGTTGCTGGAATTCAAAGAAGCAGAGGAAGGGGACCAGCAGGAGGATCCGCAAGCCGCAGCTCCCGAAGGCGTGGAGCAGAATCCTGAAGAGCTTCCGGAGTGTCTTGATGACCGCCCTACTTCCTTTCTGCGAGGCAAGCCCCGGAGCATTCTAAGTCTCCCAGTATTTTACAAATGATTACTTAAGTACTTATGATTGATGCATTAGGTTATAAGAGTTGAATGGAACCACTTGATGCATATACATTCCTTGTCCAGCTATTACACCTTTAACCGGTATAGGTCCAGGATCGAACATATGCTTAGCCATGCTTAGACCGATAGAAGTCGGGTGATTTCCTGTCACCTGTGAGATATAGGTGGATACCGGAGCACGGTTGGTTATAATTGCTATCGTGGAAAAGAACCATGGTTAATGTAAATGGAGACCGGGCGGGATGTCGATCGAGAAGCAACAAGACATGGAGGTCTTGGGTGTGAATCTATCCCTATCTGTGTCGATTAAGGACCGTACCGTTGTTGGCGCTTCTGACAAGATTGAACACATGACTATCACTTAGCTGGCCGGATAACTCGTTCCGACCGCGAAGCCGAGTAATTCAACTCAGGCCGGGACCCGTTTTGTTGTGCGCTCCTTGCGAGGGGCGATCAGACTGAGCCCAAGGGTAGGCTAGGCCTGAATGTCCTGGCATCTGGTGTCCCAGATTGTGCGGCGCAGTACGGACCCGCGAAATGTGTACCTGAGTTGTACCAATGGTGACCTAAGGCTATCGTGGCTAGTAGACCTAGGTTTGTGTTAGGAATAAATTCCCAGCTGGTTGAAATCGATTCGAATCACCGTCTCTCCCGGATAGTGAGAAACTTGGCTAGTCCCAACATCGTAGTAACTGTGTTATGGAACATGATGGTTCGAATGAATATGGAATTACAATACCTGCTATGGTTACTATTGTATGCTTTTAAATGGATATACCACATGTTTGGCACAGGATAGTTGCTAATCTAGAGATGGATAGTTATAAATAATTGATAAAAGAAATCCTAAATGTATAATAAGTCAATTGCTTTTATGCAAAATGTTGTCAAGCTATCTCCACTTATACAGCCTTGCATAATCCTTGGAGTCATTTTATTTCTGGTTTATGGCGGGTAAGTCTAGCTGAGTACCTTCTCGTACTCAGGGTTTTATTTCCCATGTTGTAGATGGCACTGTATATCATGGTTATTGCAAGAGTTGCTTCTATCCCGCTGTGGATGAGGAGTAAGCCTTGGGCAGGCTTCTTATTAATCCTTCTACATGCTTTTGTGGACCGTGATTATATCTTGGCACTGTACTAAACTTTGTTGGAAACGTTACTTTCAAACTTAATTTGCTTCCGCTTTTATCTATCAAACTCGGTTTGTAATAACTTTTATTCGTACTCTGATGGAGAAATGTATCTGTGAACTTTATGTAATATGTGGCATGTATGTTGAATCATGTATGATCTTGGTTGTTGTAAATCGTTTATCGAGACCCGTCATGGTACTCGACGGACTACCGGGTTTATATGGGTTCAAGTATGACAGTGTGACCGCTTGCGGGCTGCCATTGTACTTGTACTCTTATAAATTGGTCGGTTCTGCGACAGCTGGTATCAGAACAAGATTCAACGTTAATCGTCACATGTGTATTTAAAACAAAAGTTTTTGTTTTCCAAAAACCCTTCTCTAGCAACTGATAGCTATATAATAGTTATTTGAAATCTTAAGTGTGCCAATGATCACTTTCCTTTTGCCCAAATTAAGGACTATTAGGTGGCTATTTAAGTACTAACATGGGGGTTTTCACTTCGTTGTCCATACGGCGTGCTATTGTATGGATGCCATTCACTTGAATGGTAATGTATGGATCAAATGCCTCTACGACAAGGTAAGATGATGAGTGTATGACCGCAAGATGTGAGCGTGCGGTCGGGGAGAGTTAGCTTTGGTACGTCTATGTATGCATGCTTGCATGTGTATATGGTGCGTATTTAATTGTGGGTTTAAATTATTGTCGGGTAGATTGATACAGAAGTATATGTATGGGTATACATATATGGAAGTATTTACAAATTACATTCTGCATATTTCATTATGGGTTTAGGGCTGAAATGAAAATTCTTATGCAGGTACACTAACAACGAAACGTGTAGCTCGACTAGTTACGCTATATATGAGGGAACGAATGTATGCCACCGTGTCTACCGTTAGAAACAAATTTTTTTCCTAAGTTTATGAGGACGTATGGAACGAGCATGCATCATGATAATTACCATTCACATAATTAAATTGTTCCTCCCCTTATAAAATTCTTACTCGGTTATGTAACTCTTATCCGTCATGGTCTTGTCTCACCAAGTGGTACATGTTAATGGTGCAGATGGCACGCACAAAGCAGACCACTCGCAAGTCCACCGGAGGCAGAGCTCCCAGCCGTCAGCTTGCTCCACGTACCCGTCAACGTCACACGTTTATTGGAGAGTTTGGGATGCCTACACTCTTGTGGAGGGTGCTCAGCTATGTCGGCTATCCTGATGGAATGGAGCCCCGCTACTTCTGGGCGAATGAGCAGTTGGGGGAAGGTCTCTTGGTTACTGTGGAGGCCGTTGTTCGTCCCCGAGGTGATGATTCTGAGTGGACAGGTTGGTGTTATGAGTCAACCGGCAGGACTGCTGAAGAAGCAGCTGGCAGGGCAGCCTTTGGGATACTGAGGGATATCATGGATCGTTTTCCTCAGGAGCTGGCAGCCGCTTTGGTTGGAGTCTTTCCGAGGGGCAACCCCTCCACTAATTCATGGCAGTAGGCAAGAGGAAGACCTTTGGATATTGGTGCAGCAGAAGGGTAGAACAGCGATAACCCTGCCATGAGCGCCATGTTCGCAGTGATGAGGGTGTTAGATGGAGTAGAAGGTAGCCTAAGACGTGTGTCTGGTGCTCTTGGTCATGCCCGCGATGACCGACGTCAGCTTCAGAGGGAGCACGACGCCGAGATTGAGAGGCTCAATGTAGAGATGGCTCAGTTAACTCATCAGAAGAATGAAGCCTGGTCCAGGGAAGATGTTCTGAGAGCTCAATAGTTTGAGCTGGAGCAGCAACTAGCCAATGCGGAAGAATACAACGACAACCTACATGAGGAGGTTCATCAGCTGAATAACAAGCTCCACCCTTACATTCTGCCTGGAGCCACGGAGATGGATCTAGAGGAGGACGAGGAAGAAGAAGAAGTGGAGCCTGAAGAAGGAGTGGAGCTTGAGGAAGGAGATGATCCTACGTCTGACCTCGATAGTGATCATGATGAAGATTAGATCGCTTAGCACTTAGTGGAAGGGCTAATGTATCACCTTTATTCATGTAATGGACCTATAGTTCAAATTTAGTATGGGTAATCCGACTATCATGTAATATTGTGAATCGCACGACTATCGCACCTTTGGTTGAACATCAATGCAATTCCGTTCCTTGTTGGTGATCACGATTTAAATTTGCATGCGTTATGAGCGCGATAAGTGATCAAATTGGGGATGCCATGTTGCGAGAATGAATTGTTATGCCTCTGTTTTTATTGTGAATTTGAGAATTTTCTCCAGTAATTTCAATTTGGCATGATTATGATTCATCTGCAATCTCTTGACATCAACCAATAATCGCTTATTGTTGCAACTTCACAGATGACGCAAGCCGTCGTCGGAGGTAGTAGCGATCCACGATGGCAATGGTGATGACTTACCACCACCACCGCCACCGTCCCGCTTTCGGGAGTTCTTTGCTCAGTTCTTGGGGAGCCAAAGGACAATGGAAGAAGCTCTCGCCTCATCGCAAAAAACACCTTCGTGGCCACCCACGACAACCGGGGCCGAGCCAAATCAAGACAGTACATTCAAGGAATTTACGGATACAAAGCCTCCTATCTTCAAGGTGGGTGAGGAACCACCTACAGGTGATGAGTGGCTCAACACCATTGAGCGAAGTTTCGCTTGTTAAGAGTCACCGAGCATTTGAAAGTCGAGTATGCTTCTCATCAATTGCAAGGACCAGCGAGGATCTGGTGGACACATTTCTGTCATCCTTGCTCGCTAATGCGCTGAGTTACACGGGAATAGTTCAAAAGCTGGCTTTTAGGGACATCATATTCCCCTGGGCCTGATGCGCATGAAAGCGGTCGAATTTATGAGGCTCACTCAAGGAACAAAGTCACTCACAGAATATATGCACGCATTCAACAACTTGTCCAGATATGCTCCAGGTTTTGTGGATACCGAGGAGAAAAAGATAGAGAGCTTCAAGCGAGGTCTGGGTACTAAACTGATGAAGACTATGGCAAATTCTAGGTGTGCCACGTACAATGAGTTTATTAGTGATGCCTTGACCCAGGAAAACCACAATAACATGCATGCAGTTGCCAAGGGTCGCAAGAGGGCATTTGAGGCTGGTGCCTCCGGATCTTTCCAGTCAAAAGCGCCTATCACAGCTAGGCCACAATTCCGTCCACCTGCACCCAAGTTTAGACCTCCACCACCTAAAGCTCAGAATAATAGGCCACAGAAACCGTTCCGTAAGGCTTTCACTATTGCCTTACCAAAAGGAAATGGCAGTGAGGACAGCTCCACTGGATTTAGAAGTAATCAACCATGTTTCAACTGCAACCAACTGGGTCATTGGTCCAAGGAATGCCCCCACCCCAAGAAGAATGGCAACCCAAATCAGAACAATCAGAGACAGGCGAACACAAGGGCACGTCCAGGATACGTGCATTATACCGCGGTTGAGGAAGTGCCCGTGGGAGAAGTTGTCACGGCTGGTATGTTTCTCGTCAACAAGCATCCTGCTGTTGTTTTATTTGATTCGGGAGCTTCTCATTCATTTATGAGTCAAGCATTTGCATCTAGACATGATCAAGAAATAATTGAAGTAAGCAAAGGGGGTTATAACATAAGTTCAGTAGGGGGTACTGTCACTACCAAAAAGATAGTCAAAAATGTGCTCATCTCTATACAAGGGAGGGAGTATACAACGGATTTGATAATATTGCCCGGGTTATCCATCAGTGTAATCTTAGGTATGAATTGGATGAAGTATCATGGTGCTCTTATTGACACCAACACCCATACTATTATGTTGAGAGAACCCATGGGAGGGAATGCTTTTCTAGTACCACTCTCCCGCAATTTTGAACTCCAACATTTAGCTTGTGCTATCCAAGCCACCACACTTAGTGATATTCCCGTAGTTTGTGAGTTTCCGGATGTATTTCCAGAGGAATTACCAGGCTTACCACCTGATAGGGAGGTGGAATTCAAGATTGAGTTAGTGCCAGGTACAGCACCCATATCAAGAAGGCCCTATAGAATGCCACCCAATGAGTTAGCAGAACTTAAGGTTCAATTGCAAGATATATTGGACAAAGGTCTTATTCAACCTAGTTCATCTCCATGGGGATGTCCAGCCTTGTTTGTGAAAAAGAAGGATAAGTCACTGAGAATGTGTGTAGATTACAGACCACTCAATGCTGTGACCATCAAGAACAAATATCCATTGTCTCGCATCGACATCTTGTTCGATCAGCTAGCGAAGGCAAAGGTATTCTCCAAAATTGACTTGAGGTCAGGCTACCATCAAATAAAGATCCGGCCAAAGGATATACCTAAAACTGCTTTCTCTACTAGGTATGGCTTATACGAGTATTTGGTTATGTCTTTCGGACTAACAAATGCTCCAGCCTACTTCATGTACCTGATGAACTCGGTATTCATGCCTGAACTCGACAAGTTCGTGGTCGTGTTTATCGATGATATATTGATTTATTCAGAAAATGAGTCAGATCATGAAGAGCATCTGAGGATTGTCCTTTCCAGATTGAGGGAGCATAAGCTATATGCCAAGTTTAGCAAATGTGAATTTTGGTTGAGCAAAGTACCTTTCTTAGGTCACATCTTATCAAGAGATGGAATCTCTGTAGACCCATCAAAAGTACAAGAGGTCATGGATTGGAAAGCCCCAACTTCGATTCATGAAGTTCGGAGTTTTCTAGGGTTAGCAGGATATTATCGTCGTTTCATTCCAGATTTCTCAAAGATAGCTAAGCCCATGACCAGACTACTTCAGAAAGATGAGAAGTACAAATGGACACCAGAATGTGAAGCAGCTTTTCACACCCTCAGAACTTTGTTGACTACCGCACCTGTGCTAGCACAACCAGACATTGAAAAGTCTTTTGATGTATTTTGTGATGCATCAGGAATACATTTGGGATGTGTGCTTATGCAAGAAGGAAGGGTAATTGCATATGCTTCTCGGCAATTGAGGAAACATGAAGTCAACTACCCTACACATGATTTGGAACTTGCAGCCGTTGTTCATGCATTAAAGATATGGAGACATTACTTGTTGGGCAATGTATGTCATATCTATACTGACCACAAAAGTCTCAAGTATATCTTTAACCAGCCAGAACTGAACATGAGACAACGAAGATGGTTAGAGCTAATTAAGGACTACAATTTAGAAGTGCACTACCATCCGGGTAAAGCTAATGTAGTAGCAGATGCACTGAGTTGGAAGTCTCATTGCAACACTATAGAAGCATTATTGGAAGATGGATTCAACTTGTTACATCCTGCTGTACTACACAATATCACGATCAGTTGTTCACTTGAGAGCAAAATCATAGATTTGCAGCAGACAGATGTAGGAATAAGTCACATCAAGAGAAAAATGCAAGAGCAAGAGACCAAGCATTTTAGATTGGACGAAAGAGGTGTATTATGGTTTGAGGACCGACTTGTGGTACCAAAAGACTGTGAGCTAAGGAATCAAATTTTAGAGGAAGCTCACTCGTCTAAATTGTCTATCCATCCGGGTAGTAGTAAGATGTATCAAGATTTGAAAACCCGTTTTTGGTGGACTAAGATGAAGAAAGAAATCGTAGCCTATGTTGCTAGGTGTGATAACTGTAGTAGAGTAAAAGCTGTCCATATGAAAACTGCTGGATTACTTCAGCCATTGCCGATTCCAGGATGGAAATGGGAGGAAATAAGCATGGACTTTATCACAGGCCTTCCAATGACACCACAAGGTCACGATTCAATAAGGGTTATTGTTGATCAGCTCACCAAGTTAGCACACTTTATACCCATGAACACACGGTATATAGTTGGGAAATACGCTGAGATATATGTTTCCCAGATCGTGAGACTGCATGGAGTACCCAGGACTATAATCTCAGATCGAGGACCATAGTTCATAGCTCGTTTTTGGGAGCACTTACACTAGGCTTTGGGAACCAAGCTAATCAGAAGTTCAGCTTATCATCCGCAAACTTTAGGACAGACAGAGTGAGTGAACCAAATCCTAGGAGATTTACTTAGAGCTTGTGTTATATCTTCAAAGGGTTCATGGGAGAAATGGTTACCTTTAGCTGAATTCTCCTATAACAACAGTTATTAAAGCGAGTATCAAGATGGCTCCATTTGAAGCCTTGTATGGCAGAAAATGTAGAACTCCATTGAATTGGATTGAGCCAGGTGAAAGGAGATACTTTGGTATTGACTTTGTCAATGAAGCCGAAGAACAAGTACGTATCATCCAACAACACATGAAGGCAGCTCAATCAAGATAGAAGAGTTATGCCGACAGAAGAAGAAGACCACTGACATTAGAGGTGGGTGACTATGTATACTTAAGAGTATCACCCATGAAAGGTGTGAAGAGATTTGGGATGAAAAAGAAGCTTTCACCAAGATATGTAGGGCCATACAAAATTTTGGAACGAAAAGGAAATGTTGCGTACAAGTTACAACTTCCACCAGAAATGAGTGCAATATTTGATGTGTTCCATGTTTCTCAGTTGAAGAAATGTCTTCGAGTACCGGAAGAAGCTATTGCACCCACCAACGTGCAGCTTCAATCGGATTTGACCTATGAAGAAAAGCCAATTCGAGTATTAGAGGAGATGGAGAGAGTAACACGGAGTAAGATTATTAAGTTCTATAAGGTGGTGTGGAACAATCATAGTGAACAAGATGCTACGTGGGAAAGAGAAGATTATCTACAAGAAGTTTATCCCGCCTTTTTCCAAGAATGGTAGGTCTTGCAAATCTCGGGGACGAGAGATTTTATAAGGGGAGGGCTGTAACACCTCGAGTGTTAGCCTTGCATAACTTGACTTGCATAACATGAGCATGATCATCAAGCATTCATAAACAAGCATTTACCATTGAAACATTAGATTGAAACATACGCAGCGTTTGCTTGTTATCGCATGTTTCTTAAACATATGCAACTTTTCTCGTTATTTCATGTCTCCATGTATCTATGCATATGATCATGAGTGTACACATGTACTTGGTGGATGTGAGTCACACAAACATGTAGCCACACTAGGGTAGCAAATAGGACCTTATTCATGGTTACATTTCATGAACCAACATTTAAGCTCCATGTGATTACACTAGCTAGCTCTATGAGTGACTACTACATGAAATGATTGAATGACCTTGCAAATTGCTTGAACATGTCTAGAGTATCATTATGAACAACTTTGATATTCATGGTTAGGGGTAATTAGGTCATTAAGCCATGCTTTGATGTGTATCATCATTTAAAAGTGACATGTTTGACCAAATTTGAACTAGGTGTTAGAGACCTTGCATGGAGGAGATCACTAAAGCAAAGTTGTAGTGTTTGACATAAGGAACAACTTTTATTTTTAGGTCATGGACTGATTTAGCTTCTAACATGCTTGAATGGGTCCCACAAAAACCAGCAAAATCAAGCTTTCAACACTTAACGAATTTTTCTAAGTCCTGGATAACTGACAGCCTGACAAGCTGACCTTAAGCATGATTTTACTCCATCTCGGTTGTGAATTAGAACTAGATTCTTGAACGAAAGTTGTAGATGGTACATCGATCTACAAGTTCCATTTAGATGGTTTACGCAATAGAGCTATGGATTAGCAGTTAGATGAACATCAAAACACGTCGTCAGGCTCGGCATTCCTTGTCTGAATCGACTGAATCAAAATGTTCAGTGGCTGACACCGGCAGGAACTGAGCGCCGCGTGGAGGTCGCGGTGGCCGCACGTCGCTGTTGCCCTGACCGCGTAGGCCACGACGCACCTGAGTGCGGCTTCAACACTCCAACGTTCACCCGCAACGCCCAGCGCCCTCATTTCGTTTTTCCCGGCCTCCTTCCTCGCCACAGCAGAGCCGCCGAGCTCCCGCCGCACCGAGCAGCACCGCCGTCGCCATAGCCGTACGCAGGCTCGCGACGAGCCACCCAATCGTCACCGCAGTAGCACCACTAGCTCCCTAGCAACCCACTGCCTCCACCCGCGCTAGCTGACCGCACCTGGTAAGCAATGGCGCTGTGCGCTAGCTTGTCGGAGCATCCCTGCCGCGCCCGTCACCATGGCTGGGGCACCTCCCTCCACCGTAGACCGTGAAACCTTGCGCGATAGGTTCGCCGTAGGACACTGGTGCTCGTCCGAGCTTTAGGTCGAGCCACCGAGGTCATCACCAGCGTAGTGCCGTCGTCCAGCGTCACCGATCCGCCATGGCCGCCGCCGTCGTCACTAGAGTCAATGTTAGGGTTGGGCAAGTAGTGCAAACGATGCGCCTCGTCAAGTAGAACGTCTGGTGAAGATGTCACCGCCGGCGAACTCGCCGCCGTCGAGTTCTAGCCGCGCCCGTAGAGTAGCGCCGCTGGCTCTGTTTTTGTTTCGCTCACCGGTGGGGTCAACTGACCAGTGGGTCCCGCGTGTCAGCGACTCCCTGTTTTAGAGCTAGTTCATTTAACTACAGATCTGGTGTTGTTTTGTAATTTTGGTATCTTCAGTTTGGTAGCTTCAAAAATTGTGAAATAATTTGTTAGTGTTCCTTAAGAAGTGTAGTATTTAGGAAAAAATATGTTCTTAACTTTTGCAGTAGAAATGTTTGGAGATTTAAATAGAGATTTGAAATGTGCTTTTGAATGCATTCAAATTTGTTTATTTTATATCTAGAGTTCCTTTGCTCCAAAAATTATGAAATTTCTGTGGTAAGCTAGTCTTAGCATATATGAGCTCTGGTAAAAATTTGAAGATGAGTGCATGTGTAGATTTGTAGTTATAGATTTTTCTTTTATAATTAGGAGATCTTTATGTAAATTTTTATAAATTATTTAGGAATCCAATATTCATGAAATTTGTTGGAGGTTATCATAGTATCATAAGGATGCTAAGAAAAATAGGAAATCTGTTGCTTGACACTTTTCACTAAGGTTTTCTATTTATGCTATTTCAAGCCTTGCTGCCTTGTCATTTTTGTATAGGATGTTCTACTTGGCAAAATGGCATGAAATTTTTATAGTAGTCTATTGGTAGCACTAGTAAGCCACTGTAATTTTCTGAGAATTTATGATGCACATTTGGTATAGGTTTATTATTTAACCTAGGGGTTCAAATAAAATAATAAAGGAATTTAAATAAATAGTTTGGGCTTCACCATTATTTTTTCTTAGATGTATTTGGTATGCTTAAACTGCTGGTAGACTTTTGGTCGTAAAGATTTGAATACTTATATGAAGTAGAAGTATTGTTACTTTATAATACGAATTGAAATAGTTTCCGGACAGATTCTGGAGTTTGCTAAGTTGCATGATAGAGATGAGGTTTGCTGTAAAAATGGTTAATAACAAAGTTGTAGATAATTCGATAAGCTTTCCAGAAAGTCCTGGATCACTGCATTTGGATTAGTAGAACTCCTGTTATGAGTAAAACAAGTAGCTGTTGTTTTGTGATATAGTAGATGCATTGTGAAAGTAGTAATTAAATAATCGAGAAGAGATATGCACCTACTCAATAAACATGATGCACTTGATAACATATATGCATTCGTAATACTTATGCCATATTCATGCATCTAGGATCGGAGGAAGAAATAACGTTGCTGGAATTCAAAGAAGCAGAGGAAGGGGACCAGCAGGAGGATCCGCAAGCCGCAGCTCCCGAAGGCATGGAGCAGAATCCTGAAGAGCTTCCGGAGTGTCCTGATCACCGCCCTACTTCCTTTCTGCGAGGCAAGCCCCGGAGCATTCTAAGTCTCCCAGTATTTTACAAATGATTACTTAAGTACTTATGATTGATGCATTAGGTTATAAGAGTTGAATGGAACCACTTGATGCATATACATTCCTTGTCCAGCTATTACACCTTTAACCGGTATAGGTCCAGGATCGAATATATGCTTAGCCATGCTTAGACCGGTAGAAGTCGGGTGATTTCCTGTCACCTGTTAGATATAGGTGGATACCGGAGCACGGTTGGTTATAATTGCTATCGTGGAAAAGAACCATGGTTAATATAAATGGAGACCGGGCGGGATGTCGATAGAGAAGCAACAAGACATGGAGGTCTTGGGTGTGAATCTATCCCTGTCTGTGTCGATTAAGGACCGTACCGTTGTTCGCGTTTCTGACAAGATTGAACGCATGCCTATCACTTAGCTGGCCGGATAACTCATTCCGACCGCGAAGCTGAGTAATTCAACTCAGGCCGGGACCCGTTTTGTTGTGTGCTCCTTGCGGGGGGCGATCAGACTATGCCTAAGGGTAGGCTAGGCCTGAACATCCTGGCATCTGGTGTCCCAGATTGTGCGGCGCAGTACGGACCCGCAAAATGTGTACCTGAGTTCTATGAAAGGTGACCTTAGGCTATCATGGCTGGTAGACCTGGGTTTGTGTTAGGAATAAATTCCCAGCTAGTTGAAATCGATTCGAATCGCCGTCTCTCCCGGATAGTGAGAAACTTGGCTAGTCCCTACATCGTAGTAACTGTGTTATGGAACATGATGGTTCGAATGAATATGGAATTACAATACCTGCTATGGTTACTATTGTATGCTTTTAAATGGATATACCACATGTTTGGCACAGGATAGTTGCTAATCTAGAGATGGATAGTTATAAATAATTGATAAAAGAAATCCTAATTGTATAATAAGTCAATTGCTTTTATGCAAAATGTTGTCAAGCTATCTCCACTTATATAGCCTTGCATAATCCTTGGAGTCATTTTATTTCTGGTTTATGGCGGGTAAGTCTAGCTGAGTACCTTCTCGTACTCAGGGTTTTATTTCCCATGTTGCAGATGGCACTGTATATCATGGTTATTGCAAGAGTTGCTTCTATCCCGCTGTGGATGAGGAGTAAGCCTTGGGCAGGCTTCTTATTAATCCTTCTACATGCTTTTGTGGACCATGATTATATCTTGGCATTGTACTAAACTATGTTGGAAACGTTACTTTCAAACTTAATTTGCTTCCGCTTTTATCTATCAAACTCGGTTTTTATTAACTTTTATTCGTACTCTGATGGAGAAATGTATCTGCGAACTTTATGTAATATGTGGCATGTATGTTGAATCATGTATGATCTTGGTTGTTGTAAATCGTTTATCGAGACCCGTCGTGGTACTCGACGGACTACTGGGTTTATATGGGTTCAAGTATGACAGTGCGACCGCTTGCGGGCTACCATTGTACTTGTACTCTTATAAATTGGTCAGTTCTGCGACATGTGTGTAGCCTAACCTTGGTGATAACCTGAGATGAACCTTACACAAGTCACCGGTGCAGCAACTTCAAAATCTTCATCCACATATGCTGCCGGTAAGTACACTCAGGTATGCAAAGGTAATTAAATTTTCACCAAACTTTTCTACTCATATTTGTCTTCATAAGAATACAACTTGATCATGCAAAAAAATTCATGCTTCCCTTGTTTTTGCCATATGCTCTAGTTTGGGTGTTGCCACATGTGCACATGTGGTATATCCATAGGCCCTTTAAATTAAGCATGGTGCTTAGGTTAAAATGGCCTGCTTTAATCAAAATTCGATATGGTGTTGAAATTTGATTAATGAACTTTGAGTATTACTTTCATAAACAATGGAGGTAATCATCTATGGAGATAAATCAAGGCTGGAATTACAATGTAAAATTTTATCTTAGCCTTGCTTGAGTTATATAAAGTTGGGTGAACAAATAAACAAAAAGATAATAATAAAATAAATAAATAATAATAATTATTATAATAAATTTAAGGCTCCCCAGTGTTTCAATTCGTAGAGCCCTTGTCTGTTTCCTTTTGTTTTTCTATTGAATAAAAGCAGGTTTAAGAATAAGTGTGGGGGAGATCTCTCAAGCATACCAACCAAACACTCGAGATCTCCCTAACATGTTGCACAACACCGAATGATGCAGCTTGTAGAAGGATGAAACAGATGACTCCAAAGAAGATTGGATGAACCTCTGGTTTAGCCAAACCATCTCTCACTTATCGCAGCGCCTTCATCTTCAATGGTGGTTTGTGCAACTCAACCCTCAACTCTCCTGAATTTTGAAGCTTAAAATTGAACAAATTCAAAATACAAAACAAAATGATGCTCAATCTCTATGCTATCCTTTGATTAAATTTACATACTCTTTATTCCTTGCTAATATTCCTAAACTTGTGGACAACTCATCATAGGGACCCCATATTATTTAAGTAATTAGAATATGTGATATAGTAGGATGAAAATGAACCATGCTCTCTTATGCAAAGAACTTGGGAATTATTTTACAAAATAAAAATTCAAATAGCATGCTCCTCAATGATGTTCAAATTCCTACCAAAGTGATATCTAGTGTTTAGAGCTTAAAGCCTCCAATTTTTTGCTACTTATTTCTGCATTGAGTTTTGTCAAGTCTTGTTGACCCTTGTCGACAAAGTTATCATGCCCCCAAGATCAAGATCACATACACCCACATACATAAGCTATTCCTACACTAGGAATACGCTAAAAACATGCCTCCGTCCACCCAAAACTCTGCTCCTACATTGGGAGTAGACAAAAAAATGTTTGATAGGAAAATACTCCATGTTTTACAAGATAGTGATCTCTCTTAATATGTGGTTTAAGAGACATGGGCTATGCAAAAGTATGAGAAAAAGTATATATATATGGACACATGAAGGTCCAAGAAAAAAAATAGGGACACATGAAGGTCCTAAGGTATTGAAAAAAAATTAAGCAGATGAAGGCTAATAAAATAGAAGAAAGAAAGAAAATGATAGCCATGTCTCAAAATAAAAAGCTAGAGAGAGACCACTCATACAAAAGGAGTATAGTATAGATTTAGAAATTATTTTACCCACACACTTGCACTTCTTGATCTAAGGGTCTGACATCTTTTCTCCTTGGATCCGAGCTTTGGCTTAACGAAATATGCAGAGTAAGTATACCTTCATATCTTCCCCTACCCAAAGATCTACATAAGCTTTTTAGTGGTAGGAAAGAAAGAAGGCAACACTATGATATGCCTTGGTGAGGAACCAACCACATACATGAGTGATTTTAGAGAATCATTTGAGAAGCTAAGCTATGTTTACATTTCAAAATGAAATGAAAAGCCCAATTTCTAAATTAATTGATGCAAGGGGATTTGAATCCATGTTGTTCCATCAATCAATTACCCAAAATAATGTGATAGACACTTCAAAGTTCATAAGTGCAGGTGAAGCTTGGAATAACTTGTATGCAGATATCATATCAAGGACATGACCCATCTTAGTCCTAAACTTTACTCGAGGATGATCAAAGGGCTAATGTGGGGGAGTTGTTGGCGGTCCTTAACTCACATTTTCAATCACCAACTATCACATAAAATCATAGCATACAAACACCAAACCTAGAAATAGGGCTTTAAAACTAATCAATTCCATAAGTTTTGGTGATTATTCATTTACAGGAGGACATGTCAGGATTATGTAACATCCCAGTGTTAAGCATTGCATTTGGCACCTGCATTTCATGAGCACAAGCATTATCCAAACATTCATGAACATGGGCATATGAAATTTTATCTCATTCTTATACCTTATCACATGAAATGTTGATTTTATATATATGCTTATGCTTGCAATCATGTATGACCAATGTATGAGATGGTTGTGAGGTAATGAAAACACCTTTGACACATCTAGAATGATAATTGGAACAATGTTTATATTCATGACTTAAGCCAATTTTGCTTCTAAGTGTTGGTTTCATTTGAAATGCCATTTTCATGATGCTAGTTTGACTAAAGTTGAACAGTAGCTTAGAGTGTTTGCATGGCTGTGTGACCTAAATAAAAGTTGTAGTTATTGTCATGAGTAACAAACTTTATTTAAGGGTCATGTGCTAATTCAGTGTCTAACATGGTCAAATATTGCTCACAAGTATCAACAAAATGTTGTTTTCAAAACTTGAAATTTCGCTAAGTATTTAACTGAGTTTTAGTTTTAATGTAGTCTACTTTGGAACATTGTAGTTTGAAAACCATTGAGAATTAGACAAAACTCATTTAAGCAATCTTGTAGTACTCACGTAGCTCTATAGTTTTTATTAAGGAAGTTTTTGCTAAACCACCACGGATTAGGACAACTGATTGCTTGAACTTGCTTCATCAGTCGGGCTTAGAGGTGTCTGAACCGACGCCGCGCGCGTGCGTCATGGCCGACCAAAGTCAGGCCACGGCCACCACGTGGAGGTCGTCTGCCGACGTCGGGCCCGAGCGACAGGCCGACGCGAGCATCAAGATGGCAGTGACATGCCCTCCATCCTCACTGGCTCTCACTCACCTCACTCTACCTCTCTCTCACCTTTGCCGCGCTCGAGGGGAACTAAGCGTTGTCGCCATCGCCGTTGCACCCTCGCACACCAATGCCACCGCGCCATTGTGCGATTGCTCGCGCACACCACTCGGCCATTGTGCTGCCATGCACGTGACCAAGCTCCGCCGCCGCTCCACCCTAACCTTATCCACGCCGTAGAGCTTCGCTAGGGTTTGTAGATGCCATAGCCAAGTTCACCTGGCCATGCCATCGCTGGGGTCTCCGATGATCCTCCGAGCAAACCTAGGGTACTAGTAGGTGCGCAAGAGAGTGGGGAACATGACACCGGTGACCTCGCCAAAGACGAGCTTTTCGCTGGTCAAGCCGCGCCCCTGCTCTTTGTGTCACTGACATGTGGGACCCATTGACCCGTGGGTCCCTGCTGTCAGTCGGTTTTTGAAATGTTTTTCCTGATTTATTTTCACAGATTTGAATGCAAACTTGCAAAAATTATATCTAGAGCTACGAGTATCCAAATCGGGTGAACAAAATTTTGTTGGATTCATCTTGAAGTGTACTATTTGATAAAAATATGAAATATAGTGTTTAGGGTATTTTTCTATGAGAATTAAATTGAGCAAGATAAGTGATTTTAATGTAGCTTATATCTTGTAAAATGCATAACTTGAGCTAGGAAAGTGATAAAAATGTGATTCCAATTTTTCTAGTCTTATGTTGACATGCTTTAGCTATGAAAAATACTAAACCTATAGTAGGAATAATTGAAATATGGTCTTCATATTTAATCCTAATTAATTGCTAGTTTCTAGTGAAATTAATTGGGGTAAAAATACATAACATATGATCTTACAAATTTTTACACAGTATTCTTATGCTAGTATGAAAGTAAGAAAAATATTAAATCTATTGCTTGACACTTTTCACTATGCTAAACTATTTTTTCTAAAATAAACATATGTAACTTTTCATTTTTGTAGAGGTAGCTATACATGTACAAATGGCATGACATTTGTACAGTACACTACTAGGGTCATTTGTAGGCAACTATAATTTTCTTAGAATTTATTAAGCACTGGAGATATTTATCCTTTAAATCACCTTATTATATAAGGAAATTGATAAATGAATATAAATAAATTAGTTATGTTTAACCATGATGTTTTCTGTGATGCTTGTGATGCATATGATCTGTTGATGTTATTAGTTAGGCTTAGAAGTAATTGGTTGTATGCAACTAGTTAATTATTACTTTATAATTCAACTAGATGGCTGCATGTATAGTTTCTGTTGTGATAATAATTTCATGATGATAATGGTCTTTTATGTAAAACATGTTAATAAAAAGTTGTAGATAACTTACTTATCTACCTAGTATTAGGTTTTCATAGTCATAGGTCTTATGGTTGTTAGAAGTCTGCTGTCAGAAATGCTTGCTCTCTGGATAGATTTGAAAGATTGAATTGTTTGACCTAGATAACTACTGAATCACCTTAAGATGATTAAAATGATGATGTAGGCAATTTCATAAGCTTTCTAGAAAGTCAACAACCATATTATTTTGATGTGTAGAACTCCAGTTATGATCAAAACAAGTGGCTGCTGTCTTATAGTCCAGAAAATGATTTACATAAGCGTTTATTTAAGTTACTACAGAAAAGATATGCACCTACTCAATAAAAGAAAATGTAACTTGTTAGCACCGTAATGCAATGCTGCTGAGAACACTTATGAGGATGCATTCATCACATCATATCATCTTATACATGTCATTATATATGCATTCGTGATATCTTATTTCATGCTCATGCATATAGGATTGTCCAAAGGGATAACTCTTTTGGAGTTCAACAAAGAAGAAGAGGAGGAACAGCAGGAAACACCTTAGGCCGTAGCTCTAGGAGGAGAGGAGCAAACTCTTGAGGACCTCTCAGACAGTGAAAAACTTGGTTAGTCCCAACATCGTAGTAACTGTGTTATGGAATATGATGGTTTGGATGAACATGAATTATTATACGGGCTATGGTTACTATTGTGTGCTACTTAATGATATACCACATGTTTGGCACAGGTTAGTTGCTAATCTAGAGATGAATAGCTATAATTAATTTGATGACCGAATTATAACTGTATACTTGTTTTAGTAAGCTTTTTATGCAAAATGTTATCAAGCTAGCTCCACTTATAAAGCCTTGCATAATCCTTAGAGTCACTTTATTTTTGGTTTATGACAGGTAAGTCTAGCTGAGTACTTTCTCATACTCAGGGTTTTATTCCCATTGTTGTAAATGGTACAGTTTATCATGGCTATTGCAAGAACTACTTCTGCCCCACTGTGGACGAGGAGTAAGCCCTGGGTAGGCACCTCTTATTAATCCATCTCTTATGCTTCTGTGGAAGTGTGATTGTGAGCTAGCTCTATAATTAAACAATGTTGAAGATGCTGGTTTTCAAACTTTTAATTTGCTTCCGCTACTATCTTACTTGAACACGGTTTGTAATAACTTTAATTCATACTCTGATGGATGAACTGTATTTGTGAACCTTATGTAACATGTGACATCTATGTTGAATCATGTACAATCTTAGTTGCATGTTGGTTGAATCGAGACCCTTTGTGATACTTGACGGACTATCGGGTTTATATGGGCTCAAGTATGATAGTGTGACCGCTTGTGGGCTACCATTGTACTTGTGCTTTTATAAATTGGTCGGTTCTGGTACAGCTGGTATCAGAGCAAGATTCAACATTAATTGCCACATGTGTATTTAAAACAAAGGTTTTTGTTTTCCAAAACCAATTTTTAGCAACTTATAGCTATATATATAGGTGTTTAAAACTTAGAGTTTGAATCTAAAGTATGCTAGTAATCACTTTCCTTTATGTCCAGTTAAGGACTTCAGGTGGCTAATTAAGTACTAACTTGGGGGTTTTCCATTTCGTCGTCCATACGGCGTGGTATTGTATGGATGCCATTCACTTGAGTGGTAATATATGGATCAAATGCCCCTACGCCCAAGGTAAGATGCCACTCATCATCACAGTGGCATGACCGTAAGTTGTGAGCATGCAGTCTATTGGGGAGAGTTAGCTTTGGTACTAAAGTGTATATATGCCTCACATATATACGAAAGTATTTAATTATGGGTTAGCTTTGATGCGGCTATATATGCATATTTATATGTATATATAGGATGTATTTACTCTCGGGTAGCCTTGATACAGAAGTATATATATATGGGTATATATATGGAAGTATTTAGCTTGCAACCTAGAGCCCAGATTTGCATTCTGCATATATAATTGTGGGGTTGGGCTGAAATAAAATTATTGTACAGGTACACTAACAGCGAAATGTGTAGCCCGACTAGTTACGTTACATATGAGAGAACGCTTGTATGCCACTGTGTATGCCATTAGATGTTTTAAATTTTCCTAAGTTTGTAAGGACGTACGGAACATGCATGCATCATGATAAATCATTATTTCATACTTGCTTTGTTCCTCCCCTTATAAATCTCTTACTCGGTTATGTAACTTTTATCCATTATGACATTGTCTAATGAGAGTTGCACTTGATGTTGGTACAGATGGTAGCACCAGCTCAAAGTGAGAATTTCCTGTTGATGTTTGGATCTCCTGCCCTACTTTGGAGAGTCTTGCATTATGCGAGGTATTACGAACCGCCCCTCTATTACTAGAATGAAGTATACCTGGAGGGACAACCATGGTATGAAGTATAGCTGACTATACCAGCTCATAACCAAGCACCCTTTTAGCAGGAATGGAGGGTAGAATCTAAAGGAAGAACTCCTTGGGAGGCTACCCAAGTATTGGCCTTTGAGGTGCTGAGTTAGATATGTCAGCAGCATGGGGATGAGCTTACTGGTAGTGCTACTGTTACTTTTCCTCCGGTGGATCCGATCCTTAATGAGGAAGAAGATCCAAAAATGATGGTTGAAGATGACAGTTGGGAGGAAGAAGAAGTGGAGTTAGAGGAAGAGGATGATGCTATCTCCGACCTCGACAGTGAGCATGCTAAATATTAGAATCGCCTAGTGACTAGTTAAAGTGCTAGATGTATCCCTGTTATTCATGTAATGGACTTGTAGCTTGAAGTTTGGTATTCGTGATTTAACTTCGGTGTAATATTGGCACTTTGCATGTTGTCTCACTATGGATTGAGCTTTGATGAAATTCCAGTTTCATTTTACTGGTGCATTATGACATGCATATTAAAGCGTTGTGAGTACGATAAGTGATCTAATTGGTGATGTCATGTTGCGAGAATGAATTATTATACCTCTGTTTTATTGTATGAATTTAAGATTTTCTCTAAGAATTTTAGTTTGGCATGATTACACAATTCATCTGCAATCTCTTGACATCATCCAATAATCACTTGTTGTTGCAACTTTGCAGATGACTCGCACTCGCGCTGGGGTAGGCACCAGCCAAGGTGGCATTGACGGTGGCTTAACAACACCGCCGTCACCATCTATGAAAGAATTCTTCGCATAGTTCCTGGGTAATAAGAGAGCCATGGAGGATATACTGGGCCTCATTACGCAAAACACCGCTCACGCCCATTAGCAACATTAAGGGCCTAAGCCAAATCAATACAGCTCTTTTAAGGATTTCTAAGACACCAAGCCTCCTATCTTCAAAGTGGCCAAAGAACTGCTCCAAGCAGATGAATGGCTAAACATGATCGAGCAAAAGGTCCATCTGTTGAGGGTTACTAAGTATCAGAAGGCAGAATATGTGTTCCATCAACTATAGGGATTGGCCAGGATATGGTGGACCCATTTCCTATCCTCTCTACCTGCCAACTCATAGGTCACATAGGAGCAGTTCAAGTTAGCCTTTAGGGGACATCACATTCCCCCGGGCTAATGCACATGAAAGCCACTGAGTTCATGAGACTCACACAAGGGACCAAAACCCTTACCGAGTACAAGCATGCCTTCAACAATCTATCCTGATATGCCCCAGGGTTCGTCGATATGGAGGAAAAGAAGATTGAAAGCTTTAAGAGAGGCCTTGGCACTATGTTAATGAAGACTATGGCCAACTCAACATGTGCCACATACAATGAGTTCGTTAGTGATGCCTTGACCTAGGAGAACCAGAACAATTTGCACACAACAGTGAACGGCCGCAAAAGAGCAGCTAAGGCAGGCGCCTCAGCATCTTCTAGTTTAGAGCTCCAGTGATGGCTAGGCCACAGTTTCATCCACCAGCACCTAAGTTTAGGCCCCCTCCGCCAAAAGCTCAAGCCAAACGCCCCCAGAAGACATTCCAAAGGGCATTCACCATTTCCCTACCCAGGGGAAACAGAGGGCAAGGAAGCTCAATAGGACTAAGGAGCAATCAACCATGCTTCAACTGTAATCAGTTGGGTCATTGGGACAAGGAGTGCCCCCATCCCAAGAAGAATGGCAATCAAAACTAGGGTAATCAAAAAATAGGCAACCCGAAGGCACATCCTGGATACTGCATTACACAGCTGTTGAAGAAATCCCAGCGGGAGAAGTTGTCACCACCGGTATGTTTCTTGTTAACAAACATCCTGCCATTGTTTTATTTGATTTTGGAGCTTCTCATTCATTTATGAGCCAAGCATTTGTATCTAAGTATGATCAAAAAATAATTGAGGTAAACAAGGGTGGTTATAGTATAAGTTCGGCTGGGGCTACTATCTATACAAATCAGATAGTCAGAGATGTGCTCATCTCTATACAAGAGAGGGAGTACATAATGGATCTGATAGTATTGCTCAGATGAGCCATATATGTGATCTTAGGCATGAGTTGGATGAGTGACCATGGGGTTCTCATTGACACATCCACTCGAACAATTATGTTGAGGGAACCAAAGGGAGGTAGTGCTTTTCTAGTGCCACTTCCAGAAGTTTTGATCTCCAAAACTTGTCTTGTGCTATCCAAGCCACAACCCTCCATGATATTCCAATGGTTTGCGAATTTCTTTATGTATTTCCAGATGAATTGCCAGGTTTACCACCGGATAGGGATGTGGAATTTAAGATTGAGTTAGTGCCAGGTACAGCACCTATCTCTAGAAGACCCTATAGGATGCCACCAAATGAGTTAGATAAACTTAAAATTTAGTTATAAGAACTATTGGACAAAGGTCTCATTCGACCTAGTTTGTCTTCATGGGGATGTCTAGCTTTATTTGTAAAGAAGAAGGACAAGTCCTTGAGAATATGTGTGGATTATAGGCCGTTTAATGCTGTGACCATTAAGAACAAGTATCCTTTGCCCCGTATCGATATCTTGTTGGATCGGTTCACGAAAGCAAAGGTATTCTCTAAGATTGACTTGAGGTATAGTTATCATCAGATTAAGATTAAGCTAGAAGATGAGCCTAAAACAACTTTCTCCACTAGGTATAGCTTGTACGAGTATTTGGTCATGTCCTTTGGACTAACAAATGCTCCTGCCTACTTCATGTACTTGATGAATTCGGTATTCATACCCAAGCTAGACAAGTTCATGGTTGAGTTTATTGATGATATCTTGATTTACTCGGAGAATGAGGCAGACCATGCAGAGCATCTAAGAGTTGTTCTGTCCAAATTGAGGGAACATAAGTTATATGCCAAATTCAGCAAGTGTGAATTCTGGTTGAGCAAAGTACCTTTCTTGTGTCACATCTTATCTAAAGATGGAATTTTTATACACCCATCTAAAGTACAAGATGTCATGGTTTAGAAGGCCTCGACTTCGGTTCATGAAGTTTGGAGTTTTCTATGGCTAGCAGGTTACTATCATCGTTTCATTCTAGATTTCTCCAAGATAGCTAAGCCCATGACCAGACTACTTCAGAAGGATGAAAAGTTCAGTTGGACGCTAGAGTGTGAAGACGCTTTTCACACCCTATGGACCTTGCTAACTACAGCTTTGGTTTTAGCACAACCCGACATTAAAAAGCCTTTCGATGTGTTCTGTGATGCATTAGGTATAGGTTTGGGGTGTGTGCTCATGTAAGAAGGCCAAGTTATTGCCTATGCTTCTTGATAGTTGAGAAAGCATGAAGTCAATTATCCTATGTTTGATTTAGAGCTCGCTGCAGTTGTTCATGCGTTGAAGATATGGAGACATTACTTGTTGGGAAACATATGTCACATATATACTAACCACAAAAGTCTCAAATATATCTTCACTCAACCTGAGCTGAACATGAGGCAGCGAAGATGGTTAGAGCTAATCAAGGACTATAATTTGGAAGTGCACTACCATCCATGATAAGCCAATGTTGTAGCAGATGCACTTAGTCAGAAATCTCATTGTAACCCTTTGGAAGCCTTGTTGGAAGATGGATTTAATTTGTTACATCCTGTTGTTCTACACAATATCACCGTCAGTTGTTCAGTTGAGAGCAAAATCATAGAACTACAGAAGACAGATGTAGGTGTATTTCACATTAAGAGAAAGATGAAAGAACAGGAAACCAAGCATTTTAGATTAGATGAAAGAGGTGTGCTATGGTTTGAGGACCGACTGGTGGTACCAAAGGACCATGAGCTTAGAAATCAAATTTTAGATAAAGCTCATTCATCCAAGTTGTCTATCCATCCGCGTAGTAGCAAAATGTATCAAGACCTAAAAACCCATTTTTGGTGGACCAAGATGAAGAAAGAGATCGCTGCCTATGTCACTAGGTGTGATAATTACAGTAGAGTCAAGGCCATTTATTTGAAATCTGCTGGATTACTTCAGCCGTTACCTATTTCAGGCTAGAAATGGGAGGAAATAAGTATGGACTTTATTGCAGGCCTTCCGCTGACACCACAAGGTCACGATTCCATATGGGTCATTGTAGATCGCCTCACCAAGTTAGCACATTTTGTATCGGTTAACACAAGGTATCTAGCTGGGAAGTACGCAGAGCTGTATGTTTCTTAGATCGTGAGACTACATGGAGTACCAAAGACCATAATCTCAGATCGGGGACCACAGTTTATAGCGCATTTTTGGGAACACTTGCACCAGGCCTTGGCAACCAAACTAACTAGAAGTTCAGCATACCATCCATAAATTTCTAGTTAGACTGAGCAAGTGAATCAAATCTTAGAAGATATGTTGAGAGCTTGTATAATATCTTCCAAGGGTTTATGGGAGAAATGGCTACCTTTAGCCGAGTTCTCCTACAACAACAGCTCTCAAGCGAGCATCAAGATGGCTCCTTTTGAAGCCTTGTACGGTAAAAAATGTAGAACTCCATTGAATTGGATTGAGCCCAGAGAAAGAAGATATTATGGCATTGACTTCACTGCTGAAGCTAAAGAGTAGGTACACATTATCCAACAGCATATGAAAGCAGCTCAGTCTAGACAAAAGAGTTATGCTGATAAAAGAAGAAGACCACTAACTTTTGAAGTGGGAGACTATGTGTACTTAAAAGTTTCGCCCATGAAAGGAGTGCAGAGATTTGGAGTAAAAAGGAAGCTTGAGCCTAGGTATGAAGACCCATACTAGATTATTGAATGAAAAGGAAATGACGCCTACAAGTTATAACTTCCTCCAGAGATGAGTGCAATATTCGATGTCTTCCATGTTTCTCAGTTGAAAAGGTGCCTTCGCATACCTAAGGAAGCCATTGCACCCACCAACATTAATATCCAATCAGATTTCACATATGAAGAGAAACCAATCTGAGTGTTAGAAGAAATGGAAAGAGTAACATGGAGCAAGGTCATTAAGTTCTACAAGGTTGTGTGGAATAAGCACAGTGAACAAGACGCCACATGGGACGAGACTCCTATAAGGGGGAGGGGCTGTAACACCCTAGTGTTAAACTTTGCATTTGGCACCTACATTTCATGAGCACAAGCATCATCCAAGAATTCATGAACATGAGCATATGAAATTTCATCTCATTCTTATACCTTATCACATGAAATGTTGATTTTATATATATGCTTATGCTTGTAATCATATGTGACCAATGTATGAAATGGTTGTGAGGTCATGTAAACACCTTAGACACATCTAGAATAATAAATGGAACAATGTTTATATTCATGACATAGACCAAATTTGCTTCTAAGTGTTGGTTTCATTTGAAATGCCATTTTCATGATGCTAGTTTGACTAAAGTTGAACAGTAGCTTAGATTGTTAGTATGGCTATGTAACCTAAATAAAAGTTGTAGTTCTTGTCATGGGTAACAAACTTTATTTAAGGGTCATGAGCTAATTCAGTGTCTAACATGGTCAAATAGAGCTCACAAGTATCAACAAAATGTTGTTTTCAAAACATGAAATTTCGCTGTCTTTAACTGAGTTTCAGTTTGAATGTAGTCTACTTTGGAACATTGTAGTTTGAAAACCATTGAGAATTAGACAAAACACCTTTAAGCAATCTTGTAGGATTCACATAGCTCTACAATTTTTATTAAGGAAGTTTTTGCTAAATCACCACGGATTAGGAGGACTAATTGCTTGAATTTGCTTCGTCAGTCGGGTTCAAAGGTGTCTGAACCGACATCGCGCGTGCGTCGTGGCCGACCGGAGTCAGGCCACAGACACCACATGGAGGTCGTCCAGGCGTTGGGCCCACGCGTTAGGCCACACAGGCATCAAAATGGCAGCGACATGTCCTCCCTCCTCACTCGCTCTCACTCGCCTTGCTCTGCCTCTCTCTCGCCATCGCCGCGCCCGAGTGAAACTGAGCGCCGTTGCCATCACCGCCGCACCTTGGTTGAGCTCGCACACCACTGCCACCGTGCCTTTATGCAATTGCTTATGCACATCGCTCAGCTATCGCCTCCTCCACCTCGCCGACCCGCCATTTCCTTAGAGCCGAGGTAATGCGACATTTTACATCACCGTCGCCGCCATGGTCATGGAGTGTCATCCATCTCCGAGCTCACCATGGCCATCCCTATCCACCGCTCCTCCCATCTCTCTCTCTTGGTTCATCTTTGTCATAGGTCCTAGAAGCTATAGCCATAGCTCATTGAGCCGCTACCGTGTTGTCGGTGCTGGAACACGGGCCGCACCACTGTGAGCCAAGAGCGCCGCTGCCATGCACGCCGCCATGGCTGTGCATGCCCGGTTCTCTTCCTCGCACACTTCTAGATGTTAGATTTAGGTTAGAGCTTGGTCTTGCTCGAGGCAAGAGCCTAAGGCTAATGCCGGCCTCGTCGGAGCAGAACACCGACGTGCCCGTTGCGCTCGCGCCACCGTGTCGCCATGCACACGGCCAAGCTCCGCCGCTGCTCCACCCTGAGCTAATCCACGCCATAGAGCTTCGCTAGGGTTTGTAGATGTCGTAGCCACACTCGCCTGGCCATGTCTTCATCGGGGATGGCCGGAGCACCACCGCGTGACACCGCTGAGCCACCATGCTCGCCGGTGAGCTAACTCTTGTGATCCTCCGAGCAAACCTAGGGTACCAGTAGGTGCATAAGAGAGTGGGGAGCACGACGCCGGTGACCTCGCCGCTGGTGACCTCACCGTTGACGAGCTTCTTGCCTATCAAGATGCGCCCCTACTCTATGTGTCACTGACATGTGGGTCTCGTTGACCCATGGGTCCCAGCTGTCAGTCGGATTTTGAAATGTTTTTTCTGATTTATTTTCACAAATTTGAATGCAAACTTGCAAAAATTAGATCTTGAGCTAGGAGTATCCAAATGGGGTCAACCAAACTTTGTTCGATTCATATTGAAGTGTACTATTTGATAAAAATATGAAATCTACTGTTTAGGGTATTTTTGGGGGGAATTAAATTGAGCAAGATAAGTGCTTTTAAAGTAGCTTATATCTTGTAAAATACATAACTTGAGCTAGGAAAGTGAGAAAAATGTGATTCCAATTTTGTAGGTCTTGTGTTGACATGCTCTAGCTAGGAAAAATACTAAACCTACTGTAGGAACAATTGAAATATGGTCTTCATATTTAATCCTAATTAATTGCTAGTTATAGTGAAATTAATTGGAGTAAATATACATATCATATGATCATACAAATTTTTACATAGTATTCTTATGCTAGTTTGAAAGTAACAAAAATATTAAATCTGTTTCTTGACACTTTTCACTATGCTAAACTATTTTTGCTAAAATAAGCATATGTAACTTTTCATTTTTGTAGAGGTAGCTATACTTGTATAAATGGCATGAAATTTGTACAGTAGACTACTAGGGTCATTTGTAGGCAACTATACAGGTCAAGGTCACTTATCCAGTTTCCAAGTATGCGGAATTGTATCTAGCTCGGATTATTTGTTTGCATGGAGTTCCCAAAACAATAGTTTTAGATAGAGGTCCGCAATTCACCTCTCAATTTTGGGATGAGTTGCATAAGCCAATGGGAACAACATTGTTGTTTAGCATAGCATATCACCAACTGACCGGAGGTCAAATAGAGAGAGTTAACAAAATTTTGGAGGATATGTTGAGAGCTTGTACCCTAATAATAGCTCTAGTTGGGACACTTGTTTAGCATTTGCCCAATTTGCCTACAACAATAGCTATGAGGCCAGTATCAACATGAGTCCATATGAAGCCCTATATGGAAGAGATTGTAGGACACCACTCAATTGGTCCAAAGTTGGAGATAGAAGATTATATGGAAATAAGAAGGTGAATGAAGCCAAGGAAAAGGTTAAGCAAATAAAGATCACATTAGAAGCCGCACAAGATAGATACAAGGCTTATGCCAATGACCATAGAATTCATGTGGAGTATAAAGTTGGAGAATATGTATATTTGAAAGTTACACCATTTAAGGGCACCCAAAGGTTTCAAGAGAAAGGAAAATGTGCCCCAATATATATTGGTCTATTTTGGATCTATTATAAGAGAGGGAAGGTTGCCTATGCACTAACCTTGCCCGATTCGCTTTTGGGAGTGTACAATGTCTTCCATGTATCTCAGTTCAGGAAATGTTTGAAGGCACCCAAAGAAGAGGTCAATTTGCAAGATATTGACATCAACAAGGATTTGAGCTATGGAGAATATCCAATTGCTATCCTTGACTTTTCGAAGAGAAAGACTAGAACAAAAACCATTAAGATGGTGAAAGTGCAATGGAGTCACCATTCAACCGAAGAAACCACTTGGGAGGTAGATGACAAGATGAGGAGGGAGTATTCTCACCTATTCGAGCCAAGGTAATAGCTTTGGATGAGTTTCAGTATGGGAATGAGTCTTAAGTCCTTAGTGTTGCTAGAATGGGATTAAAACCTATTTTCTCCCTTGATTGCATAAAACCTACTTTTGGAGAATCTCGGGACGTGATTCTTCTAAGGGGGGAGAGTTGTCATGACCTGGTCCTAACACCCTTGTGAGTATCAGCATCATGAGCATCTTTGCATTTGAAATCAAATAGTTAGAAACTAAATGTTGTATTAAACTGCTCACTATTGAATTGATAGAGAATCTGCCAGCATAATCGGGTTATCCACCAGTCCGCTAGCACGCTGTCAGTCAGTAACCCGACACCACCGGAGAGTCCGTCATCACAATAGATTGTCCGATAGGATCGTCCCATGCAGAAATGTGAGGTGTCACTTTGTGAATCACTGGGTCCCACACTTCACCACAACTATCCATGTTGTGGACACACCAAGGCAGAGAGTCCACTAGCTCACTTACTCATTCTAACACTTCGACTCTCTCTCTCTAGTTCATCTCTATACTCTCTCTCACACTCAAGCAAGGAAGAGAAGGAAGGGAGAAGAAAGGACAAGGGATTGGAGCTTGGAAGCAACAAGAGATGGCCATGGAGATCACCTAGAGGCCATCGTCCACAAGAGGTAGGGGTTAGAAGAGGGAGGAGCCCTCTCACCCTTGCCATAAGGAGCTAGGAGGAGAAGGAGGCAAGAAGAAGAAGGTTTCGAGTTACCATGGAGGAGCTCCAGCATCTCCATCTTCTTAGAGAGCTTGGTACCTTGTGTTTGCAGCCCTTGGTAAGGATCTAACCTAGCCAACCCTTAGATTGTGTCTTT
Source organism: Miscanthus lutarioriparius (assembly GCA_904845875.1). Lineage (NCBI taxonomy): Eukaryota > Viridiplantae > Streptophyta > Magnoliopsida > Poales > Poaceae > Miscanthus > Miscanthus lutarioriparius. The sequence goes on along the minus strand of CAJGYO010000002.1, from coordinate 69,761,274 downwards.
AGGAGCCAAAACCAAGGAAACATCAATTTGTGGCCTAGAGTTAGTTTGCACCCAATGTAGTTAGAACTAACCAGGTAGATATGTTCTATAGAACCCTAATAGTCTACCCTTAAGATGGTTTACACATGCAACCACCATGGATGAGGATTTGGATCTTGAGTTACTACGAGGTGTTCACTATCAGTATCAATGGAGGGTCCGACATCACCAATGGAGTGTCCGTCAGTACTGAATGTCTTACTGCTCACCTACATAGAACACATCTATAACCCACCGGAGTGGCCATCACTACACCGGAGCACCCAATGAGTTATACGCCTGAGACAGAAGAGTGTCTAAAGAACCTAGATCACAGTTTTGGTACAACAAAGTGTCCATTGATATTTTGAAGTGTTCGCTAAATTATAAACTAGAAACCCGAGGGTAGCTAGTTCCTACGGATGATCCATCACTCACACAGAGTATCTGATGGAGCTTGAACCCTTAGTAGCTCACAGCACCCTATAGACCTGATCTGAAGGATGGTCCGCCATAGTTGACGAAACCTTCCGATAGGATCACCTCTTACACAAAGAGATTCTTGAGAGCACATACTTCATACTAGAGAGTCTGATCCTAGTTCAGAGAGTCCGATGGATCCAAAGGGCCAATATCCCACTGAGTCCTAGTAACCACCGGACCGTCCAACATCCACGCTGGACTACCTGAAGTTACCGGTCAACAGATAACCAGTGTCTGACTATGCACTCATTCATGTGTCACTAAAGCATAAACAACTAAGAATCATTGCATAGCATGAGCATGTACTTTACGCAGTTCACTCATCAAGCATCATACATGTATAGGTGACCCGATTCCTAAAGAACCTATTGAGGAGGAGCATCAGGAGGAAGAAGACGTCGAGCCTAACAACGACGTTCAAGGTAGGCCCCTATGCATCCCTATGCTTTACAAATGCATAATGAACTATGTTTATCTATTGCATTGCTATGTTACCATATGACTAGTAACCCGAGAAGGGAATTACCTATGTCAAGCCTTATCCATATATTGACACATAAATCAAACATACATGTCTTGTTTAACAAACCATGCTTAGTATGCTTAGATCTTAGAAGTCGAGCTAATGATGGGTTTCTCATTACTAATGCGATGATAGGATGATAATCCACTAAGCAACACCTTGGGAAGGGATCAACACTAGTTCCACTTGGGAATGGTTTGAACATTGGTCGGCAGGGGGTATGGTCATGGTAAGATGGGGATTCTTGGATGACATAGCTTGCTTACCGGTTAAGGACCGTGTATCCGTGGTACTAAGTACGAACATAAAACTGTACAGACCACTTGTTGCCAATGGGGGTGAGAAGCCAAGTAACTGATTGTGACCATCTTGTCTGTGAAACTGGCAAGGGGGATGGCGTCGATCGGGAATGTCCAGGACATTGATCGGGCATCATAGCTGAACCTTTTGTCAGACATCTTGGCCAGGTTAGGGATAGGTTGAGGTATTAAGATATCCCTTCTATACCAATAGGTCTTATGGGCGATATCCCTTGTTTCGAGTGGGGTTAAATTGTACCCCTCTATAGAGTATAAAACACTGAAAGCAATAAGTTCTACTTCTAGATACGGACTAGAGTTGGACTTGGAGATCAAGACTCGTGGAAGATTGAGTTCCTGCTTTTTAATGCTTAACTTGATTACCTATGCTATGCATAATAACTGCTACATCATATATCACCTTTACTTTATAGTTTAAATGCTTTTACGCAAAGTTACTCATTCCTTGCTACTACCCAAATGCATAATCCTTGTTTATTATATTGGGTAAGTCCTGTGGAGTACAATCGAGTATTCACCCTATGTGATCTTAAGTTTTACAGGTACCGTAGTCCCTATGCATGGATACTTCTATGGTCTGACCCCTTGCCGAATTAGGAATGGTGAAGGGTCTTGTGTTCCATAGATACATGGCTGTGGCACACCCATGTATCCGTTATCGTGAACTATGTTATGTTGAAAGACTTCTGCTAGACTTTGCTATAGATTGCAATGTGTGACCATGTGATGAACTAAGTGTGTGAACCAAGACTTGTAAACTTTAATGCTTTGAACTTGTAATGTGATCTATGCACTATTGTGATGTATTCTCTCTCTCGAACTAATCCTGAAGAGGAGTTGCTACGTGCGCTCCCGGGGTCCTCGTTGTTGATTTGCTTAAATTGAGGGGTCAAGTGGTCGACACTTGATTTAGGTGGATTAATGCAGTGGTTACCCACAACCTAGGGTATCAGAGCATAGTTTGAGATGATCGAGAGTCATTACAGCACTTGTTACCATAAGCGAGCCGCCGTTCCAACACTTCTTGGAAAGGGCAGAAATGAATGGAGTTTTCAAGTTCTCTATGCAGATTGAACACAGTACTCTATATGAGAAGAGGATGACGGAATTGGTAATGTGACAGGCGCACATGATCCGTTGTATGGAAGCTGAGCTTTGGGCTACTCGTGCAAGGTTCGTTGGCTTGTAGCATCGAGTGGAACCATATGTCAGGATGACTATAGTGCCACCTATCGTTCTCTATTGTCCTCAAGGGGATGATGCTAGGTATATGAAGTGACTAAGTATCCTTACCGCTACCCAGAAGCTCAAGGAGTTAGGGTCCCTCAAAACTTAGTGCGACCCTCAAGGATATCCATGGGATTGCTAGTCAGGCGTATGTCCTACACCACCAGTACACCAGAGGATTTACTTGGAGACACCCCAGTGCATCTTCTTCATCTCGAAGCCCTAGGATGTGATGGTAACCTAGTGACGTACCTGCTCCTAACCAATCATTTCCCAATAGACTTCCGGAGGCCGCCGTATGACTCTCCTGTTCCATCAATGAACCTGTCACCTTCTGAAGACCTGGGCGGCGTTTGATCTAAGAGATGATGAGTTGTCGCAAGCTTCACTCACCCTATCTTCAAAACTTTTATGTACTGTTAGCTTGTTGTAATGCTATGAGACTTGAGAGTACACTTTTGTAAGAACTAAAAACAAAATGTGTGCTTCGACTGCTTGTTCCTAGTACGCATACAAGCATATGCAAGTACACTCATGTCATATGTCCTTGTGGTCTGTGTGTAAGCCGAGACTTGGATGGTAATCTTAAGTTGGTGTTTAGTTATGGCCTATGTCACTCCTTGTCATGATGCATTATGTGTAGAATATGATGATCCATTTAAGCATGTTGAAGTTATGTTCCTTTGTGATTGCATATTTCCTATCCAACCCTTTTTGTCTCATCTTGTCTGAAACATGTCTAACGATGTGTCTTGGGCAGGATGGTTGACACCCGAGGTTCCGCATCTCGCACGACAACAGGAGGGGGTGGAGGTAACCAGCACATTCCACCGCCACCACCACCGCCAGGAGGGAAAGTGCCAACATGTACTGATATACTTCAGAGGGACAAAGCCCATCACCAGGCAACTAAGCAAGTGGTGGGAAGAATGGCGCACCTCTGGGAGAACATGCAAGCCAATCAGCATGGAGCTCCACCGCACTGCTTCGTGGGTATCATGGTTTCGTGTGAACCAACCCACCCATCTTTTTTGGAGCTAAGGATCCGATGGCAGCTGATCATTGGCTAAAGACTATGGAGCAGAAGTTCACTCTTGTCTAGTGTGATGATAATGAGAAGGTCCACTTTGCCGCGCACCAGCTTTAGGAAGCCACTACAATTGGTGGCACGACTATCGGACTCATTTGCAACCAAATGCGCAGCTCACTTGGCAACAGTTCAAGGAGGCGTTCCGTGGGTCATATGTAGGCTACTATAATTTTCTCCGAATTTATTGTGCACTTGTGATATATTTTCCTTATTTCACCTTAGTGTCCAAATAAATTAATAAAGACATTTAAATAATTTATTTGGGCTTGACCATCATATTTTCTAGAGTGTGTATGGTGCCTATGAACTGTTGGAACCATTGGTTGTGCCCAATTTTGGTTGCTTGTATGCAGTAAAAATATTATTGCTCTAAAATTCAATTATAGAAGTTGTTTTGGATAGATTCTGTTGCTAGGTGTTTTGCATAGGCAAAATTGAGTTTGCTGTAAAAATAGTTAATAACAATGTTGTAGGTAATTTCTTTATCTAGCTTGTGTTAAAATTTCAGGGCAATAGGACAAATGGTTTGAGAGTTATAGTTGTTAGAAGTTGGTCTCCTGAAATGCTTACTCTCTGGAATTTCTGGACAGACCTGGGAAGTTTACCTGTTTTGACTAGGATAGTTGTTGAATAAGCTTTTGGAGATTAAATTAAAGTTGTAGGAAAATTTATAATCTTTCAAGAAAGTCTAAGATCATTGGATTTGGATGAGTAGAACTCCAGTTATGATTAAAACTTTTAGCTGCTGTGTTGTGGTCTAGAAATTGACTTAGTGTGGATTCTTGAAATTTCTAGAGAAGAGATATGGACTTACTCAGTAAATAAGAATTTAACTTTATTATCATCCTAATGACCTAATATGATAGTCATCATTTAACCATGTACATTATCATGTCATGTCATCCATGACCCTTCTTATGCATTCATGATTCTCACTTTTTGCATGTGCATGCAATAGGTGCGATGGAAGAAATCACCGTGTTGTAGTACGAGGCCGATCCCCAGGAAGAGCATCAGGAAGTGCAGCAACTAGAGGCCCTAGGAGAAGGCAAGCCCAATGGTGAACAGTTGTTCGAGTGCCCATATCATCAGCCCTCAACCTTTGTGAAAGGCAAGCCCTAAAGCATTCTAAGCCTCCTATGTTTTCAAACTATCAACTTGAGTCCTTTTATGTTGATGCATTAAGTACTAGGAGTTGATTGGAACCACTTGCTGCATATATCCTCCTTGTTTATATATATATATATATATATATATATATATATATATATATATTGAATCCTATATAGGTCCATGATCGAATATATGCTTAGCCTTGCTTAGTCGGTAGAAGTCGGGTGATTACCTATCACCTGCATGATATAGGCTGATAACTAATCATGGTTGGCAATATGTGATAGCGTGGAATATAACCATGTGTGAATGAATAAAGGAGACCAGGCGGGATCATGATAGAGAAGCAACAAGGCATGGAGGTCTTGGGTGACTATCTATCCCCATCTGTGTCGATTAAGGACCGATTCGCTGTACGTCCTCATGTCATGTTGAACACATGCCTAGCACTTAGTTGGCTGGATCTGATGATATGACCACAAAGACGAGTAGCTCAATTCAGGCCGGGTCCCGATAAGTGAAAGTGTGCACACTAGAGGCAGTAAGGATGTGCGGAGAGCCAATGGCATGAGTCCAAGGGCGGGACCGAGTCCCAATCTTCCTAGTGGATTGGTAGAATCTCTGAGGGTGCGGCGCTGAGTGGACCCGCGAGTTAGTCCTAAATTGTACCAAAGGTGACCTGAGGCTACCTTCGTGGAGTGTGCCTCGGTTTGTGTTAGGAATAAATTCCCTAGCTGGGTAGGAATCGATTCGAATCGCCGTCTCTCCCGGATAGTGAGAACTTGACTGAGTAGCGGCAACATAGAGTAACTTAATGGAAACTTGATGGTTATGACAATGCTCAAATTATTCTTATATCAGATATAGTTACTAATGCTTGTTAGCTTAATCAAGTGATTGCTCTAGTATAGGTGCTAATGTAGAGATGCTTAATTGAATAGGTATTCAAATTGATGCTAGAGGTTCTAAATTTCCAAATTATGTTACTTAAGCTTTTATACAAAATGTTGTCAAGCAAACATCACCTTTAAAGCCTTGCATACTCCTTGGTGTCTTATTATTTTATTTTATGATGGGTAAGTCTAGCTGAGTACCTTCTCGTACTCAGGGTTTATTCCCATTTGTTGCAGATGACGTGATATACCATGGTTACTGCAAGCATTGAATAAGTGCTGTAGTTGATGGAGAGTAAGACCAAGGGCATGGTCATTCTATATCATCTCATCTATGTGCTTTTGTTGGAGATGATCTTAAACTGGTGATGTATTTCAACTATCATGATGTTGTTTCGAAACTATGTTGCTTCCGCTACTAAATTTGAGTTGTAATAACTTTGTTGAAACTCCGATGTATGTAAACTATTTGTGAACCTATTGTAACATGTGACTGGTTGTGTCGAATCATGTATGATCTTGGTTTGTACATTGGTTGTTTGAGATCCTTCATGATTTCATCGGACTACCAGGTTTATATGGGCTTAAGTATGATGATTTGATCACTTCGGTGATTGCTATTATACTTGTGCTCTTAAAAATTGGACGGTTCTGTTACAGCTGGTATCGGAGCAAGGTTCAACATTAAACTTGTCATATGTGTATTTAAAACAAAGGTTTTAATTTATAAAAATATAAAGTATGCCAGTGGTCATCTTCTTTAAGCCCAGTTAAGGACTATTAGGTGGCTATTTAAGTACTAACATGGGATGGGTTTTTATTTTCATTGTCCATACGGCGTGCTATTGTATGGATGCCATTTACTTAAGTGGTAATGTATAGATCGAATGCCTCTACGCCTAGGTAAGAAGGTAAGTTGATGAGTGGCTTGACCGCAAGATGTGAGCATGCGGTCAGGGAGAGCTTGCCTTGATACGGCTATATATGCATGCTTGCATGTGTGTATGGTGCGTATTTAATTATGGGTAATAAATTATCATCGGGTAGCTTTGATACAGAAGTATATATATTGGGATATATATATTCAACGTAAAGCCTAGATTACATTCTTGTACATTTAATTGTTGGGATGGGCTGAAATGAATCTTCTGCATGTACACTAACAACGAAACATGTAACTCCAGATGCTATTCATCTTGCTATAGCAGAGGTTCAGGGGATAGCAGAGCCATAGTAGAGGTTCAGGGGATCCATACGGAGAGAGACGAGGCTATTTGTCTTGCTGAGACTAGGGGCAGCTAGAATCTAGATGGTGTTTCAGGCTGCTAGGCAGGCGATAGAGTTTGATCACAGAGAGCAGGAACTTATACGCCAGGTTGAGGAGCTTCAGCTAGATGTTCATCATCTCAACAACATGGTGAACCCAATTCTTCCTCCAAATGCTCCAGTGGTGGAAGAAGATCCCAATGTGTTGATTGCTGAGGACGATGGCATGGAGGTGGACGCCGAGGCTAAGCCTAAAGATGAGGAGATCGAGCCTTTTGAGGATGACCACGGTGATGGTGTGTCTGACATTGACAGCGACCACCTCGAGGAGTAGCTTAGCTTTAGTATCTAGCTAGATGCATTAGCTCTCTATCTTCAATCATTTATGTAATGAACTCGTAATTTAGTTAGATCTCGTGATGTACACTTTGATATACTCTTGAAACCTTGCATGTACTCCATGTTGTGGTTGCACTTTTAATGAATGACCGTTGTGTTGGCAAGCAATTTGGCATATATGGAATGCATTGTGAATGTCATTAAGTAATATAATTGGTGATGTTATGGTTATGGAAATGAATTATGGTGCCTCTGTTTTATTGTATGAATATAAATTCTCTCAAGTAAATTCAGTTTGGTATAATTATACAATTCTTCTACAAATTTTCGACATCATCAATAATTGCTTATTATTGTAATTCTACAGATGCCTCGCACCCGTTCTAGAGCCGGTGGGAACAATGGGAATGATGGTGCCAGGTGTAACACCCCAGGTGTTTGGCCTCCACATTTGCACTGCATTTCATGAACATGAGCATCATGCATCCATTCGTGAACTTATATCACATGAAACATGATTTCGAAACATTGCAACATGTTGTATATTTCATGTGTGTTGTTTCTTTTATGAAATGTAAAGTGTGCAACACTCAAGTGCAACATGTGTAACTCACTTTAGTGAAACATGGTTAGTAGTACTATGCAACACACTCATGAAACATATGAAACATGGCCTTGAAACAAAAGTAACACTTCACTTGTTCGTCCTTGTTTCAATGTCTGTGATGCTTGATTTTGGTGTGACCAATGTGTGGTGTGGCTAATAATGCTCTTAAGCAACTTAGTTATACTTAGAATGTCATTAGGAACAAGGTTCATGTTGATCATTTTGCCTAATTAGGTTTCCAAGTCATGGTTTGACCAATTTGGACCCCTAGAGCTCCTGCGTTTGACTGTTTAAAAAGTGTAGCTTAGGATGTTTGCATGTCTGAGCAACCAAAAGCAAAGTTGTAGAAAATTATATAAGGAACAAAAGTTATTTTATGACCATCTCATGAAAATGTGTAGAACTTGCTCAAAAGGGACCCACAAGTCAGAATTTAAAGCTGATTCAACACTTGAAAAATTTGCTAAGTCCTAAATGCCATTTCAGTTTGAATGGGCCAACTTTGGCTTGATATAACTCATGATCCGTTGTGAATTAGCTGTTGATTTCTAAATCAAAGTTGTAGCCCTACTATAGCTCTACAACTTTCATGTTCATTGTTTCCACTAATTCGTCATGGTTTAAGAGATCAAATGCTGTCAATTCTTGCTGTCAGGCTAATTGGTTTCACTGAATCGATGCTACAGTACCTGACCGGTTTCAGAAAACATCCGACACGTGGGTGACACTCGTCGTCGGCCGTCTGACCGCATGGCCACGCACCGTGGACGCCCTGGCGCTGCTGGCCACGATGTGCACACCCCCGCGCGCCTGCCCGACCAGCTCGTCAGCCCATTTTTCATTTCTTCGCTTCCACCGCGCGCAGCCAGCGAGCTCAAGCCACTGCGCCATTGCCGCTCCAACTTCGCCGTCGCTGAGCTCTCGCACCGCTGCAAAAACGCGTGCTACACCATCACCGTAGCTCCGCCGTGTTCGCCTCTACGTCCTCCACCACTTAGCCGAGCCATTCGAGCTTAGGTAAGGTCGCTGTGACCATTCCAGCCACCGCCGCCATGGTTGAGCTTCGCCGGAGTTGGCGCTCACTGTGGTAGGCCCATCTCCGACCACCATGGGTCCTTCTAGAGGGTGCGTTAGAGTCACGTTGGGTTGGGGAAGCTCGGTGTAACCAGCAATTGCGCTATTTCGGTCGCCGTCGACGCCTCGCCGTCGGGCCGAACCACCGCACCGCCATGGCCGCCGCCACCGTCTTGGTCGTCGGCAATAGGCCAAGCCAAGTAGGTCTATAGACTCGGGAGTTCGAGGTGGACGTGTTGGTACCACTGCCGTCGCTGGATGAGTCACCGTCGACGAGTTCCACCGCCGCCGCGCAGTCGCGTGCGCCTCCCCTGTTTTCGTCTCGCTAACGGGTGGGGTCGGCTGACACCCGGGTCCCACACGTCAGTGGCTGTGTGTTCAAAAGGATAGTTCAAAAATTCCAGTTTTAGTGCTGTTTTGTAAATTTCGTAACTCCAAATTGGTAGATCCAAATTGAGTATTCCAATTTTGTTAGACTCATAGGGAGGTCTAGTATTTAAGAAAAATATGACATGAACACTTATAGTGGAAAATTTGGATGAATTAAATAGGAACTTGAAAAGTGTTTTTGAATGCATGCAAACTTGTTTAAATCATATCTGGAGTTTTTGATCCAAAAATTATGAAATTTTGTGGGTAAGCTAGTCTTGTATAGTAGAAGCTCTGGTTAAAATTTAAGAGTCATTGCATGTGTAGTTTTTGAGTTATAGATTTTCCTTTTATCATTGGTAGATACTTGTGTGAATTTTTGTAAATTATCTAGGAATCATATGGCCATGAAACTTGGTGGGTAGTATCTTAGTACCTTAAGGATGCTAGGAAAAATATGAAATCTGTTGCTTGACACTTTTCACTAAGGTTTCCTAATTATGCCATTTTAAGCCATTCTGTCTTACCATTTTTTGTGTAGGTTGTTATACTTACTCAAATGGTGTGAAATTTTTATGGTAGTCTACTTAGGGCATGTAGTGTCTACTGTAATTTTTGTAGATTTAATGGTGTAGTTTCCATATATGTTTACTATTTCCTCTAATTAATTAAATAAATTAAGAAAGGTATTGAAAGAAATGTTTTGGGGATGAACACCCTACTTTCTGGTGTTCTTGTGATATGAGTGATATGTGAGTAAAGTTGGTTTTGTCCAATTAAGTGTTTATATCATAAGTTAATAATTATTTGTTTGCATTATGTCCCTCTAGACAGATCTGGGGACTTTGGAAAGTTTCCCATGATATTTTGATTTGCTGTGAATGGGATGAATACAGAAGTTGTAGATAATTTATGCATCTAGCTCCTGTCAAAATTTGAGGGCATTTGGCCAAGTAGTTTAGAAACTACAGCTGTTTAAAGTTAGGTTCCAGTTTTGCTTACTCTCTGCCTTGTGAGGACAGAGTTCTGTTGATTTATGAATTCGACTTGGTAAAGTGTTGAATCATGCTTTGAGGTCTGAACATGAATTGTAGACAATTTCATAAGCTTTCCATATTGTCTTGTTGCAAGTCATTTGGATTTATAAATCTCCAGTTATGGCTAGTTTACTGCACCGCTACATAGTCTTCATTTTGCTGAAATACAAATGCTTGAGTGTATGCTTGATGCAATGTTTTCGTTGATTGTTAGGGGTTGGCCTAACTTGAGAATATGCTTAGGTGCAGGTGCTAGGTCATTAACTGAAGATGAGCAATTATACATTAGGTTGTATAAACTTGGTAAGTAAAGTGATTTGAATAGGGCTTAAGTTGGAATATGCAAACTACAGCGAACATGTGCATTCCCCAAGCATCCCTGACATTCATTCATGTGCATCCATGATATTTTTCTTGCGTATTCATGCAATAGGTGTGCCGGAGGGGGTGACGTTGCTGGAGTTCGAGGGAGACAACCAGGAGGAGGAACCCGAGCATATTAAGCCTCCCATGTTTTTACAAATACATTGAGTATCTTTTATTGTTGATGATGCATTAAGTATAGGAATTGGTTGGAACCAATTGCTACATTATATATCCTTCCTTGTCTAGATATCGCACTGGAATCCTATTTAAGTTCAGGAACGGGTTAAATGCTTAGCCATGCTTAGTGCGGTAGAAGTCAAGTGATTTCCTATCACCTGCGAGCTTTAGGATGAGGTGGATCACGGTTGTCTATATTTGCTATCATGGAAAAGAACCATGTGAATAATGAATTAAGACCGGGTGGGGTCTTGTGTAGGTTTGAACATAGTGACTCCATCTAAGTCGTTTAAGGACCGATATGTTGTACGTCCTCATGTCATGTCGAACGCAGCCTAACACTTAGCTGGCCGGATAAGTCGTTCCGACCGCGAAGCCTAGTAGCTCAACTCAGGTCGGGGACGTGAGCAGTGGCGGCATTCTGGAGGTAGTAAGGATGTGCGGAGAGCCATTGGCATAAGTCCAAGGCGGGTTAGAGTCTCGAACAACCTTGGCAGAGTTGTTCTCTGGGAATGTCGATCTGATCGGACTCGCGACTCCTGAATCATACCAAAGGTGACTTGTTTGCGACTCCGACGGGGGAAACAGGGTTTGTGTTTAGGAATACCCCTCTAGCTCGATAGGAATCGATTCGAATAGTCGTCTCTCCCGGATAGTGAGAACTTGACTGAGCAGCAGCAACATAGATTCAATTAATTTAACGATATGGTTAAATGGATGATGATGATAAGGTTGACACAATGAATACCTGATATGGTTATTAATGTTTGCACCCTAATAAAATGATTGCTTGGTATAGGTGCTAATATAGATGACAGGTTAATGGCTAAAAAGTCACTGCTAGTTCAAGCTAAGAGTTGATCATTATTACTTATGCTTTTCTGCAAAAAGAAAGTGTCAGCCAGATCCACTACATTGAGCTATGCATAATCCTTGGTGTCATTTATTTTGGTTTTCGGCGGGTAAGTCTAGCTGAGTACATTCCCGTACTCAGGGTTTATTCCCTCTTGTTGCAGATGACCTTCTTTATCAGGGATTCTATAAGTATTGGAGAATGAATTATTGCCTCTGTTTATTGTATGAAGTTTTCATTCTCATTAGTAAATTCAGTTTGGCACAATTACATTGTTCCTCTCCAATGTGCTGACATCATCAATAATTACTGGTTGCGCATTGTGTAGATGCATCGTCTCGTTCCGCCGGTGCGGGTGATGATGATGATGATCTTCCACCGCCACCACCACCCACACCAACGGAATTGATAGCAATGCTTGCAGAAGGACAGCGCACTATGGCTGAGGCCCTCCGTACGATTGCGAATCGGGATGGTCGTGGCCCATGCCAAGGACCGTAACCAAATCAATACAGTGATTTCAAGGATTTCCTTGACACGAAACCCCTGATCTTCAAGGAGGCTGAGGAGCCTCTACAAGCTGATGAGTGGTTGAATACTCTCGAGCAGAAGTTCCGTCTGCTCCGCTTGACTGAGGTGCTGAAGACTGAGTACGCATCTCACCAACTGCATGGGCCAGCTGGCATTTGGTGGAGTCATCATCGGTCCACTATGCCCGCTAATGCCCAAATCACTTGGGATCAGTTCAAGTCTGCTTTCAGGGGAAATTATATTCCTCCTGGTCTCATGGCGATCAAGCATACAGAGTTCATGAAGCTAACCTAGGGGAACAAGAGCCTGAATGAATACATGCAAGCTTTCAACAACCTTGCAAGGTATTCTACCGAGTTTGTGGACACCGATGCCAAGAAGATTGCTAGCTTCAAGCGGGGACTTAGCCCCAAACTTATGAAGACCATGGGAAATTGCAAGTGTGCTCATTTTAATGAGTTTGTGAGTGATGCTTTATCGCAAGAGAACAACAATGCTGTGTATGCTGCTTCAAAAAGTTGTAAGAGAGCCTATGAGGTGGGTGCCTCACAATCCAAGGCTCCCGTCACACAGAGGGCTCCATTCTGTCCTCCAGCGCCAGCCACTAAGTTTCGCCCACCGCAGAAGAAGAATCCCGCCAAGACTGGGTTTCGCAAGGCATTTACAGTTGCTCTTCCCAAGGGCACTACCAGTCAGGGCAGTTCCAGGGCTCCTCCAAGCAACATGCCATGCTGGAACTGCAACAAGATAGGCCACTAGGCAAGGGAGTGCCCTTACCCTAAGAAGAATAACTACCAATGTGGTCGTCAGGGGTAGGTGAACCACACTAATATTACTGAGATTCCTTTAGGAGAGGTAGTGACTGCTGGTAAGTTTCTGATTGATCAACACCCCACAGTTGTACTATTTGATTCAGGTGCTTTGCATTCCTTTATTAGTCCAGCATTTGCATCCAAGTTTATGCAGAAAACATATACTATTGAGGGTGAGGGTTATTGTATTAGGGCTGCCAGTGGTATTATCCCAACCAAGCTGGTAGTTGGGGACGTACAATTTGAGATAGAGGGGCGAAGTTATCAAGTTGATCTGGTAGTTTTAACGGGGCTGGGTATCGATGTGATATTAGGAATAAATTGGATGAGCAGGCATGGGGTGCTTATTGATACATCGACTAGAGTAGTCATGCTCAGAGATCCTAGTAATCAGGAAGGTTTTCTGGTGCAACTACCCAGGGACATCAATCTTTCTTGTGCGGCTAATGCGGTGCAAGCAAAGGCTATTGCAGATATCCCTGTAGTGTGTGACTTTCTGGTTGTTTTTCCTGATGATTTGCCTAGATTACCCCCAGATCGGGAAGTGGAGTTCAAGATAGAGTTGCTTCCTGGCACAGCTCCTATCTCTACAAGGCCATATAGAATGCCTCCCAATGAACTAGCTGAACTTAAGACCCAGTTGAATGAACTTCTAAAGAAAGGCCTTATCCGTCCTAGTTCATCTCCGTGGGGGTGCCCAGCTATCTTTGTGAAGAAGAAGGATCAATCCCTACGCATGTGTGTAGATTATAGACCCTTGAATGCAGTTACAATCAAGAATAAGTACCCTCTGCCACGCATAGATATCTTATTTGATCAGTTGTCTAAAGCAAAAGTATTTTCTAAGATTGATTTGAGATCTGGGTATCATCAAATAAAAATTCGGCCTGAGGATGTCCCAAAAACTGCATTCTCTACGAGATATGGTTTGTATGAGTACCTGGTTATGTCTTTTGGATTGACCAACGCCCCCGCACATTTTATGTATCTGATGAATTCGGTGTTTATGCCCGAGTTGGACAAATTTGTGGTGGTATTTATAGATGATATCCTGGTCTATTCTGAGAATGAAGAAGATCATGTTGAACATTTACGGGTGGTTCTCACTAGATTGCGAGAACACCAGCTGTATGCAAAGTTCAGCAAATGTGAATTTTGGCTTCGCGAGGTACCTTTTCTTGGACACGTATTGTCGGATGGTGGAATTATGGTTGATCCCACCAAGGTGCAAGAAGTGTTGAACTAGAAGGCTCCAATCTCGGTGCATGAGGTTCAGAGTTTTCTGGGGTTGGCTGGCTATTATCGTCGCTTCATCCCGGATTTCTCTAAAATAGCCAAGCCTATGACTCAATTGCTGCAAAAAGATATGAAGTTTGTCTGGACTCCTGAGTGTGATGTGGCTTTCCATACCCTGCGAACTCTTCTAACTTTGGCTCTGGTTTTGGCACAACCGGATATCGAGAAACCATTTGATGTGTTCTGTGATGCATCAGGTATTGAGTTAGGAGGTGTTCTTATGCAAGAGGGTAAGTCATTGCTTATACCTCTCGCCAACTTTGAAAGCATGAAGTGAATTATCCAACGCATGACTTAGAACTCGCTGTAGTTGTTCATGCTTTGAAGGCCTGAAGACATTATTTACTTAGCAATGTGTGCAACATCTACACTGATCATAAAAGTCTCAAGTACATCTTCACTCAATCTGAGTTGAATATGCGTCAGAGAAGATGGCTCGAGTTGATCAAGGATTATAACCTCCAAGTGCACTATCACCCTGGCAAGGAAAATGTCGTAGCAGATGCCTTAAGCAGAAAGTCTCATTACCACTCTTTGATTGAGAGTGATGTCCATTTGTTAAAGCTCCTTCATCCTGCAGTCCTTCACAACATCACTGTCAGTTGTACTCTATAGAGTCGAATGATCGAGCTACAGAAGACAGATGCAGGTGTGTTTCACATCAAGCGCAAGATGAAAGAGCAAGAAACCAAACATTTTCGAGTTGATGAGGAAGGCGTGTTATGGTTCAAGGATAGGTTGGTAGTTCCGAAGGATAGAGAGCTTAGAAATCAAATCATATCCGAAGCTCATTCCTCTAAATTATCTATTCATCCTGGTAGTAGCAAAATGTATCATGATTTGAAGCCTCGATTTTGGTGGACCAAAATGTAGAAAGAGATAGCCGCTTATGTGGCTAGGTGTGACACTTGTTGTCGGGTCAAGGCTGTGCACATGAAAGATGGATTACTTCAGCCACTCTCTATTCCAGGTTTGAAATGGGAGGAGATAAGTATGGATTTTATTGTTGGACTCCCTACTACTCAGAGGAACTTTAACTCTATTTGGGTGATTGTAGACCATTTGACCGAGTCAGCACACTTCATTCCTGTCCGCATAGACTTTTGTCCAACCGACTATGCGGAGTTGTACTTCAACCAGATAGTCCGACTTCATGGGATCCCTCGTACTATTGTCTCGGATAGAGGACCACAGTTCACTGCTCACTTTTGGGAGCACTTACACGGATTATTAGGAACTAAGCTAGTAAGAAGTTCTGCTTATCATCCACAAACCAATGGGCAAACTGAACGAGTGAATCAAATCTTAGAAGATATGTTGAGAGCATGTGTCATCTCGGCTAAGGGCTCATGGGAAAAATGGTTGCCCCTAGCTGAATTCTCGTACAATAACAGTTATCAAGAGAGTATAAAGATGGCACCATTTGAAGCTTTATATGGCCGGAAGTGTAGAACCCCGTTGAACTGGGTAGAAGCCGGTGAAAGGAGATATTATGGAATTGATTTTGTTCAAGAAGCTGAAGAACAAGTCCATACTATCCAAACCCACATGGCCGCAGCTCAAGCTAGGTAGAAAAGTTATGCTGATCGACGTTGAAAACCTATTGAGTTCAAAGTTGGAGACTTCGTTTATCTGAAAGTCTCACCTATGAAGAGTGTCCAATGCTTTGATGTGAAGCGAAAGCTTGCGCCGAGATATGTTGGTCCATTTGAAATCATTGGACAAAGTGGTAAGGTGGCGTACAAGATTCAATTACCTCCAGAGATGAGTTCTATCTTCAATGTCTTTCATGTATCCCAATTGAAGAAATGTCTTCGCGTCCCTGAAGAGAGAGTTCCATTAGGGGATATCGAGTTAAAATCTAATTTGACCTTTGAAGAAAAGCTGGTTCGAGTGATTGACACTCGTGAGCGAGTGACTCGGAGTTGTGTGGTCAAGTTTTACAAAGTCATGTGGAGTAATCAGGGTAGTGAACGCGATGCAACGTGGGAAAGGGAAGATTATTTGAGGGATGGTTATAAGGAATTCTATCAACAATGGTACGCTTTTCAAATCTCGGGACGAGATTTTTATAAGGGGGGAGGGCTGTAACACCCTAGGTGTTTGGCCTCCACATTTGCACTGCATTTCATGAACATGAGCATCATGCATCCATTCGTGAACTTATATCACATGAAACATGATTTTGAAACATTGCAACATGTTGTATATTTCATGTGTGTTGTTTCTTTTATGAAATGTAAAGTGTGCAACACTCAAGTGCAACATGTGTAACTCACTTTAGTGAAACATGGTTAGTAGTACTATGCAACACACTCATGAAACATATGAAACATGGCCTTGAAACAAAAGTAACACTTCACTTGTTCGTCCTTGTTTCAATGTCTGTGATGCTTGATTTTGGTGTGACCAATGTGTGGTGTGGCTAATAATGCTCTTAAGCAACTTAGTTATACTTAGAATGTCATTAGGAACAAGGGTCATGTTGATCATTTTGCCTAATTAGGTTTCAAAGTCATGGTTTGACCAATTTGGACCCCTAGAGCTCCTGCGTTTGACTGTTTAAAAAGTGTAGCTTAGGATGTTTGCATCTCTGAGCAACCTAAAGCAAAGTTGTAGAAAATTATATAAGGAACAAAAGTTATTTTATGACCATCTTATGAAAATGTGCAAAACATGCTCAAAAGGGACCCACAAGTTAGAATTTAAAGCTGATTCAACACTTGAAAAATTTGCTAAGTCCTAAATGCCATTTCAGTTTGAATGGGCCAACTTTGGCTTGATAGAACTCGTGATCTGTTGTGAATTAGCTGTTGATTTCTAAATCAAAGTTGTAGCCCTACTATAGCTCTACAACTTTCATGATCATTGTTTCCACTAATTCGTCATGGTTTAAGAGATCAAACGCTGTCAATTCTTGCTGTCAGGCTAATTGGTTTCACTGAATTGATGCTACAGTACCTGATCGGTTTCAGAAAAATGTCCGACGCATGGGTGACACTCATCGCCAGCCATCTGACCGCATGGCCACACGCCGTAGACGCCCTGGCGCTACTGGCCACGATGTGCACACCCCCGCGCGCCTGCCCGACCAGCTCGTCAGCCCATTTTTCATTTCTTCGCTTCCACCGCGCGCAGCCAGCGAGCTCAAGCCGCTCTGCCATTGCCGCTCCAACTTCGCCGTCGCCGAGCTCACGCACCGCTACAAAAACGTGCGCTACACCTTCACCGTAGCTCCGCCGTGTTCGCCTCTACGTCCTCCACCACTTAGCCGAGCCATTCGAGCTTAGGTAAGGTCGCTGTGACCATTCTAGCCACCGCCGCCATGGTTGAGCTTCGCCGGAGTTGGCGCTCACCGTGGCCGGCCCATCTCCGACCACCATAGGTCCTTCTAGAGGGTGCGTTAGAGTCACATTGGGTTGGGGAAGCTCGGTGTAACCAGCAATTGCGCTATTTCGGTCGCCGTCGACGCCTCGCCGTCGGGCCGAACCACCGCACCGCCATGGCCGTCGCCACCATCTTGGTCGTCGGCAATAGGCCAAGCCAAGTAGGTCTATAGACTCGGGAGTTCGAGGTGGACATGTTGGTACCACTGCCGTTGCTAGAAGAGTCACCGTGATGTGCACACGCCTATGCAATGCATGTAGCAAGTTGTGTGGCCCGATCTTCTTGTAGGATCCACGAACTTGATAACTTGTCGCTGCGTGACCTGGTGAAGAGGCAGTGCACCGCGAGGCTGTCCACGCGACGAACTACCGAGACAATCACCCTTCTACGTACCAACGAAACAGCCCACGCAATCACGCCCTATAGACATGAAGGCACGAACTAGGTGAACCGTAGTTCGGCGTTCTACAACTCCCTTAGGAATCGAAAGAACAAGTGTTGCAAGCCTCTCAAGACTTACGCATAAACAAAACTCCACGAGTTTGTGTATTCTAAATTCAGCCAATCAAAATCTCTACCTCCAACTAGAACGCACCGAGCACGACCAAAACCATGGCCAAACCCACCACGTCCATGTCCATGACCAGCGGCACGATGTGGTGCCTCGTTATCCTCATTGTCATCATCCTCATTTGGTGGTGGTTCTCTATGAGGCATGTTCAATTGGAGAGTTTATAGTTGTTGCATCAAATCATTCATTTGTGTACGCACGCCGTTGGTGAGTTCCACCGCCGCCGCGTAGTCGCGTGCGCCTCCCCTGTTTTCGTCTCGCTGACGGGTGGGGTCGGCTGACACCCGGGTCCCACACGTCAGTGGCTGTGTGTTCAAAAGGATAGTTCAAAAATTCCAGTTTTAGTACTGTTTTGTAAATTTCGTAACTCCAAATTGGTAGATCCAAATTGAGTACTTCCAATTTTTGTTAGACTCACAGGGAGGTCTAGTATTTAAGAAAAATATGACATGAACACTTATAGTGGAAAATTTGGATGAATTAAATAGGAACTTGAAAAGTGTTTTTGAATGCATGCAAACTTGTTTAAATCATATCTGGAGTTTCTCTGATCGAAAAATTATGAAATTTTGTGGGTAAGCTAGTCTTGTATAGTAGAAGCTCTGGTTAAAATTTGAGAGTCATTGCATGTGTAGTTTTTGAGTTATAGATTTTCCTTTTATCATTGGTAGATACTTGTGTGAATTTTTGTAAATTATCTAGGAATCCTATGGCCATGAAACTTGGTGGGTAGTATCTTAGTACCTTAAGGATGCTAGGAAAAATATGAAATCTGTTGCTTGACACTTTTCACTAAGGTTTCCGAATTATGCCATTTTAAGCCATTCTATCTTACCATTTTTGTGTAGGTTGTTGTACTTACTCAAATGGTGTGAAATTTTTATGGTAGTCTACTTAGGGCATGTAGTGTCTACTGTAATTTTTGTAGATTTAATGGTGTAGTTTTCATATATGTTTACTATTTCCTCTAATTAATTAAATAAATTAAGAAAGGTATTAAAAGAAATGTTTTGGGGATGAACAACCTATTTTCTGGTGTTCTTGTGATATGAGTGATATGTGAGTAAAGTTGGTTTTGTCCAATTAAGTGTTTATATCATAAGTTAATAATTATTTGTTTGCATTATGTCCCTCTGGACAGATCTGGGGACTTTGGAAAGTTCCCCATGATATTTTGATTTGCTGTGAATGGGATGAATACAAAAGTTGTAGATAATTTATGTATATAGCTCCTGTCAAAATTTGAGGGCATTTGGCCAAGTAGTTTAGAAACTACAGCTGTTTAAAGTTAGGTTCCAGTTTTGCTTACTCTCTGCCTTGTGAGGACAGAGTTCTGTTGATTTATGAATTCGACTTGGTAAAGTGTTGAATCATGCTTTGAGGTCTGAACATGAATTGTAGACAATTTCATAAGCTTTCCAGATTGTCTTGTTGCAAGTCATTTGGATTTATAAATCTCTAGTTATGGCTAGTTTACTGTACCACTACATAGTCTTCATTTTGCTGAAATACAAATGCTTGAGTGTATGCTTGATGCAATGTTTTCATTGATTGTTAGGGGTTGGCCTAACTTGAGAATATGCTTAGGTGCAGGTGCTAGGTCATTAACTGAAGATGAACAATTATACATTAGGTTGTATAAACTGGGTAAGTAAAGTGATTTGAATAGGGCTTAAATTGGAATATGCAAACTACAGCGAACATGTGCATTCCCCGAGCATCCCTGACATTCGTTCATGTGCATCCATGATATTTATCTTGCGCATTCATGCAATAGTTGTGCCGGAGGGGGTGACGTTGCTGGAGTTCGAGGGAGCCAACCAGGAGGAGGAACCCGAGGTGCAGGAAGCCGACGAAGCAGTCGCCGCGGAGGAATTGCCCGAGTGCCCTGACCACCAGCCTTCCTCGTTCCTGAAAGGCAAGCCCCGGAGCATATTAAGCCTCCCATGTTTTTACAAATACATTGAGTATCTTTTATTACTGATGATGCATTAAGTATAGGAATTGGTTGGAACCAATTGCTGCATTATATATCCTTCCTTGTCTAGATATCGCACTGGAACCAATTGCTGCATTATATATCCTTCCTTCCACCAGCGAACCAGTATGTGTATTTGAACTCGGGTGTGTAAGTTAAACTATTTGCTTCCGCATGTTTTACAAGACTTGTTTTGTAATAACGATGACTCTATGATGATGTAATCTATTTGCGAAGGTCTGTGAAATGTTGTAACGTACGATATGTTATGTTGAATTACTGTGATCTTGGTTGTATGCAAGTTGGTTTGAAATCCTTCGAGATTTCAGTTGACTACCGGGTTTATATGGGCTCAAGTTCGAGAATTTGATCATTTCAGCGATTGTTTTTGTACTTGTGCTCTTATAAATTGGTCGGTTCTATGACACCAGGGGCAGTGGCTTGAATGGTCATGACAATGAAGATTTGCCACCACCGCCCCCACCCACTTCGGCAGAGTTGATGGCCATGCTCGCTGAAGGGCAATGTGCTATGGGCGAGGCTATGCGCACCATGGCGCAGCAAGCCACCCAGGGCAGACATCAGTGCCAGGGTGTAGAGCAAAACCAATATAGTGATTGCAAGGAGTTCTTGGATTCCAAGCCACCTATTTTCAAGGTGGCTGAAGAGCCAGTCTAAGCAGAGGAATGGCTGAACACACCTGAACAAAAGTTTTGGTTGCCGAGGCTGACTGAGCCAATGAAAACTGAGTATGCATCCCACCAGTTGCAAGGTCCTATAGGCATTTGGTGGAGTCATCACCAAGCCACCCTGCCTGAGAATGCTCACATTACCTAGAACCAGTTTAAGGCTGCTTTTCGGAGACACTATATTCCTCTAGGTCTTATGAGTATCAAGCATACCGAGTTTATGAAGCTGACACAAGGTACCAAGAGCTTGACTGAATATCTACATGCTTTCAACAACCTATCAAGATATGCCATGGAATTTGTTGATACTGATGCAAAGAAAATTGCTAGTTTCAAGCATGGGCTTGGTCCTAAGCTGATGAAGACTCTTACTAGTAACAAGTCTGCCACTTTCAATGAATTTGTCAGTGACGCCTTAACTCAAGACAATCAAAACAACATTTATGTTGCATCCAAGAATCAGAAGAGAGCCTTTGAAACATGCGCTTCTTAGTAAAAAGCTCCAGTTGCTGTGAGACCTCAGTTTTGCCCACCTGCTCCCAAGTTTAGGCCACCTCAGAAAAGGGTGCAAACCATTCAGAACTAAAAGGTGTTTCGCAAGGCCTATTCGGTTGCTCTACCAAAGGGCGGCACAGGATAGGGAAGTTCCAATGTTCCACCCAGCAATTTGCCGTGTTAGAACTACAACAAGCCCGGCCATTGGGCAAGAAATTGCCCCTATACCAAGAAGAACTACTAGAAGCAGGGTAATTCCAATGTGCATTAGGGACATGTGCACTATACCACTATTGAAGAAATTCCTGCCTGTAAAGTTGTTACTGCTGGTACGTTTCTTGTGAACCAACATCCCACAGTTGTTTTGTGTGATTCTGGGGCATCGCGTTCATGTATGAGTCTAACATTTGTATCCAAGCATAATCAGAGGGTAGTTACTATAGATAAGGGTAGTTACTGCATAAGTGCAGCCGAAAATCAAATCTCCACCAACCAAATAGTTTGAGATGTGTGCATCTCAATAAGCAGCTGGGAGTATTCCGCAGATCTTGTAGTATTGCTCGGGTTGGGGATAGATGTAATCCTAGGAATGAAATGGATGAGTGGCCATGGAGTTCTTATTGATACTTCCACTTGGGTGATTATGTTAAGGGAACCAGATAGTAAGAATGCTTTCTTAGTACCACTTCCAAGAGTTTTTGACCTCCAAATTGTAGCTAATGCTATCCAGCCCGTGACAATTACTAACATTCGGTGGTGATGTGAATTCCCGGATGTGTTTTTGGATGAGTTGCCTAGGTCACCGCCTGACAAAGATGTAGAGTTCAAGATTGAATTATTACCAGGTATGGCACCTATCTCATGAAGGCCTTATAGGATGCCACCCAATGAATTAGACGAGCTTTAGGTGCAATTGTAGGAGCTTCTTGAAAAAGGTCTCATTCAACCTAGCTCATCGCCGTGGGGTTGTCCTGCCATATTCGTGAAAAATAAGGATAAATCCTTACAGATGTGTGTAGACAACCGACCCCTTAATGCGGTAACGATCAAGAACAAGTATCCATTGCCTCGAGTTGATATCTTGTTTGATCAGCTATCAAAGGCTAAAGTGTTCTCCAAGATCGATTTGAGATCGGGGTACCAGCAGATTAAGATCAGGCTGGAAGACATACTTAAGACTACCTTCTCCACTAGGTATGGTCTATATGAGTATCTTGTCATGTCTTTTGGGCTGACCAATGCTCCTGCCTATTTCATGTATCTCATGAATTCGGTGTTCATACCTAAACATGGTAATTTTGTGGTGGTGTTTATTGATGACATCTTAGTCTATTCTGAGAATGTGGAAGATCATGAAGAACACCTAAGAGTTGTCTTAACAAGGTTGCGAGAACATAAGTTGTATGCTAAGTTTAGCAAAATGCGAATTTTGGTTAAAGAAAGTACCATTCCTTGGTCATGTGTTATCTGAAGATGGAATTTTAATAGATCCAGGCAAAGTGCAAGAAGTTATGGATTGGAAGGCCCCGACTTTAGTTCATGAAGTTCAGAGTTTCCTTGGTTTAGCAGGTTATTACCGTCATTTTATTCCAGACTTCTCTAAGATAGTCAAACCCTTGACCAGATTACTTCAGAAAGATGAGAAATTTGTGTGGACTCTGGAGTGTGAAACTGCTTTTCACACTTTACGGACTTTGTTGACCACTGCCTTGGTTTTAGCATAGCCCGACATAGAAAAACCATTTGATGTGTTTTGCGACACATCTGGTATTGGTTTGGGCTGTGTGCTCATTCAAGAGGGCTGAGTAATTGCCTATGCATCGCGTCAACTAAGGAAACATGAGGTTAATTACCCAACTCATGATTTAGAGCTAGCCACGGTTGTTCATGCTTTGAAGATTTGGAGGCACTATTTGCTTGGCAATGTGTGTCACATTTACACTGATCACAAGAGCCTCAAGTACATCTTCACGCAACCTGAGTTGAACATGAGACAAAGAAGGTGGTTAGAGCTAATTAAGGATTATAACCTAGAGGTGCATTATCATCTGGGCAAGGCAAATGTAGTTGCAGATGCTTTGAGCTAGAAGTATCATAGCAAACCATTGCTGGAGGATGGCTTTAACCTACTACATCATGTAGTTTTACATAATCTCACTATCAGTTGCTCTCTTGAAGCTAAGGTCATGGAACTCCAAAAGACCGACGTGGGTATATTTTATATCAAGAGAAAGATGGAAGAAGAAGAGACTAAACATTTTAGATTAGATGATTGAGGTATACTCTAGTTTAAGGATAGACTTGTTGTACCTAAAAATAGAGAACTTAGAAACCAAATCTTAGATGAATCACACTCTTCTAAATTGTCCATTCACCCTGGAAGTAGAAAGATGTACCAGGAATTGAAGACCCAGTTTTGGTGGACGAAGATGAAGAAGAAAGAGATTGCTGCATATGTGGCTAGATGTGATACTTGTTGCCGAGTCAAAGTCGTTCATTTGAAACCAGCAGGGCTACTCCAACCCCTATCAGTTCCAGGTTGGAAATGGGAAGAAATCAGCATGGACTTCATTGTTGGTCTCCCAATCACCTAGAAAGCTAACGATTCCATCTGGCTAATTGTGGACCGTCTGACAAAGTTTGCATATTTCATTCCAGTTCAGACAGTTTACCACCCACATCAATATGTAGAGCTGTATATCACCCACATACTGTGATTGCATGGGATACCAAGAACCTTTGTGTCTGATAGAGGTCCATAGTTTGTAAATCATTTTTTGGAACATTTGCATAATCAATTGGGTACCAAATTGATCCGAAGTTCTGCTTATCACCCTCAAACTGCTGGGAAACAAAATGAGTAAATTAGATTTTTGAAGACATGTTAAGGGCATGTGTAATATCTTTAAAGGGTTCATGGGAGAAATGGCTACCTTTGGCTGAGTTCTCCTCTAACAATAGCTATCAAGAAAGCATCAAGATGGCCTCTTTTGAGACTTTATATGGCCACAAGTGTAGAACTCCTCTGAATTGGGTTGAGCCAGGCGAAAGAAGGTATTATGGTATTGACTTTGTCAAAGAAGCTGAAGAGCAAGTTCAGATCATTCAGCAACATATAGAAGCTGCTCAATCAAGACAGAAGAGTTATGCGGACAAGAGAAGGAGTCCTCTTGTATTTGAAGTTGGTGATTACGTGTACTCAAAAGTATCACCGATGAAAAAGGTACAGCGATTTGGTGTGAAGCAAAAGCTGGCACCCCAGTATGTGGGCCCATATAAAATTATTGAGCAATGTGGACCAGTAGCTTATAGACTCCAACTACCACCAGAGATGAGCGCCATCTTCAATGTTTTCCACGTATCTCAATTGAAGAAATGTCTTCGTGTGCCCAAAGAATCCATGGAACCCACTCATGTCAAGATCCAGTCTGATTTGATGTATGAAGAAGAACCTATCTAGGTGATAGAAGAAATGGAGAGAGTGACTCAAAGTAAGGTGGTTAAGTTCTATAAAGTGGTGTGGAACAACCATAGTGAACAAGATGCAACGTGGGAAAGGGATGATTTTCTGTGTGATGCCTACCCCACTTTCTATAAGAATCGGTAGGTCCTTCCAATCTCGGGATGAGATTTCTATAAGGGGGGAGGGGATGTAACACCCTGGTGTTAAGCATACATTTAGCATTGGCATTGCACAAGCACAAGCATCATTGAACATTCATGAGCATGAGCATGTCAAATTCTATCTTCAATATCTTGCTTATATCACAAGTGATGCCTTTTTAAATTTATACCTAGGCTAGGGTTTACATGTGATCAATGTGTGAAATGCTTGTGGGACCCTAGGAGTACCTTTAACATGTTTAGAATATCATATGGAACAACTTTGGTATTCATGACTTGGACCCAATTGGCCTCTAAGTCATGATTATAGTGTAAGTTATCTTTTTCAAGTTGCATGATTGACCTAAGTTGAACTATAGCATAGATTGTTTGCATGGTAGTGCACACTTAAGCAAAGTTGTAGTACTTTACTAGGGTAACAATTTTTATTTTTGGGTCAAGACCTAATTCGGTGCATAGCATGCTCAAAAATAGCTCACAAGTAGCAAAATAATTAATGTTTTTGACTTTGAAAATTTTCTAAGTCTAGGACTGATTTTTAGTTTCAATGTATGATACTTTGGAGCTTTGTATTTTGAAAACTATGGAGAATTAGATGTTGCTCCCTAAAGCAAAGTTAGAGTTTACTTGTAGCTCTACAACTTGTGTTAATGGAGTTTTTGCAAAGAACGAACGGATTAGGAGATAGAAGTGGATGAACTCACGCTGTCAGTTGGGCCATGGGGAGACTGAATCAGCTAAGCTGATTCAAATCCGCCATGGGTCATGGCCGACTGTGTGCAGTATGCGCCCACCATGTGGTGCCCGTATGCCACCGTTGGCCCCGTGACACCGTGTCGAAGTGGAGGAACCAGGCGACATGCTGCTGCTGCTCCCATTCCATCTCTCGCCCTCTGCTCTCTTCTCCATGCCGAACCGAGGAAACTGCGCCCGCCATTGCCGCCGTCACCGTTCTCCAACTACTCGTGCACCATCATCGCTACACCACTGACCAATCCAGCTCACTAGTAGCTCCACCATCATCAACTCTTCCACCCTGTCCCGCTAGCCCCACTTGCTGAGCCAAGGTAAGGGCGCATTTCGCATCGCCGTCGCCATGAACTCGTCGGAGCGCCACCACACGCTCGGCTCACCATGGCCACACCATTCCACCACACCTCCTATCCTCCTATTCTTCGGTCTATAGCTGCATTGTGGTCAATATGCTTAGGTAGGAACTAGGTTAGACGCTACTGCGCGGTCGAGCGGGAACACACCACCGCTCCCGCTGTGGCCGCCATGGCCGTGAGCTTGAGTTTGCCGCGGCCGGCCGTCTCGGGGTCACTCTAGTCCCCGCTCTTAGTTACCTCTACATGGCCTTGTGACCTAGATCTAGTAGGCTAGATGGAGACTATCCTCTCACCACCGGCTAGCTAGAACTGAGAGCCCCACCACAGCGCACCGTGCGCTGCCGCATGGCCATGCACACGGCCAAGCTTTTCCACTGCGTCACCATGGCCTAATCCTCATTGTAGTTCTACACTAGGTCACTAGGATGGAGTAGCTATCCTCACCAGTGCATGCCATGGTCAGAGATGGCTGGCGTGCCACCACACAGCTCTGCCGTGGTGTCATCGCTGTCGACGAGCCATCTCCGATGAACCCTAGGTCGCGTCTTCACCTTCAACCGACGCTGCTTGATGAGGGGAACACGTTGGTGTCACTGTCATCGCTGGTGATCTCACCGCCAATGATATAAGGCTGGCCGGAGCACATCCCCTGCTATGTATCACTGACGTTTGGGTCCTACTGACCAGCGAGCCCCATCTATCAGTCTTTGTATTACTTGTTTTCCTTATTTGTTTTCACAGATTTGAATGCATGTTTCAAAAATTCATATCTAGAGCTAGGAGTTGCCAAATGTGGTGAAACAAATTTTGTTGGATTCATCATGGAGTGTAGTATTTGATAAAAATATGAAACCTACTGTTTGGGTTATTTTTCTAGGAGAATTAAATGGAGCTAAATAAGTGCTTTTAAATTGTTTTCAATCTTGTAAAATGCATAACTTTTGCTAGGAAAGTGATAAAATTGTGATTCCAATTTGGCTGATCTTGTGTTGACTTGCTCTACTTAGGAAAAATGTTGAACTTGTAGTAAACTTAATTGGAGTAAGGTCTTTCTATTTATGTTTTAATAAATGGTGTTTTCTAAGGAAATTCATAAGGATAAAAATAAGTAACATATTGCCATGCAAATTTTTGTAAAGTGTTAATGGGTTTTAGGTAAGCTAAGAAAAATATGAAATCTGTTGTTTGACACTTTTCACTAGGCTAAACTATTTTTGCTAAAATAAGCCTAGGCAACCAGTCATTTCTGTAGAGATGGCTATATTTATCCAAATGGCATGAAATTTGTATAGTAGACTTTTGGGGTCATATGTAGGCTACTGTAATTTTTTGATAATTTATTGTACAATTGTGTTATATTTTCCTTATTTCACCTTAGTGTCCAAATAAATTAATAAAGGCATTTAAATAATTTATTTGGGCTTGACCATCATGTTTTCTATAGTGTGTATGGTGCCTATGAACTGTTGGTACCATTGGTTGTGCCCAATTTTGATTGCTTGTATGCAGTAAAAATATATTTGTTCTAAAATTTAATTATAAAAGTTGTTTTGGACTAATTCTATTGCTAGATGTTTTGCATAGGCAAAATGGAGTTTCTATAAAACTAGTTAATAACAATGTTGTAGGGAATTTCTTTATCTAGCTTGTGTCAAAATTTTAGGGTAATAGGCCAAATTGTTTGAGAGTTATAGCTGTTAGAAGTCGGTCTCCGAAAATACTTACTCTCTAGAATTTCTAGATAGACCTGGGAAGTTTACCTGTTTTGACTACGATAGTTGTTGAATCAGCTTTGGTGATTAAATGAAAGTTGTAGGCAATTTTATAAGATTTCTAGAAAGTCAAAGATCATAGGGTTTGCATGAGTAGAACTCCAGTTATGATTAAAACTTTAGCTGCTGTGTTGTGGTCTGGAACTTGACTTAGTGTGGATTCTTGAAATTTCTAGAGAAGAGATATGCACCTACTCAGTAAATATTAATTTAACTTTATTATCATCCTAATGAGCTAATATGATAGTCATCATTTAACCATGTACATTATCATGTCATGTCATCCGTGACCCTTCTTATACATTCATGATTCTCACTTTTTGCATGTGCATGCAATATGTGCGACGGAAGAAATAATCGTGTTGGAGTACGAGGCCGATCCCCAGGAAGAGCATCAGAAGTGCAGCAACCGGAGGCCCCAAGAGAAGGTGAGCCCGATGGTGAACAGTTGCCCGAGTGCCAGATCATCAGCCCTCAACCTTTGTGAAAGGCAAGCCCCGGGGCATTCTAAGCCTCCTATGTTTTCAAACTATCAACTCGAGTCCTTTTATGTTGATGCATTAAGTACTAGGAGTTGATTGGAACCACTTGCTGCATATATCTTGAATCCTATGTAGGTCCAGGATCAAATATATGCCTATCCAAGCTTAGTCGGTAGAAGTTGGGTGATTACCTGTCAGCTGCATGATATAGGCTGATAACTAATCATGGTTGGCTATATGTGCTAGCGTGGAATATAACCATGTGTCAATGAATAAAGGAGACTAGGCGGGATCATGATAGAGAAGCAACAAGGCATGGAGGTCTTGGTTGCTTATTGATCCTCATCTGTGTTGATTAAGGATCGATTCGTTGTATGTCCTCATGTCATGTTGAACACATGCGTACAACTTAGGTGGCTGGATCTTATGATTTGACCGTGAAGCCGAGTAGCTCAATTTAGGCAAGGCCCCGATAAGTGAAAGTGCGCACACTGGAGGCAGTAAGGATGTGTGGAGAGCTAATGGCATGAGCCTAAGGGCAGGACAGGGTCTCGATCTTCCTAGCGGATTAGTAGAATCTCTAAGGGTGCGATGCTGATTGGACCCATGAGTTAGTCCTAAATTGTAGCAAAGGTGACCTGAGGCTACCTTCATGGAGTGTGCCTCGGTTTGTGTTAGGAATAAATTCCCCAACTGGGTAGGAATCAATTCAAATCACCGTCTCTCCCAGATAGTGAGAACTTGACTGAGCAGTGGCAACGTAGAGTAACTTAATGGAAACTTGATGGTTATGTGATGCTCAAATTATTCTTATACCGGATATGGTTACTAATGCTTGTTAGCTTAATCAAGTTATTGCTCTAGTACAGGTGGTAATCTAGAGATGCTTAATTGAATAGGTATTCAAATTGATGCTAGAGGTACTTGTCGATAGAATATCGTCGGCGGTTCTCCGAGGGGTATCCCATGAAGGTAGATTGATCGACAGAGGTGCACGTAATCAAGAACAAGAAGGCAACAGAGACATAAGAGTTAGATAGGTTCAGGCCATCTGCACGATGTAATACCCTACTCCTATGGTCTATTGGTTTGTATTGGCTATCATATGATATTGTGTGTGTTTTTAGGGGGTCCCCTACCCGCATTATATCGCCGAGGGGTAGGGTTACAAGTCAGTTAGATCTAGGGGATAACCGGTAAGTCATAACAGATTACAGGAATCACAGGATCGAGCATATCCTAACAGATCTCGTAGCATCATCAGGATATCACCCTTGATGTCTTGCGGTCGACGCCGAGCAGCACCGTGCAACGTAAGTCTTCATCTTATGGGCTAGACCACCCTGACAGCGCAGCCCATGTAGTTTGCCATGGGTATCTGGGGTCATACCCCCGATAGCTAGTCCTCAAGCGACTTGTATCCTCTATGCAACGCCGTCTTGAGCTTATCCGAGCAAGTGTAAACAAATTTGAGCAATCAGACTCATAGTCCAACCACCCTAATGAGTCATCGAGAAGTTGTGGACCGTAACCGACCAGCTTAACTGTTTGGCCAGGCCTGGGCTTACCCAAGTAAGGCTTGCTAGAAGGATGTAAGGAGCTCAAGTTCAAAATCAAAAATTTCCTCGCTGTGAACCAAGTGTGCCCACTTAGAGTCCGACCACGAGAAAGGGAGATAACCTTCTTCAACTTTGGGAGGCACAGAGTCTTCTAATGAATAGATTAAAGCAAACACACTCACCGCAAGGTGAAGTGTGCCCACTTAGTCCCCAAGCCTAACAGTAGGTGACGTGGTCATGTGATGCCAGGGTCTAGAAAGTAGAAGAAAGACAGAGGACAAGCTGAAAAGGCA
This sequence comes from Miscanthus lutarioriparius, assembly GCA_904845875.1. Classification (NCBI taxonomy): domain Eukaryota; kingdom Viridiplantae; phylum Streptophyta; class Magnoliopsida; order Poales; family Poaceae; genus Miscanthus; species Miscanthus lutarioriparius. The sequence continues at coordinate 69,730,921 of CAJGYO010000002.1, read as the reverse complement.
ACCAGTCCACGGACTGAGCCCTGAAATGAAAAGCACACATTCACCGCAAGGTGAAGTGTACCCACTTAGTCCTTGAGCCTAACAGTAGGTGACGTGGTCATGTGGTGCTAGGGTCAGAAACAACAGTTACCAAAAAAAGTCCCCAATATGGTGATAAACGGAATCATAATGATGACATAGTCCCTGAGCCACAAGTGAAAATCTTGGATAAATCAAGAAGTGCCGATTACTCAAATCATGGAGAAAAACCAGAGTAATGACTATATAGTAGAAATTACTGAGCCTTGATGTTATTGCGGAGAGGTCGGTGAATATTCAGTGTGCAGTACCGAGTTGCGTCGGAAAATGGGCGATATTGGCTGTAGTTGTGTGGAAGCTCAGATAACGGCCTAGCACACCGCTTTGGGGAATTCGGAAGGGCGCAAATCAGCATGGTATGGTTTCCCAAAAACCCTTGAATGCAAAAAGTTGGGAGGGTGTCTTTATAACTACGTCACTACACTCCACGCTCCCACCCTTGCCACTCCATCACTTCATCTTCCTCCTCGCCCTTGCACTCCCCCATTCGCATTCACATGCGCTCCGCCACTAGGGCTAAAAAGCTTGCGTAAAGGGACCAGTTCCGATCCAGATCTGTGGGGTGGCACTGAAGAGGGGAGGTGGTAATGCGAAGAAGGCGACCACCAGGGTGAGCTATGATATGGAATGGGTACCGTCACTCATAGGGGAGATAGAGCTCAACAAGATGGTGGAGGCGGGCGTTCTTCCTGATCGTGTCACCGCTAGATGGCGTCTGGCCAATGGTGAGCCCTATCCGATGCCACTCTTCCTCCAAATGAAGAGGGGACATGGTGCGCTCGGGGAGCCTGCTTCCTCGGATGCACGTGCCTCCGAATGAAGGCTTATAATTCATTAAGACACAATGGTTATTTTGTTCGCCATGTAGGACTGGGTCCTGGTTCCGGGCTTGGCCTTACGAGGTGTGGCACTGGGTAGCCACCTGATCACTATTGACGACACCACATGGTGGTGGGTAATTTCATCGTTCATGCGTGCCCTGACATACTGTGCTCCACTAGTTGTGGAGACGCTGCTCGGGACGTGGATCTACCACCGAACCTAGGCTTCCCATGTGGTTTGCCTAGAAGAGGTAGAAGTTGGTGATGGGCGCTGACTCATTGGTGTGGATAACCTCATGGTTTCCTAAAAGGATGTGGCCGGTTTAGGCCATTCCCTATTTGAGTTTGTCACAAGCCATGGACTTCTGGCTTCCTGGGTGGAAGACCTAGCCATGGCCGGTGATGAGTGAGGGTACGGGACCCCCTATGTAGGTGGACTCTGTGATGCTACCGCGGAGGGCAGTTTCAAGAGCGTGTCCATCGTCCATCATGGGATCCAGATCTCCAGAGCAGAGGTTTGGACCATGGTTGAAAGCAGATGTAGGCGCTGACCCTTCGGTGTCGATGAACTTGTAGTGTTCATGGTGGATGTGGCCACCATGGGCCATTCTGTGAGCTGAGTCCACCAACGGTGCAAGGAGCCATCGCTTCCTTCTCAATAAATGAGAGTGCACCACTATCCCCTACCTGGCGCGCCAACTGTAGGTGTTTTATAAACCGGACTAGTAAATTTATATGATTGTCATGCTGCTCAGAAGATGGTAGTAGCATCCAAAAGACATGCAAATTTATACTAGTTTAGGCTGGAGCCCTACGTCTAGTCTCAGAGATGATCGATGTGTCAGAACCACCCAATTTATACAAGCTCAAGTATAGCTGTCCCCGTTTAACACGTTGACACGCGCATACTTTCACTTATATAAACCCTATAGTCCGTCGAGTGTCACGAAGGACCTCGATAAATCAACATCATAACCAAGATCACGTGATTAAGCAAATACACATCACATACACAGAGTTGCCATGGAAATAGTATTACAAATGGGTTCACAAATAATAGTACAAGTTTGGGTTTCAAATAGCTTTCAAATGATTACATTAATATAAGTTCCAAATACATTGCTAGCATAAGTGACATCCTATGATAAAAAGCATGTAGATGAGAAATAAATATAGAGTCACCGAGCCCACTGACGGTTAACCACTAACTTTAGCAGGCCGAGAACTTCACCTACAACATGGTGGGATAAACCCTGAGTACTCGAATGTACTCAGCTAGACTTACCCATCATAAACCAGAAATAAAGTGACACCAAGGAGTATGCGAGGCTTTATATGTGGAGCTAGCTAGACAAAATTTTGCATAAAAGCCACTAGTTGAGCTATACATTTTATAATTCGGTAACCAAGTTAATTATAGCTATTCATCTCTAGATTAGCACCTTAACTAGAGCAATCATGTGATTAAGCTAACAAGCATTAGTAACCATATCCAGTATAACATTTCCATATTCATCATAACCATCAAATTCCATCAATTAATGCTACGTTGCCGCTGCTCAGTCAAGTTCTCACTATCCGGGAGAGACGGCGACTCGAATCGATTCCAACCAGCTGGAGAGTTATTCCTAACACAAACCCAGACATACCAGCGCCAAGGTAGTCTTATGTCACCTTTGGTACAACTCAGGTACAGTCTTGGGTCCAATCAGCACCGTACCCTCAAAGATTCTACTAGTCTGCTAGGAAGTTCAGGCTCGGCCTGCCCTTGGACTCACGCCACTGGCTTCCCACGCATCTTTATTGCCTCCAGTGTGCGCACTTTCACTTACTAGGTCCCGGCCTGAGTTGAGCTACTCAGCTTCGCGGTCGAAATGAGTTATCCGGCCAACTAAGTGCTAGCCATGCGTTCAACATGACATGAGGACATACAGTGCATTGGTCCTTAACTGACACAAATGGGGATAAATAGGCACCAAGACCTCCATGTCTTATTGCTTCTCTATCACAATCCCACCCGGTCTCCTTTTATTTATCAACACATGGTTATTTCCATGATAGCAAATATAGCCAACCATGCATTGGTATCCACCTATATCTCGTAGGTGATAAGAAATCACCCGACTTCTACCAGTCTAAGCATTGCAAAGCATACATTCGATCTTGGACCTACATAGGGTTCAAGGTATATTTCTGGACAAGGTAGTTCTATGCATCAAGTGGTTCCAATCAACTCTTATAACCTAATGCATCAAACATAAAGGACTCAAGTGATATTTGTAAAAATATAGGAGGCTTATAATGCTCCGAGGCTTGCCTAGGATGCAACACTAGGTTAGTGTTTGTTAGACAACACTTGCTTGGTGAGCATCTCCTGTTTAGGCATGTACTCTAGGGGTCCTTCCATCTTTGGGATAGGTCCACCAACACCGTCTTCTGGTTTGACTACATCATCACGTCCTTCACATGGTGCATCTTGCATACCTAGATGAGATGCAACAATGCAAGTGCATGAATGTGAAGATTGGCAATATGAGATGCATCACATAAGAGTGTTCAAGACAAACACAAGATTATGCAAGACATAGGCACCTAGAGTAATTTAACTAAACATCACACAACCTATTATAGAGAGATAGCAAGCATATTAGGCATGGCACACAAGTGAACTTAAGTTCATATATTGTACACATGCATTGATCAAGAACTAACCAAACATGTTTAGCCAAAACAAGAGCAAGTTAAAGCAAACACCTAGCACATGTATAGAAATCTGGACAGCAGCACAGCAGTCACTTATTTCAACCATAACTGGAGTTATAAGCATCGAACAAAGGTGATCCTAGACTTTATGGAAAGCTAATGAAATTATCCAAAACGTTTTTATTAACACCAAAAGCTTATTCAACAAATAACAAGGTCAAAATATATCATGAAACAGAGCTTATACAACTAAGGATAGAAAACTGATATTAACTTTAGAAATGCATAACGGGAGTTCTAGACATTCAGCAAACAAGATTCTTAACTTTATGGAAACCTTATTAAGTTATCTATAACTTTCTCATGATCATTTTAAGATGATTCTACAGCTAGCAAGGTCAAACAATACCAAGAAAAAATCTCTGTCTAGATTTGGACAGAAATATGTCATTCCACTTTGAACAGCTATAACTGGAGTTCTAGACCACCAAAAAGGGTGTTCTCTAACATTTTCGAAAGATTAGGAAAAGCACTACAAATATACTAATATCACCAATACATGATTCCATGTTTAAATGAGCCAAACAATACAATCATTCCGATGTGTCTAGAGGACATGCAAAATCTGATAGCAAACTTGTAAAATCTATAACTCCTAATGCATCAGGCCTAAAATCATGAAATTTTGGGACAAGCAAGATAAGGAAATTATCTAACACTTTTGTATTCACCATATTTACAGAAAACATCATTTGATTCACGAAGTTATCATCACAACAGAAAATACACATGCAGCCGTTTCAGAATATAACAATTTGATGCTTCACTTGTTTGCTAACAAAGAGCATACACACATGAGCCATTCAAGAACTTCAACCACCACTAACATACTTAGCAACACTTTATTGAACACCAATCACTCAAAGCATCACCAAATACAATTACAAGCTTTATCTACAATTATGCTTTTATTAATCCTTTCTTCTAATAAACATATATATAAATTTTAGTGTTGTATAAGAGCAACTAGTTTGGGGCTGAGATTTTTATGAGTGCTAGATGTTACCAAAACATGGCTACTTTACGAATTTCACATTATTAGGTTTTATAATTTAATTACTATGAAAAAGACAAATTGCTATTTCAAGAAAACATGTAAAAGCAAGATAAATCTTAAGATCATCATTTTCTATAAACACATAGCCATATTATATGTTATTATTGTACCACAACATCTTACAAAGGTAGTGGGAAAACATTTTCCATTTTTGCACATATGAATTAATTATAAGCCATTTAAAACCATTTATCAAGCATTAAAACATTTAAATCAAAAACTCAATCATACTACATTGAATAACCATGAAATGTTTACTGCAGCACATACATAGCATCAGTAGACTACCCTAAAAATTTCACAGCAATTGGAGCACCACAACTTTAGATATGAGAATAACAAGCAAAACAAGCTAAAATTGCCCATTTAACAAGATTAAATCAAAACCTTATAAAAATAGTACACAACTAGCATGTTTAATATTTTTATTAGCTAGATAATGTCATCACAAGATTAACACAACTAGAATTACCATGTTTGGACTTCTATAACTCAAGATATTAACACGACAACTCAAAAGGATTTCTAAAAGCACTTTATAAGAATAAATAAAAACATCAGAAACTTTTGACTAACACATATCATACTATGACTCTACTGTGTAGATATACTCACAAGGATTCCAAAAAGTCCACATTTGCTATTTTATGATTTTCTACAATTTATTATGATTTTCTAAAGTTTCATCCATAAAAGAAAAATACATTTGCAAAGAAGACCCTACACTTTCCACTAAACAGATTTCAGCAAACAGATCCTACTAGGCACTATTTATCTGAGTCACGGGATTCATAGTTAGGCCCTTCCCTTTCATCGAATTCCTACGCGAGGTCCTCGACGCGGATCAAAACAAAGGAGGCAGAGGAGGATCACCAGTGCCGGCCGGTGGAGGCTCGTCGATGGTGGTGGAGTGGCGGCGGAGCACCGAGGACCAGCGTGCACCCATGGGTGGCCTTAGCTCGGTCGAAGACAGTCCTAGGTGGCATGCCCATGGCACCAATGGCCCGACGGTCGGTGAATATGGCTCAAGGGCGGCCGGCCTTGACGAGCAGTCGCCGGCAGTGGTGGGGAGCATCAGGGTGCACGCATGCACTAAGAGGAGCCCGCAGCTCGCCCCACGGTGGCCCAACATGGCTTGGCCGTGTGCGCCCATGGCTGCAGCGGCAGTTGCTCCAGCGACGACACTACGGAGGCTGCGGTGGCCAGGAAAGGGGCAGGAGGGGCGGCGTGCGGCGATGGAGACATAGCGGCACTTGACTAGGGCGGAGAAGGCCTAGAGCGGCCTAGCCATGGTAGCGGAGAGCTAGGCCTGCCTCGGCCATGGTGGTCAAGGAGCAAAGTGCTCCAATGACGTTTGGCTTGGGCCAGCGTACGCGCGAGATGAAGCACACTGAGGCAAAGGCCGTGGTGCACGCAGTGGGACACGAGGGAGCTTGGAGGCTAGGAAACGGCGGTGGCCATGGAGCTCCACTGCTCGGGCATGGTGAGCAGAGAGAGCGAGCCAGAGGAAGGAGGGGCGAGCACTCGGCCTTTTCATCCATGCGGCATGAGTGTTGGTGAGGTGGCGAGCATGCGAGGTTGTGAGGGAGCCACATGGCCTGTGGTACCTACGGCGGTCGGACGATAGCGCTGCCCTAAAACTTTCAAGCCAACTCAAACATCAACTCAATACCCAAACTTTTCCCCTCTCTAACTCTCGATTTCGTGTTGTAGCAGATCAAACTTTCTTAGTATGAGTTGTAGAGCTATATGTGGTGAACAACTTTGCTTAAAGGATCCAAGTGAGATTCAGATTCGTTTGAGAGATCCAGAGCTCTGAAGATGAGTAAACAAAACTGAAAACAAGTTTTGAACATCTAGACCAAAGTGCGGTTTTCAGAGCCAACATTCGATTTTGGGATTGAAGTTTGAAGGTGCAAACGTGATCCAAATTTGATGAGACTAATTTTGTTGTTTGCAACACAAAATGTACTTCAACTCATATTAAGGAATCCAGTTGAGTTACCATATGAATTTGGAAGATAAAAATTCATAAACATGTCAACTTGCTGTTGTCAATCGAGGACAGAAATATTTCTTAGAGCTCAAAAGGAGCACTGCATTCAAAAGTTGAGGCCACTGTTTGAGCCACTTAGAAGTTGAATCAGGTCTTGGTCCAAAAATAAAGTTTGTTGTACTCTATTCAAACTTCAACTTTTATTAAAGGTCAAACTTCATATCTAGTACAAAAACCATTTCTTCATCTTGGTCAAAGCAGCACGTCGTTAACCCCTGGAATTATGGTTTTTGACCAATTGAGGCATTTTCTTGACATTTTCTCAACATGAACCCTTCATGACTTTTGTTGTAGAGTTCAATTAGAGTCATTTGGGCAAGGTAGAAAGGTTTGGTCGACATCTCATATTCCCATTTACTTAATAAAGCAATTTAATCAAGGTTATAACTTATCATTTCATGAGACTTCTTGATTCCAAACTTCATGAAACTTTTCCACTAGTCAAGATGGATGCATGTTGATGCAATGTACATGAAAAAAGCATGTTTAACATTACTCATGCCTAACCTTAACCAGGGTCCACATGTAAGCAAAGTGTATTGTCTGAGTCCAAGTTGGGGCTCATTTTCATAGGTTTGACCTCAATACCTTCATCATCACTTCCAATTTTATGAACTAGAGATCATGATCATTGCTTGACATAGTTTACTTAAGTCCAATTTTGCTACTTAACTCATGACTAACACCCGGGGTGTTACAGCCCTCCCCCTTATGGGAATCTCACCCCGAGATTCAGGGCGAAATACTTTTAAGGGAAGAGAAGCATGTCATCCATTTTCCAACATCAATGATAGCATTAGGCTACTTAACTTTCAAGTATCAAAGAGGCTAATTTGGTCAAGACAACTTTCTAAAATGTGCTCTTTGTAGTAAATTTTGTTTGAAGAATTTCTTTCATTGACTTCCTTGAAGCATTGTTACTTTGGGAGGAATCCAAGATAGCACAACACTTCGTTCTTGGGATACGAAGAGTACTATAGAGCATAAACTAACTACCCACAATCTCTATTTCCCTAGTGAATATAACATGGAACATGTGAACTTTGCACTAGACTGCAAGCTTCTGAAAGCTACTCATTACAATGGCTCCATGTTTGTTCACAAAGTTCAAAAAGCAGTCCTCTACCAAAATAGCTTGAGTACAACCTTTCATAAGGGATGACATCACAGATGGGGTAAACATCCTCTGAGGCTGTAAGAAACCAACTAACCAACAGATAATGTCTATGCCGCTTGTAACAGTTCAATCACTTAGATAGCAACCAATGGAAACCTACATAATGTTCCATGTGTGTAGTTCTCTTTCTCTAATGATAACACTATATTATCTGAGTCCATTGAGTGAGCGGTGAATGTGATAGTTGACTTTGTTGACTTAGCATTTTTGACGATCATTATTTGAGGGAATCCTCGTATCCAAGCGGCAATAGTTATCTGGGTTGAATCTGAGGCAACCTCTTGGGTAAAAACACATGGAAAGTACCACGGACAAGTCTACCTTGGAAATCCTTGCTAAAGAAGGATGATAGTGAGGTCTGGAGGACAACAAAGGTTGTAGTTATTCACCAATCGGAGAAATAGTACACTACCAAGATTGCGTATGAGTTTCTTTCATGGTGCTGTTGCACAGTAAGTTGGATTGGCTTGCACTGTAGCAAAACTAGCTTTGTTGGACTACCTTTGACATTGAAGCTTTCTTTCTAATGTCAATCAACAACTCATAGTCATAATATGAAATTTGTTGTTTCACACTTTTCAAATTGTTTTTGACTCGCAATGGCACAAATTGACTTGTAGAACACCTTGACTGCTCAACCATTGTTGATATGAGAGGGCAAAAGCAAGGCACAAATGGGTGCAAGGCGTATTTTCTAGGGCATATAAAGTATTATCTAACGGCAAAACATTGACCCTGTTGCTAATCTTGGCATCAATTACAAACACAACCTTCTATTTGGAGGGGTGATAGCAGTCCACAGAGGAATTCCAGATTCTGTACACTTTGGTTTTTAGTTCATATCTCACAAACTACGGCTCCATTGTGCACAATTTTTTGGTAGGCATTTAGATCCAAGAGTCCTTTAACTATTGACCAAAATTCAGCTCAAACGGACACTGTTTGACTATCTAAAAAATCATCTACCAAAACTGCTTTGTTTTGAAACTTTTGGACCGAACTATCAAAACATCTCTCAAATCTGATGTTTTACTCAACCAATGCTCAAGCCAACTTCAAACATCGAAGTACCTTAAGCGAGGAATGAGATCATCAAGTTTGGTGTGAATTCAACCATGTTTGAGCCACTAATCACTGGCTTAAAGATAACCAGTTTAGTGCCATGAAATCTCGACAGATTTCTCGCTCTTCTTTTCCTTTGATTTACACATTGGGAAGTGTGTTCACAGTCTTTAACTCTTTTTATGACAATGGTAGCTTTCTCACTGAGGATGGAGGCTAGGGTTTTCCTCATGCTTCCCAAGGAACAACTTCAACCGTTGGTTTAGGCACCAACTCGACGATGCACAAGCATTGGACTGGTGGGCTATTTTTGCTAGGCACAATGCATACTTCATGTGGAGGGGCAGTCCTACAAGATAAGGGGTCATTTCTAACTACCCTTCTATGCTTCATCCAATAGAGTCCTAAGCAAATCCTTTTGTAGCACCTAGATGCATAGTGATGCTGATCAAAACTAGGTCGTGCTTTCTTTAGCTCTTTACTTAGCTGATGCAGCATTTTGCACTATCTATGTGATGGTTCAAGATGGAATTGACTTGATCATAGTGGCTCTGGAAGATAGAGTGCCACTCAGGTCGTTGAATAGTTGATCAACTCCTTGTTGGTCATTGTTCTATAAGACATAGCCTTCATAGCTACCGACGAGTCATTACTTATCAAGAGATTAACCTTCCTACTAGTAACTAATTAGTTGTCTCTCAACACTTAAAAAGCTTCAAAACTTATTTTTGATGGCAATAATTGAAGTTGATGTGCAAACAGACAGTTACCATGGAAGTCAGCAGAGAAGGGGTCACACCGAAGAAGGTCGGTTTTTGACTGCATGATCATCTTGCACCTAAAGATCAAGAACTTGAACAGGAAGCTCATGAGCACCAGGTGACCTATTATAGCACATAATATCCCGGTCCATTTATCATCCGACTGATAACTTGTTCAACCTTAAGTGTGGTGCACCTTTCTGATCCAACAGGGATGACATAAGTTGCTCACTAGAAGACCGACGTCATTACAGGGATAGTCAAGTAGAGTCACTTGTCTACCACCTCTTGCAGTCTATTAATGTTTATGTCAGTGACCTGTTCTTCAAAGATTATCCTTTGGACGACTTCAGAAGGAAGTTATATTACAGCTGGTTAGACATATAGATCTTCTGACAAGATAAGGAGAGATAACCATGGAAGAGCTTACATGAAAATAACACATCGGTGCAGTTCTGCAATGGATCATGACTAGGAACCTCGATACCAGCGCGTGTCGAGCAGCACAACCTTGTGTGCACGTCCACAGGAGGCTCTCGGTTTCATCGCGACACCATAGTTGCTACTCATTACACGATTACTGATCACACACCCAAAGTGAAATTTCAAGATGCACAGATTGGGTCATCAGAACAAGCACTATGCAAAGGAGGGATATCAAGCAAAGGTAGTCACAAGGTCAGGAGTCAACAAGGAGGCGATCCAAAGATTAAAGCACAGTGGAAGAGAACATAGCTTAATTGCCGAAGACAACTGGGCAGGGGACTCTTGCTTAATTTCCATATACGCCTTGTGTCCACCAAGGTGATTACCAAGTAAAGATTAACATGAGATTTAGTCTTGCCGAGCAGCAACATGAGATCAAGACTAATAAACATCTAAGGACTTGAAAGAGTTGGAGACAAAACAAACGACCAATGCACTGACTAGGGATTCAGTTGATAAAGCAACGACATGATCTGCGAGGAAAAGGTTCAAAGGTAGGGTAAATAGTGATTAGCGTTGCACTAGATCATCTGTAGAAGAAGGAGCAATGGGGCCCGACAAGGATTTTTGAGTAGGGTCCTCCCACACAGGAGCGAGACAACCATGACACATGCAAGCTTTCAAGGGAACTAAGCTTGGGCTTAAGGTCAAGCAGAGGCATGGATATAGGTCTTCGTAGCGCAACATTCAAGGGCTAGCAACCACATGTACAGGCTCAGGCTCCTAAGAGAGAACTTAATTGGAGACGACAACCATGAAATCATCAAAACTTGGACGCTATTCTAGGATAGCGCTCTTCAACAGTCCTATGCTTCCCGAGGACAAAAGAGGTGATAGCTATGGCACTACCTAGATAACGAGCATCCACACATACATCATGGTCTTAAGCAAGCATTTTGAAACACTCAATCCAATTAGCTTAAGTGACTATTACTAAGCATAAAGCTCGCACATAACAAACAGTCACCTACAGCAACACCACTACACATATCATGCAAAACATGGTAGTACAAGGTACTGCAAAACATGGTGGCAAGGTACTTTTATCTTTTATTTCCTTTTACTGAGTAGGTGGATAACTCTTCAAAACAAGTTTTACTTACATTTAGCAAATTAGTTTTCGGTCATGCACAACATGACCATATGGTTACAACAAGTTATCCATTAATAGAACAAGGGTGAGAGGAGCATATTTATGCACAAGCAACAATCATGATGTATGCTCGTCCTATTCGTCCTCACGAAATTGTCAGCCTAAGGCGGCAATCATGTTCTATGTTGGTGGCATAACACATATTCTCTCGATATATAGCTAGTTGTTAGCTACATTCAATCTATGCATTCGTGGTTAGCGTACCTATAGAAGATTCCACTTCAGCCCAACCCCACAATTATATATGCAGAAATGAAAGTCTGGGCTCTAGGTTGCAAGCTAAATACTTCTATATATATATATATATACCCACATATATACTTCCGTATCAAAGCTACTCAAAGGTAAATACGCCTGTACATACATATAGAATATGCATATATAGCCATACCAAAGCTAACCCACAATTAAATGCTTTCGTATATATATGAGATATATATACTTAAGTACCAAATCTACCTCTCCCCTTTGACCGCACGCTCACATCTTGCGGTCATGCCACTCACCATCTTATCTGGGCATAGAGGTATATTGATCCATACATTACCACTCAAGCGAATGGCATCCAAACAATAGCACGCCATATAGACGATGAAATAAAAATTGCAATAAAGTACATATCCCATAGTTAGTATCAGTTTACTCAGCCACCTAGTAGTCCTTAATTGAGCATAACTAGAGGTTGTCGCTAGCATAGTTTTACAAATTAGTTTTGACAAATTTGCCTGTAGCTAAAGTTTTACTCAAAATAGGCTTTTTAAAACAAAACTTTGTTTTTAAAACTACATACATGACAGTATTATGCTTAATCTTGCTCTGATGCCAGCTGTGACAAAACCGCCCAATTTATACAAGCTCAAGTACAGTTGCCCCTATTTAACACATTGACGCGCACATACTTTCACTTATATAAACCCAGTAGTCCGCCGAGTGTCACAAAGGACCTTGGTAAATCAACATCATAACCAAGATCGCATGATTAAGCAAATACACATCACATACAGAGAGTTGCAGTGAAAAAAATATTACAAATGGGCTCACAAATAATAGTACAAGTTTAGGTTTTAAAATCGGTTAAAGGAAAACAACATAGCTATCAAATGATTACATTAATATAAGTTCCAATTACATTGCTAGCATAAGTGACATCCTCTGATAAAAGCATATAGATGAGAAATAAATATAGTCACTGATCCCACCGGTGGTTAACCACCATCTTCAGCAGGTGGAAAACTTCACCTACAACATGGTAGGATAAACCCTAAGTACTCGAATGTACTCAGCTAGACTTACCCCTCATAAACCAGAAATAAAGTGACACCAAGGAGTATGCAAGGCTTTATAGGTGGAGCTAGCTTGACAAAATTTTGCATAAAAGCCACTAGTTGAGCTATACATTTTATAATTCGGTAACCAAGTTAATTATAGCTATTCATCTCTAGATTAGCACCTGTACTAGAGCAATCATGTGATTAAGCTAACAAGCATTAGTAACCATATCTAGTGTAACATTTCCAGATTCATCATAATCATCAAATTCCATCAATTAATGATACGTTGTCGCTGCTTAGTCAAGTTCTCACTATTCAGGAGAGACGGTGACTCAAATCGATTCAAACCAGCTGGGGAGTTATTCCTAACACAAACCCAGACATACCTACGCCAAGGTAGTCTTAGGTCACCTTTGGTACAACTTGGGGATAGTCACGGGTCCGATCAGCACCGCACCCTCAGAGATTCTACAAGTCTGCTAGGAAGTTCAGGCCTGGCCTGCCCTTGGACTCACGCCATAGGCTCGCCACACATCCTTACTACCTCTAGTGTGCGCACTTTCACTTACCGGGTCCCGACCTAAGTTTAGCTACTCGGCTTCACGGTCAGAACAAGTTATCTGGCCAACTAAGTGCTAGGCATGCGTTCAACATGATATGAGGACGTACATCACATCGGTCCTTAACTGACATAGACAGGGATAAATAGGCACCAAGACCTCCATGCCTTGTTGCTTCTCTATCACAATCCCGCCCGGTCACCTTTTATTTATCAACACATGGTTATTTCCACGATAGCAAATATAGTCAACCATGCTTTGGTATCCACCTATATCTCGTAGGTGATAGGAAATCACCCGACTTCTATCGGTCCAAGCATTGCTAAGCATACATTCGATCCTGGACCTACATAGGGTTCAAGGTATATTTCTGGACAAGGTAGTTCTATGCATCAAGTGGTTCCAATCAACTCTTATAACCTAATGCATCAAACATAAAAGACTCAAGTGATATGTGTAAAAACATAGGAGGCTTAGAATGCTCCAGGGCTTGCCTCAGATCCAACACTAGGTTAGTGTTTGTTAGATGACACTCGCTTGGTGAGCATCTCCTGTTTAGGCATGTACTCCAGGGGTTCTTCCATCTTCGGGATAGGTCCACCAACACCGTCTTCTGGTTTGACTGCATCATCATATCCTTCATGTGGTGCATCTAGTGTACCTAGATGAGATCCAACAATGCAAGTGCATGAATGTGAAGAATGGCAATATGAGATGGATCACATAAGAGTGTTCACGAAAAACACAAGAGTATGAAAGACATAGGCACCTGGAGTTATTTAACTAAACATCATACAACCTATTATAGAGGGATAGCAAGCATATTAGGCATGGCACACAAGTGAACTTAAGTTCAGATATTGTACACATGCATCGATCAAGAACTAACCAAACATGTTTAGCCAAAACAAGAGCAAGCTAAAGCAATCACCTAACACATGTACAGAAATCTGGACAGCAGCACAACAGTCACTTGTTTTAACTATAACTAGAGTTATATGCATCGAACAAGGGTGATTATAGACTTTGTGGAAAGCTAATGAAATTATACAAAACTTTGTTATTAGCACCAAAAGCTAATTCAACAAATAACAAGGTCTAAATACATCATGAAGCATAGCTTATACAACTAAGGACAGAAAACTGATATTAACTTCAGAAATGCATAACGGGAGTTTCAGACATTCAGCAAACATGATTATGAACTTTCTGGAAAGCTTATTAAGTTATATATAACTTTATCATTATCATTTTAAGATGATTCTATAGCTAACAAGGTCAAACAAAACCAAGAAGGCATCTCTGTCCAGATTTGGACAGAAATCTGCCATTCCACTTTAAAGAGCTATAACTGGAGTTCTAGACCACCAAAAAGGGTGTCCTCTAAAATTTTGGAAATCTTAGGAAAATCACTACAACTCTCCTATTATAACCAATACATGATGAGCCAAACAATATAATCATTTAGATCTATCCAGAGGACATGCAAAACCTGATAGCAAACTTGTAAAATCTATAACTCCTAACACGTCAGGCCTAAAATCATGAAATTTTAGGACAAACACGATAAGGAAATTATCTAAAACTTTTGTATTTACCATATTTACAAGAAACATCATTTAATTCATGAAATTATCATCACAACAGAAAATACACATGCAGCTATTTCAGAATATAACAATTTGATGCTTCACTTGTTTGTTACCAAAGAGCATACACACATGAGCCATTCAAGAACTTCAACCACCACTAACATACTTAGCAACACTTTATTGGACACCAATCACTCAAAGCATCACCAAATACAATTACAAGCTTTATCTACAATTATGCTTTTATTAATCCTATCTTCTAATAAACATATATATAAATTTTAGTGATGTATGAGGACAACTAGTTTGGGGCTGAGGTTTTTATGAGTGGTAGATGTTATCTCGAAGCTACTGTATGAATTTCACATGCTTAGGTTTTATAATTTAATTACTATGAAAAAGACAAATTGCTATTGCAAGAAAACATGTAAAAGCAAGACAAATATGAAGATCATCATTTTCTATAAACACATTGCCATATTATATTTTATTATAGTATCACAACATCATACAAAGGTAGTGGGACCACATTCTCCATTTTTGCACATATAAATTATTTATAAGCCATTTAAAACCATTTATCAAGCATTAAAACAGTTAAATCAAAAACTCAATAATACTACATCCAATAAACATGAAATTTTTACCACAGAACACACATAGCATCAATAGCCTATCCTAAAAATTTCATAGCAATTAGAGTACCAGAACTTTAAATATGAGAATAACAAGCAAAACAAGCTAAAATTGCCTATTTAGCAAGATTAAATCCGAACCTTATAAAAATAGTACACAACTAGCATGTTTAATATTTTTATTAGCTATATGATGTAATAACAAGATTAACACAACTGTAATTACCATTTTTTGACTTCTATAACTAAAGATATGCATCTGACAACTTAAAAGGATATCTAACAGCACTTTATAAGAATAAATAAAAATATCAGAAACTTCCTACTAACACATATCATACTATCACCGTACTGTATAGATGTACTCACAAGGATTCAAAGAAGTCCTCATTTGCTATTTTACAATTTTTCTACAATTTATTATGATTTTCCAAAGTTTCAGCCATAAAAGAAAAATACATTTGCAAAGAGGACCCTACACTTTCCACTAAATAGATTTCAGCAAACAGATCCTACCAGGCACTATTTATCTGAGTCATGGGATTCACAGTTTGGCCCTTCCCTTTCATCAAAGTTCTACGCGAGGTCCCCGACGCGGATCAAAATAGAGGAGGCGGAGGAGGATCGCCGAAGGAGGCTCGTCGACGGCGGTGGAGTGGCGGCGGAGCACCAGGGGACTAGCGCACACTTATGGGTGGCCTTAGCTCGGTTGGAGACGGTCCTAGGTGGTGGTGGCCTGGAAAGGGGCATAGGAGGGGCGGCATGTGGTGGTGGAGGCGTAGCGGCACTCGGTTGGGGCGGAGAAGGCTTAGAGTGGCCTGGCCGCGACAGCGACGAGCTCGGCCCGCCTTGGCCATGGCGGTCACCGTGGTAGAGTGCTCCTATGACATTTGGCTTGGGCGAGTGTACACGCGAGATGGAGCATGCTGAGGTGAAGGTGGTGGTGCACGTGATGGGACGCAAGGGAGCTTAGAGGCTAGAAAACAGTAGTTGCCATGGAGCTCCAATGCTCGGGCATGGTGAGCAGAGAGAGCGAGCTGGAGGAAGGAGGCGTGAGCGCTCGACCTTTTCATCCACGCGGCGTGAGTGTTGGTGAGATGGTGAGCATGCGAGGGTTCAAGGGAGCCATGTGGCCTGCGGCGCCTACGCACGGTTGGACGACGATGCTGCCCTGAAACTTTCAAGCTAGCTCAAACATTGACTGAATCCCCAAAATTTTCCCCTCTCTAACTCCCGATTTTGTGTTGTAGCGGATCAAACTTTCTTACTACGAGTTGTAGAGCCATATGTTGTGAACAACTTTGCTTAAAGGATCCAGATGAGATTCAGATTTGTTTGAGAGATCCAGAGCTTTGAAGATGAGTAAACGAAACTGAAAACAAGTTCTGAACATTCAGACCAAAGTGCGGTTTTCAGAGCCAACATTCAATTTTGGGATTGAGGGTTGAAGGTGCAAACATGATCCAAACTTGATGAGACTTATTTTGTTGTTTACAACACAAAATGTACTTCAACTCATATTAAGGAAAACAGTTGAGTTACCATATGAATTTGGAAGATAAAAATTCACAAACATGTCAACTTGTTGTTGTCAATCAGGGACTTAGAAATATTTCTAAGAGCTCAAAAGGAGCACTGTATTCAAACTTGAGGCCACTATTTGAGCCACTTAGAAGTTGAATCAGGTCTTGGTCCAAAAATAAAGTTTGTTGTACTCTACTCAAACTTCAACCTTGGAATTAGGGTTTTCGACCAATTGAGGCCTTTTCTTAACATTTGCTCAAGATGAACCCTTCATGACTTTCATTGTAGAGTTCAATTAGAGTCATTTCTGTAACAGAACCGGCCAAATTATAAGAACGTAAGTACAAAAACAATCACCGAAGTGATCAAATTCCTGTACTTAAGCTCCCATAACCCCGGTAGTCCGGAAATCACGAAGGATTTCAAACAACTCTCGACATACAAACCAAGACCGTAGTGATTCAACACAACACATCATTTGTTACAACATTTCACAAGTGGCATCCGGATTACATCCATCAGAGTGCGAATAAAATATTATAAACCAAGTTCAAATTTGCGGAAGCAACATAGTTTAGTACATAACTTCATAGTTTCAAATACATTGCCAGATCTTAGTCATGTCCCACAAAAGCATTATCAGGTACGAGAACTAGGAGAGACCGCGCCCAATGGTCTAGTCTTCATCCCCAGCCGGGAGAAGGCAATACTTGCAGCAACCAAAGTAGAACTGGTCACCTGCAACAGGTGGAAGATAAACCCTGAGTACAAGAAGGTACTCAGCTAGACTTACCCGACAAAACTAGAAATAAAAGACACCAAGGATCATGCAAGGCTTATGAGGTGGGCTAGCTTGACACATTTGCATAAAAGAGCTTATGAATATAGTGACCAATTTAAACTTAGCATCAAGCTTATCATCATTTACCTATCCACTAGATTAGCACCTGTACTAGAGCACTCACTTATTAGGAGCAAACAATATTAACCATAGCAGGTATAATAAGGTTGTCATCATCATATCATCATTTCTGAACCATTAGGTTATTTAGTGTATCTACTTTGGAGATAAGCCCGTCAAGTTCTCACTAACCGGGAGAGACGGAGACTCGAATCAAATTACAACTCAGCTAAGGGGGTATTCCTAACTCTCACCCTGGCATACTTTGCAAGGGTAGCCATGGGTCACCTTTGGGACAACTCAGGAACCAAATTCATGGGTTCGATCAACGCCAGCACTCTCAGGGATTACCCTTCTGCCAGGACGATCAGGACTTTTAAATCACCTGCCCTTGGACTCAAGCCTACGGCTCCCTTCCGAGGCGCACTTTATACTTATCGATTCCTAGCTTGAGGTGAGCTACTCGGCTTCGTGGTCGGTCTCCAGACTCGACCAACTAAGAGAGAGGCATGCGTTCAACATGAACAAGAAAGGCTCCAAGATTCAGTCCTTAAGCGACACAGACGGAGTCACTACAAACCGGCAAGCCTCCGCCCGGTCTTCATTTCAAATTAAGACAGGTTCTTTTCCACGATAGCAAATATAGCCAACCATGCCACATGTATATTCCTATATCTCATAGGTGACAGGAAATCACCTGACTTCTACCGCGTTTAAGCAGGGCTAAGCACTACACGAGCTTGAGCTACATAGGATTCAGGGTATCAATATCTGGACAAGGATTGGATAACCAATGCAGCAAGTGTTTGCATCCAACACCTAAACTTAATGCAACAATATATATGTAACAATAATACTTGAACTGCATTTCGGAAATTAGGAGGCTTAATATGCTCCAGGGCTTGCCTTTCACAAAGTTGCATGGACGGTGATCTGGGCACTCAACTGCGACCTCGCCTGGCACTTCTCCTGAGGGCTACACCTCCAGAACCTCCGGTGTTGGCTGCTGCTGCTCCTCGCTTGGTTCCTCGAATTCCAGCAGTGTCACACCTTCTGGTACACCTATTGCATGCCGATGCACAAGATAAATATCATGGATGCATAAGGAATGACATGATGCTCATGATGAATGGATCACAGTAAGTGTTTAACGAAAACATCACTGGACACTCGTTTACCGATTAAGAATAGCTCTATTCAAATCACTTTAAGACATGTATCTAACTTAACTTGAAGAACAAGATCAACTTACCTAACTTGCATAACCTAAGATAAAGATGCTCATCTTCAGTTAAAGGCCTAACACCTAGGAACATTACCACAAGCTTAGGAATAGTAAAGGCATACTTAAATCAACAGTTAAGGTTTCATATGCAAACGAGTAGTTCCTTAATTCAATCACAACAAGAGTTCTATAAATTCAAATGACTTGCAAGAGGACATTCTGGAAAGCTTATGAAATTCTCTACAAATCATTTGTAAACATCAAAGCATGATTCTTACGTTAACCCAATCGAATTCAAGTAAACATAGAATCTGTCCACAAATGATAGGTTTACTAATTTAATTATTTAGTGATGATGCAAAAGCATAATTGGACCAAACCAAGTTTACCAACTTGTTGTACATACCAGAGGAACATCAGAAAGTATAGTGCCAACTTCTAAATAAATTATTTAATGTCCTTTTCTAATTTATTTAATTAATTAGGTGATTAAAGCAACATATAGTAAAACTGTACAGAAAAATATACAAAAATTACAGTAGCTACCTCATGCTTCACGTAGACTCCCATAAAAATTTCAAAGCAATTGGTCAAGCAAAACTTGCTGTATCAAAAATAACAGATGGCAGGGCTATTTATAGCATAATTAGGAAACCCTAATGAAAAGTGTCAAGCAGCATATTTCACATTTTTCCTAGCATCATTCTATCATAAGAATAGCACTCACCAAATTTTACCTTTACTGGATCTATAGAAAAATTATGAAAATTCACACAAGATCCATCCATGCAAAAAAGAGAATTACCTAACTCTTTCCTACAGTGTCCAAAATGTATGAAAATTTAACTACAAGCTATTCATGATATGAGCAGTACACCATAAAAATTTCATACCATTTGGAACTACATAGAAAAAGATATAATTACCCCTATTTCCCTCATGATTAAAAGAGATAATTAGCAACTCCATTTTTCATAATAGAACATGGCATAAATTATATTTTTAATACAAACTAGACATTATCATGAACTCAACAAAATTGGAACCACATCATTTGGATCTACCAACTAGGAGATACACATTTTTGAATATATACACAAATATGTGAAAAGAATAAAACAACCAGAAAATGGAAAACCTAATCCTACGGCTGGGCCGGCTCGGAAGAATACGGCGGCCCACGAAGCACGCACTAGCGCGGCCCAGAACTCGGTGCGGCCCAGGTCAGGCTCCCGCCTCAGCTCAGCGACTAACGCGCGGGTCCCGCACGACAGAGAGACATACAGGGGAGGAAGAAAGGACGGCGACGTGGCTCATCACCGGTGATAGCTCCGGCGAGGCCATCGGTGCCAATGTGTTCACCTCAACCATGCACACCTAGTGGTACCCTCAATCTCAGCTATTTCCGTGGATAAAGGAAGTGATGACGGCCATGGCGGCGCACGGCCATGGGTTGGCCAGCTCCAGTGAGGCAACGGCGTTACGGCCCTAGTGGCCTACTCTCCGAGCATCAGTAGCACTCATAGGACCTAGCGCAAGGGAGAGAGGGGACAGTAAGAGGCTCGAGCAGCACGGCCACGTGCGAGCTCGGCCGGCGGCGATCATGGCGACCCGGTGGAGCCGCGCTCACGGTGAGCTCTACCTGAGGCGAAAATGGGATGACGGTGGGGTCGAGGACGTGGAGGAGCTCACGGTGGTGTTGTGGCTCAGAGGAATCGGACAATGGTGCTCGGTGAGGGTGATTTGGCTTGGTGGCGTCACAGTGTTCCCGGCCGCCGTGCTCGCGGAGGAAGGAGATGGCAGGGGTGAAATGGCGAGGTGAAAGGCGAGTGAACGAAGCGCTGGGTTTCATCTGGGGCACGGACACGTGATGTGGAGGCGCTAGCAGAGCATGCGCGCCACGCGGTGATCAGCTCCTGAGCTGGTCGACCACGGCGTGCTCTGTCGGTTTTCTGAAACGGACTGAATCGACGCCCGATGACACGACTGACAGCGTGATTTCGATGATCCATAACTCCCAAACGATGGCGATCTGGTTCATGGTATAGTTAACAAAATTGAAGATCCAAGTTAGTACAACAACTTTGTCAATTGGAGCTCGAGTTGGTTCGGCCTGGTTAGGGAGATACAAGGCTCCAAACTATGACACACGAAACTGTAAATCGTCTTAAGGACTTAGAAAAATTCTTAAGTATGAACTCAGCAGGGAAAAATGACTTGTGGGCCTCGTTTGAACATGTTCTAGCCATTTTCGTGAGATGGACATATTGAGACTTTTGTTCCTTGATAAACTGGCTACAACTTTGGTAAAGGGTGCATAGCCATGCAAGGTCTCTAGGTTGGTCGTTTGAATCAGTCAAACAGTGGTACATTATAGGTCATTTTAAGTCAAACCTCCACTAGAGGGCAATTTAGTCATTTTGGTCCACATGAACAATGTCCCATCAATTATCCTAAGTGTAGTTAAGGTGTATTAGACCCTAATTAACCACTCTACACAAGTGCTACACCAACTTCTAATGATCACATGTGATGAAGCAACAAAACAATCAATTTCACTCTAATGTTGCAATTCCATGTTTCACATGTTTCATGACTTTGTTGTAATTTTAAACTTGTCATATTACTACCATGTTGCCCTGTTTCAAGGTACGAGAAACTCATGTTGCATTCACATGTTTCACTACTACCATTCACAAGCAATCAAGTATGAAACAAACATAATTGAGAATGTTGCATATACAAGTTTCAGTAACAATGGCATGATAGATAGATGATGCACATGGTTATGAAATGAAATGCAATTTTGTGGGAGCCAAACACCTAGGGTGTTACAATTTTTGCAAGGTAGCAAGGTTTGGTCAACATGTCATATTCCCATTTACCTAATAAAGCAATTCAATCAAGTTTATAACTTATCATTTCATGTGACTTCTTAATTCCAAACTTCATGAAACTTTTCCACTAGTCAAGTTGGATGCATGTCGATGCAATGTACATGAAACAAGCATGTTTAACATTACTCATGCCTAACCTTAACCAGGGTCACATGTAAGCAAAGTGTATTGTCCGAGTCCAAGTTGGGGCTCATTTTCATAGGTTTGACCTCAATACCTTCGTCATCACTTCAAAATTATGAAATAGTGATCATGATCATTGCTTGCCATAGTTTACTTAAGTCCAATTTCACTGCTTAACTCATAACTAACACCTAGGGTGTTACAATCGAGAGCGTGTTCCTCGCTTGAATGCTCTAAACTTATTACAATGGGGGGTGCAAGAATGGAGGAACAGGTAGGAGAGCTAGAGCTAGGAGATGGACTGCCCAAAGGAAAGCTTCAGGAGCCCTTCTACGGTGTAAGAATGAGTGAATGAGTTTGGATACCTAGATGGGTGCCCTAGCTACCCTTATATAGAGTTTGAGGCCAGGGCATGTAGAAAGAAGAAGGTTCTTTCGACCGAAGGATCATGAGCCTAAGGGAGGATCTAGCTTACATGGCTTGCAAGCTATGTCATCTTGTGGTGCACGTTTTGGTGTGGTTGTCCGCATGGTCCTATGGCCACGTCGTGGCATGGTGTGGCATGGTGCTACTGTTCTAGCCATGGTGGCACTATAGGCATGGTGGTGGTTCGCCAGCCGTCCTGTGTGATGTGGTATCCACTGTGGCCTTTGTCATCGCCTCTTGGTTTCCTAGGGGCGTCGTATAGGAGTTGGTAGTCGCCCTTGGGTCATCGATTGCCCTGTTGGCTTGATGAGCTGAGGGCCACGATCCTAATTGTGGAGGTCGTGGCTCTCGCCGATCTGGATGGCCTCTAAGTCAAGGCCTTCGTCGTGGATCACATTCGATAGTGGGTAGGATCATACATGCATCTTGTTGGGCCATCTCTGGCTGGTGGGCACCGTACCGGCCATCACTGCCTTGGGCAGTGTTGTCTTGTCTGAGCTGCATGGCACAAGGGTGGCGTTTAACTACACTGAGGTGACTGCTATCCGCTCAGTCCATGCGGGGTCAGTGCAGCATGCCTACTCTTATCAGAGCGGGCACGTTTGGCTGGGCTTGACTTCTCCTAGTTCCCCCTAGGGGTCAGGTCAGTGGAGAGGTCATGAGTCTCTTGCGCGTCATGTGGCTATGGAGGAAGGAGGGATCATGGCTGACCCTGGCCTTGGCATTAGGCCTATTCTACTAGGTTTAGCTGGGCCTCAGTTGTTTGGGCCTTCATGAACTAATGTGTCATGGTCCACTTGACCTGCTAATTAATCGGTGCCTTGAAACACCCAGGGATTATAACCCCGATAGATGGTGATGCTGACCCTTTGTTGGTATATTTTAACGCACATAGATAAATCCGCAAGTGCACAGATACCGCTGTAGCTTTCACCTGGAGGTATTCTAAGTATCATATCCATAGGGAAACATGGGAGACTAACTACGGTCTAACTTAACTAGGGGTAGCAACAAGGTTAGGATAAATAGGAGCATAGAGTGGATAACTGAGGTTTTCTACTTCTAACTTGGGTATGCTATGTCTTTTACTATTCAACTAGGACATTACTAGGGAAAGACACTAGCAGAGGATGCTTTCCTTCACAACTGCGTCCTACGTGCACCTATAGACGGGAGGTAAACTACAAAAGAATCAATGAAGCTATATAGTACAGGCTATATAGAACTTATGTCACACACGTGATCTACCACCATTCGGAATGTAGGGGGCCTCCACGGTTAACCCAAGTCTAAGCACCACGCTTACATTTACGATTAATACTTTAACCTAGAGAGTCTATAGATTAAAGCACTCAAAAGAGAATCGTGATCCTGATGAACAATATAAACAATTACTGACTCAAATCAAAAGTTGAATACCAAAGAGATCTCAAACACAAGCTTAAGTAGAACTTGGATCTGCCAAGGTACAAGTTGTAGAGAGAGCACCGACAGGTCGGCACCTCCTCTAAACTCTTCCCTCACTCTCTACCTCACTATTCTATTTATAAGACTAGATCCTATGGAGGACTAATCTTCTCTTGATTGCTGGCACTGATCCTGAAGATTTGAATCAGGGTTTTAGGGATCTACTAAGGGAGGGGGTAGGGGCTAGTATATATAGGCTGGAGCATCCATCGTGAGCCCTTGGATCAAACCGACTTAAAGAACAGTGTAGATGCAACCTTGGAGGCGGTGGAGAACTAACATTGCGACGTGGAGGCTGACAGGTGGGCCTAGGTGTCGCCTGGCTTGCAGGTAGGCCCAGCTAGCCCCACATGGCAGCCCCTCAGCTCCCTCTTCGATGTGGTGTCCTCTAGAGTCCTCTGGAACCTTTTGGTGCCTGTTTCATGGTGGATAAGCATGATTAATTCTGACATGTAGGTCCGCATTGATGGTTTTTTGGATAAACCCTGTAGAAAATACAGATTCACCAAAACTTGTGGAATTTGTTAGTTTAAACCCCTAGACCTTTATTGGTGATCACAATTGTGCCCTTATACATGTTTTATTGATGGTTTATAATGGTTGTTAACTACCATCAACACCCTTCTTTTGGCCTATGTCGTAGGCACCTATGGCTTGAGCGAGGGTTCAGTGAACTTGTCTAGGAGTTGCCAACCTAGGGCCTAGGGGCACCCTCTTTGTTTAGCCTAGGCCTGCCATGGGTTGGGTGATCGAGAGTGTTTGAGCTCTGGCTCGGTGCCGCTTGATCACCTAGCACGCCATGCCCTTCTGAGGGCTTCGGTAGCATGTCCTGATCTTCTCGAGCCGACCGCTATAGCCATAAGCCATGGTGCGGGGAGCGCACCAAGCTCGTTGGGAGCCCTCGTTGGGTCCACTACTTAGTGGTTCCTAACCCAACTTTAGAGAGTTGGTTTGTTTTGGGAATGTGCCGCCCAGGCGCCCATCGATCGGGGGGCGGGCTCTCCATCTAGGGAGTTGGCATAGCCCCCGAGGCCGTTGTGGGGCTTCCTTGTTAGTGGGTGACATGGCTTCTTAGTGCTCCCCACCTTCTGACATCCTATGTAGGTGGTTCATGGCGCCTGGGCTATCGCGTCTACCGGTGGAGTTATGGCGTGCACTCCCGCATCGTCCCACCTCGTCTAGGAGATGGGACGTTGGGCCACATGGAGCAGATCTAGCGGAGGAGAGGCAGTGGCACTTGGCGTGCGTAGATCCAGGCCATTGAATGCAACTGGTGGGCTCGAGGGGAGTTGGATCCCCTCAAGTCTCGTGAGAAGGCGTGCGTAGAGTGGGTGGCTTGCTCGATCCCTGGCCCGCATTCATTCCTTTGTGCTCGGGTTATAGAAGGAGCCAGATGGGGTAGAGAGCGGTAATACCTTTCATTTTAGCTTCCCCATCGCTCTCTGCCTATGCGCCACTGATGTCACTTGTGTCCACTCCCGGTCACCTCTCAATGGTGGAGTGGGACACCTCAAGGGTCAAGGGCGAAATGCTGGAGGTGGCCCAGGCATGGCTGATCCTACCCTTCTCCGGTTGTGATTTGTCGGACCTAGAGGCAGTGGAGCCTGGTTTGGGGGTCACAGGTTGTTTCCTTCGTCTCCTTCTACCTCGCCGGGTTTGGGGTCTCTGCGCATCTGTTCATGCAAAGGTTCCTTTGCCACTTCGTGTTGCAGCTCCATGGTCTGATGCCGCACGGGATGGCACACCTCATAGTGTTTGTCACCCTCTATGAGTGCTACATGGGGATCTAGCCCCATTTTGATCTATGGTGGAGGATCTTTTGGCTAAACTTGAGCAAGGACAGCAATAGATCTGTGTAGCGGGTCAGTGCCACTGCCATCTAGCTATGCAATAACTTGAAGTCGTGGTACCTAGAGGTCTCTTTCCCCACCTCTGAGTAGGGGTGGCATTAGAAATGGTTTTATCCCTTCGACCCCTCTAGATCTCTTTTGGCCTACTCCACCGACTGTCTAGGGCTAGTGGCACCGTCATCTTGGAAGAACGTTGTCATGGGGTCAGAACCATGGCTAGCATAGTTGTTTGAGTCGGTGTCAGAGTACGGGTCTCTGGTGGCTCGGGTGGACTCAAGAACACAAGAATCACAGAGAGGATGCAATGATTTATCCTAGTTCGGGCCAATTGATGCCCTACATCCAGTAGATGTTGATCCTTATACTCAAAAGCACCTAGAATCAGGGGATTGCAATAGAGTGTAGAGAGGAGATTTGGTAGGGGGTTAGCTCAATGCTAATCCTTAGGTTGCCTCACCACAGGTGGAGCCTTCCCATCGTCGGAGAGGAGGAAGATGACATGATGTGGTGGAAGAGCTCTCGATGACCCTCTCCCTGGGTTCCCCTACCCTCGGTGCTGGGCAAGGGAGGACGGAATGGAGTGGAATGATCTGTCTTGGATCATCCTCCCCTTCTAGGTCCGACCTTATCCCTTATATAATGAGATAGGTCAGGTACATGGTAGTTTGGGAAGAAGAGTCTACGGTCTACATGCACCAGAATCCAAGAGGGTCTTGCAGCGGTGCTCTGTGGACCGTTGCGGTGTCGTGGAGCCAAAGAAGCCTTGGGCGTCATCTGGATGCTCTGTTCTGACACTCTACATGTCAGGCTATGTTGGCTTGGACCGGCCTCTCCTAGGTAGACCTTTCGGTGTCTTCTTGGTGGCAAAGGAGGTCGGCTCCAGGTGTTGACGCGTGGGCCTAGGAGCCATCCAACGCCTTGAGGCCGTGGGAAGCTTGTCTTCTTGTGTCATGCCCCGTGCGTGATCCTATCATGGAAGTGACCGGTAGGGCCATGCCTAGGGCACGGTGTCTTGGAACCCCCGAGCCTCAATGGCTTGGGGCTTGTCTTCTTGCGCCTAGGCCTTGGCTGGCGTCACAAGCCAGGCAGGAGCCAAGGCCCAAGCTCGGGCGTGTCATTGATCAGGAGCCTAAAGCCCAAGCAAGCCCTCGAGCCCTATGCAGGGGCTACGTCGTGCCCAGGCTCGGTCGGGTTTCTTGGTCAGAGGGTGCGCATGAGTGTACTCGATGGGTACAGCCCCCGAGCCCCCGGGCGATCCTAGAGGGGTCGGTCGGGGGGTCCCTTTGGTCAGGAATCATTGATCCTGAGGCTTAACATACTCATTTGTTAGGATCTCATCAGGAGCCCACGAGCCCTTCGTGGCCTCACTTGGCCTAATTTGTGATGGTGACGAAGAGCTAAATTCAATCTTCTAGTGACCGAAATAGCCACGGTGGAGATAGTTTTTGCTGACAGGAGTGTATTGCCCTACGTGGGGCCATTGCCCTTATTGTGATAGGGGTGCTTGGCTATCGAGGCAAAGTGGTAGTGGTGCTGACCCCTTCTCTGCTGCCATGTTCCATAGGTCTACGACCCCGAGCAAGGGTTCGGTGAACTCATTTGGGAGTTATCGACTTTAGGCCTGGGGGCTCCCTTCCTTTCAGTTGGGACCTACCGTGGGTCGGATGATCGAGAGTGTCTGGGCTCTGGCTTGGGTCCACCTAATCACTTGGAGCACCAAGCCCTTCTAGGGGCTTCGATAGCAGGCCCCGATCCTCTTGGGATGGCCTTCTAGGGCCGACCTTCTACAGCCATAGGTTGGGGCACAGGGAGCGCGCTGACCATGGGGGACCCTTGTTGGGTCCATCACTCAGCGGTTCCTGACCCAACTCTAGGGAGTTGGTTGGTTTTGGGGTGAGCCGCCCGAGCAACCGTCGATCGTGGGGTCAAGCTGCTCCATCTAGGGAGTTGGCGTAGCCCCCAAGGCCGTCGTGGGGCCTCCTTGTCAGTGGGCAGGGCGGCTTCTGGGCAAGTCCCATCTGATGACACTCTCTGCTAGCGGTTTCATGGTGTCTGGGCCATCGTGCCTGGTGGAGGAGATAAGGCATGTGGTCCCACGTGTTGTCACTTCTTAGCATACCTACTAGGTTTGTATTCCCAGCAACTACGCCAAAAGTGCTTGTTGGTATTTCTTAGTATCATCACCAACAATTAGGATTACCACTAAGTAATAGCCTTGATAGTTCCTTAACAATTTTAGATATTTATCCACAAGCACATGGAGCTATCATTGTAGCATTTCACCTAGAAGTATTTAGGGTATCGTTATTTATATTTTCCCAAAGGAAGACATTTGATTAATAGTCTAGTATGGATATGAACATGAATAATAATGCTTGCAAGTACACCAATGTTTATAGCAGGGGTAAAATGGTGATTTCAAGATAGTGGACACACATTTGGCATTATTCAAAGGATAAAATAGAAAAGAAAGAACAAAAGAAAGAATCCTAAGTCGAGCAGGCATTGGTCTACTATAGTCATACAAATATTAGTTAATGATCATACAAATTACATAAGTAGTTTTAGGGCTAAGTGTGAAGCAAGTAGGGAGGCCACCGAGTACTAGTTTGCCAGCAACCTCATGTGACAATTTAGACTCCTATACCCTAACAAATGTGGGGGATTACAAGGGATGGACAGGGCAGTCACCACCTACCTCCAACCCCTCAACCATGGAGAGGAACAATGCATTCACTTGTCTCTCCATACCCAAGCACCACGCTTGCGTGTATAGAAATTGCACAAATCCCCCCAGGTCCTCGATCCTATGGATTGACAGGTAAAGGACTTGGGCACACCGGAAAGCATGATGAACTGCCACCTCAACTTAGCTCTAATTCTGATTATATAAGTTATATGAGTAGTTAAGCATAAAGTCATGTATGCTACTCTCATGACACACAAACTATAGACTAGTTCATATATCAAGTTCATAACACAATAACTATACTCTAGTTCATAAGTATGACTAATTATAAGATGAGAGAATAACTTTGGAAGAACTCATATTTCTATTCATACCCAAAGGTCTCTTCTTCTAAGGAGCCAAGCTCTCCAAGGTAGCTTTGCCTTGCTCTAAACAACTAAAAAGGTAAAGCTACAATTACTAGAGAGTGGAGTGAGGTGATGCTCAAGGTTGGTGTGTGTTGCAGAGGGGGTGCCCCTCAATTTATACAAGGAGTAGAGGCAGTGCAATAGCTATGCTTGGTGCGTCCCCAGCTTCCACCTCCTCAGCATGTCCACATGCCACCGCCTGTCAAAGTGGTGGACGAGAGGAGTCAGCAAGGGGGTGCCCGCCCCTAGGGATCGGGCTTCCCCTGACTGAGCCACCTCGCCACCTATAACGGCCAAGTTAGGATATACCATAGACTCTCATTTTGGTCACCTAAGTTCCTATCAGATGGAATTTCGTAACCAATCTCAAGCAACCTGAACCAAAGGAAAGCATCGACATCACCACAAACTAATCGTCAACATCTCAAGTCAACTACTGGTCAACTAGAGTCAACTAATCGGCCACCGTAGAAGGATATCATTCCAAGGATTCAGCTCGTATTGTTTTATCTATCAAGAAAGACAAGTAGGTCACCGTAAGATCCAAGGTGGACCCAAGAGTCATGAGATCAGGTTTCTAAGCTTGGTTAAGCAAATTCAAAAACTACTAGATCATCCATTACATATATCAGACCATCTAATAAACATGTAGAGATAGCAAATGGAATGGGAAGTGAGTTTTCATCCACTATGGGACATGGCCCACATGTCAGCACAAGTGGGAAATATTTCTGAACACCAGACCATCAACTCCACTCATCCTCTCCTCATTTCCCTCACACACTCTCTCTAGAAAGGAAGAACAAGGGAAGGAAAGGATGAACTAGAGTGAGAAAGAGAAGAAGATGGAGAAGAGAATCAAGGTGCTAGAAGGCAACAAGATCAGCCCTAGGTCAAGCACTAGAGCTTTAACAACCTCTCATCCCATGGTTAGCTCAAGAGCCCTCTCTTCTCATTATCTTGAGATCAATCCTTCAACCCTAATCTAAGCATTCTCTCTTGCATGGATGGATCATGAAAGGGGCATGTATCAGATCCTCAGTCCTAGCGACAAGGAACTCACCGTGAACCCAAGCTAAGTTGCCATGCCCAATCTCTTTTTATCACTAGGATTTCTCTTAATTAAGGAATCACTAGCTACACTAGTTAACCCAAGCCTAGCTATCCTAAGCCTAGGAAATCACCTAAGTCACCATAGAAATACCTTGCACATGCATGAAGGCCATTACCCAAGATGTAGGCATGAATCCCCAAGTCTTCACCCAAGAACCCAAGAGCATAGGTTCTGTCATCCAATTGTCGAAGTGTTCGTCAATAGGATGGAGTGTCCCCCAAACCAAAAGCCTAGTCACCAATAGCCTAAGTCTCTTGCTGAGTGAGAATATCGGAGTGACCGTCACCACGGCGGAGCGTCTGATGAATTATATCGAACCATCACCTAAGAACCTGAGAGCACCCAGTTCCTATCGGAGTCTTCGCGATTTCCATGGAGCATCCGCAAGAGTCAACAGAAGCAACTCACCTCAGCACCTAGCACAACGGAGTATCCGTCAGTAGGATAGAGTGTCCGACAGTCATAGTGAATGTGAGGTTGGTTTGTAAGTGCACTCAATGGGTCACCAATCCTAGATCCTATCCCATAACAATATTTCGACAGTAGATGTCTCTTCCTAAGCCCCAATTAGAGATCCTAGTTTCCTTATCTATCGTGCGATCATCTCCAATCCTTAGATCCTCTCCTTTCAGGTTTAGATATCTCATTTTGTGAGGATCATGTGCGAGACGTCACCGCTAGCTTGGAATCGTTAGGATCGGTAGCACTAACAGGCAGGCACCCCACTATTATGAACCCTACTTTGGATACTTATCAAGTCGCATTATGAGTTATGCATTGCATGTATAGTTGGATAATGAACTCTTTCACATAAAACTTCAAGCAACTCTATAATCTGTTAGAAGCCTCTCATCTTGACAATGGGAATGGGAACGCTTAATGCTTATTGCTTAGTTGCATGGGCAATGGTAGAAGTCGAGCATGAGAAGGGAACTCATACTCACGCATGTAGGATGCTACACCTAGATAAATAACTACTAAAACCAATGAGGGTACAACTTGACCTATCTAACCAACCTAACTAAGGAATAATATCACTAATGTGATAATCTTGATGATCACCTGAATATCTTGCTCATGCGAGGGGTAGGTCATCGTGAGTGTGGGAACTTAGACGACATAGCTCATGGAGTAGTAAGGACCATGTATTGAGATACATAATTCCAAGTAACCACCCGTACAGACCACATGTCGCGGATAGGGTTGACAAGCCAAGTAACTAATTGCGCCCGGTTTATCTATGAAACTGGCAAGCGGGGTGGCATCGGTCAGGAATGTCTGGGACATTGACCGGGAACCCAGTTGAACCTTTCATGTGACACTCAGGCCAGATTAGGGAAATGTTGGAAAGCGTGAGGCAACCCTTACCTAGGCATGGGTATCGTGGTTAGTCCTGATTTCCATGTGGGTATAGTTGTACATCTCTATAGAGTCTTGAAAGCCTAGAGTCCTTCGAGACAGAACTATTTGGTTGTTCTTTCTTTCTATACCCATGGTAGCATGAATGATGGACTATGAGCACCTTTGTTATAGTAATAAATGTTTTAATTCTAACGTTGAGCATAGCATGTCATAGTCTTAATGAATATCATTGCTTTCCGCACTTATACAAATGCCTGATAATTACCCTATGCATCCACCAAATACTATATGTTGGAATTAAGTCATGCAAGTATGCAATGTACTCATGGTGCAGCTGTTAAGTTGTTTTGTAGGTACATAGTAGACCGCGTCGAGCAATCGCTTAACCACCGCTGCATAGTAGCACTTGGAATGGGCGTGACTCCAAGCGTGTTACAAGTTAACTCCGGATTCCTTGGAGGAGCAACTATGAGTATGAACATTAGTTGGGTGGAGTGACCATGTCCACTGTGTGGACCAGGATGTAAAACTTGTGTAAGGGAGTCTGATTTATTTGAATATAATTGTATTAGTTGAGTTCCATCTACTGGTCCGGTGATGGGTTAATAATTGCAATAACATGTGCCACTCAACCTGATCCTAAAGAGGAGTTGCTAGTGTGCTCCTAGGGACCTTGAAGTTGTTAATTCGACATCCGCGTCGGCTTCGATATCGATCCATGATAGGGCAGGCATCGGGGCGCAATAGATGGATACCGGACCAATGCTTGGCTTGCACGTGTAATCCATTTACTAAACCACCATTGACTAGTGCATGGCACTCAAAATAATAGAAATAAAATCTGGACTTCTATTTCCTAGGACCAAACCCTAAAGGTTAAAGGCAACCCTTCTCTAACTAGTTGCTCTAGCCCTTCTACATCCAATGGAAAGTTGAGTACCAAAGAGAGTTTTCCAAAGAAAACAACAAAACATGACAACTTTGTGAATGCTGACATGGGGCGGGGGTTATAGGATAACCTAAGTGAGGAGTTGTCTTTTGTAATCGCCCTATGTGTAGTATGTTACAACGATAGAATAGCCAAAAGCGGTAGCAATCCTAATCTTTCATCTCCAAAAGCAGCCTTATCCCTTATCTTGTCTAGAAATTTTAGAAGAGTCTCCCTTGTATCTTGGCCTTATCTCCCCATCATAGAACAAGTAGACAAGTATGTATATATGCAAAATTATTGACCAACATCATAGCCGACATAAGAGATCCATAGACATGGTCCACCAATATGACATGAAAGTTTCATCAAGTTCTCTACCATTCAACCATGACCATTGTACCAACTCAGTCACCTTGATGGATGACCACACAACCAATCAAGTATCAAGAGTACCCAAAATAAGTATCACACCCAATGTGGTTGGGCGACAAGCAAACTTCAAACGACTAACATCAAAGTTCTAAACCATCATGAGAGGACGACTAAGACACCATCATGAGCTTCACTACTATGGCGGCGGCGGCTGCTGCTGTGAGGAGTGCGACGGCGGAGATGCCTGCTGATGTGCCTAAGGAAAGGTGGTAGTGGTAGGCATGATTGGTGACACTCCTACAATGACAAAGAAGCAAGTGTTAGGACTAAGATCTCTAGGTTAGGACTAGGTAAGTCATAAAATCTAGGAAGGCGAAGAAAAACCTAAGTCAATACTGGTCGAAGCTGAGCCTGATGTAGCATATCCCCGAGAGTAAGATGTTGTATAGGACACTGGAGCTACACCTGCAAGAAAGGCAATGTTTGAGTCAGAAAAGCATAATAAGGAAATTTAAGGTGTGAAACATGCAAGGTACACAACTTGAGCAATAAATAACAAAGAAGTACCTGGTAGAGTTGTGTGGCAAGGCTGACCTGTGACTGCCTGATCTACTCAATGTTTCGAGCATTGGCTGCCACATCACTATAAACTCCCTACAATTCTTCCATGGTGGCAAGCAAGCCCACCCTATCGGTCAAGGTGCTCACTAAATTCTATAGTGGATTGATGAGGCTCTCCTGCAAGAATCTCCGCTAATGCTCGAATTGCTGGTCAAAGTTTCCTGTCAGTGATGCTATTGTCTCTTGGACCTAAGCATGGATGCCTTCGAAGAATGGCTCAAAGTAACCAGCTGGAGGCACCCAACCCTGAACAGCAGCATCTGCATTTCTCCTATGACCATGACCACCACCTTGAGCTAAAGACTCAGCTCCCTAGTCTGCCGGAGAAGTCTAGGTCATTGGAGCGAGGACTGAAGGACTTGTGTTGACTCTGTCAATACCATCTAGAGCTACTGTGTGCTTAACCAATGCCATGATGTAGGGCTAGTAACCCAAGGAACCCTTAACCTCATGTCTACACCACATCAGCTCACCAACAAGGAAATCAACCCAATTCACCTTAGTACTATTCAGAATGCTTTTGATGGCCACGTAGTACTTCTCTCGAATAGCGTCGGTGTTACCCATCTTGGGCAGCAAGGTACAGTGAAGCAAGCTATTCAGCACCCTTGGTTCCCATGCTAGATACTTGGACT
The DNA here is from genome assembly GCA_904845875.1 of Miscanthus lutarioriparius. Taxonomy (NCBI): domain Eukaryota; kingdom Viridiplantae; phylum Streptophyta; class Magnoliopsida; order Poales; family Poaceae; genus Miscanthus; species Miscanthus lutarioriparius. The sequence goes on along the minus strand of CAJGYO010000002.1, from coordinate 69,696,905 downwards.
TACCATAATCAAAGTTTGGATTTGTATAGAACTGAGCCATCTGAATCTTCTTATTTGCCTTGGGAAGACTATCCATTAGCTCTCCCTACTTGCAGGCATGGTAATCAAGCTAGACCACATCTGCATGCAAATTGTGCGAAGGAAGACCAGAACTTGCCCTTCCTAGTCATCCACTTGATAGTCTCCTTCTCATGGTTCACCTCAAGTGTGGCATAGAACTATCAGACCATGGTTTCATTCCAGTTGTGATGGAAACTCATGATGTTCTTCAACCCAGCACCTTCATCCTTGGATAGCAACCCTTGAATAGAAACTTGTTGACTCATGATATCTCACCTAATCCACTTCTGGTTAGTACACATTAGAGCTTGCTCAAATATGCCCCAAAAGAGATTGTACTAATCTTAAGTGTGGAAGAATGCATTTGGAGAAGACCGTGGCTGGCTAAACTGCTTCAACTCACAAGCTTCATGGAAGGCCTTGAAGTGATCATCTTTCCACCCCTTCCGATTGGTGGGTGTGTTGGTCACATCGATGGGGTACACAACCATCCCCGAATTGTACTCCAACCCCTCATCTTCTAACTCTACCTCCTCTCCCTCCTCCTCATTGCCCTTCTCCTCCTCATCTTCATCATCACTTTCATCCCTTTCTTTTTCCTCCTCATCCTCATCGCTGTCATCACCACCACCACCTCTAGAAGAAGACAAAGATTGTGAAGTCAAGCTTGAGGATGGCAGTGAAGATGAAGGCTCATGACGACGTTTCTGTGAGGCTAGCTGATGGCTTATTGGACCGTTTGAGGCATTCTTGGACCTCCGCTTGTACGAGACTGCTTTCTTGCTCCCCATCTCTATGAAGATGAAGAACTAGATGCCACCATGAAGACAAAGAACCGGACGCCTGCAACAAAAAGGGGAACAACAAAATAAATTTAGTAAAGACTAGATAGGAGCAAACAAGCAAGGATTGGCAAAGATATGTATAAAAGAGGCTAGACTTAAAGAATTAGAGCAAATGCAAACACAGATATAAGAACTAGTGACAATGTCATCTACAGTATGTAAATAAGCTACCTAGTATATATGGAAGGCACCTACAAAGTTGGAGCAACAGGTTGGCTCAAATTAAACTAAGTCAGTATTGCATAAATACTGATGGAGTGTCCATCGAGCGCACGGACCATCTGTTAGCATGATAGAAAGCAGAAAAAGTTGTAACAGAGAGTACTTAGATGCTATCAGAACCTTCCACTAGGACACCAGAACCTTTGGACAGTGTATAGTTTTGATATAGAGCAACCACAAGCTACAGACTAACCAACAGACCATGAAGTTCATGGACCATCCGTCATTCTAGCTAACAATGCAGAGCAGATAGTAAGGGAAAATTCTAAGTCCCTCAAGGGTGGTGGAAGTATCTGACAGAGCTACGAACCATCCGATAAGATTTCAATGGCACAGTAAACTACCAATACTCAATCAACAAAATCTGAAGATTCAACCAACGTCAACGCTTACAAACTTGCATGGAAGTACTCCCAATCATGCTCTACAAGATCACCAAGAAGGATTTGAAAGGACCCTAGACATTGCATAGATCAGGCAAACCCTAGCTTTTGAATCATGATAAAAAAAGGTAAACACAAAGGGGAAAGGAATGTACTCGGCACCCTGCATCTTAAAAAGGCACTTCAGTGGGCATATGATTGAAGGAATCAATGAAGAAGCATCCAAGGGCTGTCATCGTGGAGTGGGCACCGGCGTGGGCCGTGTGCGTGGAGGACCGGTGGATGGAGAAAAGGAAAGGACTTGTCCAAGGGCTGTCAACTTTGATATAGCCTAGTCCTATCACACCATCTGCAAGAACGGTGGAGCATCCACCAAGTCATTAAGCCCGACAGTTGGAGTTAGATTTAGTGGTACAGTGGAGAGTCCGTGACGGTGATTGGATCATCCGTCAGACTAAGCAAAATAGAGAGAACCCCCAAAGGTTGAGGACTACCAGAACGAAAGGAAATAAATTTTGAAGGATTTCAAGGAAAATTTTGTGCAACCCCTTGACAAGCTCGGGGACGAGCTTGAATTCAAGCGAGGGAGAGTTATAACGACCCGAGTTACGATACACCATAGACTCTCATTTTGGTCACCCGAGTTCTTGTTAGATGGAATTCCCTATCCAATCTCAAGCAACCCGAACCGAAGGAAAGCATCGACATCACCACAAACTAATTGATAACGTCTCAAGTCAACTACTAGTCAACTAGAGTCAACTAACTGGCCACCATAGAAGTCAACTATGCAATGTACTCATGGTGCAGCCGTTAAATTATTTTGTAGGTACGTAGTAGACCACGTTGAGCAATCGCTTGACCACCGCTGCATAGTAGCACTTGGAATGGGCGTGACTCCAAGCGTGTTACAAGTTAATTTCAGATTCCTTGGAGGAGCAACTGAGTATGAACATTAGTTGGGTGGAGTGACCGTGTCCACTGGGTGGACCAGGATGTAAAACTTGTGTAAGGGAGTCTGATTTATTTGAATATAATTGCATTAGCTGAGTTTCTTCTACTAGTCCGGTGATGGGTTAATAATTGTAATACCATGTGCCACTCAACCTGATCCTAAAAAGGAGTTGCTAGTGTGCTCCTGATGGCCTTGAAGTTGTTAATTCGACATCCTCCATCGGCTTTGGTATTGATCCCTGACAGGGCAGGCATCGGGGCGTGACACCACCGCCTTCATGTGGTGGGTTGTGGACTGGACATGGATCACTCCTAGTGGGTGCTTTGCCTAGTTGAGTCGAGTTGATGGGCGTCTTCCTTGTTCCTTTGCACAAATCAGCGTCGAAAAGCACCTTTTAGTGAATTTTCTCCATGTATTTGTGTTTGTGACCTACAAAATAATATCCTCCAAATACATGTGGAATTTGGTTAATAGTAAATGCATATGTGTTTAAAATTGTCAATTTCTCCTCTTTTTGTACCTTAGTTGGCGGTCATATATAATCGTTAAAGACCACCAACAAGATCCCCCAAGCTTAACCTTTGCTCGTCCCGAGCAAATAGCTAAGTTATTGGTTGTTGATCAGGAGTTGCTACTATGTCGAATATAATTCAGAAATGCCTTGCGTATAACAAAGTATTCTTCCTCAATTTAAATAAGTCTGGCATTCTATCCACCCTTTTAACTTAATCCCTGTGGGGCTTATTTCTTTTCGAAGTCTTATGTGGTTGCAAGATAGAATAGTTTTAACAGAATTACCAATCATTCATTCTTTGATCAACCTTCTATCTAGAGGTTTTATGAGTTTTGCAAAATAAAATGTAAGTTCCTCAAATGATTCACTCGATCGCTCAATGTGTATGATCCTCACCAATGCATTTGATTATTTTGCCTTCTTTTCATCCTATCTCTAAAAGGCTTTGAGTGGAGTTTTAGGTTGGTATGAATGAGAGGCATACTTACATCACATATATTGCTAAGTCAAAAACTAGATCCAAGGAGATGCAAGTCATACACTTTGATCAAGATGTGCAAGTGTGTGAAATATTTTCCTAATCCTAATATTTTTGGTACTCCTTTGATCATGACTTTCTCTCTTCTGATTATTGCCTTAGAAGTATGGGCTATCTCTCTTCTTTTTTTTCAATACTTTGGAACCTTCATGTGTTCCATTTTTTTCTTTTCTTTTGCTATTTTGAGAGCTTCATGTGTCTCTCTTTTTTTAGCATAGCCCCATACTTGTTTTTGGCATATGAAAACTTTGGAAAGACTCATGGCAAATGAATGGAGTTTTTATTTTAGGTGGATGGAAAACATGTTTTTGCGTCACTCTTATTGTAAGAGTTAGCATTTTATTTGTGGGTGTACGTGAATCTTGATCTTGGGTGCATGACTAGAATCTCTACAAGGGTCACAACAATTTGATAAAACTCAATGTTAATACAAGTAGCATGTGACTAAGGTTTTGAATTTAACCATTGTCATATGGTCATGGTAGGAATTCATAACCATTGAGGAACTTTTGATTTTAGCATTTTTAAATGAAAACTCTGGATGCTAAGTTTCTCTTAGAATAAAGTCATAGCATATTCTATTTATCATATCATAACTTGCAACAACTTAGAAAAGGATCGTGCTTTTGCAACCCACAAGTTTCAAGTTTTAGGAAGAGACATTTTAGCCAACAAACTTAAATCTTGGAGAATACTAAGTTACAGCCTAGGCATAGATGAATTATAGACAGAGCAACTATTCATCATTTCAACAAAGGAGAAACTAAACATTCTTAAATCACATATGAGAGTGGAATAAATATTTTTTGTTGTTTTTATCATATTTCATTTTTTTGGATTTTATATATATTTTTCATTTTTTTAAATGCTAATAATAAATGCATAAAATAAATAATGTGAAAATTAAAATGCGGAAAATAAAAGATAGTACTTACCTCTATGGGGTCCTCCCCCAAAGTCGCCTACGGTCCGGGATTCGATGCTTGATGACGACTCCAAGATGATTTATTTATTTTCATTTAGTATATCAACCAACGTCTATGTTTAGTAGTTTTGGCACAATGATCAAGTTAACATATTGATCATGATAGACTGATTAACCTAAACACCTTGCTTAATTTAAAAAGTTTATGAAAGCATGGTCGATCAAAAAACCACACTCCGCACCAAAGCATACTCCTTGTAGAACATCGGAAGATGACCATGTTTTATTCAATGGAGATGAAAGGTAAATTTCAGGTGTATATATATGGGTTGCCAGAATTTATGTTGTTTATTCAACCAATGTCTATACTTAGCAACTTTGGTTCAATGGTCAAACTAGATATTTGATCAAGGTAGGCTAATTAACCTAAGATCCATGCTTAATTTAAAAAGCCTATGAAAGTATGATTGCACTGAAAAATCATACCCAAACAATGCGTACTTTGCATCGAACATGGAAAAGGAGAATTTTTAGACAAACCTTTTCATTATTGTTATTGCATTGTCCTTTATTAATGCATAAACTAGGAATCCAAAGTTTTAGAGTAATTATAAAAGGTAACTACCATTTTACCTTTAGCAAGGACTCACCTTTTAAAGTCCAATGAGCAGGACTCTTCTCCGTTCATTTCTTGCTTGTTGATGGAGCACCCGATCCTAGAGAAGTGGATGCGAAGGGCTGCTCTTTCTTCAGGCTCCACACCATCTTGTTTGTTCTTGGTGGTGGGGTGGTAGACTTCGGAGCTTCTTCTTTTGGTTTCCACACTGGTTTGTTCTTCTTTGGTGGTGTGGGAACAGCTTTTGGGGCCTTTTCTTTTGTCATTTGTTTAACCTTCTTTTGCTTTGGCTTCTTTTTCTTTCTTTGTTCTTTTTCACCAGGCTGTCCACCAATTGAGGTTGGATATGAACCTCCCTTAAGCCTTGTGGGTTTGGCCCATACTTAATACGAATCATGGAGCATTGTTCCTTCCTAGGCCCGATGTCAAATTTTTCTTCATTACTATTGATATTGAAGCGGATTTCTCTGGCTCCAACATCAATTTGGGATTTTGTAGTGCTCAGGAAAGGTTGCCCAAGAATCAGGGGTGATTCTTTCATGACCTCCATGTCAAGCACCACAAAGTCGATGGGGACAAAGCAACCTTGGATTTTCACTGGAATGTCTTCAACTATCCCTGCTGGGTAGCAGATCATTGAGTCGGCTAGCTAGAGCATCATTGGTGTTGGTGCAGTTGCATGAGGTTTAGCTTGTCGAAGACAGCCTTGGGCATAACGCTTATGCTAGCCCTAATGTCACACAAAGCTTGGTTGAAATACTGGATCCCGATGGAACATGAGATTGTGGGGCACCTAGGATCCTCTTCTTTTTAGGAAAGTTGAGTATAGCAGCGCTACACTCTTCTGTCAGCTTGACGACCTCTGTGGATGGTAGTGGTCGCTTGTTGTTGATGATGTCCTTGATGTACTTGGCGTAGGAAGGTACATGCAAGAGGTCCATCAAGGGGACGCTTACATGTATCTTTTGATCATCTCAACAAAACGAGCAAATTGCTCGTCCACGGCCTGCTTGAGGTTCCTTGTGGGAAACAAAAGGTAGCTAGTGTCGACAAAGTCTTTTGGTGTCGTCTCCACTTCTTGTTCTTTTTCTTTTTCTTCTTGTGTTGTTGAAGGTTTGACGTCTTGATGCTATTTTGCTTTTCCTGTAGAATGGATAGCATTTGGTGGGTCACGAGTGGACTTAACACCCCTCGTGACCACCACATTTACCTTTTCACAAGAATTTTTATGTTGAGCTTGAATTTTTCCATCATTACTAATAGGAATGGTATCAGCGATTTTAGCTAGTTGTGATTCTACCATTTTATTAAAACTTATTTGTTTTTTAACAGCAGAAGTTAAACCTTCAATCTGAGAATTTATATTTTCAAGAATTTTATCATTAGTTGTGAGCTTTTTAGTCAAACTTTCATTTATTTTAACTTGGCCAAATACCAAATCTTTTAGAGAAGGTTGATTCAAATTGTAATTGGAATTGTAGTTTGAATTACCTTGTGGGCGGGACTGGTTGTTCCACCCGTCATTACCTGATGGTTGGCAAAACCCGTTGTTGATGAAGGCAGCTTCTTCATAGGTTTCGGGGCAATAATTCCCTGAATGGCCAACATTGCCACAGACCTCACACGTCATGTGTGAGTCCAAGGCCTAGATGGTACCCTTCATTGCTTCTTTGTCTTGGGCCCGTTCCTCCAGTCTTTTCATCAAAAGATCTATTTTTGCGACAAGCATATCCGTCTCCTTCACAGTATGCATACCTTTTTGTGATTTTCTTTCTTCCCCTAGCTTTGATTTGACACCATTTTATTGATTAGAGCCATGGCTCCATCAATGGTGAGGGAAAGAAAAGCACCTCCAACCGCCGCATCGATGTGCCCCCTAGACATGTTTGTTAGCCTATCATAAAAATATTAAAGCACTAACAAATTTTCAATCCCGTGGTGCGGGCATGCTTGGATGTAGTCCTGCAGCCTTTCCCACACCGTGAGAATGGATTCCATGCATTTTGCTAGAAGTTGGAGATTCGTAGCCTCAGGGCATTGGTTTTTCCCATGGGGAAGAACTTGGTGAGGAACACCGTGGAACATTTATCCCACGAGTTGACAGCATCCTGTTCCTTGTAGAACCACTATTTCGCCCTCCCTAAGAGGGAGAAGGGAAACAAGCAGAGCCTGATGCTTGTAGACTTGACGTCCTTGATGACGATAGTGTTGTAGAGCTCGAGGAAGTGTTGGAGATGCGCGTTTGTGATAAGGCTGGTGTGGAGCTCGAAGTTTCCATTGCCGGTGTTGGCAGTTGGCCAAACGGGCACGTTGGCAACGGCGGGGATGGAGTAGTTGTGGAGCATCTTGGCCATGCTTGGAGTAGTGGACAGTGCGGGGGTGACAAGTTCTTCTGTCGGAGGAGTGGCAGAAGAAGAGGTGGCACGAGACCGTTTCTTCCTTAGGAGTGCCTCTAGATTTTCGATGTAGTTGTACGGCAGATCATAACCAGTCATACACTATCTGGTTTTCATCCACAATAGGAGAAAACAAGTGAAGTTAGCCTGCATAAACAATGTCTACCTTATATGCATATTATCATGAACATGTCCTACTAGAATCTTTAATCAATTAAGCCTTCCCCGGCAACAGCGCTAGAAATGCTTGTTGGCACTTCTTAGCGTAGCTACTAGGTTTGTATTCCCAACAACTATGCCAGAAGTGCTTGTTGGTATTTCTTAGTGTCATCACCAATGATTAGCAATGCCACTAAGTAATAGCCTTGATAGTTCCTTAACAATTTTAGATATTTATCCGCAAGCACACGGAGCTATCATTGTAGCATATCACTCGGAAGTATTTAGGGTATCATTATTTATATTTTCCCCATGGAAGGCATTTGATTAAGAGTCTAGTATGGATATGAATGTGAATAATAATGCTTGTAGGTGCACCAATGTTCATAGCAGGGGTAAAAATGGTGATTTCAAGATAGTGGACACACACTTGGCATTCCTCAAAGGATAAAATAGAAAAGAAAGAACAAAAGAAATAATCCTAAGTTGAGCAGGCATTGGTCTACTATAGTCATACAAATATTAGTTAATGATCATACAAATTACATAAGTAGTTTTAGGGCTAAGTGTGAAGCAGGTTGGGAGGCCACCGAGTACTGGTCTGCCAGCAACCTCATGTGACAATTTAGACTCCTACACCCTAAATGAACGTGGGGGATTATAAGGGATGGACAGGGCTCTCACCACCTGCCACCTACCCCTCAACCATGGAGAGGGACAATGCATTCACATGTCTCTCCATACCCAAGCACCACGCTTGTGTATACAGAAACTACCCAAATCCCCCTAGGTCCTTGACCCTACGGATCGACAAGCAAAGGACTTGGGCACACCCTAAAAGCACGATGAACCGCCACCTCAACTTAGCTCTAATTCCGATTATATAAGTTATATGAGTAGTTAAGCATAAAGTCATGTATGCTGCTCTCATGACACACAAACTATAGACTACTTCATATATCAAGATCATAACATAATAACTATACTCTAGTTCATAAGTATGACTATAATTATAAGATGAGAGCATGACTTTGGAAGAACTCATATTTCTATTCAAACCCAAAGGTCTCTTCTTCCAAGGATCCAAGCTCTCCAAGGTAGCTTTGCCTTGCTCTAAACAACTAAAAAGGTAAAGCTACAACTACTAGAGAGGGGGAGTGAGGTGATGCTCAAGGTTGGTGTGTGTTGTAGAGGGGGCGCCCCTCTATTCATACAAGGAGTAGAGGCAATGCAATAGCTATTCTTGGCGCATCCCTAGCTTCCACCGCCTTAGCATGTTCACTTGCCACTGCCTGTCGAAGGGGTGGACGAGAGGAGCCGACAGGGTGTCGCCTGCCCCTAGGGGTCAGCCACCCCCTGACTGAGCCACCTCGCCACTGCCTTCACGTGGTTGGCTGTGGGCTAGACATGGATCACTCCTAGTGGGTGCTTTGCCTAGTTGAGTCGAGATGATGGGCGTCTCCCTTGTTCCTTTGCTCAAATCAGCGTCGGAAAGCGCCTTTCAGTGAATTTTCTCCATGTATTTGTGTTTGTGACCTACAAAATAATATCCTCCAAATACATGTGGAACTTGGTTAATAGTAAATGCATATGTGTTTAAGATTGCCAATTTCTCCTATTTTTCTACCTTAGTTGGCGCTCGGATATGATCGTTAAAGACTGCCAACACCACACCATCGCACTTAGTCTAGGAGATGGGACGCCGGGCCACATGGAGCAGATCTAGTGGAGGAGGACCCATGGCACTTGGTGCATGTGGATCAGGGCCATTGATGCAACTGGTGAGCTTGAGGGGAGTCGGATCCCCTCAAGTCCTGTGAGGAGGCATGTGCAGAGTGGGTGGTGCGCTTGATGGAAAGTGGAGCGGGGACTTGACTCGTTGTCAGTGCCTTCCTAACTCTATCTTTACTATGCGGCCACCATCATGCAACCACTCTGAGGCATGTTGTGGGGATTGAAGGGATGCCTAGTCAGTACCCTAAGGCCTCTTCTAGCCATCGATGGCTGATTGGAGGGCTCGGAGCTATCCTTAGCGCATTGACTAGGGCTATAAAGAGGAGCCATAGGGACACGGTGCCTTCTATCCCTCCTCCATCTCCTTCTCTTCTTCTTCTCAGCTCATGCCACCGGTGAGGAGGCCGTCCAGGCCAAATTCAATTGCAAGGTTAAGGCCGCCGGGCACCTCAGTGGTGGAGATGGTGGTGGTGACCCCGCCTCGTCCTAGTGCCACCACGATAAGAGGAACAAGGACCGGAAGTGCCACCAGGGGAGATGGTGGCCGTGGCCGATCGCGCCGCCATGCCTTAGCCCAGCGGGCATGGCGCATGCCTCAAGCACTTCGAGAAGGCGCTCGAGGACCCCTGCCCGTTCCATGGAGGACTAGTGAAGCACCTCCTAAAGGACTACGCCACCAACAAGAGCTATGTCCATGACACCCTCGACCGATAGGGCAAGGCCTAGATGCCTGCTCCCAAGGCTGGCGAGCTGGCAGATGCCCCCCCAGAGGATGACGCCAAGTTTCCTAAGGCCGATTGTTGCCTCATGATCTTTGGGGGTCCTAGGCATATGAGTCCCATCGGTAGTGCCGCATCATTGAGCAGGAGATGAATGTCGTCCACACCCTCACTACCCTGACTGTTGGCGATGCTTAACTCATTTCATATACCACCAACATTTATATGAAATTTACTAAAAAACAACACCAAACCTAGAAATAGGACTAAAAACTAATCATTTCCACAAGTTTTAGTGTTTATAATGTTTTGCGGGATAAAACATGAAAACATACCAAGTTCGTCCAAAAGCAAAGAAAGAAACATCAATTCTTCATTTTTGCCTAAGCAAACAAAGGAAGAAAAATCAAAAGGCCCACTCAACTGCCAAACCTGGGCCGAGCAACGACGTAGACGCAACCCAAGCACACTCAGGAACCGACCAGGTGAAGGCGGTGGCGAATGGGCTGGCCCAAGGTGCAGTCGCCACAACTCCGCTCAACCCCACCTCACTCCGATGGCTCATCAATGCCATGTAGAGGCGATTGAGCATGGTTTCCTAATTTATCTCTCACCAAGCCATCCTACTTGGGCTATAAAAGGAGGGTAGAGCTCCTCCCTCTTTACAACACCTCAAGGAAGAGCAACACCACAAGAGCTACACTCCAAGGCTTAGGCCATAGCTTGTAGACTTGGCTCGGGAGAGATGTGAGGGAGAGTATGGGGAAGAGCCAGACTTGTCGGTGTCTCCCTAAGCTTGTACCTCGATGAACACTTGTGCCTGAATAGAGCTTTCCGCTAAAGTGAGTGTTCGTGGTTCTTGTGGCATTAAGTCCTATGAATAGTTAAGCTATATTCTTACTTGTTTGCGGGTTCATCGTCTGCCCCATGGTGGATACTCAAGTAGAGGGCCTTGATACAGACGGATAACCCTATGCGAACACTAAAGTAATAGTCAATAGCGATGACGTGGTGTCTAGGCTAGAGGCTACCTCCGGTTTTGGGGTAGGCGCTAGGTGGTGATAGCCCTGTCCATCCTTCGTAATCCCTCACGTTTGGATATGGTGTAGAGCTGTATGCCGGTATCGCCTGGCAGACCAGGTGCGCTCCGGTGCCCGACGTAAGAAAGTAAATGTAGAGTTTATCTGTATTTAGACCCAAAGGCCATAGGAATCCATCTCTACCCTTTCCAACTTTACTCCTTGTGTTGTCCTTGGACGAATTAGCTAGAAGAAATACCTCCATTCCCTATGGAAATATGATACAATGAATACTTCCGAGTGAAAGCTACAACGGTAATTCCATGCACTTGCGGATCCTTTCTATGTACGTTAATAAATACCAACAAACTTTCGAGCACTATTGCCGGGGAACAGTTGCTATTTTCTTCGAACCTAGTTCGTCCTCGTATCTTATCTAAACAAACACAAAAATATTTTCTTTTATCTTCTTCATCTATGATGCCATCTTCAAATTCAAATATGTCCGCTTCAAAAGGGGAGTCCAATGAGCCATCACTAGTTTCAAAACCTAACAACTCATCTGGCTGTGAACTCCACCCTAGTTTAAAAGCTATCGTTCAAGCACAACCCTTCTATGGGCTAGAAAATGAAAACCCATGCCATCACCTGCATGAATTCGAGGAGATGTGTTCATGCTTGAGCATCTCAGGCATGGCACAAGAAACACTAAGGTGGAAGTTGTTTCCCTTCTCTCTCATGGGGGAGGCAAACCAATGGTACACATATGCCATAGGAAGTACGAATGGGGATTGGGATGAACTTAAAGACAAGTTTTGTCTTGCATTCTTCCCTATGTCCCGTATCGACTCCCTACCAAGGGCAATCCTTGATTTCAAGGAGTATGAGAAGGAATCTATAGGAGCAGTCTAGGCCAGGTTTTCAATATTAATACATGCTGGCCCAATCTTGTCTTTACCTGATAGCATGTTGTTGCATCTCTTTTGTTCGGGTCTCGACATAGAAGCTGCCGTATACCTTGACATGACCATCAGAGGGTCATTTACACATAAAAGTACGATGGAACAAAATAAAATCCTTGCTCACATCCTAGAAAACATGCTTCTTCCACCATAGAACCCAAACCCCTCCAACAGAAGGTCATGTCAAGCTTTGAGGAGCCCTCATTAGCCAGATCCAAATCATTACCATCCCTAGGTTTGACTTATGAGCCCTCACCCAAACCATGAACACCGAAGGAAACAATGCTTCATCCTTCAAAGTTCCCTATCAAATTCAAGGATTATGGCAATACCTCAAAGATATCACAGCACGAAAAGCGCACAAAAGAAGTTTCCCCCAAAGTAGAACCATCAAAGGAATGGTTAATGGAAGTGAAATGTTCTTCTAAAGCAATTCAGATTCTTTTACCTTCCATGACCATACCTTGCTCACTAAGGGAAATGTGGTAGAACCACCCAAATTATATGACCCACATACACCTATCATTGTCCTTAAGACCTCTGACTACTGCACATGAGAGCCAGATAACTCGGATATTTTGTCGAGTGTCCTCGAAGAACCTGAATCATCCACATTTTACAACTCATACAGGATCAACATGGAGTTGCCACAACATTACAATAGTTGGTACAAAATAACTTACATCAGAGTGCAAAAGACTTATAACATTAGTTTACAGAACATGTTCAAGTCAAAACTTAACTTAAGTTCCAAAAGATTAGTAGAACTCTTGAAGCAACTTAGGTGAAGAATCTAAGGTAGGAGAAGCAACTAGATCATGTCGAGCTCATTGACATGACTTTAATTAGCAGCACAAGTCAGATCCTGCAATAGGGTTTAACAAACCCTGAGTACTTGAGGGTACCCAACAAGTCTTACCTAACTAAAAGAAAAGACTCCAAGGGTATGCATCCTTAAAGGTACGGTAGAAGCAAGAATAACATTTGCAGAGAAGCTTACTACAAGTGGATACTTACTTTCAATCTTTTAGCTATGTATTAAGTCTTTATTAGTATTCAATTAGCACCTATTCTAGCTCAAGCACTTCATTACTCATCACATCTTAGGTTCATCTCTTATCCATAAGTAATCATGTTCCATTGATTAACTATGATGCAGGGTAGTTGATCGTGTTTCCTATTACCGTGGAGTAAATGGTGATTCGCATTGATTTGGTCCAGCTGGGGTTTCCTTACCACATAACATATGCGGGTCTAAGCCTAGGCCCGAACCTACATATATCAACCCTCACTCGGATCCTCCAAAACATGAATGGGTGTTGTGCTACCCGAGAGCATAGTACTCCACCTCCCTGCGCCACACCTGGTGGATTCACAGGATGGGTACACGCTACTCTCGTGATCTCTCCACTCCCAGTGCGTTGTTGGCCTTTCACATAATGGAATAGCCGAGGTATTAGGCTTACCAGAGTATGTGGCCAGTACTACAAGTCATGATCACAAGCGGGCCTACAATGATCGGTCCTCAATCGACAGAGGTGGTGCACTACATCAAGACTTAAACTTGACGCAAGCAAATATTCCCCTTGGTCTCAGTTTAAACATCATTTCATGGTATTCTCATGACTAATTAGTCGAGCTGAGAAGATCAAGGCAAACCTATTACTTTCGAATGAGGAAGCCATCATTCGACTTCTATCGAAGTCTAAGCATTACTAAGCATCAGAGAAACGCCTACATACTAGCAGAGTATGACTAAGGATACCTGAATATCAAGGTAATCAAGCAGCAACGGTGTTCGACCAACTCCTAATTACTTAATGCACATCTCATAAGACATATAGTGTAATAAAGATTTGTAAATACTAAGAGAGGGTTTTTGCTCCAAAGCTTGCCTGTGTTGTAGAGAAGGTTAGTTTCTAGAGAAAGATCCAGTAGTCAGACTTGGCATCTACACCACTGGTGGATGGACCTTTCCAAAACTTGATCAACATGAGTCTTCTCACTCTTGTACACTACACGTAATAAATGATCCATATTTAACATGGTGAACTACATGCCATGATGCATGATGAGAGAGATTCAAGTGCATAACAAAAGTTTAACAAGTTTATGAAAGTTGAGTACAACTTTCCTTCACTTAAAGAACTAGGGTTATTATCATGAAAGGCATTTTAGTTAATTAACTATTAAGTTAATTGGTTGTCTATCATGAAAGGATTAACATTTAACTTAACTCATGATCATTATAAGGAACTAATAATTAAGGCATATTAATAATTATATAAATAAGTTGATTATGTGGTTATTAAGAAAGCAACACATATCACTTTATACTTAATCAAACAAGTCAAAGTATTTAACTAACATTACACAAGTTCACCTATGAGGATAAGCAAGGATCATTACATGACCTAATTACATGCATTAACTAATTAGTCATTTGAGTAAACTATTTTAATATTAACTAACAAGTTAATCTTGAGTATCACAAGGAAGTAAAAGAGTTGCCAAGGAACAGCAGGGGTTTGGTGTCCCAAGGTCTTCAATCAAAGCATAAAATACACCCATCAATTTAATATTTATCTAAACCATTTTGGTATTTATCTAATTAATAAAAGGCATTTAAACATACCTAAATTAAGTGGACAATTTATATTTATAAAAATAGTACTATAACTTTTATGAAAGCAGGTATAAGTATGTGAAGCACACACAAAAAGTTTCCTGATTAAAGGATTGATATTTTAGCCTATACAAATCATGGAAAGTGCATTTACTAATTAAAAGAGGTAATTTTAAAGCATGCAAAAACTATTGTTTTTCAAAATTTCATATTTTTTCTAGATAGAGCATGTCATAACAAGACCACATAAAATATCATATTTTTCTCATGCTCCAATAATTAGTTATGCATTTTACATGTAACTGTACTTTTATGATTTTCTAAAAATAAAAAACCGAGAAAAAACTTTTCTTACTCGCACCCCTTCTAGCCACTCTCACTGACAACCAAGGCCAGGGTCAAACTCGACCCTGCCCGATGTTGACTACGGGTGCACCGACGGGTAAGCCGCATATCTCGCTGCGATGAGGCTTAGCCCGACGGACTCTCCTCTCCCTCGCGCACCTCTTCGTGATACTAGTTGAACACCTAGAGCACGGCAGCGAGCACTGTGACATCCATGGTGGGCCGGTGGCACTCCGGCGAGATGGAGATGGATGACGGTGAGGTCTCCAGCGACAGCGAGGCTACCAATAGACCCAAGCAACCTCGCTAACCTGACCAAGCTACCGGTTGATGGAATTAGGCTTCGCGTGAGCAAGGCCGCAGCCATGGCGGAGCGGTGGTGCTTGGCACGGCGGCGCAACGGCGGGCTAGTGACTATAGCATGGTAGAGTCAAATTAGAGGGCATGGTTAGCTTCAGGGGCTCACTGTGACACTGTTGCGCTTGCTGGTTGAGGTGGGTATGCGGCGGAGGGGGCTTACGATGGTGAGAGTGGACGTAGTGGCCTGAACTAGAGAAGACAACCATGTTCCACCATGTCCTGCATGGTTGAGATAAAAAGGAGGAGCTGATGAGCGTCGCAGAGTCAAGGAGAAGCTAAAACAAAAGCTGGGATGGCAAGAGGGACTCCGGAGCGACCTGGCCATGGTGAATGGCATCACAGCGGTCATTGCAAGCCGCCCGATGAGACCGGCGCGAGCAAGCGATTGCGGTGGCGCGAGGCAACGTGAGTGGGCTCTGGTGGCGTGAAAGGGTGAGGCGAAGGCAAGGTCGCGAGCAATTGGGCGGTGGGCGAGCAGGTGCGGCAAATTTGGTCGGTAGCTCTCGCTGTGTGGCGGTGGAACAGAGAGAGGAAGGGAGGAGACGACGGCCAGCATGGCTCTTAATGGCGAGGTGAGGCAAAGGCAAGGTCGCAAGCAATTGGGCGGTGGGTGAGTAGGTGTGGCGAATTTGGCTGGTGAGGTCTCGCTGTCTGGCGGTGGAATAGGGAGAGGAAGGGAGGAGACGACAGCCAACGTGGCTCTTAATGACGAGGCAAGGTGCGAGCGAATCAACCAGACGTGGCCAGCAGTTGCTTCGCGTTGCCACTGTGAGCAGGTGTGTGTCCTGCATGCGTGAAGTGGTAAGCGAGGGCGGTGGCTGTAGCGGCAAGCTACTGCGTGGCAGCTGCTATCGACCTACTATAGCAGTCTGACAGTGCCACTTCCACTCTCTCTATCTCTCGATTTCTCTACTAAGCGTAATGTGATCCCTTAAGCAAATTGTTCCCTGATCATTGTCCTCCAACTTTGATTAAGGAACCAACACCAAACTATCAAACTTTTCAGAGATTTTGAATTGCGAACTTGGGTACTTTCAAACTGAAAATCCAGATTCTGTTATGGTTTTGAAAAATAGTTTTGAGCAGCAAACTTTAGGAATTTATCAGTGATCAACCATTAACCAAACATCACAACTAACTACACATTATCCAAGCTTAAACATAGGACCAAACAATGGAACAAAAGTTGGACAAAGTTTATTTATGGAAATTCATTTAATAAATCACCAAAGATTGGACTTTAGAACTGTTTTTCAAGGATTTAGCCACAATTGGTTGAGTTTGGGAAAACTATTTTAGAATTCAATCTTTGAGCTCAAATTTGAACATTTTTCACTTGGAAAATTAAACAAACTTTTATTCCATACTTAAGAGCATACTTTAAATAACAAATTTTACATTTACCAAATTTTAATTATTTAAGCAAATTCACATATTTAAATTAAGAAATTTTCTTAATCACTTTTATTGGCATCATTTCATACAACATGTAAAACATGACATATGCAACATATGAAACATATAAATGCTATAAATGAAACATGAGTTGAATGAATGAAAGATTACTTATGCAACATATGAAACATCACTTATCCAACATATGAATGTTATACTTGAAACATAAATTGCATTTATGACTCAATGCTTGGTGATTATGCTTCATGATGCATATGATCAAGTTTTAACTGCTTTTTAACATATGGGATGTTATAGGAAACAAACATAGAAACCCTACACAACCCCATAGTTGGGACTAATATCATGTCAGAATTCCTAGCAAAAAACCTTTTGGGGAACATGCCGCTAGTCCTGACCAATAAACTCTTCAAAAGTCCTTTGGGACTAATTTTTTAGTGTTGCGGGATCGCCAGGGCCGTGCCAGTCATAATTGACACAATCAAGGTTTTCATAGATTTCCACATCTTTGCCATCCTTGAGTTTGATCTTCTCATAGGCTACCCTTTAGACAAACTTTTCAAAGAAAAACCTTCCCATGGGAGCCTTGATGAGAAGTTTGGGTAAACTGCTTCTGCCATTCCTATCTTTTACCTGAAAATCCCAATGGCGAAGCATAATCCCAACCATGACCAGTTTGAGGAGGTGAAGTTCATATCTCCATTTGTTTCACCTAAGCTTGCTTATGGAACATAACATACACCATCACCCTCACTTGAACCAACCTATGTCCCTCTAGCAATCCAAACAAAAACCCTTGTGCCATGGACAATATTGAAGCACTGACTGTGGAGTCCAAAAGGAGGAATTCCATAAATGAGAATGAAAGTTTCACTTCTAATACCCCTCATGTTTCATGCTCACTATAGAAGTCTCCAGAGTTCATTTCACTTAATGCCCAGTGCTTCTATGAGGATCACAACCATCTCTTGATCCTCATCTCCAAACTTTTTAAGAGGATGGTTGTCGATGATTTTGTTTACCACAAATACTGCAAATCCTATTGTTGCACTGTGGCGCTAACCTTGTAGCTTGAACGACAATGCTAAATGTTTGGTGGTAAAGCTGGGAACTATACCACCATTGATAGCTGCAGGATAAAGTTCCCGTGGTCAAGCTTAAGACCAGAAATGAAGCAGTGTCGGAGATACCCGGATTATCATATATTATCATTAAAAAATTATCATATATATATATAAACCCTTTCTTGTCAATAAAAGAAAGAATATGTTTTCAAGTTAGTATGCACCTTTGGGTATTCTTAGTTGCTAACCCTTTTAGGTTGAGGCTAAGAAACGGCACGGGACACACTCAAGAAGGAGACCCCAACACTACACACTTGACTTTTGCACAAAAGTCCAAGTGTGGGGGAGGATGGTGCGAACCTCGCCATATGTTCCATCCACACCAAAGGTCACCTTGGTTAAAAAAATGATGACAGCTCTGTCTTGCTGAAAAAAGGAGAGCAGAAAAAAAATATATGATATAAAAAAGAGAGGAAAAAGGAAATGACAAAAAAAAAGAAGAGAAAAAAAGATATAAAAATGATATACACAAAAAAGAGAAGAGAAGGAGCATTCTCCTCTTATACACCTTTGCTATCACTAAGGCCCATGGTCCATACACACTAGCGGTGTGTGTGCCCTAGCCTTGGTGATAACCTGAGATGAACCATATACAAGCTGCCGCTACAGCAGCTTCAAAGCTTCCACCTACAAATGCTGCTAGTAAGAACACTCTAGTATGAAAAGGCGAATAAAAAGTTCACCAACTCCCTTACTCATATTTTGTCTCCATATGATTTTGCTTAGTTCATGCCTTCCTGGTTTATGTCATATGCTCTAGTTTGGGTGTTGTCACATAGGCTTGTGTGGCACACCCATAGACCTTTTTGAATTAAGCATGGTGTTTAGGTTAAAATGGCCTTCTTTAATCAAAACTTAGACATGGTGTTTACTTTTAGTTAATGAACTTGGAGCATTACTTTCATAAACACTGGAGGTAACTCATGTTGGAGATGAATCAAGGCTAAGATTTTTTTGGAAACTTTACATTAGCCTTGTTTGAGTATACAAAGCCTAGTGAACAAATAAAAAAATATAAAAATAATAATAAAATAGATTAATAGATAATAATACTAATAATAATATAATAAAAAATAAATATAATATTAATAATAATGAAAAAATAGGCTTCCCGGTGTTCAAACCGAGAGAGCCTTTGTTATTGCCTTTGTTTTTTGTTTCTTTATCAAATAAACAGGTACAAGAACAAGTATGGGGAGATCTTCAGGCACAACTAACAAAGGTTCAAAGATCTCCCATCAACACGTTGCACAACCATTAGATGATTTATCATGAAAGAAGGACAAGATAGAAAGTTTTAGAGAGCATTGGCCAAACCTCAAGTTAAGCCAAACCACCTCTGATCCCCTCAGCTCCTTCCTCT
This sequence comes from Miscanthus lutarioriparius, assembly GCA_904845875.1. Taxonomy (NCBI): domain Eukaryota; kingdom Viridiplantae; phylum Streptophyta; class Magnoliopsida; order Poales; family Poaceae; genus Miscanthus; species Miscanthus lutarioriparius. Next base: position 69,677,624 of record CAJGYO010000002.1, on the reverse strand, counting down.
TCAATGTTGGTTTGTGCAACACTACCCCTCATCTCTCCAGAATTTTGAAATTTAAAACTAAACAAATTTAAAATACAAAACAAATAACGCTTCATCTCTATGCTATCGTTGAATTAGATTTGCATACTCTTTATTCCTCGCTAATATCCCTAAACTTGTGGACAACTCAACATAGGGACCCCATATTATCTTAGTAATTGAAATATGTGATATAGTAGGATGAAAATGAACCTTGCTATCTTATGCAAAGAACTTGGGATTTATTTTGCAAAATCAAAATGCAAATAACATGCTCCTCAATGATACACAAACTCCTACCAGAGCCATATCCAGTGCTTTGAGCTTAAAATCTCCAAAAATATGTTACTTACTCCTGCATTGAGTCTTGTCAAGTCTTGTTGACCCTTGTTGAGAAAGTTATCATGCCCCCAAGATCAAGATCATGTACACCCACATACATAAGCTATTCCTACCTAGGAATACGCTAAAACATGCATCCATCCACCCAAAATTCTTCTCCTACGCTAGGAGTAAACAAAAAAATGTTTGTTCAAAACATACTCCATGTTTTACAAGATAGTGATCTCTCTCAATATGTGGTTTAAGCGACATGGGCTATTGAAAAGTATCAAAAAGAAAAAAATATATGGACACATGAAGGTCCAAGAAGAAAAAATATAGGGACGCATGAAGGTCCCAAAGTATGGAAAAACAAGATGAGCACATGAAGACTCATAAAAAGAAAAAAAGAAATGATAGCCATGTCTCAAAATAAAAAGCTAGAGAAAGATCACTCATACAAAAGGAGTATAGTATAGATTTAAAAATGTTTTATCCACACACATGCACTTCTTGATCTAAGGGTATGACATCTTTCTCCTTGGATTCAAGCTTTGACTCAACAAAATACTGAGAGTAAGTATTGTAATAGAACCGTCCAATTTATAAGAGCACAAGTACAATAGCAATCACCAAAGCGATCAAACCGTCATACTTGAACCCATATAAACCTGGTAGTCTGATGAAATCATGAAGGATCTCAAACAAACTAACATACAAACCAAGATCATACATGATTCAACACAACTAGTCACATGTTACAACAGGTTCACAAATAGTTCCCATACATCAGAGTTTCAACAAAGTTATTACAACCCAAATTTAGAAGTAGCGGAAGCAACATAGTTTTGAAACAACATCAAGATAGTTCAAATGCATAGCTAGTTTAAGATCATCTCCAACAAAAGAACATAGATGAAATGATATAGAATGACCATGCCCTTGGTCTTACTCTCCATCAACTACAGTAGTTATGCAATGCTTGCAGTAACCATGGTACATCACATCATCTGCAACAAATGGGAATAAACCCTGAGTATGAGAATGTACTCAGCTAGACTTACCTATCATAAACCAAAATAATAAGACACCAAAGAATATGCAAGGCTTTAAAGATGGAGTTAGCTTGATAATATTTTGCATAAAAGCTTAAGTAACATAACTTGGAGATTTAGTACCTCTAGCATTGATTTGAATACCTACTCAAGTAAGCATCTCTAGATTAGCACCTATACTAGAGCAATCACTTGATTAAGCTAACAAGCATTAGTAACCATATCTTGTATAAGAATAATTTGAGCATCATCATAACCATCAAGTTTCTATTAAGTTACTCTACATTGTCGTTGCTCAATCAAGTTCTCACTATCCGGGAGAGACGGTGATTCAAATCGATTCCTACCCAGCTAGGGAATTTATTCCTAACGCAAACTAAGGCACACCCCGCGAATGTAGCCTTAGGTCATCTTTGGTACAATTCAGGACTAACTCACGGGTCCGATCAATGCCGCACCCTCAGAGATTCTACTAATCTGCCAGGAAGATCGGGACTCAAACCCGCCCTTCGACTCACGCCATTGGCTCTCTACATATCCTTACTACCTCCAGTGTGCGTACTTCCACTTATCAGGGCTCACCCTGAATTGAGCTACTCGGCTTCGCGGTCGTATCATTGGATCCGACAAGGTAAGTGCTAGTCATGCGTTCAACATGACATGAGGACATACAGTGAATCGGTCCTTAATCGACACAGACAAGGATAGATAGGCACCCAAGACCTCCATGCCTTGTTGCTTCTCTATCACGATCCTGCCTGGTCTCCTTTATTCATTGACATATGGTTATTTCCACACTAGCAAATATAGCCAACCATGATTAGTTATCAGCCTATATCATGTAGGTGATAGGTAATCACCTGACTTCTACCGACTAAGCATGGCTAAGCATATATTCGATCCTGGACCTACATAGGATTCAAGATATATATATATCTGGACAAGGAAGATATATGCAGCAAGTGGTTCCAATCAACTCCTAGTACTTAATGCATCAACATAAAAGGACTCAAGTTGATAGTTTGAAAACATAGAAGGCTTAGAATGCTCCGGGGCTTGCCATTCACAAAGGTTGAGAGTGTAACACCTCTGGTGTTTTGACCTAATACTAAAATTTGACATGTCATCATGTGCATTGCAAAGCATTCATATAGTATAAAGTTTTGAATGCATTCACTAAAATAAGGTTTATTTCATAATGTTGTTATTTCATGTGATGTGTTTCAAAAACCTTAAACAAAGATCATGACCACAAGGGTCAAATTTCATGTGTTCATGTGAGGCCATGTGTCATCTGACTCAAATAACCCTAATTGGCCATGTTACTGGTCAAAAATCAAAATCTAAGTGAAAGGAAGACAAATCAAATTTGAATTCATTTTCAAATTATAAAAGTCCTTTTTGCCCCTTTTTACTAATTCAAAATCCTTGAGGGATTTGGGGTTGAGGCAAAAAGCAAAGTTGGAGATTATTTTATGTAGATTAACTTTGGTATTCAAAGTTTTTCAAGATTACATATAAAATTTGGAGTAATTTTGAAATGATTCAAATCTTTAAATGTACCCCAAATTTGAATTTCAAAATGGAGGCAGAATTTGAAAATGTTTCTTAAACCAAAGTTGTAGTACTTGAAAAGTTGAGCAACTTTCATTTTTGGAGATTTTCAACTTCTTTAGAAAATTTTTGAGTAATTTGAGAAATGAATGCAGTGGCAGTTCTGTAATTATTTCAAAAATTCACCTCCACCTCTCTGCTTGCCGCCGGCGCCACGCGGAGGTCACTGCCGATCGGGTTTCACCGCTTTCACGCGCAGTGACACGCCCAAACCTCCGTGGCGAGTTCGCCTGTGTGCTGTCATCACCGTACGCCCTCCATCTTGCTATAAATAGGAGTACGTCGTCGTCAATCGGAGTTTTCTGTCGACTGTTCGCCGCCGGTGACATTGCCGCGATCGTCCAATTCATTCTCGTCGGACCACCTCAGGCCAATTGCGTTGGCCAGCAGCTCCGCCTCACCTTGCCGCTCATTCCTGACCTGCTCGCCTCGCTTCTAGCCGATCAGCACCACCGCGCGACGTCATCTTCTTTGGAGCCGGCCGAAGCTCCGCCGCGACCCACCTCACCGTGGCCAGGGCGATTCAGTACGTCTCCGCCTGCACCAAGTACATCATCGTGATCACGGTGAGCTCCTGAGCGTGATGCTCACTCTTCTTTTGACTCTACTGCACCGTAGCACTAGCTACATCGACCGCCGTCGGGTCCGAGCCACCATGGCCGGAGTAGAGTTCTATCCGGTGTGGCCTTTGCTGTTCTGAGGATTGGGATAGATTCGCGACATGGTGTAGATCATGTAGGTGCAGTCCGTCTCACCGGAGAGTCACCACCGGCGCGTTTTGTGGCCGGTCAGTGAGGGTAGCGCCGCCGTGGTTGCTTGAGTCACCGACGATTGGGGAATTCGACACTGTCAATGCGCAGTGAGGAAGAAGAAAAAGTGAAAATTTTATTTTTACGAATTTGTGAATAGTCTTGAATCTTTGGAAATTTGTAGAAAAATAATCATAGCTCCAAAAATTCTGAAAATTTTGTGTAGCTTATGTACATGTTCTAGTATGATTTAAAAATTTGAAATTTGAAATTTGGATAAATTTTTAATGTTCAAAAATTCAGTCAATTAATTAATAAATGCAATTTCCATGATTTTTGTAGGCCACTGTATAACTCCAAAAATTATTAAATTTATTTTGGTACACTAATTTATCATGAGGATGCTTGTGTAAATTTTTGAGATCATTTGGAGCAAGTTCATTTTGAGCTTAATTCTAAATTAATTCAAAAATAAATAAAGGTAAACCCTAAGTGTAGGTTTAGGGTTTGATCTTGATTTGGGTCATGTAGTGTGACTAGTAGGGTCACAAGATCCATTTGGTCAAGTCACATGTATGGTTCTTAATGGTAGGATTGCAAGTTGGTTTTGTTGGCTTGCAATCATGCAAAGTGAAATAAAATCATTTATGGTGTTTTTACATTTCATGTACCGTGAAAGCATCATGTTTACATTATCATCATGTTAAAGCATATGTTATCATTTCGTGTAGAACCCGAGAACAAAACGATTCTAGTTGAGCAAGTTCTGGAAGAATCCCCGGTTGTCGCAGGATTTGATAATTGTGGTACTAATCCGGAACCGAAAAACGTCATCGAAGGCAAGCCCCGGTTTATGCATTAAACCATTACCTTGTTTACTTTGAAAAGTTTATCACTTATGTTACTTATCGCATTAAGTTGTTTAATTCAAATGTTACCTAATTGCTGCATTGCCTACCTTGTTAATTGTTTACCATCCTTGAAGATGATTTCATTTACAAAGGCGTAGAATTGCTTAGTGTGCTTTGTGGTAGGCTTTCAAAGTAAAAGTTTTGATACAATCAAAGATGGCATACTGGCCAAAGAAAGAAAGAGGATAGAATGAACTAGAGACTAGTCGGGTGACTTATCTTGAATGTTGGGTAATGTTGCCGACTATGTCGCTTAAAGGCCACTCATTGTGGATCTTCCGAACGAGACACTTTGTAGTCTTGGTCACATACTCGGTAAGCCTACTTGGCTAATCCGATACTAAGGCGAATGCCCACCTTTGGGAGTGGTGAGATGGCGGGAGTAGCGTGTACCCTTGTGGCTTCAATGTGGCCGGATTTGAGGTGTCTTTGTGCTCTCGGGTGGCGTGGAGACGGCTTAGTATAGGAGGATTGATAGCGAGGTTGATATATGCAAGATTAAGTTCTGCATATGTCGTGTGATAAGGAATCCCATTTGGGACTTGAATCAATTGAATTGCGGTGCTCATGGATATGGAGACTCGATTCATTATAGAAGCAATGTAGGGACTGGTGAACTACTAAAACATGAGAAAAAGAATGGAATGAGCAGGATTGGAACATGGGATATGAACACTTAGTTGGAGATATTGGACTAAAATACTTAGTGGTAAAACTTGAAACTAGGATCAAGAATAGTAAGCTTTTAGCAAAGAATTTTTGAATCTTTCTACATCCTTACCTTGACCCAACACCTGCATCCCTAAGACCTTCGCCCTTTTTGGTCGGGTCAGTCTTGTTGAGTACTTTTGTACTCAGGGTTTGTTAACCCTTGTTGCAGGTGAGTCGCATGCGCAGGCTTGTTTTGGTCCCTGCTGCATGTCAGTGTATGAAGTCGATGATGATGAGGAATGATGAATGGCCTTTGGACAAGGCACTAGTTTGTGTGAAATAAATAATGTTAATGTAATATTATCTCGCTACTATGGTTGTATAACACTTATGGTATTGTAAGTTTGAAAACAACTGGTTTGTAATTATGTTATCGTAAGACTTCCGCTATCATTTACTCTGGTATATATTTGAATAAACTGTTGTAATCTGCAATGACTGTGATTGGGATCCTGTTTGAAAAGAGAATCGTGGATGATTCGGGTTTCCCGAGGACACCCGACAGACCTGTTGAGTTGTTGGGAACTCGTGTACGCTATTCGAGGTCTGTTAAGACATCGATAGGTGCACGTGGGCCCGATTTCTTAGGAGGTTCTGCCACAGCTGGTATCAGAGCAGGTCCTATCTAAGATCATTGTAGGTTACTTTGGAAAACCTTCAAATTGATTTGGATCAAAGAAAGTAAAACTTGATATTTTAAAGGTTCAAATTTCTTTCTTCTTTCCTCTAATCTCGCCTCAATCCTATCTTATTTGAAAGTTTGTGGCGGATAATATGATTAGGTTTGTCCTATGTATTAAAAATCTAGTACTTTTGATTGTATAAATCTTTTGTACTCGGATTCGTAAGATCGATTCATGCATCATGCTTGAACACCTTGCATAATGATTCCCCTTAAAAGTGGTTGGGTAAGTAATGTCAATCCCATTCTTGCTAACCTCCATTATCCTCAAGCTATCCTTATAGTCCCATCCTAAATTCTACAGGCTATGGCAAAGACCAAGATAACTGCACGCAAGTCCACTGGACCTCACGGAGTCCCTTGTCACCAGTTGGCACCGCGTAACCGTGAGCTTGGTGAAGGAAGTTCCAGGATCCTAGGAGATGAAGGATCTTCAAGCAATTCCGCCAACATGGAGAACATTACCAAGGAGCTCAACACTCTTCGTCGAGCTCATGCCAAAGATCAAGAGAAGCTGGCGGAAATGGAAAGGGACGTCACCAAGAATACCGAGTTGAGGAATGAAGCCTGGACACGAGAGGATGCGGCCAATGAACGCGTCCATGAGTTGGAGTTCTACGTAGAAGACCTGGAGATGGACAATGCCATTCTTCATGAGAATGTCCACCTACTGTACGCTCAACTTCATCCACCTCATGGGGATGGTGAAGTTACAGATGAAGAAATGATTGTAGCTCCAGGAGAAGTCGAGAATGAAGAAGAGGAGGAGGATCCTGAGGAGTTAGTGTACTTCTCGGATGAAAGTGAGGTTTCGTCCGATATGGGCACGAATGCCGATGACTGAGAGCTCGGAGTAGTAATAGTTCCTTTACTGCTTTCTTAGTAAACTAGGGTTGTCTTGTGGGATACAAGACATGTAATTTAAATAAGTAACCCTTTGTAGCATGAAACCTTTTAAATGTTTTTAATAAAGAATAATGTAAGTAAACGTGTTCTCTAACAGATGCCTCGTCCTATCACCCGAACTGGTGCTAGTGGCTCACATGACGATGATGAGTGCCCAAATCCTCCACCAATGCCTTCGACTATGGCAGATGCCATAGCCGCACTCGTCAATGCAACGGCGGAGAATGCTAGGCTGTTAAGGGAATTGGCGCGGAACCAGCAGGCACCATACCCTAATCATGGTCGTCGTAATGGAAATGACGAGTCAACCTATGTGGATTTTACTGACACACGTCCACCTGTGTTCTCTAAAGCAGATGAACCTTTAGAAGCAGACGATTGGCTTAGGACAATAGAGCAAAAGTTCGAGCTGATTCACTGTACCGAGGTTCAAAAACCAAGGTTTGCGGCACAGCAACTCCGAGGAGCTGCTGGTGCCTGGTGGGTAAATTTGGTAGCAGTACAGCCCGCTGGTCACCAAAACAACTGGAGGGAATTCAAGGATGCCTTCAGGGCACATTATATTCCGGACGGTGTGATGACCATGAAGTTGGAAGAGTTCTTGTCTCTTAAGCAAGGGGAGCCCCCGGTGATGCACTATGTCGGGCGTTTCAATCACCTGTCGCAGTATGCTATAGAGTATGTGAATACTGATAGGAAAAAGAAGAATCATTTCATGAGAGGTCTAAACGCCAAACTTCAGACCATGATGGCAACTTGTGGCAATGCAACTTATCATGAGACTGTCAACATTGCTATCGCTTCAGAGGAGAATTACCGCCGACACAAGGAGGCAAAGAAAAAGAGGTCCTTTGCTTTCGGATCATCAAGTGGAAAGCGTCAAAAGGTGATCTACCATCCTCAGAATCATGGCCGTGCACCATTCCGCCCACAACAAAGCCAAAGCAGGCAGCAAATCTTTATTCGCCCTGCAATTAATACGCCTTATACTCATCAAGCACCGCAGCAGCAAAACAATACAAATAATGCAAACCGCAATGCTACTCCCCAGAATCATAATTATCCATGCTATAATTGTGGTAAACTTGGACACTTTTCCTGAGAATGTCCATATCCTAGGAAGAACAATCCTGATGCACCCAAAGCCCCTGTTACTCCAGCTCAGAATCAGTACAAGGGCAATGCTCAGAACAATCAAAAGGGACAGACTGAGAAGAAAACTGGAAGGGTCTTCTATACTCAAGTGGAAGCTATTCCAGAAGGAGAACCAATAATGATGGGTATGTTTCCCATTGCTAAGCATCCTGCAATTACCTTATTTGATTCTGGTGCATCCCATACATTCATCAATCGTACATTTGTTGTGAAGCATGGGATAGCTATTGGGGAAACAAAAGAGCCCTATCATATACAGTCGCCCGGGGGACGAATCTGTACAAGGGAGGTAGTTCAGCATGTACCTATTGATTTGGGAGGTTATGAGTTCCCTACCAATATGCTGATATTAAAGGATCAAGATATAGATGTGATCCTTGGTATGAACTGGTTAACCCAACACGGGGCTATCATAGATGTCTTGCATAGAACCGTAAGGATAAATGCACCTGGCAGCAAAACCCAACTTCTCATCCAACTCCCCTTTCCTAAAAGTACAGTGGAAACAGTCTATGCAACTATTGTTGAAGGAGCCGAGGAAATTTCAGTGGTATGTGAGTTTACGGATGTCTTTCCCGATGATCTGCCTGGTTTGCCACCAGACCGAGACGTAGAATTCAGAATTAATCTGAAACCAGGAACAGCACCAGTATCCAGAAGAGCATATAGGATGCCACCCAAAGAACTAGCAGAATTAAAAATGCAACTACAAGAGTTGTTAGACAAGGGTTTCATTCAACCCAGTTCATCACATTGGGGATGCCCTGCTATTTTCGTGAAGAAGAAGGATCAAACCTTAAGGTTATGTGTTGACTATCGGCCATTAAATAAAGTCACCATTAAGAACAAATACCCCTTACCCCGAATTGATTTGCTTTTTGATCAACTTGCAGGAGCTAAGGTATTCTCGAAGATAGACTTGAGATCAGGCTACCACCAGATTAAGATCAGACGAGAAGATGTGCCAAAGACAGCGTTCACTACTCGATATGGTCTATATGAGTATCTAGTCATGTCTTTTGGGTTGACCAATGCCCCGGCTCACTTCATGTACCTGATGAACTCAGTTTTCATGCCTGAGTTGGATAAGTTTGTAGTAGTGTTCATTGATGACATTCTGATCTATTCTAAGAGCAAAGTGGAACATGCGGAACATCTCCGTATTGTTCTGCAAAGATTAAGAGATCACCAACTATATGCTAAATTCAGTAAATGTGCATTTTGGTTAGAGGAAGTACAATTTCTGGGTCATGTGTTATCGGCTGAAGGTATAGCTGTTGATCCGAGCAAGGTAGAAGAAGTCCTTAATTGGAAAGCACCTACAACTGTACATCAAGTTCGTAGTTTCCTATGGTTGGCAGGGTATTACCGTCGGTTCATCCCTGACTTCTCCAGAATTGCGAAGCCAATTACTGGGCTACTGAAAAATCAAACTAAGTTTGTATGGTCAACAGGATGTGAAGAGGCCTTTCAGACATTGAAGAAGTTACTAACAACTGCACCAGTATTAGCACAACCTGATATCGAGCGGCCATTTGATATCTATTGTGATGCATCTGGAATTGGTATTGGCTGTGTTCTTATGCAACAAGGCAGAGTCATAGCATATGCTTCCAGACAACTCAAGAAGCATGAAGAACATTATCCCACCCATGATCTTGAATTAGCCGCTGTTGTTCATGCACTCAAGATTTGGCGACATTATTTATTGGGCAATATATGTCATATCTATACGGATCACAAAAGTTTGAAATATATCTTCACTCAGTCAGAGTTGAATATGAGGCAAAGAAGATGGTTAGAACTTATCAAAGATTATGATTTAGAAGTGCATTATCATCCGGGCAAGGCTAATGTGGTTGCCAATGCCCTGAGTCGCAAGCGTCATTGTCATTGCCTGATTGTAAAACCTATGCAACGAACATTGTGTCAAGAGATGGAGCATCTGAATTTACAAATCATAGAACCAGGTTCCCTGTTCAATCTTGCAGTTGAGTCCACTATCAAAGATCAGATCATTGCTGCTCAACGGAAAAGTAAGGGCATAGCCCATATCAAGGATAAAGTCAGATCTGGAAGGTCAACATGTTTCAAGATTGATGAATCAGATGTCGTATGGTTCAAAGATAGATTGGTAGTACCCAAACATCCAGAGCTGCAAAAGCAGATTCTTGATGAAGCTCATTCTAAAAGATACTCCATTCATCCAGGTAGCAACAAAATGTATCATGATCTGAGAACGAGATATTGGTGGACCAAAATGAAAATAGAAATAGCTCAATATGTGGCCAAGTGTGATATTTGCCGGAGAGTCAAAGCAGTTCATATGAAGACTACGGGTCCATTACATTTCCTTGCAGTTCCATCTTGGAAGTGGGAAGATATCTCATATGGACTTCATAGTAGGGTTGCCTAGGACACATCTGCGAGCTACAATTCAATATGGGTTATTGTTGATCGCCTAACCAAGATAGCTCATTTCTTACCAGTCAGAGATAAATATCGAGCGGAGCAGTATGCAAAGCTTTATCTGAATAGAATCTTCAATCTACATGGGGCACCCAAGACCATTGTCTCTGACAGAGGGTCATTGTTTATATCCAAGTTTTGGAAAAGTCTACATGAGTCTTTGGGAACTAAACTTATCCGTAGTTCCGCTTATCATCCGCAAACCGATGGACTGACGGAAAGGGTAAATCAAATTCTTGAAGATATGTTAAGAGCATGTGTTCTCTCTTATGGTGCTATATGGGATGAATGCCTTCCCTTAGCTGAATTCTCGTATAACAATAGCTATCAAGAAAGCATTAAAATGGCACCATTTGAAGCATTGTATGGTCGTAGATGCCAGACACCTTTACATTGGTCAGATGTTGGAGAACGTTGGTTCTTTGGACCGGATGTGGTCAAGGAAGCGTAAGAGAAGGTTAAACTCATACAAGCTAATATGAAGGTAGCTCAATCCCGGCGGAAAAGCTATCTTTGATAAGAGGAGGCGACCTCTAGAATTCATAGTGGGAGATCATGTCTACCTCAAGGTTTCGCCAATGAAAGGAGTTCATCATTTTGGGATTGGGGAAAGTTGGCGCCCGTTATGTCGGTCCTTTTCAAATCCAACAACGATGTGGACCGATCGCGCCCTATCGCGTCAAGCTACCAGATCACATGTCGTGATTGCATGATATCTTTCATGTATCCCGAGTTGAAAAAGTGTCTTCAAGTACCTAACCAAGTAATCGACATTGGTGATGTAGAACTAGCCCTGATTTGACTTATGCCGAAAGTACCCCATTAGAATCTTAGATCGAAAGATCGAGTCACTCAAGGGCGTACAATCAAGTTCTACAAAGTACAATGGAACCCGGCCTAATGAAGAAGAAGCTACTTGGGAGTCCGAGGATTTCTTAGAAGAAAACTTTCCTGACTTCTTCGCTTCTATCTAGTTACAATACCTTGTCTATATTGTAACCTGTCTTGTTGTTAACAGACTGGAAAACCCCCTCACTAGCCTTTTGAGTAAAGTTGTGATGTGTTAGCTTGACACATTTCCTTTTCCATTACTTAGCCTTAAGTTTTAAATCTCGGGACGAGATTTCTTTAAGGGGGAAGGGTTGTAACACCTCTGGTGTTTTGACCTAATACTAAAATTTGACATGTCATCATGTGCATTGCAAAGCATTCATATAGTATAAAGTTTTGAATGCATTCACTAAAATAAGGTTTATTTCATAATGTTGTTATTTCATGTGATGTGTTTCAAAAACCTTAAACAAAGATCATGACCACAAGGGTCAAATTTCATGTGTTCATGTGAGGCCATGTGTCATCTGACTCAAATAACCCTAATTGGCCATATTCTTTGGTCAAAATCAAAATCTAAGTGAAAGGAAGACAAATCAAATTTGAATTCATTTTCAAATTATAAAAGTCCTTTTGCCCTTTTTACTAATTCAAAATCCTTGAGGATTTGGGGTTGAGGCAAAAAGCAAAGTTGGAGATTATTTTATGTAGATCAACTTTGGTATTCAAAGTTTTTCAAGATTACATATAAAATTTGGAGTAATTTTGAAATGATTCAAATCTTTAAATGTACCCCAAATTTGAATTTCAAAATGGAGGCAGAATTTGAAAATGTTTCTTAAACCAAAGTTGTAGTACTTGAAAAGTTGAGCAACTTTCATTTTTGGAGATTTTCAACTTCTTTAGAAAATTTTTGAGTAATTTGAGAAATGAATGCAGTGGCGATTCTGTAATTATTTCAAAATTCACCTCCACCTCCTCTCTGTCACGGCGGCACACACGGAGGTCATCGCCGATCGGGTTTCACCGCTTTCACGCCAGCAGTGACACGCCCAAACCTCTGTGGCGAGTTCGCTTTGTGTCTTTGTCATCACCGTGACGCCTCCATCTTGCTATAAATAGGAGTGCGTACGTCGTCGTCAATCGGAGTTTTCGTCGATCGTTCGCCACGGTGACATTGCCGTGATCGTCCAATTCATTCTCGTCGGACCACCTCGGGCCAATTGCGTTGGCTAGCAGCTCCGCCTCACCTTGCCGCTCATTCTCGACCTGCTCGCCTCGCTTCTAGCCGATCAGCACCACCGCGACATCATCTTCTTTGAGCCGGCGAAGCTCTCGCCGACCCACCTCACCGTGGCTGAGGCGATTGAGACGTCTCCTTTGCACCAAGTACATCATCGTGATCACGGTGAGCTCTGAGCGTGATGCTCACTCTTCTTTTGACTCTCTTGCACCGTAGCACTAGCTACATCGACCGCCATCGGGTCCGAGCCGCCATGGCCGGAGTAGAGTTCTATCCGGTGTGCCCTTTGCTGTTCAGGATTGGGATAGATTCGCGACATGGTGTAGATCATGTAGGTGCAGTCCGTCTCACCGGAGAGTCACCACCGGCGCGTTTTGTGGCCGGTCAGTGAGGGTAGCGCCGCCGTGGTTGCTTGAGTCTTGCGATGGGGGTGACTGTCGGTCTGAGTGAGGAAGAAGAAAAAGTGAAAATTTTATTTTACGAATTTGTGAATAATCTTGAATCTTTGGAAATTTGTAGAAAAATAATCATAGCTCCAAAAATTCTGCAAATTTTTGTGTAGCTTCTGTACATGTTCTAGTATGATTTAAAAATTTGAAATTTGAAATTTGGATAAATTTTTAATGTTCAAAAATTCACTCAATTAATTAATAAATGCAATTTCCATGTTTTTTGTAGGCCACTGTATAACTCCAAAAATTATGAAATTTATTTTGGTTGACTAATTTATCATGAGGATGCTTGTGTAAATTTTTGAGATCATTTGGAGCAAGTTCATTTTGAGCTTAATTCTAAATTAATTAAAAAATAAATAAAGGTAAACCCTAAGTGTAGGTTTAGGGTTTGATCTTGATTTGGGTCATGTAGTGTGACTAGTAGGGTCCCAAGATCCATTTGGTCAAGTCACATGTATGGTTCTTAATGGTAGGATTGCAAGTTGGTTTTGTTGGCTTTGCAAGCTGCATCTAGTGAAATAAAATCATTTATGGTGTTTTTACATTTCATGTACCGTGAAAGCATCATGTTTACATTATCATCATGTTAAAGCATATGTTATCATTTCGTGTAGAACCCGAGAATGAAACGATTCTAGTTGAGCAAGTTCTGGAAGAATCCCCGGTTGTCGCAGGATTTGATAATTGTGGTACTAATCCGGAACCGGAAATCGTCATCGAAGGCAAGCCCCGGTTTATGCATTAAACCATTACCTTGTTTACTTTGAAAAGTTTATCACTTATGTTACTTATCGCATTAAGTTGTTTAATTCAAATGTTACCTAATTGCTGCATTGCCTACCTTGTTAATTGTTTACCATCCTTGAAGATGATTTCATTTACAAAGGCGTAGAATTGCTTAGTGTGCTTTGTGGTAGGCTTTCAAAGTAAAAGTTTTGATACAATCAAAGATGGCATCTTGGCCAAAGAAAGAAAGAGGATAGAATGAACTAGAGACTAGTCGGGTGACTTATCTTGAATGTTGGGTAATGTTGCCGACTATGTCGCTTAAAGGCCACTCATTGTGGATCTTACGAGCGAGACACTTTGTAGTATCTTGGTCACATACTCCGGTAAGCCTACTTGGCTAATCCGATACTAAGGCGAATGCCCACTTTGGGAGTGGTGAGATGGCGGGAGTAGCGTGTACCCTCGTGGCTTCAATGTGGCGGATTTGAGGTGTCTTTGTGCTCTCGGGTGGTGTGGAGACGGCTTAGTATAGGAGGATTGGTAGCGAGGTTGATATATGCAAGATTAAGTTCTACATATGTCGTGTGATAAGGAATCCCCAGCTGGGACTTGAATCAATTCGAATTGCCGGTGCTCCGCGGATATGTAGACTCGATTCATTATAGAAGCAATATAGGACTGGTGAACTACTAAAACATGAGAAAAAGAATGGAATGAGCAGGATTGGAACATGGGATATGAACACTTAGTTGGAGATATTGGACTAAAATACTTAGTGGTAAAACTTGAAACTAGGATCAAGAATAGTAAGCTTTTAGCAAAGAATTTTTGAATCTTTCTACATCCTTACCTTGACCCTTTTGCATCCCTAAGACCTTCGCCCTTTTGGTGGTCAGGTCTTGTTGAGTACTTTTGTACTCAGGGTTTGTTAACCCTTGTTGCAGGTGAGTCGCATGCGCAGGCTTGTTTTGGTCCTGCTGCATGTCAGTGTATGAAGTCGATGATGATGAGGAATGATGAATGGCCTTTGGACAAGGCACTAGTTTGTGTGAAATAAATAATGTTAATGTAATATTATCTCGCTACTATGGTTGTATAACACTTATGGTATTGTAAGTTTGAAAACAACTGGTTTGTAATTATGTTATCGTAAGACTTCCGCTATCATTTACTCTGGTATATATTTGAATAAACTGTTGTAATCTGCAATGACTGTGATTGGGATCCTATTTGAAAAGATAATCGTGGATGATTCGGGTTTCTCGAGGACACCCGACAGACCTGTTGAGTTCTTGGGAACTCGTGTACGCTATTTGAGGTCTGTTAAGACATCGATAGGTGCACGTGGGTCCGATTTCTTAGGAGGTTCTGCCACAGAGAGCTGATGATCTGGACACTTGGGCAACTGTTCACCGTCGGGCTCAGCTTCTCCTGGGGACTCCTATTGCTACACTTCATGATGCTCTTCCTAGGGATCGGCCTCATACATGCAAAAAGTGAGAATCATGAATGCATAAGAAGGGTCATTGTCGATAGAATATCATCGACAGTCCTTTGAGGGGTATCCCACAAAGGTAGATTGGTCAGTAGGGATGCATGTAATCGAGAACAAGAAGGCAATAGAGACACATGAGTTAGACAGGTTCAGGCCGTCAGTATGACGTAATACCCTACTCTTGTGGTCTATTGGATTGTATTGGTTATTGTATGAAATTGCATGTGTTTGGAGGGGGTCCCTGCCCGCCTTGTATAGTCTGGGGGTAGGGTTATAAGTCGGTTAGATCTAGGAGATAACCAAAAAGTAATAACAGATTACAGGAATCATGGGATTATAGGTATCCTAACAGATCTCATAGTATCTTTAGGATATCTTCCCGGTGTCTTGTAGGAGGCGCTGAGTAGCATCGTGTCCCACAAGGCTTTGTCTTGTGGGCTGGGCCACCCCTGGGGGCGTAGCCCATGTGGTCTGTCGTGGGTATCTAGGGTCGTACCCCCCATAGCTATTCCTTGAGCCCCTTGCATCCATTGTGCAACGCCGTCTTGAGCTTGTTCGAGCAGGTGCGAACAAAGCCGAGCAGTCAAACTCATGGTCCGACCACCGTGATGAGTTGTCGAGCAGGCGTAAACCATTGCCAAGCAGTGTGAACCATCGTCGAGCAGCGTGAACCATCGCCGAGCAGCGTGAACCATTGCCGAGCAGCGTAACCCAAGTATGGCTTGCCATAAGGGTGTAAGGAGCTCAAGTTCAAAACCCAAAATTTCTTCATAGTGGACCAAGTGTGCCCACTTAGAGTCCGACCACAAGAAAGGGAGATAATCTTCTTGAACTTCAGGAGGCGCGGAGTCCTCTTGATTAAAGCAAACACACACACCGCAAGGTGAAGTGTGCCCACTTAGTCCCCGAGCCTAACAGTAGGTGACGTAGTCACCTGGTGCTAGGGTCCAAAGTAGTAGAAAAGTAGAACACCAGCCGAGCAGGCAGCCAGTCCCCGGGCGTAGCCTCGAGATGAGAAAAGCACATTCACTGCAAGGTGAAGTGTGCCCACTTAGTCCCTGAGCCTGACAGTAGGTGACTTGGTCATGTGGTGCCAGGGTCAGAAACAGCAATCAACAGAAGAAAGTCTCTAGTGCGCTAAGGAACCAAGTCCTATTACTAACGTAGTCCCCAAGCCATAAGTGGAAATCTTGGAGAAAACAAATCCTTGAGGAAAAACCAGAGTAATGGCTGTACAGTAGCAGTTACTGAGGCTTATCAGATGGTGGAGAAGGAAGCGAATAATCGGCGAGTAGTAACAAATCATGGCGATAAATGGGCGATACGGGCTGTAGTTACGCGAAAGCCTAGGTAATGGCCCAATAAACCGCTTCGGAGAATCCAGAGGGGCACAAATCATGGGAGCGGTTTCCCAAAAACCCTCGAATGTGAAAGAGTGGGGGGAGTGCTATATAAATGCCCCACCGGACCCCACACTCCCACCTTTGCCACTTTGCCACTTTGCCTTCCTCCTCAGCCCTCACACTTCCAGATTCATACACGCTTCCGCCGCCAATCCCAAATCAGATATGAGAAATGGTGCCGAAGAAGGGAGCTATGAAACCGAAGAAGGCAACCATCGTAGCTAGCCTTGACAAGGAGTGGGTGCCATCAAGGATGGGGGAGGCGGAGATCAACAGGATGGTGTAGGCGAGCATTCTTTCCGACCGAGTCACCACCAGATGGTGGCCAGCCAGCGGTGAGCCCTTCCCAATGCCTCATACTAATGAAGTAGTGGTGTTTAAGGATTATTTCTAGCGTGGGTTGCGATTTTCTGTTCATCCTTTACTAAGGGATCTGTTGGAGTTCTGGGTAATTAGTTTGTGAAATCTCTACCCAAACACCATCTTGCACATCTCGATCTTTATCCACTTCGGTGAAGCGTATCTGGGCTTCTTCCGCACTTTAACCTCTTTAGACACCTGTTCTGGTTGAAGAAGAAAGGCGGTGGTGGTTCCAAGGTGGTCGGTGGCGTATATCTGTAGCTCTAGGATGGGATGGTGAGCGAGTACATCACTGTACCACTGAATACTTCGCTGAAGGGGTTGAACGCCAGGTGGTTCTACATGAAACAGAGCCACCCTGCAATCCACTGCGACATAGACCACATCTTAGAGAGCCAGAAGAGCTGGTCAGAGAAGCTGAACAGGTCTGACATGGAGCAGGTGAGGGAGCTCCTCAACCTAATAAAAGGCATGGAAATTAACAGCGGACTGGTGGCGGTGAGCTTCATAGTGCACTGCGGCCAGCCCTACAAGGAGAGGGCCCACCCGGGCTTTGACTTCAAGGGTGACAACGACGGCACCCAGGAGGCCACGGGGAAGCTAAAGAAGGACGACATGCTAGAGCGGGCCACAGAGTTATTCGCTCCAAATGCCTCGTTCAGCGTGTCAAGGCAGACGAGGGCCTTCAACTATACGAATCTGCCTCCTTAGGTAACCATCCCAATTGTTTTGTTCGTAATGCTTTTTGTCCATTACCGTTGCTGAGCAGTGAACTGATTCACTTATGCAAAGATCCATTCACAAGAAAGGGCGGTATACTTCTCGGGCGTGCCGAGGGGCGATTCGCCACAGGCAGTAGATGTCTGGCCACCAAGTCGACCTGATGAAGATGTGGCCAGCACCTCATCGGAGTCCGAAGGCACAGACGCTGGTCGATCGGAGAGTACCCCCGGTGTCGGAGAAAGTCCGGGGAAGAGGGCAGCGGCAGATGAGCTGGCCTAGAAGAAGTCAAAAACGACGGGTGCTGTTCCCCACAAACTGGGCGGCATCTCGCTTGGTGGTGACCAGACCACTCGGACATGAACTACGGCGATGTCCGAGTGGTCGAATGACCACGGGGCTCCAGTAGCTCCTTCTCCGAGCATGGAGGCGCCTTCATGCAACACGCGCGCGAAGGAGCAATCGAAGGAAGGGGAGGGAGTCCCTGAGTAGCGGGCAAAGGGCGTCCCCAAGCAGCAGGAGAGGGAAGTCCCTGAGCGATAGGTGGAGGAAAAACCAACGATGGAGACCGTGAGACCTACACTCCAGGGTGGACAAGTTGACCCCAGGGCTGTGCCTATGGGCTCTGGTAGGTAGCGCCGGTTCAGAAAAGTGTACCGACAGGCCGACATGTAAGTATCCTTGCCTTGGAGTTATTTTATTGTCCGATTCCTTGTCATGGTGGCAACTGACGAGCTGATCTGATGCAGAGCGAGGCATCCGAAGGATCTAATGCCACCCATCTAGACCATCAAGCAACCGGGAGTAGGTCCTAGGGTGGAGGCAATGCCAGCAGACCCTATCCCAGAGTCCTCTGCTGCTCGATGGCCTGCTGATGGACTTGGCGGCGGCGAAAAGTTAGTGTCGATGGCTGGCGGGTCGGCGACAATGCCCGGGGCAATGGCGGAAGCTGCCGGGTCATCTGGAGTGGAGGCTAGAGTTGCTGACACCACGTCAGAGTCTAGAGCAGAGAAGCCAACAGTGCTAGAGGAGCAGACGGTGCTCCCTGAGGCGTCAGAGGGTGTGGTCGGACACGCTGTCTCGGCCATAGAGCCCCCTAGTGGTGCCTCTAGCTGCGGCGAAGGAGGACAAGGTGGAAGAGATCAAACATGAGGAATCTCGACCCCAAGCTATCCGAATCCTCTGCAAGCACGGCGATGAGGTGGTGGTTGTTGAGGTGGAGGACACCACCAGGGAGCTCAAGAGACTAGAGTCTGCCCTTTTAGCAGTGATGAAGCAGACTAAGGTCAGTACTACAATGCTCATCTTTGATGTTGGAGATTGTTCTTCTTCAAAATCTTGGAGCTTTTGCAGGGGATAACTCGGACTGCCGAACAATGGCGCCAGCTGATCAAGAGGATGGAGCCCCTCGCCGAAGAAAATGAAAAACTGTAGGAGGCGGTGAAGCTCATGGAGAGAAACATCTAGAGGGCCCAGTGCGAGCAAGACCTTGCTGAGTCCAACACGCGGGACCTAGAATACCAAAAGGGCGTCATATCCGAGCAGCTAGCGACGGTGTCCGAGCAGTTGTGGGGTACGTTTGACCAGCTGGAACACAGCTCCGAGCAGCTGACGGGTCTTTCCGAGTAGCGGGAGCGTGAATCTGAGCAGCTCAGAAACATCTCTGAGAAGAGAAAAGGTATGGCGTATCGGCGATCTTCCTTTGCATTGCTGAAGTCTTATTGTTGCTAAAGACACTTATGCTTGTAGAGCGAGATACGGAGCTCGACCAGCTACGCCAAACTGTCGAGCAACTCCGAGAGGAGAAGGCGAAGGAGTTAGGGCTAGTGGAGAAGCTAGCCGAGGAGCTAAAAGGTGAGAACTTCGTGATCGGAGTTACTGTTGGAGTGATTTCCTTACTTGATGGAACCTTGTAATGCATGCAGACTACCATCGGTGGGTCAAGGCATAGTTTGATGTGCTGGAGTAGGAGGCCAAAACCCAGTGGGGCAAACTCGACGCCGTAGTTGCCGGAGTCAAGCCAGTGCTCGACTGCGTCGATTTAGAGATGGCTCCTTAGCCCGATGGTAGGCCACCATGTCCGGACACCATCATTGAAAGGTGCAAGGTGGCGTGGGAGAACTTTAAAAGCTTCAACCGCGACGCCATCGTCACCGCCATTACCCATGCCCTTGTGGTGGTCCAGTCCCATTACCCTACCATTGACGTTCAAGCGATAGGGGTTGGATTCATCGGATGAACAGGCACGACGGAGCACTAGCAGCTGGAAGATGAGGTGGAAGACGCGGCGAAGAAGCTGGCCGGTGACATTGACCTGTTCGGTGAGATGGACGATGATGGCGAAGCCCGATGATCTGCTCGGAGAAAAGTTTGTACTAACTAGAGATAGTAGTTAAAACGCGCAAGGGCGTAGACAGACATTTATATGTAGAAATGCTATAAAGTGACATGTGCATGTTTATGTAATTTGCCAGTTTTGTGGTGAAAAATCATTGTAGTGTTAACCCTAATGCAATTATATGTAGTATAAGTAGCATCCAAGCAGTTAGTTTGTTACTAAATCCTTTGGCCTTGGCTAGCCCATAGTCCATAACGTCGAGCGTAGAGCCCGTGCATGTGTAGGAGGAATAGGTGCGACCAAGGAACTATAGTCGACCACCCATAACGCAGAGCACGGAGCACCTAGCACGTGTAGGGAGATATCAGAGACTGGGTCTTCTCTAGAGAGAGTAGAGCGAAACATGTGCTGCTCGGAAGTTGGCGAATTAACTTGGAGACATACATAGTATTAGTAGCGTCTGAGCAGTTAATTCTTTACTGGGCTCCTAGCCTTGGCTAGCCCATATTCCATAACATCGAGCGTGGATCCCATGCACTTGTAGGAGGAATAGGTCTGACCAAGGAACCATAGCCGACCACCCATAACCTACAGTGCAGAGCCCATAGCACGTGTAGGGAGAGATCAGAGATTGGGTCTTCTCCATAGAGCACAGAACAAGATGTGTGCTGCTCGGTGATTGGTGAAACATTTCGAAGATATGGAGAAACGTGGCAGAGCGTTTATGGCGATCACATATTGGAGTTCGTTAAGGAGTAACTTAGAGCTGGCGACCGTAAGTGGAGATTAAATTGTAATGGAGAAATAATGGAGACAAATTATGGCAACCAAAACTTTATTCATCATGGAGTGGAGAATACATATCTGGAGCATTTCAAGGATAGAAACATATAAGGTGCTCGATGTGCCATGAATTGGGGATATCGATTCCGTCCAAGTCACATAGCCGGCAGGACCTTGGTTGGGTAATCTCTTTGACCATGTAGGGCCCTTCCCAGCGGGAGGAGAGCTTGTGCATCCCTTCAGTTTTTTGCTTTCTACGGAGAACGAGGTCACCGATAGCAAATGAATGACCTTTGATGTTGCGATTGTAGTATCTCCGCAAGCCTTCTAGATATTTGGCTGTGCGGACATAGGTGATCAGGCGTTTCTCCTCGGCCCTGTCGACGTCCTCTGTCCGAACAGCTACGGCTTGCTCTTTGTCATAATGTTCCACTCTAGGTGCTCGGAAGGCAATGTCCACTGGTAGTATGACTTCTGAGCCATAGACCAAGAAATATGGAGACACACCAGTGCTGCGACTAGCTTGAGTGCGTAGTCCCTAGACCACTGCTGGTAGCTCTTTGAGCCATCTACCCAGATGCTTTTCTTCTTTCTGATATAGCCTCTTTTTGAGGGCATCAAGGATCATGTTGTTCGCCCGTTCGACCTGGGTGTTGGCTCTAGGGTGGGCAACGGAGACGTATTTGACAAAGATGCATTGGTCTTCTTAGAAGTCCCAAAAATGATGACCAGTGAATGTGGTTCCGAGGTCGGTGATAATGTTGTTCGGGAGATCGAATCTGTGGATGATATCTTCAAAGAGCTCGACTACTTTCTTTGTAGTTGCCGAAATGAGCGGTTTGTATTTGATCCACTTGGAGAACTTGTCGATGGTGACGTACACATATCGGAAACCACTTGGCGCTGGCTTGAAGGGCCTAATCATATCTAGTCCCTAGCATGCAAAAGGCCCTGAAGCTGGGATGGTCTGTAGCTCTTGCGCCGGCAAGTGTATTTGCTTGGCGAAAAATTGGCATCCTTCACAACATCGGACGAGGTCTTCTGCGTCGGAGATGGCCACGGGACAGTAAAAACTAGCTCAGAATGCTTTGCCAACGAGGTGTCTCGAGGCCACGTGGTTGCCGCAGGAACCATAGTGAATTTTGAGAAGTAGCTTCACTACTTCTTCTTGGGTGATGCATTTCTACAGTATCCCTTCCTTGGCACTTTTCCTCATCAAGTTCCCATCCACCAGCATGTAATGCTTGCTTCATCAAATTAGGCATTCGGTTTCAGTCTTGTTAGCGGGTACATCGGCGCTGGTGAGGTACTTGATGAACTGTTCTCTTTAATCGGCGGCCGACGAAGGCACTGTAAGGACCAACTGCTCGGCAGGGAGATCTCTTGCACTTCCTTCTCTTCCTTAATAGACGATGTAAAGAGGTCTTGATGAAGACCCCAGGTGGAATCATGGCATGAGAATAGCCTATCTTGGATAGGTGGTTGGCAAGCTGATTTTGATCTCATACCACGTGGTGGTACTCGATACCGTAGAATTTCCCTTCAAGTTTCCTGATCTCGGCGCAATTTGCGTCCATTTTCTCACTGGAGCAGGACCAGTCTTTGTTGAGCTGGTTAATGACCAGCGTGGAGTCTCTGTATACCATGAGGCGTCTATACGAAGCCCGTGGAGACATGTTTCATATTCGGCGGCATTATTAGAGGCTGGAAAATGAATTCGGAGAACATATCAGAGCTTGTCCTTGGTCGGAGTAATGAATAAGACACCAGCACCGGCATCGTTGATGTTGAGGGTGCCGTCGAAGTGCATCACCTAGTACTCGGGGCAAGTAGCGGGGATGGGCTCTTGGATCTTAGTCCACTCAGCGACGAAGTTAGCGAGCGCCTATGACTTAATAGTAGGCCTGCTTCTGAATTCAATGGAGTAAGTGTTGAGGTCAATAGCCCACTTAATGATACGACCCTTGGCCTCTTTGTTGCGGAGGATGTCCCCTAGAGGGAACTTGGTGACCACAACAGTCTTGTAGTACTCGAAGTAATGGCGGAGCTTGCACGATGTGATCAGAATGGCATATAGCAGCTTTTGGACCTGAGGATAATGAATTTTGGGCTCATTAAGGACCTCGCTGATGAAGTAGACCAGACGTTGCACCTTGTAGGCGTGCCCGACCTCCTCATGTTCGATGACGATAACTGTGCTAACGACGCGAGAAGTGGCGGCGATGTAGATCAGTAGACTTTCGTCTGGCCAAGGCACCATCATGATCGGAGGCTTTGTTAGGAACAACTTGAGCTACTCGAAAGCTGTGTCTACCTCATCCGACCAGGAGAAGCGCTCGGAGGCTTTGAGGAGTTTGAAGAAAGGTAGTCCCTTTTCACCAAGGCGTGATATAAAGCAACTGAGAGCAGCCATGCAGCCTGTGAGCTTCTATATATCCTTGACGCATGTTGGCCATTTCATGTTGGTGATGGCGGAGACCTTGTCGGGATTGGGTTCAATGCCACGGGCACTAATGATGTAGCCTAGGAGTATGCCGGATGGAACTCCAAAGATGCACTTTGAAGGGTTCAACTTCCATCTATACCTTTTCGGGTTGGTGAACGTCTCCTCGAGGTCGGCGATAAGATTGTCGGTGGCTTGGACTTGACGACCATGTCGTCGATGTATGCTTCGATGTTGCAGCCAATCTATTGATCGAGCCACATCTGGATGGCCCTTTGGTAGGTCACCCCGGTGTTCTTGAGTCCAAAGGACATGGTGGTATAGCAGCACACACCAAAAGGCGTGATGAACAATGTCTTGATCTGGTCTTCTTCCTTGAGGGATATCTAGTGATAGCTGGAGTAACAATCGAGGAAGGAGAGTAGTTCACAGTTAGCGGTGGAGTCTACAACCTCATCTATTTGAGGTAGACCGAAGGAGTCTTTAGGGCAATGTTTGTTAAGATCAGTGTAATCAACACACATTCTTCATTCTTTATTCTTTTTTTGAACGAGAATAGGGTTTGCTAACCACTCAGAATGATACACTTCTTTTATAAATCCGGTAGCTAGGAGCCATTTTATTTCTACCCTAATAGCCTCCTTCTTGTCTAGCGTGAATTGTTGGAGTTTTTGCTTGATTGGTTTGGCGGTCGGCGAGACATTCAAGGAGTGCTCGATCTTCTCCCATGGTACCCCCACCATGTCTGTAGGTTTCCAAGAAAACACATCGGTGTTGGTACGTAGGAAGGAGATGAGCGCGCTTTCCTATTTGGGGTTGAGGTGAGCCCCAATCTTCATGGTCTTGGAGGGGTCATCGAGGCCGAGGCTGACCTCCTTGGTTTCTTTGGACTTGGTGGAGGCGCGAGGAGGCTCCAGCGATGGGATCTCCAGGTCATCGGTGGGCACCGTCTTGGCGTCGGTGACCACGCTAGCCATCGGGGTGGAGAGGTCGGTGGCTTTGGCGAGGGCAAGACTTTTTGTCTTGTAGGCGTAGGCGATGGAGAGGTTGATCCCATAGGGTCGGGACCCCTACAAGCGACGGCATCTTCAGCACCAGATAGGTGTAGTGCGGTATGGCCATGAACTTGGCCAGAGCCGACCGACCAAGTATGGCATGGTAGGCGGTGTTGAAGTCAGCGACATAGAAGTTGATGTGCTCAATGCGGTAGTTGTTGGCCGTGCCGAACTGTACTGGTAGGGTGATCTCTCCAAGTGGTTTGGATGCCCTACGAGGTACCACACCCTAGAAGGAGGAGTCAGAGGGTGTGAGATCTCCTATCCCGAGGCCCAGCTCCTTTAGGGCTCCGATGAATAGGAGGTTCAGAGCGCTCCCGCCGTCGACGAGCACTTTTCTAAAAAGCACTTTTTGGATGGTTGGATCAAGGATGAGGGGGAAATGCCCTGTGTAAGGGATATCCGCCCACTAATCGGCCCTGCTAAAGGTGATGGGGACCTCAGACCAGGGGTGATAGCTAGGGTTGGCGGCGGCGTCTTCTGCATTGACGGCGAGCACCCATCGGGCGGTGGGCTTCCGTTCCCTTCTGCTCTCAGTGGCAGTGATCCCCCCAAAGATGGTGGTGACCACCTTGTCATGATCCTAGAAGGCATTGTTGTTGCACCCAGGTGGTCAGTGGCCTCCGGCGCCGTCATTGTTGTCATCGTCCAGCTTTTTAGCCTGGAATTCCTTAGCCAAGCCGAGGCAATCCTTCATCTTATGCTTGGCATTTTTGTGGAGGGGGCACGGTCCCTCAAGGATCTTGTACTACTCATCATAGTTGTGCTTGGCTCGAGGTTCTTCGATGGTGGCGACGATGTGGTCTAGTCAGCGGTGACGATATTGTCCAGACTTGGAACCTTCTAGCCGATCATGGCCACTGTCCTGATGGTGACTGCGGTCGTTGTAGCGGCGGTCGTTGTGGCACCGGTCATTAGGGTGATCATCATTGTGGCAAGCTAGGCGATGAGTGTCTGCATCCTCATTGAAGCGCACTTTGGCTTCTTCAGCATCGACGTACTAGTTGGCAGTCGTAATCATCTCGCTAATCCCCATTGGTGGCTTATGGTTTAACTTGGAGTGGAGGTCACGGTGATGGAGTCCTCGGATGAATGCGGTGATGACCTTAGCTTCCATGATGTTAGGAATAGAGTTCCTCATCTCAAAAAAGCATTTGATGTAGCTACGGAGGAGCTCAGATGGTTTCTGGTAGATGCAGTTCAGATCATGCTTGGTGCCCGACCAAGTACACGTAGCCATGTAGTTGTCAGTGAAGACCTTTTTCAGCTCTTCCCAGGATTCGATGGAGTCCGGGGCCAGGCTTGTGAACCTATTCATCGTAGTTGGTGTGAGCATGATAGGTAGATAGTTCGCCATGACACTGGTATCTCCTTCAGTGGTGCGCACAACAGTGGTGTAAGCCTGTAGCCACTGTGTGGGGTTCATCCTTCCCTTGTATAGTTCGACCCCAGTGATTTTGAAACCATGGGGCCACTGGAGTGTTTGGAGTGCCCTCATGAATGCTGGGGGCCCTTTGGGGTTGTCGGCATCATGATCTAGAGCCTTATTGAGCGGCTCGAGAGCTGAGTCTGGGTTACCGAACTCATGCTCGTACTCTTGATGGTGGCATACTTCTTCTTCGCGATGACCAAAACGGCGCTCGTCGATACATCGTTGCGCATCTCAAAGATTGTTGAGGTGCGCTCGAACGTCCTGGTCGACCTCCTGGTTGTGTTGGCGAAGGTGTTCGATGCGGTTGCCCCTAGCACCCCCTAGAGGGGTTGTCTATCATCATGGTGCTGGTCGATGAAATGAAATGACTTGGGCGGCGATCGGATCTTGGCACGGTTAATCGGTGAATTGAGCTTGTGGAGTATGAAGGCCTCTGATCCTAGCGGATCTCGTTGACCTGACAGTGCACTGCTTTAAGCATGGTGGCGACCTTGGTGACCTCCGGTGTCTGTGGGAGCCTGGCGAGCTCGTTGGCGGCCACGGCCAAGTTGGCACTTGGGGTCTTGTAGACATTGTGGCCGTCAACACGGACAAATTCGTCGTTGAGGTTGCGGTGGAGTTGGTGTGGCCTTCCTTGCGAGTCAAGCTGAGCCTCGGCCATCGCAAGGGCAGCCTCATTTGCTTGGCGCTACACATGGTTGACGTTCCTGTTGACGTAGGCGGCGCGCTCCTCCTCGGTTTCCCCATTCCATGAGGGGCTGTCGACGTCGACGTTGAAGATTCTGCCTCCACAGAAGGGTGGGAAAGGAGGTTGCGTGGTGGTGGTTTCGGTGATGGTCTCCATAGAGCCTTGGGACTCAAAGTCCGGATTTTCCTCCAGGATGGTTTGGAGGGATGTTTCAGGGCGTCGGCCGACGTGTAGCATGTTGACAGTCGGTGGAGGCTGGTCGGTGATCTGATCGGCGGGAGGTTGGACATCTCCAACCTGGTCGGTGAACTTGCCCCTTAAGGCATCTTGGTAGGTGGCGACGATGTTGGTGAGCCCAAAGGGTAGGGCCATAACCCCTAGAGTTTCTCAAGCAGTCTCTAATAGATCTAGATCGGATGGTGGTCGGCGCTGAACCAGCATGGTTAGAGCCAATTCGACGATGGAGAGGCAATCGACGAGCTTCTGGCCGACCTGATAGATTGATGCGATCAGATCATCATTGTTGATTTGCCTCCTCTGGTAGCGGGGGAGCGGGAGGCAAATTGTCAGTGAAAGCGACCTCAGAGGTGGTTTCGAGATCAGATCTGCAGTCATAGGTGTTGGGGTGATCGACGAAGCATTGACCTGCACCGGCTCGATGAACTCCTCGACTCCATCAGCGTTGATGATCCACGAGATTACAGGAATCATGGGATCATACATATCCTATCAGATCTCATAGTATCTTTAGGATACCTTCCCGGTGTCTTGCGGGAGGCGCCGAGCAGCGTCGTGCCCCGTAAGGCTTCGTCTTGTGGGTTGGGCCGCCCCTGGGGGCGCGGCCCCTATGGTCTGCCCTGGGTATCTGGGGTCGTACCCCCAATAGTCATGGATAACATGATATGATAATGTACAAGGTTAAATGATGACTATCATATTACGTCATTAGGATGATAGCAAAGTTGAATTCTTATTTACTGAGTAGGTGCATATCTCTTCTCTAGAAATTTCAAGAATCCACACTAAGTCCATTTCTAGACCACAACACAACAGCTACAAGTTTAGATCATAACTGGAGTTATACTCAACCAAATGCTATGATCTTAGACTTTATGGAAACATTATAAAATTGAATACAACTTTCATTTAATCACCAAAAGATGATTCAACCACTATCCTAGTCAAAATAGGTAAACTTCCTAGGTCTATCCAGAAATTCTAGAGAGTAAGCATTTTAGGAGATCAACTTCTAACAGCTATAAATCCTAAACTATTTGGCCTATTGCCATGAAAAATTGACACAAGCAAGATAAGTTAGTTATCTACAACTTTGTTATTGACAAGATTTACAACAAACATCACCTACCCATGTAATTTACTTAACAACCGAAACTATCCAAACAGTCACTAAAATTAAATTATAGAGCAATTAATATTTCACTGCATACAAGCAATCAAATTTGGGCACAACCAATGGTACCAACCATTCATATGCATCATACACACTCTAGAAAACATGATGGTCAAGCCTAACTCCATTATTTAAATGCGTTTATTAATTTAATTAGATAATAAGGTGAAATAAAGAACATATATCAAAAGTGTATAGTCAATTATAAGAAATTACAGTCGTTCATATATGATTCCAATAGGCTGCTGTAAAAATTTCATCCCAAAAAGACAAGCACACCACCCTCTACATAAATGACAAGATATAAGGGCTGATTTTAGTGAAAATAGTTAACCCTATTGAAAAGTGTCAACCAACAGATTTCATATTTTTCTTAGCTTCCCTAAAACCATTAATACTGTACAAAAATGTGCATGCCAATATGCTACTTATTTTTATCCTTGTGAATTTCTTCAGAAAACACCATTTATTAAAAGATAAATAGAAAGACCCTACTCCAATCAAGTTTACTACAAGTTCAACATTTTTCCTAATTAGAGAAAGTCATCACAAGATCAGGAAAATTGGAATTACATTTTTCTCATACTCCTAACTCTACTTATGCATTTTCCAAGATTGAAAACAATTTAAAAACACTTATCTTGCTCCATTTAATTCTCTAAGAAAAATATCCTAAATAGTAGGTTTCATATTTTTATCAAATAGTATACTTCATGATGAATCCAACAAAATTTGGTTCACTCAATTTGGACACTCCTATCTCTAGATATGAATTTTTGAATTTGGAATTCAAATCCATGAAAAATAAGAAAATCAAAACAAACACACAGACTGATTGATGGGGCCCGCTAGTCAGTAGGACCCATGCTCGGGACAGGGGAGGCGCTCTGGCCAGCCCTATCTCACCGACGGTGAGATCACCGGCGACGAGGGTGACACCAACATGTTCCCCACATCAGGCCTCGTTGGTTGGTGGTGAAGACGTGGCCTAGGGTTCCCCGAAGATGGCTTGCCGACAGCAATGGCGGACGGTGGAGGTAGTGCAGCAGTACGTTGGTGTTCTCTAGGCATCACATGCTCCGGTGAGGTGCACTATGGCTTTGTGGAATCCTAACGAAGCTATCTATGGTGGGTTAGAGTTCTGATGAGGCGGCGGTGAGCTCTGCTCACGTGCATGGCCGCGCGGCGGCGCACGGATCATGGTGGTGCTCCCACCGTTCCGGCTAGACGCGCGATGAAAGCTAGGTCTTCGTCATGCCATACACTAGGTCTAGGGTCACTCAACCTAAGATGCATGAGAGAGAAGGGAGACGATGGACCATCTTGGCAACGGTGAGCTCGAGTGCCACGGCGGCCACGGCGGCCGCGCGTAGAGCGGCAACACGTTCCTATGCAACCAGGCGGTAGCGTCTACCCTAGATCTAGCCTAAGCATCTAGAGCCTAGCATGGTGTGGGGTAGAGAAGAGGAAGGCAGGACATGCGATGTAGCGGCCAGGCCATGTTGAGCAGAGAGCACGGCGGTGCTTAGATGGCAATGACGGCTACGGCGAAGCAAAATGCCACTTTACCCTAGGTCGAGAGGTGGTGCTGGTGGCTCAAGGACGTGGAGGTGATGACAGAGCATCTATGGCTGAGATGAATTGATTGTTTATGCTATGTTAGTGGTGAACGGCTATGGTGGAGCTATGTCGGTGAAGCAGCGAGCTCGGAGCTCCGCTTGGCAAGGCAGAGCGAGAGGGAGGAAACGAGAGCGAGCGAGTGGAGTGAGCAGTAGGGGCACAGCGCCTAAGTGCATGCTCTAGCCTGACTGGCTAGGCCATCACTAGTGTAGACTATAATCATGATGGCCTATGGCCGGTCGGCCACTGACGCACGTGTGGACGCGGCCATCAGAGCCGATGACAGCGCCTGACAAAGCAACTTTGCGATCTTCTAACTCCAAATTCATGGTGATTTGTTGAAAGGAGCATTAACAAAAGTTGTAGAGCTACATATGATCTACAATTTTTCTTAAAGGACTTTGGCCTAAATTGTAATGGTTCGCAAGTTATATCATCCCAAAGTGCAGCACTTGAAACTATAATTTGATCCCAGACTTAGAAAAATTTCAGTGCTAGAACAGTAATTCTTTTGCTACTTGTGAGCTGTTTTTGAGCATGCTATGCACCGAATTAGGTCTTGACCCAAGAATCAAAGATATTACCCTAGTCAAGTACTACAACTTTGCTTAAGGGTGCACTACCATGCAAGCACTCTAGTGCCTAGTTCAACTTAGGTCAAACATACAACTTGAAAATGGTAGCTTACACTATAATCATGACTTAGAGGCCCAATTGGTCCAAGTCATGAATACCAAAGTTGTTCCATGTGACATTCTAAACATGTTTAAGGTACTACTAAGGTCCCACAAGCATTTCACACATTAATCACATGTAAACACTATCCTAGGTATAAATTTAAGAGGCATGACATGTGATATAAGCAAGGTAGTGAAGATAGAATTTGACATGCTCATGCTCATGAATGCTCAATGATGCCTGTGCTCATGAAATGCCAATGCCAAATGCATGCTTAACACCAGGGTGTTATAGTCCCTCCCCCTTATAGAAATCTCATCCCAAGATTGGAAAGACCTACCAATCCTTGTAGAAAGTGGGGTTGGCATCATGCAGAAAATCGTCCCTTTCCCACGTTGCATCTTGCTCACTATGGTTGTTCCACACCACTTTATAGAACTTAACCACCTTACTTCTAGTCACTCTCTCCATTTCTTCTATCACCCAGATAGGTTTTTCATCATACATCAAATCAGACTAGATCTTGACACTAGTGGGTTCAATGGCTTCTTTGGGTACACAAAGACATTTCTTCAATTGAGAGACGTGGAAAACATTAAAGATGGTGCTCATCTCAGACGGTAATTGGAGTCTATAAGCTACTGGTCCACATTGCTCAATAATTTTATATGGGCCCACATACCGGGGTGCCAGCTTTCGCTTCACACTAAATCGTTGTACCTTTTTCATCGATGATACTTTCAGGTACACGTAATCACCTTCATATACAAGAGGACTCCTCTCTTGTCCACATAACTCTTCTTTCTTGATTAAGCAGCTTCCATATGTTGCTGAATAATCCAAACTAGCTCTTTAGATTCTTTGACAAAGTCAATACCATAATATCTTCTTTTGCCTGGCTCAACCCAATTTAGAGTTCTACACTTGCGGCCATATAAAGGCTCAAAAGGGGCCATCTTGATGCTTTATTGATAGCTATTGTTGTAGGAGAACTCAGCCAAAGGAGCCATTTCTCCCATGAACCCTTTAAAGATATTACATAGGCCCTTAACATGTCTTCAAGAATCTGATTTACTTGCTCTGTTTATTCAGCAATTTGAGGGTGATAAGCAGAACTTTGGATCAATTTGGTACCCAACTAATTATGCAAATGTTCCCAAAAACGATTTACAAATTGTGGACCTCTATCAGACATAATTGTTCTAGGTATCCCATGCAGTCGCACTATGTGGGTGATATACAGCTCTGTATATTGATGTGGGCGGTAAACTGTCTGAACTGGAATGAAATGTGTAGACTTCGTCAGACGGTCCACAATTACCCAGATGGAATCGTACCTTTCTGGGTGGTTGGAAGACCAACAATGAAGTCCATGCTGATTTCTTCCCATTTCCAACCAGGAACATGCAGTGGTTGGAGTAGCCCTACGGGTTTCAAATGAATGGCTTTGACTCGGCAGCAAGTATCACATCTAGCCACATATGTTGCAATCTCTTTCTTCATCTTTGTCCACCAAAACTGGGTCTTCAAATCCTAGTACATCTTGCTACTACCAGGATGGATGGACAATTTAGAAGAGTGTGCTTCATCTAAGATTTGGTTTCTAAGTTCTCTATCTTTATGTCAACTAGTCTATCCTTAAACCAGAGTACACCTCTCTCATCTAATCTAAAATATGTAGTCTCTTCTTCCATCTTTCTCTTGATATGAAATATACCCACGTCGGTCTTTTGGAGTTCCATGACCTTCGCTTCAAGAGAGCAACTGATAGTGAGATTATGTAAAACTACACGATGCAATAGGTTAAAGCCATCTTCTAGCAATGGTTTGCTATGATACTTCTGGCTCAAAGCATCTGCAACAACATTTGCCTTGCTCGGATGATAATGCACCTCTAGTTTATAATCCTTGATTAGCTCCAACCACCTTCTTTGTCTCATGTTCAACTCAGGTTGCGTTCAGATGTACTTGAGGCTCTTGTGACCAGTGTAAATGTGACACACATTGCCAAGCAAATAGTGCCTCCAAATCTTCAAAGCATAAACAATCGCGGCTAGCTCTAAATCATGAGTTGGGTAATTAACCTCATGTTTCCTCAGTTGACGTGGGGCATAGGCAATGACTCGGCCCTCTTGCATCAGCACACATCCCAATCCACTACCAGATGCATCGCAAAACACATCAAATGGTTTTTCTATGTCAAGCTGTGCTAAAACCGAAGCGGTGGTCAACAAAGTCCATAAAGTGTGAAAAAAGCAGTTCACACTCTAGAGTCCACAAAAATTTCTCATCTTTCTGAAGCAATCTGGTCATGGGCTTGACTATCTTAGAGAAGTCTAGAATGAAATGATGGTAATAACCTGCTAACCCAAGTAAACTCCAAACTTCATGAACTGAAGTCGGGGCCTTCCAATCCATAACTTCTTGCACTTTGCCAGAATCTACCAAAATTCCATCTTCCGATAACACATGACCTAGGAAAGGTACTTTCTTTAACCAAAATTCGCATTTGCTAAACTTAGCATATAGCTTATGTTCTCGCAACCTTGTTAAGACAACTCTTAGGTGTTCTTCATGATCTTCCGCATTCTTAGAATAGACTAAGATGTCATCAATAAATACCACCACGAATTTATCAACTTTAGGCATGAACACCGAATTCATGAGATACATGAAATAGGTAGGAGCGTTGGTCAGCCCAAAAGACATTACAAGATACTCATATAGACCATACCTAGTAGAGAAGGCAGTCTTAGGTACGTCTTCGAGTCTGATCTTAATCTGGTGGTACCCCAATCTCAAATCAATCTTGGAGAACACTTTAGCCTTTGGTAGCTGATCAAACACGATATCAATTTGAGGCAATAGATACTTGTTCTTGATCGTTACCACATTAAGGGGTCGGTAGTCCACACACATCCACAAAGATTTATCCTTGTTTTTCATGAATATGGTAGGACAACCCCATGCTGATCAGCTAGGTCGAATGAGACCTTTTTCAAGAAGCTCCTGCAATTGCACTTTGAGCTCAGCTAATTCATTAGGTGGCATCCTATAAGGCCTTCACGAGATAGGTGCCGTGCCTGGTAATAATTCAATCTTGAACTCTACATATCTGTCAGGTGGTAACCTAGGCAACCAATCCAAAAACACTTTCTAAAATTCACACACCACCGGAATGTCAGCAATAGTTAAGGGCAGGATAGCATTAGCTACATTTTGGAGGGCAAATCTCTAGGAAGTGGTACTAAGAAAGCGTTCTTACTATCCGGTTCCCTTAACATAATCACCCAAGTGGAAGTATCAATAAGAACTCCAAGGCCACTCATCCATTTCATTCCCAGGATTACATCTATCCCCAATCCGAGTATTACTACAAGATCTGTGGTATACTCCCAATTGCTTATTGTGATGCGCACATCTCTAACTATTTGGTTGGTGGAGAATTGATTTCTGGCTGCACTTATGCAGTAACTACCCTTATCTATAGTAACTACCCTCTTATTATGCTTGGATACAAATGTTTGACTCATAAATGAATGTGATGCACCAGAATCAAATAAAACAACTATGGGATGTTGTTCACAAGAAATGTACCCATAGTAACAACTTCACTGGTAGGAATTTCTTCAATAGTGGTATAGTGAACATGTCCCTGACGCACATTGGAATTACCCTGCTTTTGGTTGTTCTTCTTGGGATGGGGGCAATTTCTTGCCCAATGGCCGGGCTTGTTGCAGTTCCAACATGGCATGCTGCTGGGTGGAACACTAGAACTTCCCTACCCTGTGCCACCCTTTGGTAGAGCAATAGAAAAGGCCTTGCAATACACCTTTTGGTTCTGAATGGTTTGCACCTTTTCTAGAGGTTGCCTAAACTTGGGAGTAGGTGGGCGAAACTGAGGTCTCGCAGCAAATGGAGCTTTTGACTGAGAAGCGCCTGCTTCAAATGCTCTCTTCCGATTCTTGGATGTAGCATAGATGTTGTTTTCATTATCTTGAGTTAAGGCATCACTGACAAATTCATTGAAAGTGGCAGACTTGTTATTAGCAAGAGTCTTCATCAGCTTGGGGCCAAGCCCCCACTTGAAACTAGCAATTTTCTTCGCATCAGTATCAACAAATTCCTTGGCATATCTAGACAGGTTGTTGAAAGCATGTAGATATTCAGTCAAGCTCTTGGTACCCTAGGTCAGCTTCATGAACTCGGTATGCTTGATACTCATAAGACCTAGAGGAATATAGTGTCCCTAGAAAGCAGCTTAAAACTGGTTCCAGGTAATTTGAGCATTCTCAGGCAGGGTGCTCGGTGATGACTCCACCAAATGCCTGCAGGCCCCTACAACTGGTGAGATGCATACTCAGTTTTCATTTGCTCAGTCAGCCTCAACAAATGAAACTTTTGTTCAAGTGTGTTCAGCCATTCCTCTGCTTCGAGTGGCTCTTCAGCCTCCTTGAATATAGGTGGCTTGGTATCCAGGAAATCGTTGAAATCATTGTATTGGTTTAGCTCTGCACCCTGGCACTGATGTCTGCCCTTTGGTGCCTACGCACATGTCCTCGCATCCTACGTTGTGTAGCATGTGCTCTTTGGAGCTCTTGCATACAACTAATGTAGCTATCCTGGCGAGAGTAAAACATCTTCATAACAGCATACATGGCACTCGTGGTAGCATTACTACTTCCTACTCTTTCATCCTAGTCTCTTACCAAAGCATTACTGCCTAGTTGAGTCCAAGTGGTTTCTAATGGGTCCACCCGAGGAAAGGATCCGACAGGACCATTGACAAGCTCGTCCTCAAACTCCTAACATATCTCACTAAGGACCTCGAAAGCTGCAACTTGGGCACCCTCCCAAGGTGTTTGCCCATCTAACTCCACACTCTAGCCTTGCCACTATGGGTGATTAGCACATGCTGGGACAGTCACCCATATGTTGTACCATTGTTGTCCCTCAGTTACCACTTCGCTTCAAAAGTAGCGAGGCGGTTCAGCATACCCAACCGAGTGCAGTACCCTCCATAGTAGGGTGGGAGTTCCAAACAGTGCCAAAAAGGCATCGCTTGCAACAAGGGCTCCTGGGGTGCCATCTGTATCAAAATGGTATAACTCCTATGAGACAACGTGATCATAGAAAAGGGTTACATTACATAATCTGAAACTCATAAGGGGAGGAACAATGTAATGATATGAATGAATGATTTATCATGATGCATGCACGTTCCATACGTCCTCACAAACTTAGGAAAAATTAAATCCTTAACGATATACGTGGTGGCATACATACGTTCTCTCAATATAACCGTAACTAAACGAGCTACATGTTTCATTGTTAGTATACATGCAGAAGATTCATTTCAGCCCATCCCAACAATTAAATGTACAAGAATGTAATCTAGGCTCTAGGTTGAATATTGAAGAACAACAGGATGTATTAGGGCGGTAAACTAAACACTTCCATATATATATATATCCCAATATATATACTTCGGTATCAAAGCTACCCGATGACAATTTATTACCCACAATTAAATATGCACCATACACACATGCAAGCATGCATATATATAGCCATATCAAAGCTAGCTCTCCCCGACCGCATGCTCACATCTTGCGATAATGCCACTCATCAACTTACCTTCTTACCTGGGCGTAGAGGCATTCGATCCATACATTACCACTCAAGTGAATGGCATCCATACAATAGCATGACGAATGGACAATGAAAGTAAAAACCCATCCCATGTTAGTACTGAAATACCCACCTAATAGTCCTTAACTGTGCATAAAGGAGGTGACCACTGGCATACTTTAGATTTTTATTAAATAAAAACTTTGTTTTAAATACACATATGACAAGTTTAATGATGAACCTTGCTCCGATGCCAGCTGTAATAGAATCATCCAATTTATAAGACCACAAGTACAATAGCAATCACCAAAGCAATCAAACCGTCATACTTGAACCCATATAAACCCGGTAGTCCGATGAAATCATGAAGGATCTCAAACAAACTAACATACAAACCAAGATCATACATGATTCAACACAACCAGTCACATGTTACAATAGGTTCACAAATAGTTCCCATACATCGAAGTTTCAACAAAGTTATTACAACCCAAATTTAGAAGTAGTCAAAACAACATAGTTTTGAAACAACATCAAGATAGTTCAAATACATAGCTAGTTTAAGATCATCTCCAACAAAAACACATAGACGAGATGATATAGAATGACCATGCCCTTGGTCTTACTCTCCATCAACTGCAGGAGTTATGCAATGCTTGCAGTAACCATGGTACATCACATCATCTGCAACAAATGTGAATAAACCCTGAGTACTAGAATGTACTTAGCTAGACTTACCCATCAAGATGGAGTTAGCTTGATAACATTTTGCATAAAAACTTAAGTAACATAACTTGGAGATTTAATACCTCTAGCATCGATTTGAATACCTATTCAAGTAAGCATCTCTTGATTGGCACCTATACTAGAACAATCACTTGATTAAGCTAACAAGCATTAGTAACCATATCCGGTATAAGAAAAATTTGAGCATCATCATAACCATCAAGTTTCCAATAAGTTACTCTATGTTGCCCTTGCTCAGTCAAGTTCTCACTATCTAGGAGAGACGGTGATTCGAATCGATTCCTATCGAGCTGGGGAATTTATTCCTAACGCAAACCGAGGCACACCCCACGAAGGTAGCCTTAGGTCACCTTTGGTACAATTTAGGACTAACTGGCAGGTCCGATCAGCACCGCACGCTCAGAGATTCTACCAATCTACCGGAAGATCAGGACTCAAACCCACCCTTGCACTCACACCATTCACTCTCTGCACACCCTTACTACCTCCAACATGCGCATTTCCACTTATCGAGGCCCGGTCTGAATTGAGCTACTCAGCTTTGTGGTTGTATCATCGGATCCGACTAGCTAAGTGCTAGGCATGCGTTCAACATGACCTGAGGACGTACACCGAATCGGTCCTTAATCGACACAGACGGGGATAAATAGGCACCCAAGACCTCCATGCCTTGTTGTTTCTCTATCACGATCCTACCTAGTCTCCTTTATTCATTAACACATGGTTATTTCGACGCTAGCAAATATATCCAACCGTGATTAGTTATCAGCCTATATCATGCAGGTGACAGGTAATCACCCGACTTCTACCGACTAAGCATGGCTAAGCATATATTCGATCCTAGACCTACATAGTATTTAAGATATATATATATTTGGACAAGGAAGATATATGCATCAAGTGGTTCCAATCAACTCCTAGAACTTAATGCATCAACATAAAAGGACTCAAGTTGATAGTTTGAAAACATAGGAGACTCAGAATGCTCCGGGGCTTGCCTTTCACAAAGGTTGAGGGCTGATGATCTAGACACTCAGGCAACTATTCACCATCGGGCTCGCCTTCTCCTAGGGCCTCCTGTTGTTGCACTTCCTGATGCTCTTCCTGGGGATCAGCCTCGTACTCCAACATGGTGATTTCTTCCATCGCACCTATTGCAGGCACATGCAAAAAGTGAGAATCATGAATGCATAAGAAGGGTCATGGATAACATGACATGATAATGTGCATGGTTAAATGATGACTATCATATTAGGTCATTAGGATGATAACAAAGCTAAATTCTTATTTACTGAGTAGGTGCATATCTCTTCTCTAGAAATTTCAAGAATTCACACTAAGTCCATTTCTGGACCACAACACAACAGCTACAAGTTTAGATCATAACTAGAGTTCTACTCAACAAAATGCTATGATCTTAGACTTTATGGAAAGATTTTAAAATGGCCTACAACTTTCATTGAATCACCAAAAGGTGATTCAACAACTATCCTAGTCAAAACAGGTAAACTTCCTAGGTCTATCCAGAAATTCTAAAGAGTAAGCATTTTGGGACATCAACTTCTAACAGCTATAACTCCTAAACTGTTTGGACTATTGCCATGAAAAATTTACAAAAGGAAGATAAGTAAGTTATCTACAACTTTGTTGTTGACAAGATTTACAGCAAACATCACCTTACCCATACAATTTACTTAACAACCAAAATTGTCCAAACAGTCATTAAAATTGAATTATAGAGCAATTAATATTTGACTGCATACAAGCAATCAAATTTGGGCATAACCAATGGTACCAATAGTTCATAGGCATCATACACACTCTAGAAACATGATGGTCATGCCTAACTCCATTTTTTAAATGCATTTATTAATTCAATTAGATAATAAGGTGAAATAAAGATCATATATCAAAATTGTACAGTAAATTCTAAGAAAATTATAGTGGTTCATATATGATCCCAATAGGCTACTGTAACAATTTCATGCCAAAAAGACAAGCACAGCACCCTCTACATAAATGACAAGTTATAAGGGCTGATTTTAGTGAAAATAGTTAACCCTATTGAAAAGTGTCAAACAATAGATTTCATATTTTTCTTAGCTTCCCTAA
Source organism: Miscanthus lutarioriparius (assembly GCA_904845875.1). Taxonomy (NCBI): domain Eukaryota; kingdom Viridiplantae; phylum Streptophyta; class Magnoliopsida; order Poales; family Poaceae; genus Miscanthus; species Miscanthus lutarioriparius. The sequence goes on along the minus strand of CAJGYO010000002.1, from coordinate 69,638,859 downwards.
AACCCATTAATACTGTACAAAAATTTGCATGGCAATATGTTACTTATTTTTATCCTTGTGAATTTCCTCAGAAAAACACCATTTATTAAAAGATAAATAGAAAGACCCTACTCCAATCAAGTTTACTACAAGTTCAACATTTTTCCTAACTAGAGCAAGTCAACACAAGATCAGGAAAATTGAAATTACATTTTTCTCATACTCCTAACTCTAGTTATGCATTTTCCAAGATTGAAAACAATTTAAAAGCACTTATCGAGCTCCATTTAATTCTCCTAGAAAAATATACCAAATAGTAGGTTTCATATTTTTATTAAATATTACACTTCATGATGAATCCAACAAAATTTGGTTCACTCAATTTGGACACTCCTAGCTCTAGATATGAATTTTTGAAGTTGGTATTCAAATCCGTAAAAAATAAGAAAATCAAAACAAACACACAGACTGACTGATGGGGCCTGCTAGTAAGTAGAACCCACGCGTCAGTGACACCGGGGTAGGGGAGGTGCTCCGACCAGCCCTATCTCACCGATAGCAAGATCACCGATGATGAGGGTGACACCAACATGTTCCCCACATCGGGCCACGTCGGTTGGTGGTGAAGACGTGGCCTAGGGTTCACCGGAGATGGCATGCCGGCGGCAATGGCGGACGGCGGATGTAGCGCAGCGGTACGCCGGCATTCTCTAGTCATCATGTGCTCTGGTGAGGTGAGCTACAGCTTCATGAATTCCTAACGAAGCTATCTAGGGTGGGTTAGAGTTCTGATGAGGCAGCGGTGAGCTCTAATCACGTGCATGGCTGCGCGGCGGCGCTCGGAGCACGGTGGTGCTCCCACCGTTCTGGCTAGACAGTGACAAAAGGCAGGTCTCCATTATGCCAAATGCTAGGTCTAGAGTCACTCAACCTAAGACATGTGAGAGAGAAGGGAGATGATGGACCAGCTCGGCAACGGCAAGCTCTAGTGCCACGGCGGCCATGGCGGCCGTGCGCAGAGCGGCGACGCATTCTTGCACAACCAGGCGGTAGCATATACCCTAGATTTGGCCTGAGCATCTAGAGCCTAGCATGGTGTGGGGCTAGAGAAGAGGAAGGCAAGAGATGTGGTGGAGCGGCTGGGCCACGGTGAGCAGAGAGCACGACGACGCTCCGATGGCAATGGTGGCTACGGCAAAGTAAAATGCTGCTTTACCCTAGGTTGAGAGGTGGTGCTAGTGGCTCGAGGAGGTGGAGGTGATGATGGAGCAGCCTGGGTGATGGTAGTGATTGACTGACCAAGCATCAGTGAGGCGCCCAAGACTCCTGGTGGCAACGATGGCTCAGCTGGCCCCTCCATCCAAGCGCTCGGCCCCCCAGAAGGGGTCGACCCGATTGAGGTGAGTTCTGACCTTTCCCCATGAGGGAAGGCCATCGCCGAGCCATTTGACCATAAGCATCATCTCCCGAGCCACAACCCGCCTGCCAACCTTCACCGGCCCAGCTCTCCAACAACAAAAACCAAGTCCCATCCTCCCAACCTTCTTGCTTCGCTTGACTTCAATGTTGTCTCCTTAACTTGAAGTGGCCCTAGCAGTGGCTCGGCTATGCCAAAGGATCGACTGAGATAACCACCTATTGCCCTCTATGAAGGTGAACTACAGCATAGGCCCCCAAGCAAGGCAAGGATGGATGGACGGAGCAGGAGAGGCAGGCGAGAGGTCAGCAAGGTGCTGATGGAATAGCCTCGGTCATCGTGTTACCAGCTATGTCCCATATCCCTTCTCTTGCGTTCATTTTATTCATTTGCAGCTATCTCTATATCTTGATCCTTCATTGGATCACGTCTCCTAGCCACACGCCAGCATGGGACCCCTTAGACGGGGCATCGCTAAAGGTTCTAAGGTTGGCCCAATGGGCTTTAAGGCCACCCGAGGCATCTAAAGGGTGAGGGACACTGATGGTCGGGCACCAGAGGCCTTAGCCAGTAGCCTAGAAGCGAACCTGGCCGATCATCGTGTGATGTCTGAGTACTAACCTAGAGCTGCTCGTGGTGACCCTCCGTGGGAGGCAATGAGCCCTCGAGCATCGATAGATGGGCTTGGGAACTATACGATTGGATCGACCAGGAAGTAGAGGATCTCCCCTCTAGGGAACATGACCGGGGCACAAAATGACCATAAACCTAGGGTTCTCACGGATTCACCCACTAGTAGAATGGGTGCGGTGATCTTGGCCACTGAGGCCATCGTCATAACAGCCCATCCCAATGAGGAACCTAAGTCTCTAGGCATGACTCGTGAGCAGTGAGATTACTAACGAAAGTAATTTCAATTCATTAATTAGGAATGACCCGATTACAATGCATGGCGGCAAAAGTTGCTTGGGGATGCTGAGTGTCAGCATTATGGCTAGGTGCCAAGGAGGGCCCACCAGTGACCGGCCATGCAAGTGACCCAACTACCCCTTGACAGGATGGCCTTTAGAGAGACTAAAGGAGGAGGTTGGAGGACCCGAGCCCCGAGCCCACTGAACCATCCACGAAAGGGTCAGAGCACATAGAGAAGAGGCAGAGATCTCCTAGCTATAGCTTGGAGATTGGCCCGACCTCAACTACCCGAGCCCTCACCGATGAGGCCGCAGGAGCAGCTCAAGAGGGTAGGTCATTCATCGCTCGCTGAAGGCCCTAGCCCAAGAGGCCGCGTTGATGCCCCCATAGAAGGCCCCATCCATGCGACTCCCTCAATCCTGAGCCATGGCTGGGGCTACGCTGAAATCCTTCTACCTTCGTGGGAGCGACCGTCCGGTGGAGGATGCTAGACTCACTCAGAGGGAAGCATCATGCTTCATCGTTGCCATGGCTGTCAGAAGTTGGATCTGAGAAGAAGAAGAGAAGCAGTCATGGAGAGGAGGATAGGGCGGCTCTGCTCCCCGACCATGAGGACGGGGTGAGAAGGTATGAACCCCAAAAGCGGGTCAATTTGCGCAAAACAGGCGCGTCTCTTCCTTAGCAGCCATTCGTGGCATGAGAAATGAATAGTGATTGACTCAAAGGCATAAGGACTTAGCTGTTCGTCGGGCTTGCACATCGACCCTTTTGCTAGTGATGGTCTGACGTGGTGGGTCATGAGCCAAGTAGGAGCTAGATCTATTAGGCTGAGACCTTAAGATCTACCCCTAGGAAGCCCAGCAAAGCAGGCAACACTAGGGGCTCATTGCCCACTAGCAGGACCTCGTTGAGCAGGTGAAGCTCACCGTAGCAGTCGGGGATGTCGGCTAGGCTCCCAAAGTTGATGGCTTGGCCCAGAGCGAAGGCGCCGGCCATGATGGAGAACTCGCTAGGGAAGTGAACATCACCGTCTGGGGTGGTGCCGCTTGCTCTGGCAACAAGGCGGGTGGCTCTGGCTACCGTAGAGCCTAAATCGCACTTGACACTGCCCCTTACCTAGCACGCCAGCTATCGTGGGGTTAGAACTGCAGCATGCATTATTGTTCAAGGTGGTGTCAGAGTATATGTCTCCAGTGGCTCGGGTGGACACAAGAACACAAGAATCACAGAGAGGACGCAACAGTTTATCCTGGTTTAGGCCAATCGGTGCCCTACGTCCAGCAGCTGATGATCCTTCTACTCATGAGCACCCAAAATCAGGTTGTCACAACAAAGTGTATAGGAGGAAGATAGACTTTGGTAGGGGATTAGCTCGGTGCTAATCCTGAGGTTGCCTCGCCACCGGTGGAGCCTTCCCCTTATTGGAGAGGAGGAAGACGACGAGTGTGGTGGAGGAGCTCTTGGTGCCCCTCTCTGGGTTGCTCTGCTCTCGATGCCAAGCACAAGCGAGTCGGTGAGGAACAGAATGATCTGTTTGGGATCGTCCTCCCCCTCTAGGATCCGACCTATCCCTTATATACTAAGATAGGTCGGGTACATGGCAGTTTGTGGGGATGAGCCTATGGTCTACATGCACCAGAGTCTAGGAGGGTCTTGCAGCGGCGCTCTATGGACCGTGGCAATGTCATGGAGCCAAAGAAGCTCTGGGTATCGTCCGGCTGCTCTACCCTAACACACTAAGTGTTAGGCTATGTTAGCTTGGGCCGGCCTCCCCTTGGTGCACCTTATGAAGACTTCTTGGTGGCAAAGGAGGCCAGCTCAAGGGGTTGACGTGCAGGCCTAGGAGCCCCCGAGCCCCTGGAGGCCACGAAGGAGTTTGTCTTCTTGTGTCACGCCCCATGCGTGACCCTATCAGAGTAGTGGTTGACAATGCCATGCTTGTGGGGTAGCTCCTAGGAGCCCCCGAGCCTTGATGGCTTGAGGCTTATCTTCTTGTGCTCGGGTTTTGGCTGGTGCCAAAGGCCGGGGAGAGGCCAAGGATCTGGTCTAGGCTCCCATCGATTGGGAGCCCTAGCCTCAGGCAAGCCCTTGAGCATTGAGCAGAGGCGGCAGGCTTACTCGGGCTTGGCCCAATCCTTTGACCTAGAGGGTGCGCGTGAGCATACCCAATGGGTATAGCCCTCGCACGATCCTAGAAGGGTCGGTCGGGGGGTCTCTTGGTCGGGAACTCTTGATCCTGAAGCTTAACATGTCCATATGTTAGGATCTCATCAGGAGCCCCCAAGCCCTTCATGGCCTCACTCGATTAGATCCGCGCACTTGTGGATTAATCTATGTGCGTCTAAAACATACCAACGCTTTACAACATATGCGATACAAATATGATATCTTGTTTATCCATACCTAAATCTCCACATAAGACGTTTTTAGAGGTAGGAGAAAACAAAAGAAGGCAAAACATTGCTATGCCTTGGTAAGGAGTTATACACCATTGAGTGATTTGAGAGTACCATTTGAGGAGTATAAAGTGAACTATGATTTTTCTTGAGAAGAACTTTCAAAACTCCAAGTTGCTAAGATGTGAAATTGGGAAGATGACTTTGTTTTGAGGACTATTCCACTTTTCAACAATCTAAGGAAACATGTTAGCTAACACCACAAATCCCACTTGTGTAAAGAATGTGTTGGAATAACTTTTATGTAAGTCATATATCTTAGGATGTTATGCTCATGATTACTTTTATTTTTAAGCTTTGCTCAAGGACGAGCCAAGGGGTAAGTGTGGGGGAGCTTGTTGGTGGTCCTTAATTCGTATTTTGAACCACCAACTTTCACATAAAATATGCTTAAATGAACACCAAACTTAGAACTAGGGCTGACAACTAACAAAGTTCCACAAGTTTTGGTGATTCATCAAATGCAGGAGGACATGTCAGCATAACATGGAAAATGTGCTCAAAGTACACAAAGAATACAATAAAACATAGACCCGATAGGACCCAAAGGGGAGAAGGCCCACTACCGGGACAAATTAGGGCCCACAAGCATGGATCCATGAGCCATATCCAAAGGAAAACCACTTCCAATCTATGCCAAACCCACATGAACTCACTCAAGAGGATCAAATGAGAGAACTCACCAAATATGGGGGCAACTAGTCCCAGCCAGGGTGCGGCCACACCCTGTTGGTGGTCCTTAATGACCAAATCTGACTACTAATTAAGACACAAAAGAAGAGAAATTGGTAATCTTAAACACATGCATTTACTATTGACCAAGTTCCACATGTATTTGGAGATCATTGTTTTGCATGATATAAATACAAATACATGGGAGAATACACCAAGAAGGCGCTTTCGGACAAAGTGTAAAGCAGACATATGCAAAGAACAAATGGGAAGGCCCATCAACTCAAACAATTTGGGTGAAAGGCGACCCAAGGAGCAGCCAAAGTCCACTCACCAACCCACCACGCGAAGGTGGTGGTGAGAGGGCTCGGTTAGGGTGCGGCCGCACCGTGGGTGCGTCCACACCCCACCTGGTGCCTCTCTGCCACTCCTTCATATGGCAGTAACATGAAGGCATGCAGAGGCGGTGGAGTCCATGCCTCATGCCAAAAATAGCCTCCACACCGCCTCAAGCCCTATATAAATAGAGGGTAGAGCTCCCCTCTAACACACACAACATTTGAGCAACACCTCACTCTCCTCTCTTACTTTTACCTTTTAGTAGTTGTTTTAGAGCAAGGCAAAGCTACCTTGGAGGGCTTGGCTCCTTGGAAGAAGAGATTCTTGGTATGAATAGAGATATGAGTTCTTCCAAAGTCTTGCCTTCACTCTATTATTGTAGTCATACTTGTGAACTAGAGTATAGTCTTTATGTTATGATCTTGACATATGAACTAGTGTATAGTTTGTATGTTATGAAAATAACATACATGACTTTAGGCTTAAACATTCATTTAACTTATATAATTGGAATTAGAGCTAAGTTGAGGTGGCGGTTCATCGTGCCTTTGGGTGTGCCCAAATCTTTTACTTGTCAATCCATAGGTTCGGAGTGCCGGGGGGATTTGGGTAGTTTCCGTGTACACAAGCATGGTGCTTGGGTTTGGAGAGATTTGTGAATGCATTGTCCTTCTCCGTGGTTGAGGTGGTAGGCGGCAGGTGGTGACAGCCCTGTCCGTCCCTTATAATCCCCCATGTTCATTAGGGTGTAGGAGTCTAAATTGTCACATGAGGTTGCTAGCAGACCAGTACTCGGTGGCCTCCCAACCTGCTTCACACTTAGCACAAAAAATAATTATGTTACTTGTATGATTATAAACTAATCTTTGTATGATTATACTAGACCATGCCTGCTCTACTTAAGATTATTCTTTTATTCTTTCTTTTCTCTTTTATCCTTTGAGGAATGCCCAAGTGTGTGTCCACTATCTTGAGAATACCATTCTTACCCCTATTATAAACATTGGTGTACTTGCAAGTATATTATTCAAGTTCATATCCATACTAGACTCTTAATCAATAAATGCCTTCCTTTAGGAAAATATAAATAACGATACTCTTAATACTTCCGGGTGAAATGCTACAATGATAGCTCCGTGCGCTTGCGGATAAATATCTAAAATTGGTAAGGAACTATCAAGGCTTACTTAGTGACATTGCTATTTATTAGTGATGTTGCTAAGTATCGCCAACAAGGTATTTCAGGCGCCTTTGCTGGGGATGAATTCTATCTCTGTACTTGATAAATGCGTTAAGAAATACCAATAAGCATTTCTGGCGCCATTACCGAGGAAGGCATATTGATTAAAGAATCTAGTAGGAATGTTCATGATAATATGCATGTACGATAGCATTGTTTATGCTGGGTAACTTTGCTTGTTTTCTCCGGTTTTGGATGAAAACTGGATAGTGTATGACCAGTTTCGATCTGTCGAACAACTACACCAAAAATCTAGAGGCACTCCTAAGGAAGAAACGGTCCCGTGCCGCTTCTTCTTCTATCACTCCACTGATAGATGAACTAGTCACCCCACACCATCTGCTACTTCAACTATGGCCAAGATGCTCTATGACTACTCTGTCCCTGATGTTGCCAATGTGCCCATTGAGCCGGCTGTCAACACTAGGAATGGGAACTTCGAGCTCCGCACAAGCCTCATCATGATGGTGCAGGCAAACTAATTCAATGGTTTGCCAAGTGAGGACACAAACGCGCATCTCCAACACTTCCTCCAACTGTGCGACACCATCGTCATAAAGGACGTCGCACCCATGAGCATCAGGCTCCACTTGTTTCCCTTCTCCCTCTCGGGGAGGGCAAAATAGTGGTTCTACATGGAACAGGAAGCTATCGACACATGGGACAAATGTTCCACGACATTCCTCGCTATGTTCTTCCCCATGGGCAAAACCAATGCCCTAAGGGGATGAATCTCCAACTTCTAGCAAAATGCCATGGAATCCTTTCCCAAGGCATAGGAGAGGCTGTAGGACTACATCCAAGCATGCCCGTACCATGGGATTGAAAATTGGTTAGTGCTCCAATATTTTTATGATGGATTAACACTTATGTCTAGGGGGCACATCGACGCGGCTGCTGGAGGCACCTTTCTTTCCCTAACCATTGATGGAGCCACAGCTCTCATCAATAAAATGGTGTCAAATCAAAGCTGGGGGAAGAAAGAAAAACACAAAAAGGCATGCATACCATGAAGGAGACGGATATGCTTGCCGCAAAAATAGACCTTCTAATGAAAAGACTGGAGGAATGGGCCCAAGAAAAAGAAGCTATGAAGGGCACCATCTAAGCCTTGGTCTCACACATGACATGTGAGGTCTGTGGCAATATTGGCCATTCGAGGAATGACAGCCCCGAAACCCGTAAAGAAGCTGCCTACATCAACAATGGGTTTCACCAACAACAAAGTAATATTGGGTGGAATAACCAATCCCACCCGCAAGGTAATTCAAATTACAATTCCAATTATAATTCGAATCAACCTTCTTTGAAAAGCTTGGTACTAGGCCAAGCAAAAAGAATTGAAAGTTTGACTAAAAACTTTCGACTATTGATAAATTTTTTGAAAAAATAAATTCTCAGATTGGAGGTTTAACTTCTGCTGTCAAAAATCAATTAAATTTTAATAAAATGGTAGTAACACAACTAGCTAAAATCGTTGCTACTCTTCCTATTAATAATGATGGGAAAATTCTAGCCCAACCTAAAAATTCTCTTGAAAAAGTAAATGCGGTGGTCATGAGGGGTGGTAAGTCCACTCGTGATCCACCAAATCCTAATCATTCTGTAGGGAAAGCAAAACAGCATCAAGAGGCCAAACCTTCAACAACACAAAAAGAAAAAGAGCAGCAAGACGAGGAGATGGCACCGAAAGATTTCATCAACACGAACTACCTGTCGTTTCCCACAAGGAACCGCAAGCAGGCCGTGGATGAGCAATTTGCTCATTTTACTGAGATGATCAAGAAGATACATGTGAGTGTTCCACTAATGGTGGTCTTGCATGTACCTTCCTACACCAAGGACATCAAGGACATCATCAACAACCAACGACCACTACCGTCCACGGAGGTTGTCAAGTTGATGGAAGAGTGTAGCGCTGCTATACTCGACTTTCCTAAGAAGAAGAAAGATCCTTGGTGCCCCACAATCACATGCACCATTGGGATCTAGCTTTTCGACTATGCCTTGTGTGACCTTGGGGCTAGCGTAAGCATTATGCCCAAGGTCGTCTTAGACAAGCTAAACCTCACGCACCTTGCGCCAACACCGATTGTAATATCCTAGATGTTAAGGAACAATTAAAAGTTTGATCATGTTCATCATGAGGCATATTTTGCAAGCATTATGGCATAAATGCACTCCATATTTCAATTATGGCATTTATATGTTGCATAGATGATGTTTCATATGTTGCATGAAATGATGTTAATAATAGTGATTAAGAAACTTTGTGAATTTATATATGTGAATTTGCTTAAGCAAATAAAATTTTGTCAAAATAGACTTTGTCATATAAAGTGTGCTCTTTCATATAAAATAAAAGTGGGCTTTAGTTTTCAAGTCAAGCATGTTTAATTTGGAGCCCAAAGATTGGAGTTACGGTTGATTTTCAAACTTAGCCATTTTTTATTAAGTCCCTAATATTAGTGTTTAAAGTTCAAACTTTGGTGCATTATTAAGTAAATTTTCATGAATAAAAATTGTCCAAACTTTGTTCCATTGGTTGGTGTGATGATTAATCATTGATGATATGTAATTAGTTGTGATGGATGATTAGTGGTTGTTTAACAATTAAATGCCAAAGTAGCTTAATCAAATTAATTTCCAAAACCCTAACTAAATATAGTTTTATAGTTTTAAAATGCCTCCCTTCTCAATCCTGAATCTTCAAAACCTTTGATCAATTGATGCTAATCCTTTAAGCAATATTGGAGATCTCAGATGGGTGAACAATTTTTCTTAAGGCCGGTCATGGTGTTGTTTTGCAAAATCCAGAGAACTAGCGTGAAGAATGGTGGCCCTCAGTCGATGAACAGTGTCGGTGGTGAGCAGCGATTGTGCCTGCTTCCCCGGCGGCTGTCGCCTTTTTTGCCGCTTCCTCGCGTGATGGCATGCACATGCTTGTGTGGCCAAGTTCAAGTAGGTGTTGTCATGCCTGGAGAAGTCACCTGCGCTGTTAAAATGTCTCGCCACCGGAGTCTGCCCCTCTTTCTCCCTTCTGCTCTGCCGCCAAGCTCCTCCATCCACTGGCAAAATTGGCCATAGTCTTTGCACCTCCGCCCGATAGCTTGCACTTGTAGCTTCGCCTCGCCCATGGGCTTCTCGCTGACCCACTTGCGCTGCCAATCATCACCGAAATCACCCGTGCACGGCGTTCCTACCACGATGACTTGCCATAGCCACCAAGCGCCACCTCGTCGTGGCCAGCCATCTCTGGCTACTCTCGTGCCCCCTCTGTTAGTGTTTTAGCTTCACCTTGACTCAGTGATTCTCATAGTCCCTTATTTTTTGCCAGGCACACACCAAAGCAGGCAGAACATGACCTCGCCGTCGGTTCGTGTTGCCGCATCCATCCTCAATGCCGGCAGCCGCGTCTGTGCTACCTTCGCTTCAGCCATCAAGTCGAGCATGATCATGATGAGCTCCACGTCCCACCTGAGTCCTTGGTTGAACCTCCACTGCACCGGAGCACTATGTTTGCTGCCGCACCACCGCACTCCACGCCGATGTGCCGCCATGGCCGTGACCGAGCACGCTACGAGCTTTAAAGCGTTCAATCAATACCCTAGACATGTGCGCAAGGTCGTGGTAGTCTCGTAGATGTCCTCCCCGCCGTCGGAGACCTCGTCGTCGGCGAGAAATGCCGCCGACACGCCGAGGTACCCATGGTCCAAGTCGGGTAGGGTCGGCCTGACCTTGGCCCCATGTGCCAGTGAGAGAGGGTAAGGAAGGGGTGGGTGACCAAAGTGTTTGGCATAGAAAATGACTTTATAGAAAATGCTTTTTCATGCTAATTCTTGCTCAATTCATAACTAATTATTGGTGCATGCTAAAATTATGAAATTTGTTGTGTAGCTTTTTCATGAGATGCTCTACCACGCAAAAATATGAACTGGTCTTTTTTAGTAGCTTTAGTATGCTTGAAAATCACCTCTTTTAATAGAAAAATGCTTGATGTCTGATTTTTATAAATAAAAATATTAATCATTTAATCATGATACTTTTTGTGTAAATGTTATGTGTTAATATCTACCTCCACAAAAAGTTTGGTACTGTTTTGATAATTCTAAATAGGTCAATTAATTTAAGTGCGTTTAAATGCCTTTTTCCTTAATTAATAAATGTTAAAATGAATTAGGAAAATACTTAAATGACTTTGGTGTATTTTGAACATTGTTTGTGGACCTTGGAACACCCAAACCCTTGTTGTTCCTTGGCAAATTAAATCCTTGCTTGATATGCTTATAATCAACTTGTTTATATAATAAATAAAAGGACTTAATTAAATGATTAGTTTTATAGGTTCTTTATAATTGTTATGGGTTAAGAAAAATGTTAGTCTCTTGCTGATCCATGCTATGTTTAATTCCTTTCATGATAACTCATTGACCTGTTAGTTAAATAACTAAAAATGTTTATATAATAATAACCCTAGTTCCTTGGTGAAGGAAAGTTGTACTCAACTTTCTTAACCTTGTTTAACTTCTATTATGCACTTGAATGTCTCTCATCATGCATCATGGCATGTAGTCCATCATGTTAAGCATACATCATTTATTATGTGTAGTGTATACAAGAGTGAGAAGACTCGTGTTGATCAAGTTTCGTAGAAGGTCCATCCATCGGTGTTGTTGGTGCCAAGTCTAACCTCTAGATCTTTCGGTGGAATCTAACCTTCTCTGCAACATAGGCAAGCCTCGGAGCATAAACCCTCCCTTAGTATTTACAAATCTTTATTACGCTTTAAGTATTGTGAGATGTGCATTAAGTAATTAGGAGTTGATCAAATACCATTGCTGCATGATTACCTTGATATTCAGGTATCTCTCATGCTTAGTAATACTTAGACTTTGAAGAAGTCAAATGATGATTTCATCATTCACGAGAATTAGGTTTGCCTTGGCTCTGCTTTTGGGTCATGAGAATATCATAAGTATGATAATGTTTAAATTGAGACCGGGCGAGACTCGATGTTATGGAAAGTGTCCTTGCGTAGACAGGTTCACCTGGTCATGCTCATCTCGCCTATGTTGATTGAGGACCGTACCGTTGTAGACCTATTGTGATTCGAGACTTTGTAGTACTAGGCACATACTCTGGTAAGCCTGATACCTCGGCTATTCCATTATGTGAAAAGACAACAACGCACTGGGCGTGGGAGATGGTGAGGGTAGCGTGTACACATCCTATGAATCCGCCCGGAGCGGCTCAGGGAGGTGGAGCACTGTACTCTTGGGTAGCGTAGACCAGTTCACATTTTGGAGGATCCAAGTGAATGTTGATATATGTAGGTCTAGAACCTACATATGTCGTGTGGTAAGGAAACCCCAGCTGAGCCAAATCGATTCGAATCGCTACTGCTTCTCAGAGAAGAAGACTCAATTCTCTACTGTACATCGTAGTTAATCAATGAAACATAGTGACTTATGGATATGAGATAAGATGAGATGAGATGATTAAAGAAGTGATTGATTTAGAACAGGTCCAAACTAGATACTGATAAAGACTTAATACAAAGCTAAAATATTGAAAGTAAGGATCCACTTGTAGTAAGCTTCTACAAAGGTTATTCTTGCTTCAGACTATCCTTTATGCCAGTATACCCTTGGAGTCTTTTCTTTTAGTTGGGTAAGACTTGTTGAGTACCAGGTACTCAAGGTTTGTTAACCCCTATTGTAGGTTCTGACTTGTGCTGCTAGTCGAGGTCATGTCAGTGGGCTCGACATAATCTGGTTGTACCTCCTACCATATTTTCTTTACCTAAGTTGCTTCTATAGTACTACTCACCTTTTGGAACTTAAGTTTACTTCAACATGTTTTGTCAATTAATACTGTAAGTCTTCCGCACTCTAATGTATGATATTTTTGTAACAAATGTTGTAATGTTGTGGTAACTCCATGTTGATCCAATATGAGTTGTAAAATGTGGTTGATTCAGGGTTCCCCGAGAACACCCGACAGAATGCCAGAGTTATCTGGCTCTCATGTGCAACAGTTAGATTTCTTTAGGAGAATGACATGTGCACGTGGGTCATATAATTTGGGTGGTTCTTGAATGGTCCTAATGGCTAGAAGGGGGTGAATAGCCAATTAAAAATTTCTACAACACCACTTAAGCCAAATGGTTAGACAAATATGAAGCGAAGCGAGTGTTCCGTTAGCCTACTAAAAATGCAAGCCTCCTATCAACAATTCTAGTTGCTATGATCTCTAATTCACACAAGAGGCTAAGTCACTACTCTCTAAGTTAGGGAACTCTCAAAGACTAACTAAAGAGCCTCACTGACCACAAGACAAGACACAAGCTAGCTCATAAAACTAATTACACTAAAGAGCTTAGCTACACTAGCAAAGTAAATACAAGAGAGGTAGTGATGTTTATACAGCCGTGGCAAGAGATATACAATCAATCACAAGAGAATCCTGGAGACAACGATGGCACAATGGTTTATCCCCAAGGTTCAATTGATTGCCGGCAAGCTACGTCCTCGTTGTAGCGATTCACCCACTTGGAGGTTCATGTGCTAATAGGCATCACACGCTTAACCCGTAATCAGGTGCCGCACAACCAACACAAGATGGTGATTCACAAGCTATGAGAAATCCACTAGAGTACCTTTTGGCTCTCCACCGAGGAAAGGTCAAGAACCCCTCACAATCACCATGATCGGAGTCGGCGCTAATCACCTTCCTCCACTTGATGATCGTCGCTGCACCAAGCCGTTTAGGTGGCGGCAACCAACAAGAGTAACAAGCAAAATCCGCAGCGATACACAATCACCAAGTGCCTCTAGATGCTATCACTCAAGGCAATGCACTTGGATGCTCTCAAATCTCACTAGATGATGATCACAATCAAGCAATGTGAGTTAGGGAGTGTTGCCTACACTCAATAGGATGTATACTCAATACAAATGGCCAAGAGAATGAGCAGGAGCTGGCCATGGGGCTTAAATAGAAACCCCCACAAAATGGAGTCATTAGGCTCCACACTAAGCTCACTGTGCATTGATCGGACGTAGCCTAGCTAGCATTAGGTCAACAGATGCTCGCCATGCTTCCCTCGCTTTAAACCTCCACCGCTGATCTCCAACAGCTAAGTCACAGTGCCCACACGGTTAAGTGACGACTGGATGTGATAGAGCAAGACCGAACGCAGCCGCCTAGCATCCACTCGTGCGCGTGCCCACGCTACAAACGCAAAGATCGGAGATGCTATTAGAGATGACTGGACGCTCTACAATGTAGAGTTCGCTCATGCCCATTTTTACACCGAGAGGTCCAAAACGTCATTTTTCACGACCTGACGCGTCCGGTCAATCGAACGTAGGCTAGCGTCCGTTCCTCTCTGCCTATTTCCCAACGTGCCACATCAGTAGGTCCAGACATTGAACAGTATTCAGCCTGAGTCCGGTCACTTTTCTTCACCAAGTCCGGTCAAAGGCTGAGAGTCATGCCTTCACTGCACACCTGGACCAGACGCAGGGTCAGGGTCTGGTCACTGCTCGAGGTAGAGTCCGGTCCCAACAAACCCTCTCCTTTTGACCCCAAACTTCACCACCCTTGCTCAAATGTTCTCATGACCAAGTGTATCACCTTGTGCACCTATGTTAGCATATTTTCACAAACATTTTCAAGGGTCTTAGCACTCACTAGAATCTAAATGCATATGCAATGAATTAGAACATCTAGTGGCACTTTGATAACCGCATTTTACATCGAGTTTCACCCCTCTTAATAGTACGGCTATCTATCCTAAACACACTCACACCCACTTGGTGTCTTGAGTTGTGAAACAAAAATCTCCTATCAATTATACATTTTCCTTGAACCTTTTTGTTTTTCTCTTTCTTCTTTTCCAAGCCTAATCACTTAATCATCACCATGGCCATCACCACCATCATGATCATCACCATTTGCTCCACCACTTGGAATGTGCTACCCCATCTCATGATCGCTTAGAACAATGGGTTAGCACTTAGGGTTTCATCAATTTACCAAAACCAAACTAGAGCTTTCAATCTCCCAATTTTTGGTAATTGGTGACAACCCTTTCACAAAGATATGAATTAAAATGATTTTGATTCCATGTTGCTTGCCCAAGCATTTTACCATGTGTAAAGGATTTGGACAAGTTTCATGAACCCGAATTGGTAGCATTAGCTCCCCCTATATATGCGGTAAGAGTTTGGATTGAAGCTTGCACATATGCATAGATTGGAAATGTGGGAGAGTAATGTCTACCCAATGATGCTAAGGTATAAGAGATAGACCTTTGAAGCGTGACACTAATCGGAGTGCACCAATAATACCATCCTTAGCACCATGATTAGCTAGATACCACTTGGAATTACTTGCAAAAGACAAACACTAGATACCCCATGACATCAACATTAAAGGCAAGGTTCTAGTACCACTTGTGAATAAGCAAGGCATATCTAGCTATCATCCTATGCATGCTAGTTTTTCATTTCATCATTCAAACCTACAACTAGCATACACCACACAAGCATGTATATTAAAATTAAACTTGACAAATGCAAGTAAGCATATGTAAATGCACATTCCAATGCATCAACTAAGTCCATGAGCTTGCTCCCCCTACTTGTGTGCTAAAATTTTAATTGATCCCCTTACTTTCATATTTCTCCCCCTATGTCAGTTCTCCCCCTTTATCATCAATGACCACAAAGGTTCAATTTTAGATAGGTTAAGATTATCAATGTCAATCGATGGGGTAAGAATCATTTTCCCAAATTTGGTTCAATCTAGAACACTTGCCAAAGATATTTAACTTGGTTTGATCCAAGGACAAGCTTCTTCACACCTCGTTTGAAGGGTTATAATGACCATGTTGAGTTAAACACTTATAGCTCATTTTCTAGATCAAACACTAGGATTGCAAGCCCACAAACATGTCATATGCTAGCACTAGATCATTTCAGTAATAGAAGCAATAGTGGTACCATACAAGCATCAAATTCATTTGATTTTCATGAATGAGCCTATTAAATGTGAGGAATGACTAGATGCACTAAACAAGTCCTTAGCAAAGTATGTATGCATGCCAATCAACATTTACCTTGGATTGCTCGATGGAGAGGCATGTCATATTAGTTGGGGTGCATCAACACATATTTGAGAAATCCAATATGTTCAACTCATTCCTTAGCTTGCAAAACCTTTTCTCATCAAGTGGCTTGGTGAATATATCGACAAGTTGATCTTTGGTGCCCGCACTCTCAATTGAAATGTCCCCTTTTTGTTGATGATCTCTAATGAAATGGTGGCGGACATCAATGTGTTTTGTTCTAGCATGTTGAACTAGATTGTTGGTGAGCTTAATAGCACTCTCATTTTCACATAGCAATGTCACTTTCTTGAACTTGATTCCAAAGTCATTCAAAGTGGTCTTCATCCAAAGAATTTGTGCACAACAACTACCGATGGATATGTATTCGGCTTTGGCTGTTGATAATGCAACACTATTTTGCTTCTTTCATGACCAAGAAACAAGTGATCTTTCAAGTAGTTGACATGTGTCTGATGTGCTCTTTCTTTCTATTTTGCATCTCACATAATCCGAGTCGGAGTAACCGACTAACTCAAACTTTGCTCCTTTGGGATACCACAAACCAACATTTTGTGTATGCTTTAAGTACCTCAATATTCTCTTTATAGCCTTCAAATGACTTTCTCTTGGTGAGGCTTGGAATTTTTCACACATGCACACACTAAACATGGCATCCGGCCTTAATGCGGTCACATAGAGTAGGCTTCCAATCATAGAGCGATACAACTTTTGATCCACCATGTTGCCACTTGCATCACTATTTAAATTGCCATTTGTTCCCAAGGGTGTACTAATTGGCTTTGCTTCATTCATACCAAACTTCTCGAGCATGTCTTTGCTATACTTGCCTTGACTTACAAATGTACCATTCTTCAATTACTTGATTTGAAGACCAAGGAAGTAACTCAACTCTCCAATCATGGACATCTCAAACTCATTAGCCATCATCTTCTCAAACTCTTCACAATAGTCTTGATTGCTTGACCCAAATATGATGTCATTCACATATATTTGCAACACAAACAAGTCCTTGTCAATCTTCTTAGTGAAGAGAGTGGTGTCAATCTTGCCCATAATAAACCCTTTCGAGAGTAGGAAGTCCCTCAACCTCTCATACCATGCTCTAGGTGCTTGCTTCAAACCATACAATGCCTTCTTCAACTTGTACACATGGTTGGGCTTCTTGTCATCTTCAAAACTGGCAGGTTGCTCAACATATACTTCTTCATTGATGTAGCCATTGAGAAATGCACTCTTGACATCCATTTGATAGAGCTTGATGTTGTGGGCATAAGCATAAGTTAACAAGATCCTAATTGCTTCCAATCTTGCAACTGGGGCATATGTTTCTCCAAAGTCAAGACCCTCCACTTGAGTGTAACCTTGTGCTACCAATCTCGCTTTGTTTCTCACAACTATCCCATCTTGATCTTGCTTATTGCGAAAGACCCATTTGGTTCCAATCACATTGTGTCCCTTTGGCCTCTCAACTAATTCCCATACTTGATTTCTAGTGAAGTTGTTCAATTCTTCAAGCATGGCATTTACCCAATCAACATCCCTCAATGCTTCTTCTATCTTCTTTAGTTCAATGAATGATACAAATGAGAAATGCTCACAAAATGAAACCATTAATCTTGATCTTGTTTGAACACCTCTAGAAATATCTCTAATTATAGTGTCCAATGGATGATCCCTTGCAATATTGGTTGGTTGGAGTATTGGAATATTGCATGCACTTGCTTGATCATTCGGTTGAGATGATGTACTAGCCACTTGTTGATCTTGCACTTGAGATGATGAACTAGCTTGATTTGTATCATCTCACACATTTGAGTTAGAGAGCACTTGCACTTGATCATCTTCTTCATCTATCACTTGTCTAGGCCTCAATTCACCAACATCCATATTCTTCATGGCATTTGAAAGTTGAATGCCTCTAACATCATTAAGATTTTCATTCTCATCTTGGGAACCCTTGGTTTCATCAAATTCAACATCATGTACTTCCACAAGAGTACCACTTGCCAAATTCCAAACTCTATATACTTTGCTAGTGGTTGAGTATCCAAGCAAGAATCCTTCATCACATTTCTTATCAAACTTGCTCAATCTAGTGCCTTTTCTCAATATGTAGCATTTGTAACCAAAAACCCAAAAATATGCCATATTGGGCTTTCTACCATTCAAGAGCACATATGATGTCTTCTCTTTCAATGGGTGACAATACAATCAATTGATGTAGTAGCATGTGGTTTTGATTGCTTCGGCCCAAAAAGAATGACTCACATTGTACTCACTAAGCATAAACCTTGCCATGTCAATAAGTGTTCTATTCTTCCACACAACAAGGCCATTTGATTGTGGATAGTACATGGCTGAGAATTGATGTCTAATTCCAAAATCATCACACAACTCATCAATTCTTGTAGTCTTGAACTCACTACCAATGTTACTTCTAACTCTCGTGATGATTGTTTCAAACTCATTGTGAATGCCCTTGACAAATGACTTGAAAGTTGCAAACACATCATGGTTGTCCACTAGAAAGAATACCCATGTGTATCTAGTAAGGTCATCCACTATCACAAAGCCATATTTGTTTCCGCCGATGCTAGTGTATTGTGTTTGCCCAAATAAATCCATGTGTAACAACTCGAATGCCTTGCTAGTACTCATTATGCTCTTCTTAGGATGGGTGTTTTCAGCTTGTTTTCTGGCTTGACAAGAGCTACAAAGCTTATCCTTCTCAAATACCACATCTTTCAAGCGTCTAACTAGATCATGCTTAATCAATCTATTCAATTGTTTCATTCAAACATGACCAAGCCTTCTATGCCATAACCAACCCATACTAGACTTAGTGAACAAGCATGTTGATAATTGAGTTTCACTAGCATTGAAACCATCCAAGTATATATTTTCATATCTAAAGCCTTTGAAGATCAAATTAGAGCCATCTACATTTATGATCTCTAAATCATCTACTCCATATATGCACTTAAATCCAAGATCACACAATTAAGCCACGGATAGCAAATTGAAGTTCAAGCTTTCAACTAGCAAAACATTGGATATGCTCAAGTCATTGGATATTGCTATCTTACCAAGACCCTTGACCTTGCCTTTGCCATTGTCACCAAATGTGATACTATCATAACCATTGCTATCATTGTTATTCATTGAGTTGAACATTCTTGCATCACCAGTCATGTGTTGTGTGCACCCACTATCAAGAATCCAATGTCTTCCTCCGGCTTTGTAATTGACCTACAAAAGAAGATCAATTCTTTTTAGGTACCCAAACTTGCTTGGGTCCTTGAAGGTTAGTCACTAAGCTTTTTGGTACCCAAATGGCATTCTTCTTTGGGCCCAACAAGGATGTACCAACAAACTTAGCCTTCACACCATTGGCACCCTTAGTGAGCAAATAACAAGAATCAAACTTCATTGAGGATAAATTAGCATGTGATTTATTGTTCTTGCAATCATGCTCTTTTGCGACCAACTTGCTTCCAGCTAGTGCAAAACCTACCATTGTTCTCTACAAAACTAGTCTTGTGAGGAGCAAAGGCTGCCTTGCCTTTCTTGGGGGTATAGCCCAATCTCTCTTTATAGAGAGAAGCTCTTTGGCTACCCAAGCACATAAGCAAGCGGTCCTCACTATCATAGGCCTTGCCTAAGGCGCGAGTGAGCTCTTTGACCTGCTTCTTGAGCGTCTCATTCTCAACCATTAGTGAGGCATCATAAGTGAAACCATCACTACTAGATGAGCTAGAAGTGGTAGTGCTACAAGAAGGGTTAGTGGAACCAACAATTATAGGCTTATAGAATGATGCTTCAATTATGTCACAAGTTAAGCCCACTTCACATGTTACAACATGCTTCTTCTCATTTTGCTCATTAAGTAGAGTGGAATGAGCTTTTTCAAGCTTCTTGTGAGCTTTACCAAGCTCCTCATGGTCTTCCTTTAGAGTATCATGTGATGCATTGAGCTCATTAAAGGCTTGCTTAAGGGCTTTTAGTTCCTTACGCGAGCTTTTGCATTCCCTTAATGTCAAAATGTTCTTTAGCATCTTTTAACATGTCAAATAGTTCATCTTTAGTTGGTTCATCATCTTCATTTTAACTTTCACTTTTATCATGTTCATCATCACACTCGTCAAAGCATGTTGATGGAGTGTCGAAGAGGGAAGGCTTCTCATTGATGGCAATGCTTGCAAGAGCCTTCTTCTTGGTGGTCTTGTCATCATCACTATCATCATCATCACTTAAGGAAGCATCACTATCCCAAGTGACCACATATGAACCACCCTTCTTCTTCTCTTAGGCCATCTTGCCCTTCTTCTCTTTCTTTTCCTTCTTATCTTTCTTCTTGCTCTTCTTGTTGTCATCATCATTGTCACTATTGTAAGGACATTCCGCAACAAAATGATCCTTGCTATTGCACTTGAAGCGCCTTCTTATTTCATCTTTGTTCTTGGATGATGACTTCTTCCTTCTTGCACGATAGCCCTTCTTCACCATGAATTTGCTAAATCTCTTCACAAAGAGAGCCATCTTCTCATCGTCAAGTTCATCAAAGCTTGAGCATTCATCTTCACATGATGTGTCTTGCTTGGCCTTGCCCTTGGAAGATGATGAAGCCTTGAATGCCAAACTCTTCTTCTCATCTTTCTTGTCATCTTCTCTATATGATTCATCGGTCATCACATATCCCAACACTTTGTTTGGTGTCATGGTGTCCAAACCACTCCTCACTAGAATAGTGACCAATGTGCCAAATCTTGATGGTAGGTATCTCAAGAACTTGTGGGAGAAGTACTTGTCATTTACCTCCTCTTCAAGAGCTTTGAGATCATTGGCAAGCAGTTAAAGCCTATGAAACACCTCCGGCACACTTTCATCTTCCTTGATTTTGAAACTTGCAAACTTCTCTTTGAGGATGTAAGCTTTGCACCCTTCACCGTTTGTGTGCCCTCAAATGATTCCTACAACTTCTTCCATGCATCATGAGCAATCTCAATATTCTTGATTTGCTCAAATGTTCTCTCATTAAATGCATTATGAATGGCACTAAGAGCAATGCCATTGTTTTTTAGCAACACTTCTACGGCTGTGGTGGGATTCTCCCGATCGGCTACCTCAAATTTGGTCTCCACCACCTTCCACACCTTTCTATTGATTAACTTCATATAGGTTGTCATCTTTATCTTCCAATAGGGATAATTTGAGCCATCAAATTGGGGTGGCTTCTTAGTGTTGTTGATTTGAGCCATTTTCACACCATAGGTTGTTAAGCCTCAAATCACGATGACCACGGCTCTGATACCACTTGAAAGGTAATAATGACTAGAGGGGGTGAATAGCCTATTAAAAATTTCTACAACAACACTTAAGCGAAACGGTTTGACAAATATGAAGCACAGCGAGTGTTGCGCTAGCCTACTAAAAATGCAAGCATCCTATCCACAATTCTAATGGCTATGATCTCTAATTCACACAAGAGGTTAAGTCACTACTCGCTAAGTTAGGGAGCTCTCAAAGACTAACTAAAGAGCATCACTAACCACTAGACAAGACACAAGCTAGCTCTCAAAACTAATTACACTAAAGAGCTTAGCTACACTAGAAAAGTTAATACAAGAGAGGTAGTGATGTTTATACCACCGTGGAAAGAGATATAGAATCAATCACAAGAGAATCCTGGAGACAATAATGGCACAATGATTTATCCCCGAGGTTCACTTGCTTGCCAGCAAGCTACATCCTCATTGTAGTGATTCACCCACTTGGAGGTTCACGCGCTAATAGGCATCACACGCCTAACCCACAATCAGGAGCCACACAACTAACACAAGATGGGGATCCACAAGATACAAGCAATCCACAAGAGTACCTTTTGGCTCTACGCCGGGGAAAGGTCAAGAACCCCTCGCAGTCACTATGATCGGAGCCAGAGATAATCACCTTCCTTCGCTCGACGATCCTCGCTGCACCAAGCCATCTAGGTGGCGGCAGCCACCAAGAGTTACAAGCAAAATGCATAGCGAAACACAATCACCAAGAGCCTCTAGATGCAATCACTCAAGGCAATGCACTTGGATGCTCTGAAATCTCACTAGATGATGATCACAATCAAGCAATGTGAGTTAGAGAGTGTTGGCTATGCTCACTAGGTTGTATACTAAATACAAATGGCCAAGAGAGTGAGCAAGAGCCGGCCATAGGGCTTAAATAGAAGCCCCATGAAATAGAGATGTTAGGCTCAACACTTAGCTCACTACGCACTGACTGGATGTGCCGGTCTGATCAACCAGATGTAGCCCAGCCAGTGTTTGATCAGCGGATGCTCGCCACATGTTCCTCGCTTTAAACCTCCTCCGCTGATCTCCAACGGCTAAGTCACAGTGTCCACGCGGTTAAGTGATGACCGGACGCACCAGAGCAGGACCGGACGCAGCTGCCCAGCGTCCACTCATGCGTGCACCCACGCCACAAACGCAAAGATTGGACATGCTATTAGAGATAACCGGACGCTCTACAACGTAGAGTCCAGTCTCGCCCATTTTGACACCGAGAGGTCCAAAACATCATTTTTCATGACCTGACGCGTCCGGTCAAGAGTGATAGGACGCAGACTAGTGTCCATTCCTCTCTGCCTATTTCTCGATGTGCCACGTCAGCAGGACCAGACACTGAATAGTGTTTAGCCTGAGTTCGGTCACTTTTCTTCACTGAGTCCAGTCAAAGGCCGAGAGCCATGCCTTCATTGGGCACCTAGACCGGACGCAGGGTCAGGGTCCAGTCCCTGCCTAAGGCAGGGTCTGGTCCCAACAAACCCGCACCTTTTGACCCCAAACTTCACCACCCTTGCTCAAATGTGCTAAGCACCAAGTGTATCACCTTGTGCACATGTGTTAGCATATTTTCACAAATATTTTCAAGGGTGTTAGCACTGACTAGAATCTAAATACATATGCAATGAATTAGAACATCTAGTGGCACTTTGATAACCACATTTTACGTCAAGTTTCACCCCTCTTAATAGTATGGCTATCTATCCTAAACACAGTCACACAAACTTGGTGTCTTGAGTGCCGAAACAAAAAGCTCCTATCAATTATACCTTTGACTTGAGCCTTTTTGTTTTTCTCTTTCTTCTTTTCCAAGCCCGAGCACTTGATCATCACCATGGCCATCACCACCATCATGATCATCACCATTTGCTCCACCACTTGGAATGTGCTACCCTATCTCATCAGCACTTAGAACAATGGGTTTGCACTTAGGGTTTCATCAACTTACCAAAACCAAACTAGAGCTTTTAGTTCTACCACAGCTGATATTGGAGTTCATACTTGGGTCCACAACAATATTACATTTGAAAACTTCAAAAGGAACTTACAAATTAAAAGTTTTTGTAGATTAACAAATTGAAAATGCTCTTAATCTCTCTTATGCTTGCTATCAAAGACTCGTGAAGACTTTCTGGTGACTCAAGTAGAAGACGTTGAAAAGTTTTCAACTTTTCTTCAAGAAGTCCTGTGATGGGTCGAACTTCTCCGACAATGCTCTGCACAGTGCCTTTCAACATCCGTCTAGGACAGAGTGAAGATAGTGTATAAAATATTGCCCTATATAAATTAGTTGTGTCCTGCTAACGTTGTGAAGACGTATAGGATGAGCATGCATCATATCATCCACATAAGGATGGAATAAAATGATGATTTAGAATCCTCTTTTAATTGTGGGGATAGCTATTCTTCTTTATAGCTATTTTGTTTCAATTAAATTTTGTCATGTACCAGGTTTTTGCCAATTACCACCTTGAATAATCCTCGCTTCATAAGTTCACTAGTCCTTGGCGAAGCTTTTGGGTGCACCTTATTTACGACGCCAACTCAATACAAAAACCTGGGGCTACTCCTCGACTTCTAAACGTATGCGTGTGTCATGTCTTGGTTTCCTCTATCCTAACACATGCTCATCCCTTGACTTTGATAGCTGACATGTGTTGGTTGAAAGTTACTACAGTTGTACCCTATGGTGGTACCATGATTAGTGACAACGGTACAGTGTCAAAACTTGGAATCTCCTGTGGATAGCTACTATAAGGAAATATAGGGCACTCATTGTTATCAGGGTCTATGATTATGATACATTATATCCCACAATTAATGTGCTCTCCCTCCTTTGAACCTCTATTGGAATTCACATCCGTGTTTTCCCAAAAATTTCTCAATCCCTTGCTAATTGCAACTTTCATTTGATCTCGGTTGTAATCCCCGAACCAAACCCTGTTTTTTATGAACTTCTCACAAGATAATGTGCTTGACACATTTCCTTTTCCATTACTCAACCTGAGGCTTTTGGCACTCTATGATTTTAGGGCAAAATTTCTTTTAAGGGGGATGATTGTAACATCCCTTATGTTAAGGAACAATTAAAAGTTTAATCATGTTCATCATGAGGCATATTTAGCAAGCATTATGGCATAAATGCACTCCATGTTTCAATTATGGCATTTATATGTTGCATGAAATGATGTTAATAATAGTGATTAAGAAACTTTGTGAATTTATATATGTGAATTTGCTTAACCAATTAAAATTTTGTCAAAATAGACTTTGTCGTATAAATTGTGCTCTTTCAAAAAAAATAAAAGTGGGCTTTAGTTTTCAAGTCAAACATGTATAATTTGGAGCCCAAAGATTGGAGTTAAGGCTAATTTTCGAACATAGCCATTTTTGACAAAGTCCCTAATATCAGTGTTTAAAGTTCAAACTTTGGTGCATTATTAAGTGATTTTTCTTGAATAAAAATTGTCCAAACTTTGTTCCATTGATTGGTGTGATGATTAACCTTTGATGATATGTAATTAGTTGTGATGGATGATTAGTGGCTATTCAATAATTAAATGCCAAAGTAGATTAATCAAATTATTTTCCAAAACCCTAACTAAATGTAGTTTTACAGTTTTAAAGTGCCTCTCTTCTCAATCCAAAATCTTAAAAACCTTTGATCGATTGATGTTGATCCTTTAAGCAATATTGGCGACCTCAGATGGGTGAACAATTTTGCTCAAGGCCAATCATGGTGTTGGTTTGCAAAATCATGACAACTAGCATGAAGAACAGAGGCCGTCAGTTGGTGAATAGTGTCATCAGTGAGCAGCGACTATGCCTGCTTCACCGGTGGCCACCACCCTTGTTTGCCGCTTCCTCACACGATGGCACACGCCTGCTTGCGTGGCCAAGTTTAAGCAGGTGCTGTCATGCCGAGAGAAGTCCATCACACTGTTAAAATATCTCACCGTCGGTGTCCGCCCCACTTTCTCCCTTCTAAGCCGCCTCCGATCCCCTCTAGCCACCAACAAAATTGGCCATCATCTTTGCACCTTCACCTGATAGCTCATGCTTGCAACTTCGCCTCGCCCATGCGCTTCTCGCTGACCCGCTTGCAACACCAATCATCACCAGAATCGCCCGCGCGTGGCTTTCCTACCGTGGCAGCTCGTCATAGCCGCCAAGCACCTCCTCACCATGGCTAGCCATTTTTGGCAACTCTCATGCCCCTCTATTATTGTTTTAGCTTCTCCTTGACTTGATGATTCTCACAGTCCCTTTGTTTTTGCCAGGCATGCACCGAAGTAGCCAGAACACGACCTCGCCGTCGGTTTGCGCTGCTGCGTCCTGTAACACCCTAGTGTTAAGCATTGCATTTGACACTTGCATTTCATGAGCACAAGCATCATCCATTCATTCATGAGCTTGAGCATATGAAAATTCATTTCATTCTTTATACATTATCACATGTGATGTTGATTATATATATGCATATGCCTGTAATCATGTATGACCAATGTATGAAATGGTTGTGAGGTCATGAAAACACCTTAGACACATCTAGAATAGTAAATGGAACAATGTTTGTATTCATGACATGGGCCAATTTTGCTTCTAAGTGTTGGTTTACTTTGATATGCCTTTTACATGATGCTAGATTGACCAAAGTTGAACAGTAGCTTAGAGTGTTTGCATGGATGTGTGACCTAAATAAAAGTTGTAGTTCTTGTCATGGGTAACAAACTTTATTTAAGGGTCATGAGCTGAATCAGTGCCTAACATGGTCAAAAATAGCTCTAAAGTAGCAATGAAATGCTATTTCTAGACTTGGAAATTTTGCTAAGTCCCGAATGCTGATTTCGGTTTCAAGGTACCTCATTTTAGAGCTTTGTAGTTTGAAAACCATTGTGAATTAGACAAAACTCCTTTAAGTAATCTTGTAGTACTCACGTAGCTCTACAATTTTTATTAAGGAAGTTTTTGCTAAATCACCACGGATTAGGAGGACTAATCGCTTGAACTTGCTTCGTCTATCGGGTTCAGTGGTGTCTGAGCCGGCGCCGCGCGTGCGCGTCATGGCCGACCGGTGTCAGGCCATGGCTGCCGCATGGAGGCCGTCTGCTGGCATCGAGCCCGTGCGTCAGGCTAGGGCAGGCAACAAAACCGCGTGACACTGCTGCTCTCTCTCTCACTCGCGCTCACTCTCTCTGCCTCGCTCTCGCTCTTGCTCTCGCCGCGCCAGAGTGAAACCGAGCACCGTTGCCATTGACACCGAGCTCCTCCATGCTCGCTCACTACTACCACCACACCACCATCCACTACATCTCACCCATAGTTCCACCAACATCTCCTCTACCTCCCTAAACCGCCTGTGCCACCATCCGAGCTCAGGTGAGGTCGAAGTTTGAGTTCACCGTCGTCGCGCCATCGTTGGAGCACCACTGAGCTCACGGTCGCCATGGCCATGCTCCACCAAGCTGTCTCGCTCACTCTCCTCCGTCATTCGGGTTAGAATAGGGCCATGTCCTACTCACGCCACTAGACGTTGAGACAATGTTGGCCTCATCGGAGTGGAATGCCGCCATGCCACCATTGCACTCATGTCGCCATGCTGCCATGCATGTGGCCGTGCCTCATCGGCGTCCTCACAAGCCCCAATCCAAACCCTTGGTCTCCGCTAGATCCCTATAGAGGTGTAGTCGCGCCCGTCTGAGCTTGCCGTTGCCGTAAATGACCGGAGCACCATCACGGCGCCACCACCGTCCGCCATTAGCACTGTCGCCATAGCCAACCACCATCAGGGGCTCGCTGACTTAGCTCACTAGGTGTGGAATGAGGAGGGGAACACGTCGGTGGTGACCTCATCGTCGGTGACCTCGCCGACGGTGAGTTCTCGCCGGTCAAAGCTGACACCCTGCCTCTGTCTCACTGACGTGTGGGGTCAGTTGACTTTTGGGGCCCACACATCAGTCACAGCGGGGTGTATGGACCAGGTGTACCTAGCGGCAGACCCCGAGTGAATTTGATTTTCTTTATTTGTTTTCACAGATTTTGTAGCCAACTTGCAAAATTTATGTCTTGAGTTAGGGGTATCCAAATGGGGTGAACCAAATTTTGTTGGATTTATCTTGAAGTGTGCTATTTGATAAAAATATGAAATATACTGTTTAGTGTAATTTTGTGGGAAAATTAAATTGAGCAAGATAAGTGCTTTTAAAATAGTTTCTATCTTGTAAATTGCATAACTTGAGCCAGGAAGGTGATAAAATTATGATTCTAATTTTGATGGTATTGTGTTGACATGCTCTAGCTAGGAAAAATATTAAAATGATAGTAAGCAACTTGAAATATGGTCTTCCTATTTAATCTTAATTAATTGCTAGTTTCTAGTGAAAATAAATGGGGTAAAACTAAAAAACATATGATCATACAAATTTTTACACAATATTCTCATGCTAGGAGGAAAGTAAGAAAAATATTAAATTTGTTGCTTGACACTTTTCACTATGCTAAACTATTTTTGCTAAAATAAGCATATCTAATTTTTCATTTTTATAGAGGTAGCTATACTTATCCAAATGGCATGAAATTTGTACAGTAGACTATTAGGGTCATGTGTAGCCTACTATAATTGTCTCATAATTTATTGAGCATGGGAAATATTTACTCAGTAAATCAACTTATTCTCTAAGGAAATTAATAAATGAATATAAATAAATTAGTTAGGCTTAACCATGATGTTTTCTATGTTGTGTGTGATGCATATGATCTATTGATACTGTTAGTGAGGCTTAGAAGTATTTGTTTATAGGCAACTAGTTAATTATTGCTTTATAATTCAACTAGATGACTGTCTGTGTAGTTTCTGTTGTGGTGACGATTTCATGATGATAGTAATCTTTTTGGTAAAGATGGTTAATAAAAAAGTTCTAGATAACTTACTTATCTACCTTGTGTTAAATTTTCATAGTCATGGGACTTATGGTTTGAGAATTATGGTGGTCGGAAGTCTGCTACCTGAAATGCTTGCTCTCTAGACAGATCTAAAATATTGAATTGTTTGACCTAGATAACTGTTAAATCACATTAATATGATTAAAATAAAGTAGTAGGCAATTTCATAAGATTTCCACAATGTTCGCAACCATATTATTTTGATGTGTATAACTCCAGTTATGGTCAAAACAAGTGGTTGTTGTCTTGTAGTCTAGAAAATGATTTACATAAGTGTTTGTTTAAGTTACTAGAGAAGAGATATGCACCTACTCAGTAAAAGAAAATGTAACTTGTTATCACCTTAATGCAATGCTGCTGAGAACACTTATGAGGGTGCATTCATCACATCATATCATATTATACATATCATTATATATGCATCCATGATATCTTATTTCCTACTCATGCATATAGGATCGACCAAGGGGATAACTCTATTGGAATTCGACAAAGAGCCAGAGGAACAATAGGAGGCACCTCAAGCCATAGCTCTAGAAGGAGAGGAGCAAACTCTTGAAGACCTACCTAAGTGCCCAGACCACAGGCCAACTTCTTTTATCAAAGGCAAGCCCAGAGCATTTTAAGCCTCCCTTGTTTTACAAAATATCACTTGAGTCCTTTATGTTTGATACATCAGGTGATTTCGTGGAACAGAACCATGGGGTAATGTAACTAGAGGCCAGACAGAGTCTACATGTAGGTTGACTCATATGATTTTGTTTGTGCCAATTAAGGACCATACCATTATTGGCACTTCTATTGAGATTGAACACATGCCTCTCACTTAGCTGGCCGGATAACTCGTTTCGACCGCGAAGCCAAGTAGTTCAACTCAGGCTAGGCCCCGTTCTATAAGAGTGCACACTCTAGATGGTAGTAAGGATGTGCAGGGAGCCAAACATGAGCCCAAGGGTAGGCCAGGCCTGAACGTCCTAGCAGCTAGTTGTCCCTGATTGTGCGACGCTGATCGAACCCACAAAATGTGGACCTAAGTTGTACCAAAGGTGACCTAAGGTGACCGTTGATCTGGTTTGTCTGGGTTTGTGTTAGGAATAAATTTCTAGCTGGCTAAAATTGATTTGAATCACTGTCTCGCCGTCTCTCCCGGACAGTGAGACACTTGGCTAGCTCCAACGTCGTAGTAAGTGTATTATGGAATGATGGTTATGAAGAACATGGAATTACTACACCGGCTATGGTTATTATTGTTATGCTTCTAAATGATATACCACATGTTTGGCACAGGTTAGTTGCTAATCTAGAGATGAATAGCTATAATTAACTTAATGACCGAATTATAAATGGCATAGTTGAATTAGTGGCTTTTTATGCAAAATATTGTCAAGCTAGCTCCACTTATAAAGCCTTGCATGATCCTTGGAGTCACTTTGTTTTTGATTTATGATGGGTAAGTCTAGCTATGTACCTTCTTGTACTCAGGGTTTATTTCCCAATGTTGCAGATAATACGATGTATCATGGCTACTATAAGAACTATTTCTGTCCCGTCGTGGATGAGGAGTAGGGCCCTAGGCAAGGAATCTCTTGTTAATCCCTCTATTATGCTTTTGTGGGATTGTGATCATGAGCTAGCACAGTATTTGAACAACGATGGAGATGTTGGTTTCAAACTTTAATTGCTTCCGCTACTATTTTACCTAAACTTGGTTTGTAATAACTTTTTATCGTACTCTGATGTATGGAACTATATTTGTGAACTTTATGTAATGTGTGACATGTATGTTGAATCATGTATGATCTTGGTTGTATGTTGGTTGAATCAAGACCCTTCGTGGTACTCGACGGACTACCTGGTTTATATGGGCTCAAGTATGATAGTGCTACTGCTTGTGGGCTGCTATTGTACTTGTGCTCTTATAAATTAGATGGTTCTGCTATAGCTGGTATCGGAGCAAAATTCAACATTAATTGCCACATGTGTATTTAAAACAAAGGTTTTTGTTTTTCCAAAACTAGTTTTGGCAACTGATAAATATATATATATAGGTGTTTAAACCTAAAGTTTGAATCTAAAGTGTGGTAGTGATCTGTTCCGTTATGCCCAGTTAAGGATTTTAGGTGGCTAATTAAGTACTAACTTGGGGGTTTTTATTTTCGTCGTTCCATACGTCGTGCTATTGTATGGATGCCATTCACTTGAGTGGTAATGTATGGATCAATTGCCTTTATTCCCAAGGTAAGATGATGAGTGGCATGACCACAAGATGTGAGCGTGCGGTCTAATGGGGAGAGTTAGCTTTGATACCAAAGTATATATATGTCTCATACATATATAGAGGTATTTAATTGTGGGTTAGCTTTGATACGACTATATATGCATATTTATATGTATATATGGGATATATTTACTTTCGGGTAGCTTTGATATAGAAGTATATATATGGGTATATATATGGAAGTATTTAGCTTGCAACCTAGGGCCCATATTTTTATTTCTGCATATATACTTGTGGGGTTGGGCTGAAATGAAATTCTTGTGCAGGTATACTAACAGCGAAACGTGTAGCCCAACTAGCTACATTATATCTGAGAGAATGCATGTATGCCACCATGTATGACATTAGAAGTTTAATTTTCCTAACTTTGTGAGGACGTACAAAACATACATGCATCATGAGCAATCATTCATTACACACTTGCATTGTTCTTCCCCTTATAAGTCTCTTATTCGGTTAAGTAACTCTTTTCTATTATAACGTTGTTATCACAAGAGTTGCACCATTTTGTTGGAATAGATGATTGCATCTGTTGGGAGTGAGACTTTCTTGGAAATGTTTGGTGCCCCTGCCCTGCTTTGGAGGGTCCTACATTATGCGGGACATACCAAACCGCCCCTCTATTTCTGGAATGAAGAATACCTGGAGGGACAGCCATGGTATGAGGTCCAGCTAACCATACCAGCTCATACCCAAGCACCCCTATGGTAGGAGTGGAAGGCAGAATCTAAAGGAAAAACTCCTTGGGAAGCTACCCAAGTAGTGGCTTTTGAGGTGCTGAGTCAGATATGTCAGCCGCACAGGGATGAGCTTACCGGTAGTGACACTGGTACTTTTCCTTGGGTGGATCCATCTACAGCAGCATGGGCACAGCGCTACCGCAATGCGTTGATTCGAGACTGAAATGAGCAGGCAGATAGTTCTAGTCCCGCTATGAGTGCCATGTTCGCCGTGATGAAGATGTTCTATACTCATCAGGATACCTAGGACTTCTAGCAGGAGTCCTATACCACTTGCATGAATAGGCTCATGAGGGCCAAAGCTGCACAGCGTAAGATGATTAAGCATGTTCATAAGCACAAAAAGGTAGCCAGTGAGGCTTGTTGGGACTCTGATCAAGCTTATGTAGCATTGATAAATCTCCACACTTAGATGGAACAGGTCGATTACCAGAGAGCTGCCTCCCAAGAGGCAAGAGCTGATGATCAGACTATGCTAACAGGACTCCGGGAGTAGCTGGAGGCCACTCGCGCTGAGGCACTCACAGCTACATGCCAGTGGATCCAAGCAAACAACCATGCCACCATGGCAGAAGCAGCATGAAACAATGTCGAAGCCTTAGCCGCAAAGCAGGACCGAGTCGAAAGGGACTTGCGCCAGTAGCTTGCGCATACCCAGAACATGGTGATGGATCTTCAGCATGAGGTGCATTATCTGATTAAACCAACTGCACCCGATCCTTGATGACGATGAAGAAGATCCAAAAATGTTTGTTGAAGATGACGGTTGGGAAGAGGAAGAAGTGGATCCAGAGGATGAGGACGATGCTATATCCTACCTCGATAGCGAGCACGCTGAAGAGTAGAGCCATCTAGTGACTAGTTTGAAGCACTAGTTGTATCCCTGATATTTATGTAACGGACTTGTAGTTTGAAGTTCAGTACTCACGACGTAACTTTGGTGTAATATTGGTACTTTGCATGTTAATCCGTGATGGGTTGAACTTTGATGAAATTCTAGTTTCATTTTACTGGTGAAATATGACATGCATGTTAACGTGTTGCGAGTACGATAAGTGATCAAATTGGTGATGTTATGTTGCAAGAATGAATTATTGTGCCTCTATTTTATTATATGAATTTAAGATTCTCTCCAGTAAATTCGGTGTGGCATGATTACACAATTCATTTGCAATCTCTTGACATCATCCAATAATCACTTATTGTTACAATTTTGCAGATGACTCGCACCCATGCTAGGTCAGGCACCAGCCAGGGTGGCAATGATGGTGATTTACCACCACCACCATCACCTTCTGCGAATGATTTCTTCGTGCAATTTCTAGGAAATCAGAGACCCATGGAAGAGACACTACGCCTCATTGCGCAGAACACCGCTCAAGCCCGCCAGCAACATCAAGGGCCTGAACCAAATCAGTACGGCTCGTTCAAAGACTTCCAAGACACTAAGCCCCCTATCTTCAAAGAGGCAGAAGAACCGCTCTAGGCGGATGAGTGGCTTAACACGATAGAGCAGAAGTTTCGTCTGTTGAGGGTTATTGAGCATCTAAAGGTCCAATATGTGTCCCATCAACTGTAGGAACCGGTAGGGATATGGTGGACCCATTACCTATCCTCTTTACCTGCAAACGTATAGGTCACCTGGGAATAGTTCAAGTTAGCCTTTAGGGGACATCACATTCCCCCAGGGCTAATGCGCATGAAAGCAGTCGAGTTCATGAGACTTACTCAAGGGACCAAAACCCTTACCGAGTATATGCATGCCTTCAACAATTTGTCTAGATACACCCCAGGGTTCGTCGATACAGAGGAAAAGAAGATAGAAAGCTTCAAGAGAGGCCTTGACACCAAAGTAATGAAGACTATGGCCAACTCAAGATGTGCTACCTATAATGAGTTTGCAGCGATGCCTTAACCCAAGAGAATCAGAACAACTTGCACGTAGCAACAAAGGGTCACAAAAGAGTAGCTGAGGTAGGTGCCTTAGGGTCGTCTCAATCTAGAGCTCTAGTGGTAGCTAGGCCACAGTTCTATCCACCAACGCCTAAGTATAGGCCTCCTTAGCCAAAAGCTCAAGCCAATCGCCCTCAGAAGACATTCTGTAGGGCATTCACCATTGCCATACCTAAGGGCAATGCAGGCTAGGGAAGCTCAGCATGACCAAGAAACAACCAACCATGCTTCAACTGCAATTAGTTGGGTCATTCGGCCAAGGAGTTCCCCCATCCCAAGAAGAATGGCAATCAAAACCAGGGTAATTAGAAATAGGCCAATCCAAAAGCACATCCTGGATACGTGCATTATACAACCGTGGAAGAAATTCCCGTGGGAGAAGTTATGACCACCGGTATGTTTCTTGTTAACAAACATCCCGCCATTGTTTTATTTGATTCTGGAGCTTCTCATTCATTTATGAGCCAAGCATTTGCATCTAAGCATCATCAGAAGATAATTGAGGTAGACAAGGGTGGTTATAGTATAAGTTCAGCTGAGGCCACTATTTCTACTAATCAATTAGTGAGAGATGTGTTGATCTCTATTCAAGAGAGGGAGTACACTACGGATCTTATAATATTGTTAGGACTAGCAATAGATGTGATTTTGGGCATGAATTGGATGAGGGTCATGGAGTTCTCATTGACACTACCACTAGAACAATTATGTTGAGAGAACCAAAGGGAGTAATGCTTTTCTGGTACCACTTCCCCAAAGTTTTGATCTTGAAAATTTGTCTTGTGCCATTCAAGCCACTACCCTATGCAATATTCTAGTAGTCTGTGAATTTCCTGATGTATTTTCAGATGAGTTGCTGGGTTTACCGCTTGATAGGGATGTGAAATTTAAGATTGAGTTAGTACTGGGTATAGCACCTATCTCGAGAAGACCCTATAGGATGCCACCAAATGAGTTAGCTGAACTTAAAATTTAGCTACAAGAACTTTTGGACAAAGGTCTCATTTGACCTAGTTTGTCTCCATGGGGATGTCTAGCTTTATTTGTAAACAAGGACAAATCCTTGAGAATGTGTGTGGATTATAGGCCGCTTAATGCTGTGACCATTAAGAATAAGTATCCTTTGCCTCGCATCGATATCCTATTCGATCAACTAGCAAAAGCAAAGGTATTCTCTAAGATTGACTGAGGTTTGGCTATCATCAGATTAAGATCAGGCCAGAGGATGTACCTAAAACAACTTTCTCCACTAGGTATGGCCTGTATGAGTATTTGGTCATGTCTTTTGGACTAACAAATGCTCCTGCCTATTTCATATATTTGATGAATTCGGTATTCATGCTCGAGCTTGACAAGTTCGTGGTCGTGTTTATAGATGATATCTTGATTTACTCAAAGAATGGGGCAGATCATGCAGAGCATCTGAGGATCGTCTTATCTAGATTGAGGGAGCATAAATTATATGACAATTTTAGCAAATGTGAATTCTGGTTGAAGAAAGTACCTTTCTTGGGTCACATCTTATCTGAAGATGGAATTTTTGTAGACCCATCTAAAGTATAAGAGGTCATGGATTGGAAGGCTCCTACTTCGGTTCATGAAGTTTGGAGTTTCCTAGGGCTAGTAGGCTACTATCATTGTTTCATTCCCAATTTCTCCAAGATAGCTAAGCCCATGACCAGAGTACTCTAGAAGGATGAAAAGTTCAATTGGACTCTGGAGTGTGAAGCCACTTTTCACACCCTACGGACCTTGCTAACTATAGCTCCTATTCTAGCACAACCGAACATTAAAAAGCCTTTCGATGTGTTCTGCGATGCATCAGGTATAGGTTTGGGGTGTGTGCTCATGCAAGAAGGCCGAGTTATTGCCTATGCTTCTCAGCAATTGAGAAAGCATGAAGTCAACTATCCCACTCATGATTTAGAGCTCACTGCAGTTGTTTACGCATTGAAGATATTTAGACATTATTTGTTGGAAAACATATGTCACATATACACTGACCACAAAAGTCTCAAATACATATTCACTCAACCTAAGCTAAACATGAGACAACATAGGTGGTTAGAGCTGATCAAGGACTATAATTTGGAAGTGCACTACCATCCAGGAAAAGCCAATATTGTAGCAGATGCACTTAGTCAGAAATCTCATTGTAACACCATAGAAGCCTTGTTGGAAGATGGATTTAATTTGTTACATCCTGTTGTGCTGCACAATATCACTGTCAGTCGCTCACTTGAGAGCAAAATCATAGAGCTGCAGAAGACAGATGTGGGTGTGTTCCACATCAAGCAAAAGATGAAAGAACAGAAAACCAAGCATTTTAGGTTGGATGAAAGAGGTGTGCTATGGTTTGAAGACCGACTTGTGGTACCAAAAGATTGAGAACTTAGAAATCAAATTTTAGATGAAGCTCATTCATTCAAGTTGTCTATCCATCTAGGTAGTAGCAAAATGTATCAAGATTTGAAAAGCCGTTTTTGGTGGACCAAGATGAAGAAGGAAATCACCGCCTATGTCGCTAGGTGTGATAATTGTAGTAGAGTCAAGGCCATTCATTTGAAATCTGCTGGATTACTTCAGCCGTTGCCTATCCTAGGCTAGAAATGGGAGGAAATAAGTATGGACTTCATTACAGTCCTCCCACTAACGCAACAAGGTCACAATTCTATATGGGTCATTATAGATCGCCTCACCAAGTCAGCACATTTTGTACCGGTTAACACAATGTATCACACTAGGAGATACACTGAGTTGTATGTTTCGCAGGTTGTGAGGTTACATGGAGTACCAAAGACCATAATCTCAGATCGAGGACCATAGTTTATAGCTCGCTTTTGGGAACACTTGCACCAGGCCTTAGGAACCAAACTAATCAGAAGTTCAGCATACCATCAACACACCTCTGGACAGACTAAGCGAGTGACTCAAATCTTAGAAGACATGTTGAGAGCGTGTGTTATATCCCCCAAGGGTTCATGGAAAAAATGGCTACCTTTAGCCGAGTTCTCCTATAACAATAGTTATCAAGATAGCATCAAGATGGCTCCTTTCGAGGCCTTGTACGGCCAGATATGTAGAACTCCCTTGAATTGGATTGAACCCAGAGAAAGAATATATTATGGCATTGACTTTGTCACCGAAGCTGAAGAGCAAGTACATATTATCCAACAGCATATGAAAGCAGTCAGTCTAGGCAAAAGAATTATGTTGATAAAAGAAGAAGACCACTAACCTTTGAAGTAGGAGACTATGTGTACTTAAAGGTTTCGCCCATGAAAGGAGTGCAGAGATTTGGAGTAAAAAAGAAGCTTGCGCCTAGATATGTAGGGCCATACCAGATTATTGAACGGAAGGGAAATGTCGCCTACAAGTTACAACTTCCTCTAGAGATGAGTACTATATTCAATGTCTTCCATGTTTCTTAGTTAAAAAGATGCCTCCGCATACCGATGAAGCTATTGCACCCACCAACATTAAGTTCCAATCGGATTTGACCTATGAAGAAAAACTAATCTGAGTGCTAGAAGAAATGGAAAGAGTAACCCGGAGCAAGGTCATTAAGTTCTACACGGTGGTGTGGAATAACCATAGTGAACAAGATGCCACATGGGAATGGGAGGATTATTTGCGTGAAGTCTATCTAGCTTTTTATGAAGAATGGCAGGTCTTGCAAATCTCGGGATGAGATTTCTATAAGGGGGAGGGGCTATAACCCTAGTGTTAAGCATTGCATTTGACACTTGCATTTTATGAGCACAAGCATCATCCATTCATTCATGAGCATGAGCATATGAAATTTCATTTCATTCTTTATACATTATCACCTGCGATGTTGATTATATATATGCATATGCTTGTAATCATGTATGACCAATGTATGAAATGGTTGTGAGGTCATGAAAACACCTTAGAGACATCTAAGATGGTAAATGGAAAAATGTTTGTATTCATGACATGGGTCAATTTTGCTTCTAAGTGTTGGTTTACTTTGAAATGCCTTTTACATGATGTTAGTTTAACCAAAGTTGAACTGTAGCTTAAAATATTTGCATCGCTATGTGACCTAAATAAAAGTTGTAGTTCTTGTCATGGGTAACAAACTTTATTTAAGGGTCATGAGCTGAATCAGTGCCTAACTTGGTCAAAAACAGCTCCAAAGTCCTGAATGCTGATTTTGGTTTCTAGGTACCTCACTTTAGAGCTTTGTAATTTGAAACCCATTGTGAATTAGACAAAACTCCTTTAAGCAATCTTGTAGTACTCACGTATCTCTACAATTTTTATTAAGGAAGTTTCTGCTAAATCACCATGGATTAGGAGGACTAATCGATTGAACTTGCTTCGTCAGTCGGGTTCAGTGGTGTCTAAATCAGCACCGCCAGCATTAGGCCGTGGCCACCGCATGGAGGTTGTCCACCAGTGTTAGGCTTGTGCGTCAGGACGGGGTGGGTAGCAAAACCGCGTGACACCGCTTCTCTCTCTCACTCGCGCTCACTCTTTCTGTCTCGCTCTTGCTCCCGCTCTCGCCGCGCCAGAGCGAAACCGAGCGCCGTCACCATTGCTACCGAGCTCCGCCATGCTCGCTCACTACCACCATCCACTACATCTCATCCACAGCTCCGCCATCATCTCCTCCACCTCCCCAAACCGCCTGTGCCACCATTTGAGCTCAGGTGAGTCCGCAGTTCAAGTTCGTCGTCATCGCGCCATCGTCGGACCACCACCGAGCTTGCGCTCACCATGGTCGTGCTCCGTCGAGCCATCTTGCTCACTCTCTTCCCACGTTTGGGTTAGCATAGGGTCACATCCTACTCATGCCGCTGGCCGTTTAGCCTAGTTAGAGTGGAACACCGCCATGCCGATGTTGCGCTCACACCGTCGTGCTGCCATGCATGCGGCCGTGCCTCACCGACACCCTCACAAGCCCTAATCCAAACCCTAGGTCTCCGCTAGATCCCTGTAGAGGTGTAGCCACCACCATAGCCAACCACCATCAGGCGTGATATGATCCCGCTAGGGTTTGTTCCCAATCTTTTAATGAGAGGCGTGGGATAACTCGATTGATGGGTGGAGACGACGTTCATGGCCCGACTACAGCCTTCCAAGCTACGCCTTAGCAACCGATACACCACCTCCAACAGCTGTCGTGATCTTGTCGAGCGCGATCAACCAAACCACTAGGGTAATTCCTGCAAGCAATCGAGGAACAAGCAAGAACAAGTAGAACAAGCAACTCAATTGCAAATATGGAGATGAAAACCAATCTGAAATCACAAAGTTGGAGTTCTGAATCAAGTAGAACGGATGGTCTAGTCGACACACGCGTCTACAAGGAAGTAGCAATGGCTAAACTTTCAACAAAACAAAACCCGAGTGTCTTGGCGGCGGCCAAAGGGTATATAACATGGGGTGGATGACCAACAAGGTGTTTGGGTCATACTCCAACCCTAAGACACGTCCGTAATGGACCCTAAGACGATACACAGCCCATCGGACTAAAATAAGGTGACGCAGCACCCTGGACATAAAGACCTCTCGACGGTAATTGAATAATTGCCGATGCTGCCGAATAGATATGGACGTGGAACTTGTTCCATATGAAAGTAGACTTGATAAGCTTTCCAGCAAGTCCTAAAGCGCCCGAATCTGACTTCGTATGCAACCGTGGTGATGGTCACAAGTTGGTGCCTTTCTGTAGTCCGAATCCAGCCATCGTGAATCCTTCTCCCTTTCGGTCTTCTCCTTGGTTCCTAATCAAAACAAGAGTGCACGCGTTTCCAAGATCTAAATAAGATGGACAGGAGCTCAAGAGGCAACTCACTTGATGATTAATTTTACGAGCACGAGCACGAGTAAGAGGACCAGCGATAGGTACTGGTGTCGGCACGGATGCGTCATCGATGTTGATGTCCTCATCATCCTCCCCTTCTTGCATTTGAGTCGTCCTCGACTTAAGCTCATCTTCCTCACCCAAATATGGCTTTAAATCTGCAATGTTAAATGTGGGACTAACCCCAAAATCTCCTGGAAGATCAAGTTTATATGCATTCTCATTAATCTGTTGTAATACCCTAAATGGTCCATCAGCTCTAGGCATCAATTTAGACTTTCTCAATGCAGGAAACCTCTCCTTTCTCAAATGCAACCAAACCAAATCTCCAGGTTCAAAATTTATTGCTTTTCGACCTTTATCACCAGCAAACTTATATTTAGCATTCATACGCTCTATGTTTTGTTTAGTTGTTTCATGTAGTTTCAACATTAATTCAGCTTGTTGTTTAGCATCAAAATTTAATTTTTCTAAAGTTGGCAAAGGCATTAAATCAATAGGAGCACGTGGTAACAAGCCATAAACAATCTCAAATGGACACATCTTTGTTGTAGAATGCATTGAACGATTATAAGCAAACTCAATATGAGGCAAACAATCTTCCCACATCTTAATATTTTTCTTTAAAATAGCCCTTAACATAGTTGATAAAGTTCTATTCACAATTTCAGTTTGACCATCAGTTTGGGGATGACAAGTGGTAGAAAATAAAAGTTTAGTCCCCAATTTAGCCCATAAAGTTCTCCAAAAATGGCTAAGAAATTTAACATCTCGATCAGAAACAATTGTGTTTGGCACACCATGCAAACGAACAACTTCGCGAAAGAACAAATCAGCAATATGTGTGGCATCATCAGTTTTATGACAAGGTATAAAGTGTGCCATTTTCAAAAATCTATCCACAACCACAAAAACATTGTCACGGCCCTTCCTAGTCCTTGGTAATCCCAACACAAAATCCATAGAAATATCTTCCCAAGGAGCATTAGGAACAGGTAGAGGCATATACAAACCATGTGCATTTAAGTGTGACTTAGCCTTTTGACATGTCGTGCAGCGAGAGACAAATCTCTCCACATCTCTCCGCATCTTTGGCCAAAAGAAATGATCAGCAAGGATGTCCTCCGTCTTCTTTGCTCCAAAATGTCCCATCAAACCACCGTCGTGCGCTTCCTGTAACAACAACAAACGAACGGAGCTAGCTAGAATGCATAGCTTGTTAGCTCTAAACACAAAGCCATCATTCACAACAAATTTATTCCATGCTTTTCCATCTTTACATTGCAGTAAGACATCCTTAAAATCATCATCATGCACATATTGTTCTTTAATTGTTTCCAAACCAAAGATCTTATAGTCAAGTTGTGTCAACAAAGTATATCTCCTAGACAAAGCATCAGCAATGACATTCTCTTTTCCTTTCTTGTGTTTAATTACATAAGGGAAAGATTCAATAAATTCAACCCACTTAGCATGTCTACGATTCAGTTTTCCTTGACTACGAATATGCTTCAACGATTCATGATCAGAATGTATAACAAATTCTTTAGGCCACAAATAATGCTGCCATGTTTCCAACGTTCGCACAAGTGCATACAACTCTTTGTCATAAGTAGAATAATTCAGCATCGGTCCACTTAGTTTCTCACTAAAATATGCAACGGGTTTTCCTTCTTGCAATAAAACACCACCCATTCCAATTCCACTAGCATCACATTCAAGTTCAAAAGTCTTATTAAAATTAGGAAGTTGGAGCAGAGGTGCATGTGTTAACTTATCTTTTAGCATGTGGAAAGAATGCTCTTGTGCTTTGCCCCAAGAAAAGGACACTCCCTTCTTTGTAAGTTCATGTAACAGAGACAACAATGGTGCTGAAATCTTTCACAAATCGGCGATAGAAACCAAGCAAGTCCTAGGAAACTCCGCTGACTTGTGTGATCGTCGTGGGTACAGGCCATCCTTGTATAGCTTCAATCTTGGATTTATCAACCTCAATTCCCTATGGAGTAACAACATAGCCAAGAAACACTACTCGATCGGTGCAAAAAAGTGCACTTCTCAAGGTTACCAAATAAACGTGCATCACGTAGAGCATTAAAAATAGCACGCAAGTGATCAAGGTGTTCATCCATGGATTTGCTGTAAATTAGTATATCATCAAAGTAGACGACAACAAATTTCCCAATGAAAGCTCATAAAACCTCATTCATTAATCTCATGAAAGTACTAGGTGCATTAGTTAACCCAAAAGGCATTACTAACCACTCATACAAACCGAACTTAGTTTTGAAAGCCATTTTCCATTCATCTCCCAATTTCATATGAATCGGTGGTACCCACTCACGCAAATCAACTTTTGAAAATGTAACAAAGACCACTCAATTCATCAAGCATATCATCTAATCGTGAAATAGGGTGTCGATATCGAATGGTGATATTATTAATAGCCCTACAATCAACACACATACGCCAGTTCCATCTTTCTTAGGCACTAAAAATTATGGAACAAAGACAAGGACTAAGAAATTCACGCACATAACCTTTGTCTAGTAGTTCTTGCACTTGTCGCTGAATTTCCTTTGTTTCTTCCGGATTTGTCCTATATGGCGCATACGGTTTGGCAAAGATGCACCAGGAATAAGATCAATTTGGTGCTCAATCCTGCGTATTGGTGGCAGCCCCACTGGTATTTCACTTGGGAACACATCAGAATACTCCCGCAAAACGTTAGCAAAGAGGAGGAGGCAAAGAACGTTGCATATCCTCATTTGAAATCAAAGCATCCTTGCATACCAAAGCATAAGCAACAGAGGTGGATGCATTGAACTCATTAATATCAGATTTTGTGGCAAGCATACATCATCCTTTTCAGTTTTATCTCATCTTTGTCTTCAATTACTGATTTGTCATTTTTATTGCTCTCGCTCTTGGATTTAGTAGCCCTAGCAACATCGGGTTTGCATAATAGCTTCAGGAGACATAAGATGCAACACAATTTTTCAATCATGGTATAGAAAAGAATATTGATTTGATCTACCGTGATGCATAGAATCCCTATCAAATTGCCAAGGTCTACCTAGCAGAATATTGCAAGCTTGCATAGGCACAACATCACATTCAACAATATCTTTATATGTCCCGATGGCAAAATTGATTCGCACAAGTCTAGTTACCTTGGCCTTACCATCGTTGTTCAACCATTGGATGTAGTAGGGATGCGGGTGTGGTTTGGTGGTGAGTGCAAGCTTCGTACCATGTCGCCGCTGCTTGCCAAGTTGTTGCAGCTACCCCCATCAATGATCATGCAGCACGAACGGTCTTTGATGACACCCTTTGTTTGAAATAAGGTGTGTCACTAATTTTGCTCCGCCTTCTCCATTTGTGCACTAAGCACTCGCTATACGATCAAGCTCTCATAGTGGTCCGCGTCATCTGCATTAACATGTTCTTTTTTTATTTGTTCTCTTCACTACCGCATGGTCACCGCAAGCAATGCAAGTGTATCTTCATCAAAATCACTAGCAGATAAACACTCACCATCATCTTTGACAATCATGACATGCTTGTTTGGACAGTCACCCATCACATGCCCATATCCCTGGCACTGGTGACATTGTATGTTGCTTGTTCTACCCATCGATGCCACGAATGAAGTACTTGCAAAGAGCTTTTTGTATTGTCTTCAAGAATCTGAATTTATGGGAGCAACTCGAGTCTTGTGTCTTTGGATGATGGCGTAGGAGTACGTGGAGATGGAGTTGTAGCCGTATGCGTTGTCGCCATGAACTAGCTTTCCCTATAGAAGCATTAGTCCTTGCGCTAGCACGTTGTCCCTACACTTCCCTTTCAAACTTTACAAGCAAGATGAAACAAAAGGTTTATGCTATTGTATCTTTGTAAGCGAGGATGTCCTGAATTTCCGATTTAACCCGCCCAAAAAATCTAGCCATAGCAGGTTCCTCATCCTCCTCTAAATTACAACGCAACATACCCGTTTGTAATTCTTTCGATAATATTCTTCTACACTTTTAGCACCTTGTCTCAATTAAAAGCAACTTATTTATCATATCACGAGCATAATAAGATGGAACAAATCTAGCTCTCATGGCTCGTTTGGCGCATCCCAAGTTTTAGGTAGTTTATTAGGATTTTTCTTGCCATATTCTATCCACCAAATGAAGCAAAATCCGTAAACTCACTAGTAGCATCCCTAACACGTGTCGTCTCGTGAAAGTCATGGCATGCAAACTTTTGATCAACAGTAATCTCCCAAGTAATATATGCATCGTGGTCATATTTACCATCAAAAGGAGGTATCTTAAATTTAATCTTAGTGAACGATCGTCATTATTGTGTACCTCGCGTCGGTGGTTGCCACCCATACTGTGACGGTTGTGTGACGAGACGACGCGGCGTTCACGAGTGTCTCGATCGTCATGTTCAAGATCACCCGAGTAGTCAACGTCATCACCCCCATCCTCGTGACTGCCTCCTTTTCTTCTTTATACTTCTCTTTATCATCATTGTGCAAGGCATCAAAACACCTTAGAAGAGCGACAAGGCTTTTGTCCACACTAGGAACAGATTCCTCCAAACTTGCGAGCTTGTTATTGGTGGCAATCTGCGTTGCCTCCAACTGCCCAAGCTTTTCATTTGTCACCTGCATGTCTCTATCAAGGCCCTCGGTGTGTAGCTTCACTTTCCTTTCAGAATGTTGTATGATGCCCTTAGTGCGAGGTGAATGTGGAATAGTTTTATCATCACCCGACCTCGTCATGGTTCAAAGGCAAAGACAACACGAAAACAAGTGAAGAGATAAAAGCCCTACAACTACTAGGAAGTAGCTCTGACAAGTCGCTCGCTCTCAACTTGTTACACAAGTTCTTACCAATTCTTACTTTACTTTGCTCGACAAGAGGGGTCGCCTACCAACAAGTCTGCAAGCAATGGATGAAGTGCATCGGTCTTTCGCGCAAAGACAAGACCATCCAAGTCAGTAAAATATGTGGATCTATAGGTGGGCTGAAAACAAAGGAACAACTAGCACCATATTAGTTATAAAAAGCAAGCTGAATAATCGTTCAACCGGCGGTACTGTGCTGGTCCTAGCCTAGACCGTGCTAGACACGTGAGCCTAGACACAAACGAAGGCACAACGCACCACCTGAAGCGAACGAACAATCACAAAATAGCCCCTTTTTTTCTTTTTCTTTTGGTTTTTTTTCCTTTTTTCTTTCTTTTTTTGCAGGGGACACTCAAAACTGATTATATGAATAGAGAGATGACAAATGAGCAACTCACCACTCACTCTCTCTCTCTCTAGAGTAAGATCACTCAAAGTATGGTATGACTTGAGTCATTCGGTCAGCAACTCAAACTTGGACTTGCACACAGC
The DNA here is from genome assembly GCA_904845875.1 of Miscanthus lutarioriparius. Taxonomy (NCBI): domain Eukaryota; kingdom Viridiplantae; phylum Streptophyta; class Magnoliopsida; order Poales; family Poaceae; genus Miscanthus; species Miscanthus lutarioriparius. The sequence goes on along the minus strand of CAJGYO010000002.1, from coordinate 69,594,225 downwards.
AAACAACTTAGATTCGGAAATAACTAGATCACCGAAACCTACTCAGATTCGGAAACAATGAATCACCGAAATCTACTTAGATTCGTAAACAATGGATCACCAGACACCTGCCAGATTCGAATATGGTATGACTTAAGTGGTTGGATGACCACTCAAATGTGCACGGTTGTGACTAGAACGTGACAAGAACTCGAAACTCTAAAGGACTAAAACTAAGACCAGCAACTTGACACAACCGATGCAACCGACGACTCAACAAGCCCTAAATAGGTAGCACTAGCCACGGCCCAAAGGTTTATAAGATTGCGAGAAACTAATCTACTTTTTTTGGCTTTTCCGGATCAGAGGAAAAATAAAACAAGCGAAGAATTACAAGTCTCTCACCGATAAACCTTGCTCGATTACCAATTGATATGATCCCGCTTAGGGTTTGTTCTCGATCTTTCGATGAGAGGTGTGGGATAACTCGATTGATGGGTGGAGACGACGTTCACGGCCCGACTACTGACCTTCCAAGCTGCGCCTTAGCAACCGATACACCACCTCCTCCAGTACCGCCACGATCTTGTGGAGCGCGATCAACCAAACCACTAGGGTAATTCCCGCAAGCAATCGAGGAACAAGCGAGAACAAGTAGAACAAGCAACTCAATTGCAAATATGGAGATGAAAACCAATCTGAAATCACAAAGTTGGGGTTCTGAATCAAGTAGAACGGATGGTCTAGTCGACACACGCGTCTACAAGGAAGTAGCAATGGCTAAACATTCAACAAAACAAAACCCGAGTGTCTTGGCGGCGGCCAAAGGGTATATAACATGGGGTGGATGACCAACAAGGTGTTTGGGTCATACTCCAACCCTAAGACACGTCCGTAATGGACCCTAAGACGATACACGACCCATCGGACTAAAATAAGGTGACTGTGACACCACGGACATAAAGACCTCTCGACGGTAATTGAATAATTGCCGATGCTGCCGAACAGATATGGACGTGGAACTAGTTCCATAGACTTGATAAGCTTTCCAACAAGTCCTAAAGCGCCCGAATCCGACTCCATATGCAACCGTGGTGATGGTCACAAGTTGGTGCCTTTCTGCAGTCCGAATCCAGCCATCGCGAATCCTTCTCCCTTTCGGTCTTCTCCTTGGTTCCTAATTAAAACAAAAGTGCACGCGTTTCTAAGATCTAAACAAGATGGATAGGAGCTCAAGAGGCAACTCACTTGATGATTAATTTTATGAGCACGAGCACGAGTAAGAGGACCAGCGATAGGAACTGGTGTCGACGCAGATGCGTCGTCGGTGTTGATGTCCTGATCAAGGGGTTTGCCCACTTAGCTCACTAGGTGCGGAACGAGGAGGGGAACACATCGGTGGTGACCTCGTTGCCGATGACCTCGCCGATGGCAAGTTCTTGCCAGTCAAAGCCGATGCCCTGCCTCTGTCTCACTGATGTGTGGGGTCGATTGACTTCTAGGGCCCATGCGTGTACCTAGCGCCAGACCCCGAGTGAATTTGATTTTCTTTATTTGTTTTCACAGATTTTGTAGCAAACTTGCAAAATTATAACTTGAGCTAGGAGTATCCAAATGGGGTGAACCAAATTTTGTTGGATTCATCTTGAAGTGTACTATTTGATAAAAATATGAAATCGACTGTTTATGGAATTTTTCTAGGAGAATTAAATTGGGAAAAATAAGTGCTTTTAAAATAGTTTCTATCTTATAAATTACATAACTTGAGCTAGGAAGGTGATAAAATTGTGATTCTAATTTTGCTGGTCTTGTGTTGACATGCTCTAGCTAGGAAAAATATTAAACCTACAGTAAGAATACTTGAAATATTGTCTTCCTATTTAATCTTAATTAATTGCTAGTTTCTAGTGAAAAATGGGGTAAAATACATAACATATGATCATACAAATTTTTACACAGTATTCTCATGCTAGGAGGAATGTAAGAAAAATATTAAATCTATTGCTCGACACTTTTCACTATGCTAAACTATTTTTGCTAAAATAAGCATATGTAACTTGTAATTTTTGTATAGGTAGCTATACTTATCCAAATGGCATGAAATTTGTACAGTAGACTATTAGGGTAAAGTTTAGCCTACTGTCATTTTCTCAGAAGTTATTGAGCACTTGAAATATTTACTCTGTAAATCACCTTATTATCTAAGGAAATTAATAAATGAATATAAATAAATTAGTTAGGCTTAACCATGATGTTTTTTGTGGTGTGTGTGATGCATATAATCTATTGATACTGTTAGTGAGGCTTAGAAGTATTTGTTTAAAGGCAACTAGTTAATTATTGCTTTATAATTCAACTAGATGACTACATGTGTAGTTTCTGTTGTGGTGATGATTTCATAATGATAATGATCTTTTCTATAAAGATGGTTAATAACAAAGTTGTAGATAACTTACTTATCTACATTATGTTAAATTTTCATAGTCATAGGTCCAATGGTTTGAGAATTATGGTGGTCGGAAGTCTGCTATCTAAAATGTGTGCTCTCTAGACAGATCTGAAAGAGTTTATTGTTTGACCTAGATAACTACTGAATCACATTAATATGATTAAAATAAAGTTGTAGGTGATTTCGTAATATTTCCATAATGTCCACAACCATATTATTTTGATGTGTATAACTTCAGTTATGGTCAAAACAAATGGCTGTTGTCTTGTAGTCTAGAAAATGATTTACATAAGTGTTTGTTTAAGTTACTAGAGAAGAGATATGCACCCACTCAGTAAAAGAAAATATAACTTGTTATCACCTTAATGCAATGCTGTTGAGAACACTTATGAGGTTGCATTCATCACATCATATCATATTATACATGTCATTATATATGCATCCATGATATCTTATTTCCTTCTCATGCATATAGGAGCGTCCGAGGGGATAACTCTATTGGAATTCGACGAAGAGCCGGAGGAACAATAGGAGACACCTTAGGCCATAGCTCCAGAAGGAGAGGAGCAAACTCTTAAAGACCTACCAGAGTGCCTAGACCATAGGCCAACTTGTTTTATCAAAGACAAGCCCCGGAGCATTTTAAGCCTCCCATGTTTTACAAAATATCACTTGAGTCCTTTATGTTTGATACATTAGGTTATAAGAGTTGATTGGAAAAACTTGATGCATAGAACTACCTTGTCCATATATATATACCTTTAACCCTATGTAGGTCCAAGATTGAATATATGCTTAGCCATGCTTAGACCGGTAGAAGTCGGGTGATTTCCAGTCACCTGCGAGATATAGGTGGATACCGAAGCATGGTTGGCTATATTTGCTATCGTGGAGCAAAACCGTGGGATAATGTAACTAGAGTCTAGACGGAGTCTATGTGTCGGTGGACTCATGTGATTTTGTCTGTGTCGGTTAAGGACCGTACCGTTGTTGGCACTTCTGTCAAGATTGAACACATGCCTCTCACTTAGCTGGCCGAATAACTTTTCCAACCACGAAGCCGATTAGCTCAACTTAGGCTAGGCCCTATTCTATAAGAGTGTGCACTCTGAATGGTAGTAAGGATGTGCGAGGAGCCAGACATGAGCCCAACGGTAGGCCAGGCCTAAACGTCCTGGCAGCTAGTCGTCCCTGATTGTGCGGTGCAAATCAAACCCACGAAATGTGGACCTGAGTTGTACCAAAGGTGACCTAAGGTGACCATTGATCTGGTCTGCCTAGAGTTTGTTATGAATAAATTCCCAGCCGGTTGAAATTGATTTGAATCACCGTCTCTCCCAGATAGTGAGAAACTTGGCTAGCTCCAACATCGTAGTAAGTGTATTATGGAATGATGGTTATGAAGAACATGGAATTACTATATCAGCTATGGTTATTATTGTTATGCTACTAAATGATATACCACATGTTTGGCATAGGTTAGTTGCTAATCTAGAGATGAGTAGCTATAATTAACTTGATGACCGAATTATAAAAGGTATAGTTGAATTAGTGGCTTTTTATGCAAAATGTTGTCATGCTAGCTCCACTTATAAAGCCTTGCATGATCCTTGGAGTCACTTTGTTTTTGGTTTATGATGGGTAAGTCTAGCTAAGTACCTTCTTGTACTCAGGGTTTATTTCCCATTGTTGCAGATAATACGATATATCATGGCTACTGTAAGAACTGCTTCTGTCCCGCCGTGGACGAGGAGTAGGGCCCTGGGCAAGGCACCTCTTGTTAATCCCTCTCTTATGCTTTTGTAGGATTATGATCGTGAGCTGGCATAGTATTTGAACAACGATGGAGATGTTGGTTTCAAACTCTAATTGCTTTTGCTACTATTTTACCTGAACTTGGTTTGTAATAACTTTTAATCATACTCTGATATATGGAACTGTATTTGTGAACTCTATGTAACATGTGACATGTATGTTGAATCATGTACGATCTTGGTTGTATGTTGGTTGAATCAACCCTTTGTGGTACTCGATGGACTACCGGGTTTATATGGGCTCAAGTATGACAGTGCAACCGCTTGTGGGCTGCTATTGTACTTGTGCTCTTATAAATTGGACGGTTCTGCTACACGTTAGTCCTTACACCGGTAGCCATGTCTATGTTGCCTCCGCTTCAACCATCAAGTCGAGCATGATTAAGGTGAGCTCCACGTGCCACCTAAGTCCTTGGTCGAACCTCTACCGCACCAGAGCACTGGTGCTTGTTTCAAGTGTGGCAAGGAGGGCCACTATGCTTGGGAGTGTCCACAGAACCATCCTACGCAGTCTTCCTAGCCTTTAGCCAACTCCCGTCTGGTCAAGAGGACGATTATCAAGAAGAAGGCGCCCATAAGCCGCTCTGGACAAGTCAACTTCACTGAGGTTAAGGAGATTTTGCAGAATGAACCTATGATGGTAGGTATGTTTACCTTTGATTCCCACCCAGCATATGTGTTGTTTGATTCTAGTGCATCACATTCATTCATGAGCATGGGGTTTGCGTAGAGGCACAATATATCTCTTATGCCTATTCCTATTGCCTATAGAATTAGTACTCCAGGTGCGTAGTTGTGCATTAATACTAGGACGGACACAGTCAGATTAGTGCTAGCCACTCACACTTACCGCCTCTAGTTCATGGTGCTGCCTGGGCAAGGCATAGATGTAATTCTGGACATGAATTGGTTGCGAGTTTATGGGGTAGTCTTGAACCTTAAGCAGAGAGTTGTTGAGTTACGGCTTCCTTCTTCCGAGGATATGATGTCTCTCCTTATGCCCTCAGATCTAGCCTTACCAGTTGTTGCTCATGTTGAAGCTTCTCTTAATCTTGCTTCTATTCCTATGGTCTGTGAGTTTTCGGATGTGTTTCCTGAAGATCTACCTAGGTTGCCACCGGATAGGGACGTGGAGTTTACTACTGAGTTAGAATCTAGCATTACTCCTATTTCACAGCGTCCCTACCGCATGGCTCCTAAACAACTAGCAGAAATTAAAAAGTAGTTAGAGGAATTATTGGAGAAGGGCTTTATCCATCCTAGCTCTTCACCATGGGGTTGCCCAGCTATTTTTATGAAGAAGAAGGATGGTACTCTGCGGATGTGTGTGGATTACCACCCTCTCAATGCGGTAACCATTAAGAATAAGTATCCCTTGCATCTTATTGAAACTTTGTTTGATCAGTTGGCTGGTGCAAAGGTGTTTTCTAAGATTGATCTTCGTTTGGGTTATCATCAAATTAAGATCAGACCACAAGATATAACAAAGATAGCTTTCTCTACTAGGTATGGGCTGTATGAATACCTTGTCATGTCCTTTGGTCTCACCAATGCTCCTACATTCTTCATGTATCTCATGAATTCAGTCTTCATGCCAGAGTTGGATAAGTTTGTAGTGGTGTACATTGATGACATTTTGATATACTCCAAGAATAAAGAAGAGCATGCACAACATCTTCGGATAGTACTGACTCGATTAAGGGAACACAAGTTGTATGCCAAATTCAGCAAGTGTGAGTTTTGGTAAGATTGAGTCCAGTTTTTGGGACATGTTCTGACACCTGAGGGTATCTCTATGGATCTAAGCAAGGTGCAAGATGTGTTAAATTAGAAGTCTCCAAAGTTAGTGCATCAGATCCGTTAGTTCCTTGGTCTTGCTGGTTATTATCAGCGCTTCATTCCTGACGTCTCCAAAATAGAACAACCAATGACCAAGTTGCTCTAGAAAGATGTCAAGTTTGTATGAAGTCTAGCTTGTGAAGAAGCTTTCCAAGCTCTGAAGCATTTTCTTACCACTGCTCCTGTTCTCGCCCAACCAGATATTGATAGGCCATTTGATGTATATTGTGATGCCTCAAGGACTAGATTGGGATGCGTGCTTATGCAGGATGGATATGTGATAGCTTATGCTTCACGCTAGCTGAAAAAGCACGAGGTGAATTATCCCACCCATGATTTAGAGCTAGTTGCTGTGGTGCACACTCTAAAAATTTGGAGGCATTATTTGTTGGGAAATAAAGTGCATATTTATACGGATCACAAGAGCCTCAAATATATTTTCACTCAGTCTGAGCTGAACATGAGGCAACGAAGATGGCTAGAGGTAATCAAGGATTATAATTTGGAGGTTCATTACCATCCTGGAAAAGCTAATGTGGTAGCAGATGCTTTGAGCCAGAAGTCATATCAAGTTGAAGAAGCACCTTTGTCTCTCAACCATGTTGAGGTGCTAGCTCACATTGCTCTAGTCTCGGATCTACTTGAGCAAATTATTATTAAGCAAAGGCAAGATACTTCAGGAATTCCTCACATTAAGAAGTTAATCGCCGAAGAGCGTGGTCCACATTTTAGTATTGATGATCAAGGTGTAGTGAGGTTCAAGAACAGATTGGTTGTTCCATCATGTGAGGAGCTTAGGAGAAAGATTTTGGATGAAGCTCATAGCTCCAAGTTATCCATTCATCCAGGAAGTAACAAGATGTATCATGATTTGCGTCACTTGCATTGGTGGCCAAATATGAAACAGGATATTACCAAGTACGTCTCAGAGTGTGACACTTGTGGATGCGTATGCCTAGATTTCTATAGCCCTTCTCCATCCCTGTTTGGAAATGGGAAGATATTTCCATGTATTTTATTGTGGGTTTACCCCGCACATCCAAGGGCTACGACTCTATTTGGGTCATTGTGGACCGTCTTACCAAGTCTGCTCATTTTCTTCCGGTGGATACCAGATATTCAGCCAAGAAGTATGCCAAGTTGTATTTTGACTGGATTGTGACCCTGCATGGAGTTCCTCTTACTATCATCTCTGATAGAGGGTCAGTCTTTGTCTCTCATTTTTGGGAGCAACTCCAGAAATGACTTGGTACCTGTCTTCTCCGAAGTCCAGCTTATCATTCGTAGACTGATGGGCAAACAGAAAGGGTCAACCAGGTAGTTGAAGATATGTTGAGAGATTGTGTCATTTTGTTTTCCTAATAAGTGGGATGAATGCTTGACTTTAGCCGAGTTTTCCTACAACAATAGCTATCAAGAAAGCATTCATATGGCACCTTTTGAGGCTCCGTATGGAAAAAATGTAGAACACCACTTAAATGGGTCAAAGTGGGTGACTGTGGATATTTTGGACCTGATTTTATCAAAGAGGCTCGAGAGCAAGTTAGCATTATTCAGAGTCATTTGAAGGCAGCTAAAAGTCATCATAAAACTTATGCGGACAAGCGAAGAAGGCCTTTGCAATTTGAGGTTGGTGACCATGTGTATTTGAAGGTATCTCCCATGAGAGGTGTGCATTGATTTGGTGTTCATGGGAAGTGTGGGGGATATACCCCATGGTATCCATAAGACAAGACATGGGCCACACCATCAGAGGTGGCTCAGCCCACAAGATCAAGGCGTGCGGCGCACGGCACTGCTCAGCGTGCACCGCACGGCTACAATAAGATATTGTATAATACCAAATAGGATACTTTCCTTGTAACCCTACCCCTCTAGAGCATATAAGGAGGGGCAGCGGTCCCCTAGTTGATATCCTGATACAGATCCTAGGCTTAGCCCAAGGCATCTGATCACATGCAAGATCATACGATCACCAATATAATCCAACAGACCATAGGAGTAGGGTATTATGTCATGCTGATGGCCCAAACCTATCTAACTCTTGTGTCTCTCTTGCCTTCTTGTTCTCAATTACACCCATCTCTGCTGATCAATCTACCTTCATGGGATACCCCTCGAAGGACTGCCAATGATATTCTATCGATAGTTGGTATGTTAGGTAGGGGTGTGTGTGCTGATCCCTGACAAATAAGATGGTATTTTACGATCAAGAGCTCGAGACCTTAGAATCAACAACGTCATCGTCATCAATCTCGTGGAGATCCTTGTCGGTCCACGACAACGATTCATCACTAGCCAACTCGGCGCCTTCAATCGTGGTCCGCGGCACATGCTATCCTCTAGGTCCTAGGACTCGGTCGAGACTAGCACCAGAAAGTAGGTCGATGACATCATCGCAGGTGGCATCAACATGTACCAGATCCAATCTAAAGTCAAGAAGCAAAATCAGTGCACAAGTCAGTCTCTAGTCTGCAATGTCGCCTCCGTCTCCGATATAGAACCACAGGAATTTCCAAATCAAGGACGACAAGCAAGCAACGAAGAGTCTATATATAAGCGACGCTCTCTGGGCCTCTACGGCAGCATCGCACAGAACCTGATAGATTTCAGGGTCACATCGCTTCAACAAGATATACAACAGGCCACAAAGAAGGACGATGACAATGATGACAGAGCTAGAGGTCGCCCACCACCTGGGGACAACAATAACGCCTTCTAGGATCACGACAAAGTGGTCGCCACTATCTTCGGGGGCCTCACCGTCGTCGAGGATAGAAGAGATAAAAAAACTCATTGCCTGCTAGGTGCTCGCCGTCAACACCGACCAGAAAATGCCATACGCCACCAACCAGATGTTCTGTCTAAAGCTAAGTCACGCTTTAATATTATTCTAAATATTCCCCAACCTTCATATATCTCCATGATATTTATCCAAGCTATTTTCTCCATGTTTGTTCACCAACGATTTTCTTTCATGTATACCATCTTAAAGATGACATACAACTAGGTCTAAGGCAAATCCCCGAACAGTCATGTTGACGCTCAGATGTCCCCAGAGACGGCCCTATCTCCGGCTTCTCCCAACACATGCATGAGCGTCTGCCGTCTGCGTTATGGGTGGTCGGTAGCGGCTCCTTGGTGATGCTTTGTTCTTCCTACACACACACGGGCCCTGCGCTCTGCATTATGGTTAACAGGCTAGCTAGGGCTAGAGACTCAGCTACACACTAACTGGTCGGACGGTTTATATTAAATACATCTTTAGAATAACACTAAGTGTTCACACCAACTGATCATCGAGCTGCATACATTATTTCATCACCATTGTTGATTCTTCTCCGGAGTTCATATATTTTATTTTACATCATGTACTACCCGTTCTACATATTTGTATTACAGGATCATCGTCCAGGTGGTCGGACCACCTGGTGCTCAGACTTCTCCACCGATCAACTAGTCAGACCGCTAGGATTATGGACTTCATCGCCGACTAGTTGATCGGACTATTCGCCGGTCACTTCTACTCAATGCTCACTTCACCGCCAACCAACTAGTCGGACTGCTCGATGCTCACTCCTACTCGGCGTTCGACTTCACCGCCAACCAACTGGTTGGACTGCTCGGCGCTCATTCATGCTTGGTGTTCGACTTCACTACCAACCAACTAGTTGGACTACTCGACGCTCACTCTTGCTCGGTGTTCACTTTGCCGCCGACCAGTTGGTTGGACTACTCATCGCATGGGCTAAATCATTAGCTATGTTGGGGACTCCTCGGTGTTTGGATTCTTCGTGCAAGTATCGCCGCTAAGCTAGGGACTCCCTTGGTGGTCTGATCTTGTAACGTCTCATCAGCGTGTTATTAAGCTGCTCCATGTTGTTTGGATTAGGGTGTTGATTTTGGGCAGCATGTCTAGGGTCTTGATACGCGCATGTTAGATGACATCAGCAAGCTTTCAGACTTCTTTTCTTTGACCCTGCTACAATATTCATTCTTCATCTTCTAGTAGGCTCAGGGACTAAGTGGCTACACTTCACCTGGTGGTGAATATAGTGCTTATTTCTTGATTTACCCTCCTTATTATCGGAGTCTAAGTGGCTACACTTCTCCTAAGTGGAAGAATTTTCAAAATTTATCTTGAGCCCCTTACATCCTTCTAGCAAGCCTTAGTTGGCTAAGTCCGAGGTCTCCTAACCAGTTAAACTGTTCGTCTTCGACTTCCACTACTCGGATCACCAGTTAAACTGGTCGGCATTGACCTTCACCGCGTAGGTCACTAGTTAAACTAGTAGGCTTCGACTTCCACTGCTCGAATCACTGGTTAAACTGATCGGCTTCACGTCAAAGTGCTTGGACTTGTTCAAGATAGCGTTGCTCAAAGGATACAAGGTGCTTGGGGACTAGCTGTGGGGGATATACCCCCTGGTATCCATAAGATAAGACATGGGCCACACCATCAGAGGTGGCCCAGCCCACAAGATCAAGGCTTGTGGCACACGACACTGGTCGGCGAGCACCACACGGCTACAATAAGATATTGTATAATACCAAATAGGATACTTTCCTTGTAACCCTACCCCTCCAGAGCATATAAGGAGGGGCAGGGGTCCCCTAGTTGATATCTCGATATAGATCCTAGGCTTAGCCCAAGGCATCTGATCACAGGCAAGATCATATGATCGCCAATACAATCCAACAGACCACAGGAGTAGGGGATTATGTCGCGCTGATGGCCTGAACCTGTCTAACTATTGTGTCACTGTTGCCTTCTTGTTCTCGATTACACACATCTTTGCCGATCAATCTACCTTCGTGGGATACCCCTCGGATGACTACCGATGATATTCTATCGACAGGAAGTTAGCTCCTTGTTATGTTGGGCCTTATAAGATTTTGGAGTGATGTGGTCCTGTTGCTTATCGCCTCCAACTTCCAGATATTTTGTCAGCAGTACATAATGTTTCCATGTTTCCTAGTTGAAGAAATGTTTGTGGATCCCCAATGAAGCCATGGAAATTGAAGGACTTCCCCTCTAGCCTGACTTGTCTTATATTGAGCATCCCGTCAAGATCTTAGATGAAAAAGAAAGAGTTACTAGAAACAATGTGGTGAAATTTTATGAAGTCAAGTGGCAAAATCATTTAGCGGACAAAGCAACTTGGGAGCAGGAGAGTTATGTTCTAAAGCATTATCCCCATCTTCTCCCCGGTGTGCCAAGGTAATAGTTATGTTAAAAGCTCACTTACCTTTTTTCCTACACTAGGCACTCACATGAAATCTCGTGGTGAGATTTTGTTTAGGGGGGTAGAGCTATAACACCCTCGATGTTACACCATTAATCATATACTAAAACATGTCATGAGCATCATACTTGTGTGTTAATGCATGTGGTGAAGTGAGTAGATAATGCATTGCAACTAAAACGATCAACAAAAATGCGAAACGAAAGTTGCTCCACAATTCATACAGTTAACAAGTAGGGGTGTAAACTAATTTTTATCGAACAAAAATTACTATAGAACCTATATGTGAGACTTAAATAAAGTTTAAAGTACAAACTTTGTAGATAACAATGCAACTCTTGCTATAGAAAAATAATGTTACTAGCTAGTATTTCTAATAGTCTAGAAACAGAATTTGAAAACAAATCCAGCTCAAGACTTAGAAAAATTCCTAAGGTGAGCAGTAGTGTGACAAAGCCATGTTTGGCAAATTATTCTGTGAAATTGAGTTAAGAAAGGGTGTCGTGTTGTAGCTCTTGTTGATAGCCTAAGGTGCCCTCTTTAGAGTAGTGAAGATGGCTTGGTTCCAAATTGAATCGTTTATTTTTTATGGGCACTTTAAAATTCATGCGCGTACTGAGTCTCAGACCATAGGGCTTGGGCGCGTGGTCACCACACATGGCCGTTCTACGTCGCTATGCGGCTGTGCCATGCGCGCATGTGCGTGGCCGTTCATCGGCCAACCGAGGCTGCCCTTGGTCTGGCCGTGGCCTCTCATCAATTCCTCATGCCCGCATCTCCACCTTTATGTCTTCTTGTTGACCGCCCCCTCCCCGCCCTGATTGCTACCAGGCCAAGCTTCAATTTTGGAGCTTTGCTTTCGCCACTGCACCATTTAGGCCTAGCCTGCCACACCATAGATAGCTTCCACCTTGCCATCTCGAGCAAAACTGACTGCTCCACTAGCCACGTCTAGAACCCTTCATCGCCATGCGCACCTAAGCCACACTCCTACTACTATCTCTACACCGTTGATGCGGCCATGCCACCGCAACCCATCGTCGAACTTGCCATGCGCACGTGGCCAATCTCGCTCGGGGCATCTCCAGCCAAGCCATCACCACAGGTAGGTTCATGGTGAGTCACTGGTGCTCACCAGCTATTTATACCACTTTCAAAAGGTCGTGGCTCACCAGAACTTGGCTGCTACCGCCGCAGGGTGCCCGTCATCATGGAGTGGCCATTCTACTGCGTGTCGGCTCGTCCAACCACTGCCTGAAGTTGTGTGTCATCCCATAGGTGAGGATCGACCTCCTAGGTGCGTCGGAGGGGCTCCCGGTTGGCCGGTGTGGTAGCCCCGTGCCAGCCGACGCCGCATCGGCGAGTGCGGGGGTGTCAGGGACCAACCGGATGCAAAGATGGGTTAGGGCAAGGGCCTATCAGCATAAGGGCTAACTGTAGGAACAGGGCGCATAAGAGCTGTGTTAATACTAGAAGGAGCAAGGACGTTTTTTTGCAAAAGCGCCACACGCGTGGGCTCCCTCCCTTTCGCGGGTAGGCCTTTGTGCATGCGCGCGCACGCCACGCGTGAGTGAGCCATGTCCGCGTGGTTGTGGGCCATGCTGGTGAATTCGTTTTTCCTTTTATTAGAAAATAGAAATTACCTTATATTTTAGTTTCTGTGCTGAACTTTGATAATTAACAACAATTCATATAGGTGTCCAAAATTCGTGAAACCAATTTTGTTATGCTCTTCAATTCTTTATATATCAGTTAGTATAACTATTTCATACATATCTGCGATGAAACTGAGGTCTCTTAAATCAATTAGAAATACTTAATATTATTAGGTTAATAATTGTAGGAATTTTTGTTGCAAAATTGTAATAGCTTTAGCTCTAAAAATTTTATGGTTGTTTTCTGGTATTATTATGTGCTCGTTGTAATTTTTGTAGCCTTAGAATAGGCTAAGCTTTAGGGTAGTTAGATACTCCTTGTTTTAATATATGTTAAATCGCTAGTAGAAGCAAGAATATATTTTAGTTCTTAACTTAATACGTGTTAGATGAATTTGTACCTTGTTTGATGAAAATACTAGTTAGCTTAGTATCTTAGTCATTAGAGTTAGCTTAGTAGATTAGTAGATGTATTCTTATTTTAAGTGTTGTTGTTGCTAAAATACTAAGTGTTGCATCATCCTTGCATGCATGTAGAGAATGAGTTGGTGGAGTTCGTGACCACAGAAGAGCAGGAGTACGAGGAGGTGATCAAGGAGTACGAGGAGGAGGTCCTCGTATAGGAGGAAGCCTCGGAGCCACTGACGACTGACATAGCTGACAATCCGCCTGCCCAATGCAAGCCCCGGTGCATAACCCTTATTTTGAATAATCACTGGATATATATACATATCTGTGATGTGCATTTATGTTACAGGATTTATATTGAAAATACATGCATAGATAAACCTACCTATGAGTCCTACTAGCATAGGTCGAGTAGATGCTATGCTTAAGCTATCGATAGCGTGAGTAACCTACTGTTATTCACAATAGGTGATTATTATTATTACTCTCATGATAAAATGGTGAAAGGAAATGGAGACCGGGCAGGGATATGGTATGGGTATTGGTGGGTGTAATAGGTTGTGTCCCTCGGCCAACAGGGCATAGCTTGGTTACACTATTTTCCCTGTCTGTGTCGGTTAAGAACCATCCATTACTGTGGGTGGTAGTCAGGTCACACACATTATCCTGAGCACATACTTGCTTATGGGAGCGGGAAGGCTCGTTGCTGTCTTGTCATGGGTTCTGGCACTTTCTAGACCGACTGATTGGAGGCGGGGATAGTGGAGGTCTAAGCACCACACTTAGTCTAGGACTGAGGAGTAGGGGCTTGGGGTCCAAGTTTAGATGGGGACCTGGACCCCTTGACAGGAGAGTGGTGGGTTGGTCTTTCTTGTGCCTAGGGTATAAGCGGGACATGTGTTTTGGGGTACCCAGCTAGGATACATTGGTTCATGAATCATTGTGTGATACAGTACGACTTGGCTATGGTCTAGCACCATAGTAAGAACTGGAAGATGAAAGAGGATGAATGGATCTGATTGCTCAACTCTTGCTTGAAAGTAGAACAGATGCTTACATAGAATGGTTAGCTAATGAACTAATCATGACTACTAATAAAACACATACATAAGGATTCACTACTAGTAATGCTTTTCACAAAAAGGAAACCCAACAAACCATAAAGCTTATCATATCCTTTGGAGTCGGGAAATTATTCCCACTAGTCGGGTAAGTCTTGCGAGTACATTGTGTACTCATGGTTTATTTACCCCTGTTGTAGGTGCAGCTTGAGGAGTGGCTGTCGTGTGGAGGATTCTTCTGGTGGGCACAGACGGATCCTTGTATCTTATCATTAGATGGTTATTTCAATTCCACTATTTAAATTCCGCACTCTGAACTTGGTATTGTAATAATGTATTTCCGAGAACTCTTGTTGTATGAAATGGACTAAATATTGTAAACTCATTCTCATTATTGGATTCTGGATAAAAAAACATGGATTGTTCGAGTTCTCCCTTGAGGTGTGCTCGATGGAACCGCATGTTGTAGCTTACTTTTGTGGTGCTTAGTGTCTAGTGGAAGGCAAGCACCTCTGAAGGTGTGTTATTTCGAGCAGTTCTGCCACACAAAGGTGACTTGGTATACGGACCTTGCAGGTGTAGTCTAGCGGAAGTCTTTCAACATAACATAGTTCATGATAACGAATACATGGGTGTACCACAGCCATGTATCTATGGAACACAAGACCCTTCACCACTCCTGATCCGGCAAGGGGTCGGGAGCATAGAAGTATCCATGCACAGGGACTACGGTACCAGTAAAACTTAAGATCACATAGGGTGAGTACTCGATTGTACTCCGCGGGACTTACCCAATATAATAAACAAGGATTATGCATTTGGGTAGTAGCAAGGAATGCATAACTTTGCGTAAAAGCATTTATACTATAAAGTAAAGGTGATCTATGATGTAGCAGTTATTAAGCATAGTATAGGTAATCAAGTTAAGCATTAACAAGCGAGAACTCGATCTTCCATGAGTCCTAGTCTCCAAGCCCATCTCTAGTCCATATATAGAAGTAGAACTTATTGCTTTCAATGTTTTATACTCTGCAGAGGGGTACAAGTCAAGATGGCAACGGGTACCCGAAACCCGAGTACCCGACAGGTTTTACCCGATAAGGAGGCGGGTATGGAAGACATTTTGCACCCGCGGGTACGTTATTGGACGAATTCTTGTACCCATCGGGTATGCGGGTACGGGTGTGGGTGTATACTACCCATACCCGCATACCCATGGGTAAAAAAAAACTCGCATAAATAATATCCAACCTTTGTAATTTTAGCCCATATAAGCATATAACCCATATTTGGCCCATATAAGCATATGAGTATATATATTCAAGAACTTCCTCAAACCCTAATCCTCATCCTCACTCCACTCCACCAGCCCATATTTCTGTTTTGCTGCTCTATTGTTGATTTGTTTTGCTGGAAGCTATTATATTTTGGTGTGTGAACTCGGGTATATTGTCGGGTAAGAATTACCCATCGGGTGCGGGTATGGAATGAATTTTCTACCCGCCTGCGGGTACGGGTAACCCGACGGGTAAGATTTTGATCTGGCGGGTGCGGGTACGGGTGGCCAGTACCCATCGGGTACGTACCTGTTGCCATCTTGAGGTACAAGTTAACCCCACTCAAAACAAGGGATATTGCCCATAAGATCCATCAATACAGAAGGGATATCTCAATGCCTCAACCTTTCCCTAACCTAGCCAAGATGTTCAACGAAAGGTTCGGCTATGATGCTCGGTCAATGTCCTGGACATTCTCGACTGATGCCATCCCCCTTGCCGGTTTCATGGATAGGATGGTCGCAATCAGTTACTTGGCTTGTCACCCCCATTGACAACAAGTGGTCTGTACAGTTTTATGTTCATACTCACTACCACAGATACACGGTCCTTAATCGGTAAGCAAGCTATGTGTTTACACCAAAATTTGGGAAGAAGAACGCAGAACACTAAGCTTTCAAGATTGTGTCATCAAGGAATCGATTCCATAAGGGTCGATATCAGCTGATTCAGATGCAGCACTAGAATCGGCTCTCTTCAGATGATGTCTGCAGATAACGACAATAAGCTATGGTTGGCATCGGGAAAGACATGTCGGACTCTACCAAAAGAGAAAGATTAGGGTCCAAGTTATCTTAAATTAGGAATGTTTTCTTTTATACCAAAGTTTGTAATACATCATACTTGAGTAGGATTCATGCTTAGGTTCCGGGTATAAATATTGAACCCTGGCTATTGTAAAGGAGATCTAATCAATCAATACAACTTACTTTTTTGGCTTTATGCCAACCCTTAGGAGTAGGAGTAGTGTAGATCTTGGTGAGTTCTTCAACAAGCAGGGCTGCATCGGTCAGGCCGACCTTTGGCTTGTCTGTAAGTATCGTCATGGCTTATGCTTTGGTTTGTAAGGCTACATCGGTTAAGTTCGACCTCCATTGCGAGCTCTAGCATAAGCTAGTTATCGATCTTTATCTAGTTCAAGTACGGCTGCATCGGTTAAGTTCGACCTCCACTGCTCGAATTAGATTAAGGTCAAGTTATCATCTCTACCTAAGAGTGGCATCCTTTGGGTACATTCATTAAGTTACCGATCTTGCTGATGTTATTGTCATTAGCTCTCAGCAACATCAATCTGCCTAGTCAAGATCGATCTAGATCGGCCTCATATCCTTTTAGTTCATCGTTTGCTTTGTTACAATACGATGTTTCTTACTTTGAGCGATGGGTTATGTTTCATCGACTGTTCTACTTCGATTTTGATCATGCATAGTACGCGGTTAAGGCATGTCTGATCTTAAAGAGGTTTGCTGGCTAGTTAAATCTGGTCTATAGTTCGCTATTATGGCTGTAACGATCCGGTCGATCCCCACTGATGGCACTTTAGATCCAAGGATGCTAGTTGGTAGATTTGTTTTTGATCAGGCATGACCTTGACTGTTTGCTATGCTTGCATCGGCTAAATAGTCGATCGCCCGCACTTTAACGCCTATAGTGTGTCTCCATGATTCTGTTAAATGTGAATAGATTTGTTTACTTTGAAGGTTTGATTTGTTGTCTTTATCACGGCTGCCATCGATTCGATCGAACCCCACTGTTAGAGATAGCAGGTTAAGTCTGATGAGTTCATAGATTTGTCCATATTAAATAGTTGATTGTTCACATGCTGTAGTCCCTTTTCCACTTGAATCGGCTATTTCAACTGATCCGCTTGAGCTTTCACACATATAGCATGTCTTTCGAAAAGCCTGTCAATGTATAGATGATTTTATGGATTCTTTGGTTTTAGTTTGTTATTATCATTATAGCTACCATTGATCCGGTCAAACCTCACTGTTGATGGCAACAGATTAGATTCAGAGCGTTTGTAGATCTATTTGTACTAGACAGTCAATTTGTTCGCATGTTATATCCTTTCTTGTTAGATTCACTAGCTCAATGCTTCACACTGGTAATATCCACCTAGCTGATAATTTTACTTACATCTATATGCATTGTACTTGCCAATATAAAATCAATCACAACCCACAAGCTTTACAGTCCATAACAGCCAATTTATTCGCGTATCGGCTATTTAGTCGATTTTCCTGTCTAGTTGTTCCCAAAGCAGCACACCTGGAACTGTCTAGGCTAGACCGGCATGTTCCACCTTAAATTACTGGTAAACTTTCTCTCCTTGTCAATTGCAGGTCAAATTGACTAGCACGCCCCAGGAGGAATTCGTAGGGTCGACGGGTCCTGTGATTGAAGTCAAGAGGATCTCCAGCCTTGCTCCATCAAGCAGATCCTTCTGGCTTGCTATGCGCCAGGCGCATTGACACATTTTTGCATCGACACTATGTCATCCAAGAATCCCCATCCTGCCATGACCATACCCCCTAGCGACCAATGTTCATACCATTCCCAAGTGGAACTAGTGTTGGATTATCATCCTATCATCGCGCGAGTAATGAGAAACCCATCATTACCTCGACTCTAATATCTAAGCATACTAAGCATGGTTTGTTAAACAAGACATGTATGTTTGATTGGTGTGGCAATATATGGATAAGGCCTAACATAGGTAATTCCCTTCCTGGTTCACTAGTCATATGGTAACATAGCAATACAGTAGATAGACATAGTTCATTATGCATTATGCATAGGGGCCTACCTTGAACGCTGTTGTTAGGCTCGATGGATTCTTCCTCTTGAGGCTCCTCCTCAATAGGTTCTTTGGGAATCGGGTCACCTATACATGCATGATGCTTGATGAGGGAACTATGTAAAGTACATGCTCATGCTAAGCAATGATTCTTAGTTGTTTATGCTTTAGTGACACATGAGTGAGTGCATAGTTAGACACTGGTTATCTATTGACTGATAACTATTGGGTAGTCCGGCGTGGATGTTGGACGGTCTAGTGGTTACTGGGACTCAGTGGGATATTGGCTCTCTGGTTCAATCGGACTCTCCAAACTAGGATCGGACCCTCCGGTATGAAGTCTGTGCTCTCAAGAATCTCTCTGTGCGAGTGACAGATCATCCATAGGAACTGGCTGCTCTCGGGTTTCTAGTTTATAATTTAGTGGACACTCTAGAATATCGATAGACAGTCCACTGTACCAAAACTATGATCTAGGTTCTCTAGACACTCTTCTATCTCGGGCGTATAACTCATCGGGCGGTCCAGTGTTGTGATGGACACTGGTGGGTTATAGACGTGTTCTGTGCAGGTAAGCAGTAAGACATTCAGTACTGATGGACACTCCACTGGTGATGTTAAACCCTCTGTTGATACTGACAGTGAACACCTCGTGGTAACTCGAGATCCAAATCTTCATCCATGGTGCTTGCATGTGTAAACCATCTTCAGAGTAGACTACTAGGTTTCTTTAGAACATATCTAGCTAGTTAGTTCTAACTACATTGGCTGCAAACAAACTCTAGGCCAAAAATCGATATTTCCTAGGTTTTGGCTCCTAAAGACACAATCTTAGGGTTGGCTTGGTTAGATCCTTACCAAGGACTACAAACACATGGTACCAAGCTCTCCAAGAAGATGGAGCAACTGGAGCTCCTCCTTGGTAACTCGAAACCTTCTTCTTCTTGCCTCCTTCTCCTCCTAGCTCCTTATGGCAAGGGTGAGAGGGCTCCTCCCCCTTCTAACCCCTACCTCTTGTGGAGGATGGCCTCTAGGTGATCTCTGCGGCCATCTCTTGCTGCTTCCAAGCTCCAATCCCTTCTCCTTTCTCCTCCCTTCCTTCTCCTCTTCCTTGCTTGAGTGTGAGAGAGAGTCGAGAGATGAACTAGAGAGAGTGGGAGTGTAAGAGTGAGTGAGCTGGTGGACTCTCTACCTTGGGGTGTCCATGAGATGGACAGTTGTGGTGAAGTGTGGGACCTAGTGATTCACAAAGTGACACCTCACATTTCTACATGGGACGATCCTATCGGACAATCCATCGTGATGGCGGACTCTCTCGTGGTGTCGAATTACTTACTGACAGCATGCTAGCGGACTAGTGGATAACCCGATGGTGCTAGTGGATTCTCTGTCAATTCAACAGTGAGCAGTTTAATGCAGCATTCAGTTTCTAACTATTTGATTTCAAATGCAAAGATGCTCATGATGCTAATGCAGCGGTACGTCGGTGACCATTTAGACGCTACCACCCTAACAGCGCTAGAACACAGCCACGCACTGTTGTGCCATCGCCGCCGTAGCAGCATGCACATGGGCAGAGCTCACCGTCGCCTCACCGAAACCCTAACCCACCCTAGATAGCTTTGTTAGGATTCTGCGAAGCTGTAGTGCACCTCACCGAAGCACGTGATGGCTGGAGAATGCTAGCGTACTGCTGCGCTACCTCTATCGTCCGCCATTGCCACCGGCAAGCCATCTTCGATGAACCCTAGGTCATGCCTTCACCACCAACCGACGCGCCTTGGTGAGGGGCACATGTTGGTGTCACCCTCATCGTCGATGATCTCATCGTCGGCGAGATAGGGCTAGTCGGAGTGCCTCTCCTGCCCTAGTATCACTCACGTGTGGGTCCTACTGACCAGCAGGTCCTAGCTGTCAGCGGCTGCATTAAGAATTTGAATTTATTCTTTTTCAGAAATATAGGCAAACTTTGAAAATTCATAAGTAGAGTTGTAGATGTCCATTTTGGGTGAACCAAATTTTGTTGATTTCATCATGATGTGTAGTATTTATTAAAAATATGAAATGCACAGTTTGAGATAATATTCTTGGAGAATGAAATAGGGCAAGAAAAGTACTTTTTACTTGAATTAAACCTTAGAAAATGCATAACTAAAGTTAGGAGTATGAGAAAAATGTAATTTCAATTTTCCTGATCTTGTGTTGACTTTCTCTAGTTAGGAAAAATGTTGAACTTGCAGTAAACTTGATTGGAGTAGGGTCTTTCTATTTATATTTTAATAAATGGTGTTTTTGAGGAAATTCATAAGGATAAAAATAAGTAACATATTGCCATGTAAATTTTTGTACAGTGTTAATGGGTTTTAGGGAAGCTAAAAAAATATGAAATCTGTTGTTTGACACTTTTCAATAGGGTTAACTATTTTTCACTAAAATCAGCCCTTATAATTTGTCATTTATATCGAGGGTGTTGTGCTTGTCTTTTTGGCATGAAACTTTTACAGTAGCCTATTGGGATCATATATGAACCACTGTAATTTTCTTAGAATTTACTGTACACTTTTTGATATATGTTCTTTATTTCACCTTATTATCTAATTAAATTAATAAAGGTATTTAAATAATTGAGTTAGGATTGATCATCATGTTTTCTAGAGGGTAATTGATGTCCTTGAACTGTTAGTATCATTGGTGGTGCCCAATTTTGATTGCTTGTATGCAGTGAAATATTATTTTGCTCTATAATTCTATTATAGAGTTTGTTTTGGATAGATTCTGTTGCTTGGTGAATTGCATAGGAAAATGAGCTTTGTTATAAAAATAGTTAATAACAATGTTGTAGAGAACTTCTTTATCTAGCTTGTGTCAAAATTTCAGGGCAATAGGCCAAATGGTTTAGGAGTTATGGCTATTAGAAGTTAGTCTCCCGAAATGCTTACTCTCTGGAATTTCTGGATAGACCTAGGAAGTTTACCTATTTTTACTAGGATATTGGTTGAATCACCTTTTGGTGATTAAATGAAAGTTGTAGGAAATTTTATAAGCTTTCCAGAAAGTCCAAGATCATAGCATTTGGTTGAGTACAACTCTAGTTATGATCTAAACTTGTAGCTGCTATGTTGTGGTCCAGAAATGGACTTAGTGTGGATTCTTGAAATTTCTAGAGAAGAGATATGCACCTACTCAGTAAATAAGAACTCAACTTTGTTATCATCCTAATAAACTAATATTATAGTCATCATTTAACCATGCACATTATCATGTCATGTTATCCATGACCCTTCTTATGCATTCATGATTCTCACTTTTTGCATGTGCCTGCAATAGGTGCGATGGAAGAAATCACCATGTTGGAGTACGAGGCTGATCCCTAGGAAGAGCATCAGGAAGTGCAACAACAAGAGGCCCTAGGAGAAGGCGAGCCCGATGGTGAATAGTTGCCTAAGTGTCTAGATCATCAGCCCTCAACCTTTGTGAAAGTCAAGCCCCGGAGCATTCTGAGCCTCCTATGTTTTCAAACTATCAACTTGAGTCCTTTTATGTTGATGCATTAAGTTCTAAGAGTTGATTGGAACCACTTGCTGCATATATCTTCCATGTCCAAATATATATATATATATATATATATATATATATATATATATATATATATATATATATATATATATATATATCTTAAATCCTATGTAGGTCCAGGATCGAATATATGCTTAGCCATGCTTAGTCGGTAGAAGTCGGGTGATTACCTGTCACCTGCATGATATAGGCCGATAACTAATCACAGTTGGATATATTTGCTAGCATGGAAATAACCATGTGTCAATGAATAAAGGAGACTAGGCGGGATCGTGATAGAGAAACAACAAGGCATGGAGGTCTTGGGTGCCAATTTATCCCCGTCTGTGTCGATTAAGGACCGATTCAGTGTACGTCCTCAGGTCATGTTGAATGCATGCCTAGCACTTAGCTAGTCGGATCCGATGATACAACCACAAAGCTGAGTATCTCAATTCAGGTCGGGCCTCGATAAGTGGAAATGCGCACGCTGGAGGTAGTAAGGATGTGCGGAGAGTGAATGGCGTGAGTGCAAGGGTGGGTTTGAGTCCCAATCTTCCAGCAGATTGGTAGAATCTCTGAGCGTGCGGCGCTGATCGGACCTTGATTAGTCCTAAATTGTACCAAAGGTGACCTGAGGCTACCTTCGTGGGGTGTACCTCGGTTTGCGTTAGGAATAAATTCCCCAGCTCGGTAGGAATCAATTCGAATCACCGTCTCTCCTAGATAGTGAGAACTTGACTGAGCAGCGGCAACGTAGAGTAACTTATTGAGTGAACCAAATTTTGTTGGATTCATCATGAAGTGTACTATTTAATAAAAATATGAAACCTACTGTTTGGGATATTTTTCTAAGAGAATTAAATGGAGCTCGATAAGTGCTTTTAAATTGTTTTCAATCTTGGAAAATGCATAACTGGAGTTAGGAGTATGAGAAAAATGTAATTTCAATTTTCCTGATCTTGTGTTGACTTGCTCTAGTTAGGAAAAATGTTGAACTTGTAGTAAACTTAATTGGAGTAGGGTCTTTCTATTTATCTTTTAATAAATGGTGTTTTTCTGAGGAAATTCACAAGGATAAAAATAAGTAACATATTGCCATGCAAATTTTTGTACAGTATTAATGGGTTTTAGGAAAGCTAAGAAAAATATGAAATCTATTGTTTGACACTTTTCAATAGGGTTAACTATTTTCACTAAAATCATCCCTTATAACTTGTCATTTATGTAGAGGGTGTTGTGCTTGTCTTTTTGGCATGAAATTGTTACAGTGGCCTATTGGGATCATATATGAACCACTATAATTTTCTTAGAATTTATTGTACAATTTTGATATATGATCTTTATTTCACCTTATTATCTAATTAAATTAATAAATGCATTTAAAAAATGGAGTTAGGCATGACCATCATGTTTCTAGAGTGTGTATGATGCCTATGAACTATTGGTACCATTGGTTATGCCCAAATTTGATTGCTTGTATGCAGTCAAATATTAATTGCTCTATAATTTAATTTTAATGACTGTTTGGACAGTTTTGGTTGCTAAGTAAATTGTATGGGTAAGGTGATGTTTGCTGTAAATCTTGTCAACAACAAAGTTGTAGATAACTTACTTATCTTCTTTTTGTCAATTTTTCATGGCAATAGTCCAAACAGTTTAGGAGTTATAGCTGTTAGAAGTTGATGTCCCAAAATGCTTACTCTTTGGAATTTCTGGATAGACCTAGGAAGTTTACCTGTTTTGACTAGGATAGTTGTTGAATCACCTTTTGGTTATTCAATGAAAGTTGTAGGCCATTTTAAAATCTTTCCATAAAGTCTAAGATCATAGCATTTGGTTGAGTAGAACTCTAGTTATGATCTAAACTTGTAGCTGTTGTGTTGTGGTCCAGAAATGGACTTAGTGTGAATTCTTGAAATTTCTAGAGAAGAGATATGCACCTACTCAGTAAATAAGAATTTAGCTTTGTTATCATCCTAATGACCTAATATGATAGTCATCATTTAACCATGCACATTATCATGTCATGTTATCCATAACCCTTCTTATGCATTCATGATTCTCACTTTTTGC
Organism: Miscanthus lutarioriparius; assembly: GCA_904845875.1. NCBI lineage: Eukaryota > Viridiplantae > Streptophyta > Magnoliopsida > Poales > Poaceae > Miscanthus > Miscanthus lutarioriparius. The sequence goes on along the minus strand of CAJGYO010000002.1, from coordinate 69,570,006 downwards.
ATGTGCATGCAATAGGTGCAACAGAAGAAATCACCATGTTGGAGTATGAGGTTGATCCCTAGGAAGAGCATCAGGAAGTGCAGGAATAGGAGGCCCTAGGAGAAGGCGAGCTCAATAGTGAACAGTTGCTTGAGTGTCCAGATCATCAGCCCTCAACCTTTGTGAAAGGCAAGCCCCTAAGCATTCTAAGCCTCCTATGTTTTCAAACTATCAACTTGAGTCCTTTTATGTTGATGCATTAAGTACTAGGAGTTGATTGGAACCACTTGCTACATATATCTTCCTTGTCCAGATATATATATCTTATATCCTATGTAGGTCCAGGATCGAATATATGCTTAGCCATGCTTAGTCGGTAGAAGTCGGGTAATTACCTGTCGCCTGCATGATATAGGCTAATAACTAATCACGGTTGGCTATATTTGCTAGCGTTGAAATAACCATATGTTAATGAATAAAGGAGACCAGGCAGGATCGTGATAGATAAGTAACAAGGCATGGAGGTCTTAGGTGCCTATCTATCCCCATCTGTGTCAATTAAGGACTGATTTGCTGTACGTCCTCATGTCATGTTGAACGCATGCCTAGCACTTAGCTGGCCAGATCCGATGATACGACCGCAAAGTCAAGTAGTTCAATTTAGGTTGCGCCTCGATAAGTGGAAGTACGCACACTGGAGGCAGTAAGGATGTGCGGAGAGCCAATGGCGTGAGTCCAAGGGCGGGTTTGAGTCCTGATCTTCCTGGCAGGTTGGTAGAATCTTTGAGGGTGCAGCGCTGATCAGACCCATGACTATACCTAAATTGTACCAAAGGTGACCTGAGGCTACCTTAGCATAGGTGTGCCTCAGTTTGTGTTACGAATAAATTCCCCAACTGGGTAGGAATCGATTCAAATCACCATCTCTCCTGGATAGTGAGAACTTGACCGAGCAGCGGCAATGTAGAAGCACTAATTGAAGCTTGGTGGTTATGATGATTGCTCAAATTACTACACCAGATATGGTTACTAATGCTTGTTTAGCTTGATCAAGTGCTATCTCTAGTACATGTGCTAATTTAGAGATGCTTTATTGAATAGGGATAACTTGAAGCTAAAGATATTATATATTCAAGTTATGCACTTAAGCTTTTTATACAAAATGTTGTCAAGCTAGCTCCACCTTTAAAGCCTTGCATACTCCTTAGTGTCTTATTATTTTGGTTTATAACGGGTAAGTCTAGCTGAGTACATTCTCGTACTCAGGGTTTATTCCCATTTGTTGTAGATGATGTGATGTACCATGGTTACTGCAAGCATTGCATAACTCCTATAGTTGATAGAGAGTAAGACCAAGGGCATGGTCATTCTATATCATCTCATCTATATGCTTTTGTTGGAGATGATCTTAAATTGGCTATGTATTAGAACTATCTTGATGTTGTTTCAAAACTATGTTGCTTCAGCTACTTCTAAATTTGGGTTGTAATAACTTTGTTGAAACTCTGATGTATGAGAACTATTTGTGAACCTGTTGTAACATGTGACTTGTATGTTGAATCATGTACGATCTTGGCTTATATGTTGGTTCATTCGAGATCCTTCGTGGTACTTGACGGACTACCGGATTTATATGGGCTCAAGTATGATGGTTTGACTGCCTCGGTGGTTGCTATTGTACTTGTGCTCTTATAAATTGGATGGTTCTGTTACAAGACTCATGATAAATGAATGGAATAATTATTTGGTGGGCGAAAAACATGTTTTTGTGTAACTCTCAGTGTAAGAGTTAGCAGTTTTATTTATGAGCGTACATGTGTCTTGATCATGGGTGCATGACGAGAATCTCAACAAGGGTCACAACAATTTGACAGAGCTCAACATGGTAACAAGCAGCATATGACTAAGGTTTGTTATTTGTAGAACATGTCATATGGCTTTGGTAGGAAATATAAATCATTGAGGAACTTTTATTTAGCATTTTGAAAATAAAACTTCGGATATCAGGTCTTTCTTAGAACAAAGTCATAGCAATTTTCCGTTGCAGCGTATCATACCCCACAACAACTTAGACTAGATTAAGCATTTGCAACCCACAAGTTTTAAGTTTTTAGGATGAGACATTTTTAGCCAATAAACTCAAATCTTGGGGAAAGCTAAGTTATAAACTAGGCACAGTCAAAATATAAGATAGAGCAACTATTCATCATTTCAATAAGGATGAACTTAACATTTTTACTACACATATGTGGAGTGGAATAAATATTATTGTTATTTTTGTCATATATTTTTTTAAATGCTAGATAATAAGATAACTAAAATAAATGTGGGATACAAGTCACCTCTATGGGGGTCCTCCCCCAAGCTAGCTTCTGACTTACGATCCAAGGTTCAGTAAGGAATGCTGCTAGCTGGTGGACGTTGTGGCCTAATTTGTGATTTGTGGCCTCCTTTGAGCGTGCTAGGAGTCTCCCCTCAAGCTTGTCTTATAGAAATTACAAGGCAGCCATACTTGAGGTTGAAAATTTTATTATTCTCATTTGTTTATTATTATTATTATTAACCATCGTCTAATCAAGTTTCACTAAACAAACTTTTCATCTTTATTGCCATCTCAAAGACTTACCCTCATGAAGTTGATAAATTTTTGCAGGGGTTAGTCCATACGATCAACCAAAATCTTTACTAGCTGTTTTGATTCAATGATCAAACTAGACACCATGTCTCATTTGATCAAGGTAGGCTAATTAATCTAAGCACCATGCTTAAATTAGAAAGCCTATAGGAATATGATCATTACATCCAAGCTTCATACTAAGCACCATGCTTAATCTAAAAGATATATAACCAATACTCCCAAACCAAAACATGCCGATATAGAGAGAGGAAGAATGAAAGGACAAGCAAGAATCCTCAAACAGTGGTGAAAACATTTAATGGTGAACAATGGAACCATAAGTTTTTATTTATTTGTTTTTATGCAAGGTAACAGCAAGTGGTGAGAGTGCAAGATACATGTTACCCTTGTGGGGGGTCCTCCCCCAAGCTAGCTCAAAGCCTGAGATCCAGGGTTGTACCCACATGCTTCTTTTTTGCTTTTCCTGCATCGTTAGGATATGGTAGATCACGAGTGGACTTACCATCCCTCGTGATTACCGCTTTGACATTTCAAATGAAATTTCAGGTTGCCCCGAGATATTTTCAAAGTCATAAGCAGGAATTGTAGCAGCAATTTGAGCTAGTTGGGTTTCAAACATTTTATTAAGGCTTAATTGATTTTTGAAGGAAAAGTTTAAGCCTTCTAAATTTGAATTAATGTTTTCAAAAATTTCATCGTTAGAGGCAAGTTTCTTTGTCAAGTTTTCATATATTTGAGCTTGCCCTAACACAAGATCTATCAGGGAAGGTTGATTTGCAAAATTTGAATTATAATTAAAGTTACCTTCCTGATATGGTGGGTGCGACTGATTCCACCCTGGACCTCCTTATGGACGAAACCCGTTGTTGTCGTTGAGCGCATCTTCACGGGTCTCGAGGCAGTCGTTCCCCGAGTGTCTGAAGTTTCCGCACACCTCACATGGTATATGCGAGTAGAGTGATTGGACGGTACCATAGGGTGTTCCTTTTATGGCATCGTGTTTGTCCAAGTGTTTTAATAGGAGATCCAATTTTGTGGCCAGCATATCCATTTCCTCTATGGTATGCATGTCGTCTTCTTGGGGTTGGAGTCTGTCTTCACTCCACCCCTGGTTGGAGACCATCTTCTCAATGAGAGCCATAGCTCCACTGACTGTGAGTGAGAAGTAGGCTCCTCTGGCAGCAGCATCTATGTGGGCTCTGAATGTGGAAGTTAGACTATTGTAGAAGTTTTGAAGGATCAGCTAGTCTTCCATCCCATGGTGTGGGCAGGCAAGGATGTGTTCTTGCAGCCTCTTCCATGCTTCTAGGATGGATTCTAAAGTTGTCTGCTTGAAGTTGGAAATTCTTCCACGAAGGGCATTGGTTTTGCCCGTGTAGAAGAACTTCACAAGGAACGCCATGGAGCACTTGGCCCATGTGTTAACAACTTCCCGGTCCTTGTAGAATCACTATTTCACCCTCCCCAGGAGGGAGAATGGGGACAAGCGAAGTCTGATTATGTCTGGTGCGACATCCTTCATGACGATGGTGTCGCATAGCTCCAGGAAGTGTTGGAGATGTGCGTTGGCGTCCTCGCTAGGCAATCCATAGAATGGATTTGCCTGCACCATCATGATTAGATTGATCTTCAACTCAAAGTTTGTGTCGCCCATGTTGACAGCTAGCCCAATGGGCACGCTGGCAACAGTGGGATGGAGTACTTGTGCAGCGTCTTGTCGACCATGGTGTTTTGTATAGATGGTGCGGGGGTGATGGGTTCGGTTGCCAGTGGAGTAGTGGAAGCAGGAACAATGCGAGGTCAGACCTTCTTTAGGAATGACTCTGGTTTCTCGGTGAAGGTCGTCGGCAAGTCGAAACCGTCTTACACTATCCTATTTTCATCCACAATAGGAGAAAACAAGCAAAGTTATCCTATTATGAGCAATGGCTACTACACATGCATATTATCATGAACATGTCCTAATAGATTCTTTTAACCAGTGCCTTCCTCGGCAACGGCGCCAGAAATGCTTGTTGGCATTTCTTAACGTAATCACTAGGATTGGTGTTTCCTAGCAGTGGCACCAGAAATGCCATGATGATATTTCTGAACACATGCAGAAATATTCCGCAAACACATGGATATATCATTGTAGCATTTCACCCGGAAGTATTCAGGTATCGTTCATTTATATTTTCCCAAAGGAAGGCATGGTGTAAAAGTCTCTAGTATGGATATGGTTAAGATAATGTGACTATATAATAGACCAAAGTTCATAACACAGGGGTAAGATAGGATAAATTATGGATAGTCTGACACACACACTCAAGTTAATCTCAAGGATAAAGATAAAAGAAAGAATAAACCTAAACTAGAGCAGGCTTATCTTGTATAGCTATGCTAATATTAGCAGATCATACAAATACATGAATTTCTAATGGTAGAGATCCTAAGTTAAGATAGCTTTGGTCACTATAAACTTACTTCGGGCACTGGCTTATGCTTGGTCTGCCAAGCACCTTCGGCCTGTATCTCTACGCCGTATCCAAACATGGGGGATTACGAAGGCCGAACAGGGCTGTCACCACCTACCGCCTACCCCTCAACCGGAGGATACAAGGCAAACAAAGGTGTCTTCTAGCTTAGACACCACATCTACGCTATCGGTCACTACTCTAGCATTGGCCAGGAACATCTGTCTTTATTAGGAATCCTCTACTAGAGCATCCGCCACGGGGACGGGTGACGAACCCATAAGAATATAATGACCAAAACTAATCTTAAAGTAGAACTCACTACCTCAATCTAGGTCTTGGTCTAAACATGCATGTTGTATGAAAGATTAAGCATAAAGTTCTATATGCTAAATGAATAACATAAGAACTTAGCTCTAACTCATAAGCATAGCTATATTGATAAAATGAGAGCAAGAACATAAGAGAACTCTTCATATTATTCATACCAAGAATACTCCAAGGTTCAAGCTCTCCAATGAAGCTTCTTGCCTAACTCCAACAAAACTACTAAAAGGTAAAAAGAATACAGGTGTGGAGAGAGAGAGGCTCTTGTGTGGTGTGTGTTTTGAAGGTGAGCACTACCCCTCCTTTTTATACTAGGTTGTGGTCGGTTTGGCCGAGGTAAAATAGGAAACTACTCAAAACAGACCCTAGGCGTCATCAATGCACCGCTAACGAAGATGGGCCCGAGAGGCGGTGGTGGGGGAACATGCGCACCCCTGGTGCGACCGCACTAGGGCCGGCTCCCCTCGCCACCGTCTTCATGCTGTGGGCTATGGGCTAGGCCTAGACCATCCCCATGTCGGTGCTTGCCCTAGATTTGCACGTTGGATGGGCCGTCTTCTCATTTTTTGGTGTATGATCTGCATTACGCTTTGTCTGATGGCGTATTTTGATTATAATTCCCTTGTATTCATGTATGTGACCTACAAAACAGTAATCCCGCAATACAAGTGGAACTATGTCAATAAGAAAGGTATATGTGTGTAAAAATATGTAGTTTCCTCCTTTTTGGATCATAGTTGGCGGTTGGATTTTGTCGATAAGAACCACCAACACATTCAATTAAGGAAGTTGGCATGCTTGCAGCTAAGATGGATCTGCTCATAAAGCAAGTAGAACATTATGAGAAGATGAGTGCCCAAGAGACACTCAAAGCCATGGATTCCCACATGACTTGCGAAGTCTGTGGAGATGTTGGACATTTAGGAAATTCTTGTCCCGGGGCCTAGGAGGATCTCAACTTCATCAACACCGATAACGGGTTTTGTCCACAACAACATCAAGGATAGAATCAGCGCTCCAACAATCAAGGAGGTAACAATTATTACTCCTCAACATTTGAATAATCAAGGTAATAATAGTTATGGTTTCCTTAAAGATCTTGTTTATAGCAATGGTAGAATGACTGATAGCATAAATAAAAAGTTGCATGCTCATGACAAGATTTTGAAAAATATAAATGCTAAATTGGATGAGTTTTCTTCTGCCTTAAAGAATCAACTTAGTTTCAATAAGATGATAGAAATCCAATTAGCTCAAATAGCCGCTGCTATCCCATTGTATGAAAAAGATAGAATTCCTGGCAAACCTAAAGGAACCATGGAGTCAGCCAACCTTGTTATGGCAAGGTATGACTTTTCAAAAAATGGTTGGGGATTTCCTATTAAGAAAGGTGATCCTAGGAACCCCGTCATTACTTGCTCCATAGGACCCCACACTTTTCATAACGCCATTTGTGATCTAGGCTCTAGTGTTAACATTATGTCTAAGGAACTTATGATAGATTGTTCTACACTACCTTAGCTCCAACCTCAGTTTACCTACAGCTAGCCGACCAATCTACCCGTTATCTCGAGGGAGTAGCCACTGACTTATTAGTCAAGGTTAGGAGTGCTTATGTTACTACAGATTTTATGATCTTAGACATAGGCAATGACAAGGATACACCTTTAATCCTTGGTCATCCTTTCCTTAATACTGCAAATGCTTGCATATATGTGGCTTCTGGGCAAATCTAATTCCACTTTGTTGGAAAGAAAGAAATATTTGCTTTTGCCTCTAGACAACCCCTCTTTGATGAGAAACAGGAAAAGAAGAAACATCCGAAGAGAATCAAGATGAAGAAACCAAAGTCGATTGAAGAACCGGAGAAGCCTGTCAAGAAGAAGAAGAATAGAAAGAGATGGCGTAAAAAGAAAGATCCGTCCTCAAATTCGTCATCCCTTGATCCTGACAAGGCCTTCGAGGAGGAACAAGAGGAAACACCCCCGCTCAAGGAAGTCTGTCAAGGAAGTTTTCTATCCCTTGCATATTTACTGCATTTTAGTAGTTGCATCTCATATTTCAATTTCTAATAAAATTGCTTCGCATTGCATGATTAGTTAGTAGCATTTAGCTACTCTATGTTAATAAATAAAGTTCTGTAGTAGCTATGCATGATAGGATAGGATTTGCATTTAAATAAAGTAAACCATAAACTAAAAAACATATATAATAAATAAATATTTAGTAAGTTATCTAGTAGTAATAGGTTTGGTCATTTAGTTATTTATGCATTCTAGTAGTAGTTAGTCAAAAATAGAAAGAATCAAAAGAGCCACCAGAAGACATTCCAACCTATGCAAAAGGCAAGCTTGGGGGAGACATCTTTCCCCGCTCAGGTATGAAAATCTTAAACCCTCTCTTTACATTCATGTTGTTTTACAATATCGATATCCATGATCATAAAATATAGAGAGGAGTGCCTAGAAATTTATCTTAAAAGAAACTCTGCTTTAATAAATGATGATGAAATTATTTGGAGATGATGAATAGTTGCTCTATGATACTTTGCAAAAGCTTGTTATACAACCTGATACTTCTTAAGTTTTGAGCATGATGATTTAGAGTTCATCTTAAGTGAATGGTTTTGTGGGTTGCAAATGCTAGAACCAAATCTAAGCCTTTGTGAGATATGTTGTAGCCAAGATTAGAGTAAATCTTTGAACCTATCTGAGGAATGGTAAAAACAATCTGGAGTTTTGTTTTGCAAAATGCTAAAACTCTCTTGCTAGAAGTTCCTCAATGGTGATAAATTCCTACCAGAGCCAAATACACATTCATACATGATAAAGCCACTATAAAAGTTGCTTGTTTGTTTTGAGCTTTTTCAAGCCTTGTTGATCTGAGTAGAGAAACTTGTCATGCTTTTTGATCAAGATCACATACACTCACATACTTATGATATTCCTACACTAGGAATACGCAACCACATATGCTTCCCATTTATTATTGCTCTATCAGAATCAAAGTTACCTCTCTAGCTATCTTACATCAAAAGAGAGGCATGGGCTACAAAAAAAAGAGAGAATAAAAGAGCAAAAAGCTCTAGTGTCAAAAAAAAGGAGAGAAGAGAGTGAAAAAGAAAAGTAGCCATGCCCTCTCAAAAAAGAAGCTAGAGAAGGGAAACTTCTCAACAAAGTACCACTTCCACCAAATATACCACACACATGCACATCTTGATCAATTAGTATGATTTATTGCTCCTTGTGATCCAAGTGTTTGACTTAGCAATATATTCAATTCAAGTAGGCTATGCTTTTATCCCCTACCTTGAGCTCCATATAAGCTTTAGGATAGATGTTAAGGCTAAATTCCATGGCCTTGGTGAGGCTTTAAACACCATTGAGTGTCTCGAGTCTACCATCTGAGGAACTTAGGCAAGTTCTCTTTTCAAAATTTATTGAAAATCTCGAGGAAGTTTGACCTAAACCAAAGTAGGGAAAAAGTATCTGTCTAGCTACACATTCTTGCAATTGCTTGTGCCAAGGTGAAAGCTATAAGTCCCACATTTCTAAGACTGATGATGGATTTCTAAATACTAACTTGTTCAATTCAAGAGAGAGTATTTGTTTGTATATGAGTTATTGTAGGGCGTTACATAGCAGCAACTCCTGATCCAACACCTATTCCATGCTAAACCCACATCTTTGCTCGGGGACGAGCAAAGGGGTAGCTTGGGGGAGCTTGTTGACAGTCACTAACAACTGTTTTGACCATCAATATTCCACCCAAAAGCATGATAAAGTGAGGTAAATCATCATCACATGTGTTGCATTTTATTTATAATTCACCTAGTTCCACTTGTGCTTGTAGAATTATTTGTATACAGAAAAATATAGTAAAAATGTGCAAAAAGGTGGCAAATATGGGCAAAGGAGTCAAGTGGACGTGACAGTGGGGCCAGGGGCCCACATGCCACGCCGGCTGGCCCCACAAGGGAGCCGCCCGGTGTGCCATGTGGCCTGGCCACATCACCGATCTGTGGGAGCTGCTTCACAAGCCTCCACAAGCGTCCATTCAATGTCGGATTGATCAATGGCCGAGATTGGATGGCCTTGGATCCATGGGCCCATCGTGATAGACTTGGAGGCCTCCAATTGACCTCCAAACTGAGTTACCTGCCGAATTTCAACATGTGTTGCCTCTACAACCGCCATTGGAAGCCCACCAGAGCCGGAGGATCAAGAGGCGGTGCATCTAAGGGCTAGTCGGTGCCCCTATCGGCGCCAGGCGCCCTAGGTGCTCCACCAACCTTCTGGCTGCCTACAAGTACCCACCTCACTCTACACTATAAATATAGGGCATGGAGCTCAGTGAAGAAGTGCTCCATTCATTTCCAAGCTCTCCAAGCTTCTCCAAGCTCTCTAGCTTAGTAGCTTAGTAGTAGAAGTAGTCTAGTAGTAGAGTAGAGCAAGAGCGGAGCTTCTCTCGGAGTTCGGAAGAGTCTTCTGGGTCTAGAATAGCTCTTTTGTAATTCTTTCATTTATCATTTACTTTATTCAGTACTTTATTTCTTGTACTTTGTTTAGTATTATTGCTTTGCTTTGCTTAAGTACTAGTTCATTATTGTTCATCATTAGTGAGCTTAGGTGCTTATTGCTCGGCATTAGTAGCATAGGTTATCTCTTAATTAGTAGTCTTTCATTAGTACCGGTTCCACCTTCTGGTTAAGGTACTTTGATCTCATTTCATCGGAGCTCGGATCAAAGTAGTAAGTTTATAGATTAAGCGTGGTGCTTAGGCTGTAGATTACCTATGGATATGGCTAGGCCTCCAAATAGATTGTGGTAGGTGGCAAGTGGTGATAGCCTAGTCCATCCTCTGTATTCCACCATGTTAGGTCTAGTTATTAAATCATAGGGCTCATGTCAGACCTTGTCTATTTAACTCTCCTAGTTGGTAGGCAGGCTATGCCCCGAAGTACTAGCGTATTTCTCCTAGTCATTAGTTTACCCCTGTGTTACTGAAAGATATATCACTCGCTCTCCCACCTAGCTATTTTGTAGTGTAGCTTGTTGAGTAGTTTGTTTAGGTAGTTCACACTCAACCACCATTATCGTTTACCTACCTAGGATTCACTTAGGCTTTCCTTTAGCAATCCTAACAATAAATATAAGTTCTAGCCTTCTGCCTTCCTATGAGAAAAATATAAATCCGACACTCGGTACTCACCGAGCGAAGTGCTACGCGATAGTTCTATGCGCTTGCGGAATTCCTCCACTAGTCGTTAAGAAGTATCAACACACACTAGGGCAGAGTTCGGTCAGCATGCGCCCGTGCCCCTAGAGCCAATGGTCGGACTTGACATTGATCGACCGGACTCATCCACGAGCAGAGTCCGATCAAGTCCAGTAAGTATCCAGAGCTATTTTTTCACAACCAGACGTGTCCGCTCGACCATGACCGGACTCGGCCAAAGTCCGGTCCTTACACTCAGCCGTGCATACAAGATTCTCACCACCACGTTAGCATGACCGGACCTGAGAATAGTGTTCCTACGGAGTCCAGTCCTCTCCTCCATCATGGTCCGATCGATGACCCTCAGCCATGCCACCACTGTGAGCACTGACTAGACTCGCTAGGCACGGTCCAGTCCCTACCAAGGCCAAAGTCTGGTCACTCAAACCTTCTCCTTTTCAACTCAAACTTCTCCACCCTTGCTCCCAAGTGCTAATCACCAAGTGTATCATCATTATGCAAGTGTGTTAGCATTTTCACAAAGCATTTTCAAGGGTGTTAGCACTCACTAGAATCTAAATGCATATGCAATGAGTTAGAACATCTAGTGGCACCTTGATAACCACATTTCATGATGAGCTTCATCCCTCTTAATAGTACAACAATCTATCCTAAACACAGTCACACCCACTAGGTGTTTTGAGTGCCAAAACAAAAAAAAACTCCTATCAAATATACCTTTGCCTTGAGCCTTTTTGTTTTTCTCTTTCTTCTTTTCCAAGTTTAGAGCTTGATCACCATCATCATGTGTCCACCAACATCACCATTAAAGTTGGCAACGGGTAGAAAATACCCGCAAACCCGCGGATATGAAACCCGATGGGCACGGATATGGGTCTAAGTATGTGCCCGCGGGCATGACCCTAAACCCAACGAATATTTGCTCATGGGCATGAAAAAATGATATCCGCACCCGCAAACCCACCAGACCTACTCCAATACCTGACATGTGGCCCCAACCCAATACCATGTATATATACTCAGAGTCTAGGGTTTCATTTCTCCCTCTCAATCTCCCTCTGCCCGCCGCACACAGCACTCACGCGCTGTCGTGTGGTCGTGAGTCGTGACTCCCCCGTGACCCCGTCCCTCATCTCCCTCGTTCGACTCCTAGGGTGGCCAAGCCGCTGAGTCCCGATCCAGTCCAGCGCCGCCGCTGGCCGCCCGTCGCCAGTGCCGCCCCCATCTTCCCCTAGTGCGGTCGCCCGCCAGCGCCATCCCTTCCCGCGCTGGCTGCGGTTGAAGGACTTGATCCGTCGTTCGCAAGACCGCAACTCCGCCCATCGCCCCATCCACCCCCTGCAGGTATTGCTCTGTTCTTGACTTCTGGTGCATTTGCTTGAAGGCTCATGGGTCATGTAGTATGGATCAATTTTTTACTTGGAGAATGAAGCATATGTATGTTCAAAATCTGTACATCTGTATCTATGAACCAAATGGTAAAAATGGTTATGTGAAATGGCTCTGTTAAAATTGTAATGAATGAAGCAAATGTTCAATTTTGGAGCATATGTATGTTCAATTAAAATATGTACATATGTATGTTTAAAATTGTAAAAATGGTTAGGTGAAATGGCTCTGTTCAAATTTTGACTTGGAGAATGAAGCATATGTATGAATGATGCAAAATTTTTGACTAGTAGCTCATTTCTGAATGTTCAATTTCTGAATGGTCTATGTTCTCATTTCTGAATTTCTGATTTGCATTGTACTTATATGGATCATCTGCACTTGTTTTGCAGTTGCCATGGCTAGTAGCTCGCATGTGCCACCGTCCCAAACTTCTGATGGAAGGATGGATAGCTTCATGTCATGCCTTCAAGACATTCAAGAAGAGATGATTTCAGAATCTTGCATTACTGTTGATGATTCCGACTAAGTTTGGTTGAACTTTTCATGTAATGGTGTTGAATAATGACTTGTACGGCTTAATGTGTGTAAGACTTATGTATTTGCTTGGTTAGACTTAGACCTTTATTTCTGTTAAACTGTTAATGTGTGTAAGACTTATTTATTTGCTTGCTTAGAACTTTATCTAATGGTTTTTCTCTCTTGCCTGATGGTTCTTTAACATGGTGAAAAACTAGAATTGAGAGTTCTATACTTATATTTATGTGTTGTCTGTCTGTTGTATAAATGCTATGCGGGTACACGGGCATGCCCGTGGGCATGCGCTATCCGCAGATAGTGGGCGCGGGCGTGGTTTTCTGCCCGTGGCGGATAGTGGGCGCGGGCGTGGATTTTAGCTCGTGGATATGGATACCTGAACCTCGTATCCGCACGGATTTTACCCTTTGCCATCTTTAATCACCATGGACTTCATCTTTGCTCCAACACTTGGTGTGTACTAACCTATCTCATATTCACTAGAGCCAAGGTTAGTACTTAGAGTTTCATCAATTATCTAAAACCAAACTAGACCTTTCACTAGGTTTGGGTAGACAATAGAGCTTGCAATAGCGCTTCTTCTGGCACTAGTCTACCCAAGCCTACGACGTTTGGGCTCACTCGGATCACGACATGACCCTCAATGGATAGACGACGAATTGCACACTCAAAGAACTGACATGGGACTGCTGGATGAGGCTATCATCCACACGTCACAAGAATTCTTCTAGCTGCACCAACATGTCATTCTGTTTGGTACTACTGTGGGACTAGCCAGCTTTTAGCCCCTATCACAAAAATTCTTCTAGTTGCAAGCATGCCTATAGCTCCTACCGACTACTCCTAGAGGCTCTGTTGGCTGTCACTAATGACCAAATCCGACCACCAATTATAATCCAAAATAGGAGAAATAAACATACTTTTGACACATATGCCTTTACTATTGACATAGTTCCACTTGTATTGCAAGATTACTATTTTGCAGGACTTATATTGGAATACAGTGGAAAATGATCAAAATGCGCAAAAGAGAAAGCATAATATAGATTCTATATGAAAGAAGCAAGCAAAGGCCCACTTCAACAGCGAATCTAGGCCGAGTACCAACATGGAAGGGGCCCAGGCCCACCCAGGAATCGACCACACGAAGGTAGTCGTGAGCCAGCCCCACCTGGGTGTGGGTGCACCAGGGGTGCGGCTGCACCCCTACTGCTGCCACCTAGGCCTAGCTTTCACCGACTGATGCATGGCGACATGCATAGGCAGTTCATGGATGTTTCCTAATTTTCCTACACCAAACCGACCATGCTTCATTATAAAAGAAGGGCTAGAGCTCATGTTCAATACACTCCTCATTTGGAGCCTCTACCTCACTACTCATCTCTTGTACTCTTTTAGTTCTTAGTAGTAGTATTGTGAGCAAGGCAAGACCTACTTGGAGAGCTTGTCTCCTTAAAAGAAAAGCAACAATTGGCATGAATACAAAGAGAAATTCTTCCATAGTCATGCTTTCATATCATTTATATAGTTGTACTATAGAACTAGAGTATAGTTGTCTTGTTATAATCATGATATATGAACTATCATATAGTTTGTATGTCATAATCTTAACATGTTCAACTTCATGCTTAATCATTCATATGATTTGTATGAGTAGAAGTAGAGCTAGGGTTGGGGTGACGGTGCATCGTTCCTTCGGATTTGCCCATATTCTTGCTTGTCGATCCGTAGGGTCGGAGTCCCGGGGGATATGGGTAGTTTTCTTGTACACGAGTGTGGTGCTTGGGTACACGGGAATCTTTGGATATGACGGTATCCCACGGTTGAGGGGTAGGCAGCAGGTGGTGACAGTCCTATCCATCCATTGTAATCCCCCACGTTTGGGTATTGTGTAGGAGTTCGTAAAGTCTCTATGGCTTGCTGGCAGACCAGTGTCCGGAGATCTCCCCGTCCATCTCACACTTAGTTCTAACTCTAATCATATAACTTGTATGACCATTAACTATTCTTTGCACGGCTATATTAGAACATGCCGGCTCCACGTAGGAACATTCTTTTATTCTTTGTTTTCTTTTTATCCTTGAGGTTGGCCTAGATGTGTGTCCACTATCCATAAAATAATGTTTTTACCCTTGTCATGCACTATGGTCCACTATGCAAGTATGTAATCATGTTTATGCTCATGCTAGACTCTTAATACCTTGCTCTCTTTTGTGAAAATATAAATAACGATACCCTGAATACGATAGATCTGTGCGCTTGCGGATATTCTCTGTAATCGTTAAGAACTATCGTAGTTGATGTTTCTTGGCGGTGTTGTAAGATTAACTAAATCTTAGTAATGGTGTTAAGAAATACCAACAGGCATTTTTGGCGTCGTTGCTAGTGATGGACTTAAAACCTCCTCACTTGATGATTGCGCTAAGAAATGCCAACATGCTCCTCTACTTCACATATTGCCATATTTTCAAGCTACAAACCCTAAGTTTCTATACCTCTTCTACTACTGAAGTGCAAGCGCTCGCTAGGAGGGTATTTATAGGCTGAAGATGGACCTCATGGACCGAGTTCACACGGAGCGGAGCAGACAACTTCTGGACATCCAGGATAGGTCCACGTGCTGCACTACAAAGGTACACTGACTACACTACGCCTTTACAGTGCAAAGGACAACATCACAACTGAACATGTGACTCATATACTATGAGTCATGTCAGCTCACAGTCACTACCAGCATGTGACTTCAAAGATCCCACCTACTTGCTGACAAGTAGTCGGATAATTACTTCTGCGCCCTTCAGTATATTCTTTATGATCCTAGTGTCGCCTACAAGTAGTCGGACTCAGGCTTAGGGGCTGCGGGATACATATCCTCGGCGGATGGTTTTAAATTTATTTGACAAGGAATTACAGACAAGACCTTCCAATTTTTGTTCCAAACAGCAAGAGGCTCAGGGGCTACATTCAATGAGTGTATTTTCCGAAAATGCACACCATTTGAAGACTTCAAGAGCACTTCATGATTTCTCTTGAGAAAGCACTCAAACGAAGCATATTTCTACTCAGCAAGACCTAAAGGAATAAGAAGACTTCCAAATTCAACCATGAAACGCTCGGAAGCTTAATGGATCAGGATCCTAGGGGTTCCTTATGGGGTCAACTACCTGATAGGGGCCTGAACCAGCCCACGGTCTGCTTGAGGACACGAGGCAAGGTGGCCTAGACTCCAAGCTATGAAGGACCAACCTAGTCGAATTGTTAGGAAAGTTAGTTCCTATAATAAAACTAGAGTACCTCTGTTGTAACCGACTATGACTAGATTCGTGCACCTATCTCTGGGCTATATAAAGAGAGACATGGCACGCCCCCTTGTACACACAATCATACAAACCAATCCAACGCAAGGCCACACACCTGACGTAAGGTATTACGCGCATCACAATCTGAACTAGTATAAATCGATGTCTCTTGCGTTTATCTCCGAGTTCAGCGTATGTCGAAGCCCACCAACCATCGTCCCTGGTATAACCCCATGATAAGTTGCCAGTCATCAAACACCGACACCGTGTGAGAAAGCTAGACCGAGCGAACAAATGTGTTGTTGGTACTTCATTTAGAGGAGGAGCATTTTAGTCATTTTTTATGCCTAGAGTAAACAAGGCAATCTATATCTATATACACCTAATAAAAAGGCAAAATTTCAGTGCATTACTTTAGCCCTACCTTCCCTAACTAACTACGTGAATATGCAAACTAATCTCTCTTCTCTTATCTACCGCAAGTAGAGGTGGAGTCTGAGATACAACTCGTACAAACGAAAAAACAGTGTAGAAGAGAAGGAAAGAGGAGGAATCGGCCAAAGCTCCTAATCGAATACAAAACGGATTTTATGTTTGCCAGAACTCCCTAAGGACGTGACCGTCCACCAAGATGACATCGTAGATTGCAGGCACTGTCCATCCTTGGGCGTACCGTGAAGAACTCTTTCCATCCATCTCTACATATGCTTGATCCAATCTACTCTTTGTTTTGTCTCTAGTGAATAGAGCAAAGCTGTGCGTCGTATGCCATTGTTGCTCCTTATTCAACACCTGTGCTCTGGCTTATTCAACACCTGTGCTCCTATAAAATTGGAGACCTTCGTTCCTCAAGAACCCATACAAAAAAGAATGATAACGACGAGGTGAAATAGAGACAACACGTATATATATATATATATATATATATATATATATATATATATATATATATATATATATATATATATATATATATATATACACAAAATAGAAAATAAGTGAAAATGTGAAAAATCCCTCGTATATCTAAAGAATTCGCGTGAAAGACTCACAAAATTAGCTGTCAAATATAAAGAGGCTCGCGAATTAAGTGTTAAATATGGTTCCTTCGGTAATTTATATCGTTATATGGCGTGGAACGGCCCGGAAGGGGCTTAACCCAACGGGATCAGAAACCCTACCTTCTCCTAAATATAACAAGGTCCTCCGTCTCCCATTGCCCATCCTCTCCGTCGAATCAGAAACCCTACCTTCACCGCGCCACGGCCCACGAGCCGGGATGACCGCATCAGCCGCCGACGATGGCAGCTCTTTGGCGCCTACCGTCACCGAGGGAGAAGCCACAGCCGAGGCCGGGGCTGGGGCAGCTGTTGAAGAGTGCGCCGAGGGCAAGGAGATGAAGGTGGGGGCTTCGGCTGCAGTTGAGGAGCCGGATGAGGAGGCGCGGGAAGAGGATCCTGAGGAGGAGGAGGAGGAAGAAGAGGATGCGGGGGAGGTGGAAACTGCGGATGGGATAGAGGCGGAGTTGATGGAGCAATTGCCGGTGCTGAAGCCCGGGGAGGAGGCCGAACCCGAAGAGCTAGAGGGGAAGAAGGAAGAGCTGGATGAGGAACCAGAGGAGACCGAGCCATCGGAAGAGGAGCCCGAGGAGGTGGAAGAGTGCAAGGAGGGCGACGGTGTTGCGGAGGTGGATGGGTCAGTGGCGAACGGTATGTAGAGGCTATGGCGTCTTGCTATGAGCAATAACTTTAATCTGTGACGATGATATTCGTTTTTGTTCGTTTAGTATGGTTTGGAGTGATAGTTTTCAGACTCAAGCGTGGCATTGGTTTTGTTCCTTTAGTCTTTTGGATGCCTGGTGCTGCCTAAAATCATGTCCCTTCACAGTTTGTAAAGGCATTTGCCATGCTTATGCTGAAGTAGGTTGCTCAGCCATACAGTCACACCCTTAGGGGAATTTTTCGTCTCTGCACACACTCCACACAAACCTAGCAATTGGGCACCAAGAAATAACATGGTCTGTGGTATGAGGTTGTTCACAGAGTTTTCATTTAATACTCCCATTCCAATGCAGCAATGCTTCTTGAACAATATCTCTGCCTATTGAATTCTATCATAAATGACTTTCCACAGAAAGGTCCTTATTTTTAGGGGCAAAATTGCCTTCCACATTTCTACCATCCTTGTATTTATGGTTCCTGGAAAAGCCAATGCCTTGTAATGTGAGGATGTAGAAAACAATCCAGATTTTTCCAAAGCTCAGCTCATTATGTTTTCACCCTCACTCACTGTGTCCATTAGCTCCCCAAATTCTTGCCACTCTAATTGTTCTGGTGCACCCAAAGTTCTAAAACACAAACTTAGACCACTCACCCAAGTTTTTCAATAGTTTTTTGATCCAATGCAAACATCTTCAAAAATTTGGAACCATATCAGCCATTCCTTAAATAAAAAACTACATCACCCAGATACTTCTTCCTTCTGATATTTATTGCCGGGTACTTCATATTAAATTTTCCCACTTTGGAATGGAAAATGACCACCACTCTTCTTCTGACACCCCAATACAAAAAATTTCGCTCTTAAATTAATTTTCTGCCCAGACATATTCTTAAAGCATAACCACAAGAACTTAGTATTGATATTCTGGTCATCCAACTCCCGGAAGATCACAGTATCATCAGCATTCTGTAAATGATTTAAGCCTCCCTGTTCCAAATCAAACACCAGACCCTTTATTCCTTCCGGCATCTTTAGAATTCAGTAACATAGTTTTTATCACTAGAAAGTTTAAACAGCAATGAAGATAAAGAGTCCCCTTCCCTCAATCAATCCTTTGTATGTCCTGAAATACACTCCAGGTGTGCCATTTGTGTTAATTCCCACTATACCTCCTAATAATTTGCTTCACCCAGTCAACCAAAATTTGGGAAAATTTTCTCTGTAGCACCTCTAACATAAAGATCCACTGTACTTTGTCATAGACCTTCTCAAATTCCACTTTCAAGATTACCCCCTTCTTTTCTTTTCACTCTAAGCTCCTGTAGAACTTCATATAAGAGAATAAACTCCTCCAAGATACCTTCCCCAGGGCTGAAATTAGTTTGATTTCTGGTAATCAATTTATCCACCAAAGGAGTCAATCCCATTGTGTGGATTTTGGTAAATCACTTATAATCCACATTGAATAAGCAGATAGGTCTTTACTGTCTGATGTTATTAGCTTCAGTTAACTTAGGGATTGAAGTGATCAAACCATAGCTGAGCCTGCTAAGATTGAGTTCACCTCTATGAAATTTATCAAACATTTCCTTGTCAGGCCCCGTAACTTGATCCCAAAGACTGTTAAAAGTTAGTGTGTTCGTTTTAGTTTTCGTCTCTGTTAGAATCACATATTTTAGTATCAGGAAAAATTATAACACAGTGGCAACTAAAGTTTTTCATCCCACCTAAATAAGGTTACAAGTGTTGAGCTATTTATTGTAATTTGGATCTAGGAATATTAAGATCTCTTTAGCAAAGTAGCCTTTTAAGTCTTTTCCCTATACTTAGAGGCTGTTTAGCGCAGCTCTCGTCTGCTCTGGCCCCGTTTACTGTAAAACACTGTAGCAAGGAGGAGCTGGAGCTGGTGGAGCTATAAATCGTGGCTCCGCCGGCGCCTCTTTCTCAGTTCATTTGTTGCCTCAGGAATCAAAATGGCTCTGCTACAGTGTTGGGAGGAGGAGCCAGAGCCTCCAAGAGCCATGCCAAACAGGGCCTTAGTGCTATGCCTGGTTGTATTGATATTTCTGTGCCCTATACTAATAGTGACCCATTCATTAGTTAAAGTTTTTCTTCTATTTCATGCAGAAACAAATGAAATGTCCAAACTGGAATATGGTAAATCTGGCAACACAAATAAGGATAAAGATGCTGATCAATTGAGCAGTGGGAGTGATAGTGGTGATGATATGCAGAACTCTGAACTTGCTGGAGGCCTTGAAATATTTGTTGACGACTTGCCTCATGATTGTGTTAAGGAAGACATTGCTATGGCCTTTTCTCAATCAGGGGAGGTCAAATCTGTTAGGATAATTAAAAATTCATCAACTGAAAAGAACAAAGATGTTGCATTTGTTTGTTATGCAAGCATTGAAGCTGCAAAGAAGGTTCTCGCTGAATTTAAGGAGGGAATTGAGGTTTTGAATTCGACAACCCTTTTACAGCCAATTTAATGTGTCAAATCTTAATGCGTAATATACTATGTATTGTGTGTTGTTTTCATCAGGTAAAAGGAAAAATGGTCAGGGTATCTGCTTGTCAAGATAATAATACCCTTTACCTGGGCAACATTTGCAAGGGCTGGACCAGAGATCAGGTACGATATGACACACTTTGATTGAGATCCTGAAAATGTCGCTGTTCATTTTATAATCTGTAAAATTTGATAGGACAATTAGACAGTTTAATCCCTTCTATTGGTTATAGATTGAACTATATCTTTGAAATCAGAACATTCAGTACCTTTTTTTTTTGGAGTCTTGATTTGTAAGAATACTACTGTCCAAATTTAAATTTATCAAACTGTTCAGGTACAAAAATAGCTATATCTGTATAGTAGTCTTAATGGTCCAGTTTATATTTAATTAACTAGATTGTTGCAAGTGCTGAGTCAGACCACCATGAGCTCAAGCTGTTTTTTTTATAATAATTTACCTTGCTTCTAGATCTTTGCCCATGCATTGCAATGGGAGTGTAAAAAAAATCAATGCAACAAGAGGAACACAGAGACAGTTGTGCAAATCAAACCTAAAGAAGATTTTATTTTTTCATTATGAAGCATTGATTTGGTGATAACATTGTCCAAAGACATTAATAGCCAAAGAATATCAATGTGAAATTCGAATAGCATATTAGGTTATTACACAAAATAAGACATCTTTATATTTCACAATTTCGAAATCCAATAATTACATCATTACAAATGATAAATGATTTAGACTTCCCAAGGATGGTTCTAGATGATGGGCCAAACAAGAGATCTTAATTGTTCATGACCAGACTATTACAAGGATTAAACAAAGGAGATTAAGTAGCATACCTGTGGTAGGAAGAACGATAGTAACCTTCTTAGAGAAGGATTGTCTTTTTAGTGCTTCAACCTACAAAGGATGAGAACTTGGAGTCAGTTTTAACTGCATGAGATAGACACATTGTAAGTGACAGCTCGCAACACCGTTGTAATACTTGGAGTAGAGCCATTAAAAACCTTCCAGATTTCCCAAGCCACTAATATTGCCAGCGAATTGAACCCCTTTTTCTGTAGTCTTTTGCCACCTCTTTAACTGCCTTGCACCACCAGCTTGAGAATTTATGAGTTGATGGTTGAGGTGCAATGGAGGCCAAGCCAATTTTCTTCTGTAAAATAATGTACCGGATTTGCTGGGCAAAAACACACGAAACCAATAGGTATTGTATGGTCTCCTCTTGATCACAGAAGGGGCAAGCTGCTGGGTGGGGGAGTCCTCTTTTAGCGAGTCAGTCTGTCATCCAACCAATGTTTTTAAGGCGGTAAGGCGAGGCGTGGCGAGTGACTACCGCCTTACGCTTAGGCGACTAAAGCGTGAGGCAAGGCGACGCCTTATGAATTTAAAAAAAATTAAAACAGAAACTCAGAGCAGTAGATGATGAAGAAAAAAGAAAATGAAAAAAGAAAAAGAAAGGAGGAGTAAGAAGTGGGCTGGCCTAGCCCACCAGGCGGCCCATGTGCCCGTCCCCCTCCAGGCATGGCTTATCCCAAACCCTCCACCGCTGCTCCTCTCGTTCTCTACTCTCCACCACTCGTTCCGCCTCGTCTCCCTCTCCGTGGCTCCACCCCTCTCTTTCTCCGGATGCGCTCCTCTGCTCCCCTCTCTCCGGCGCTCCTCTGCTCCCCTCCCTCGCTACTCCCCTTCCAGATCTACAGCCGCTGCCGTCCCCTTCCAGATCGAGCATATGGTGGCGGAATGGAGCAGAGGACGGCGAGGAGGCGGCGGAATCGAGCAGAGGACAGCGAGGAGGCGGCGGAATCGAGCGGAATCGACGAGGAGACGGCGGAATCGAGGGAGCATCAGCTTGAGCATAAGGCGACAAGGCGCCGCCTTACCCCTAAGGCGAGCCTGGAGCGCCCCGACGCCTAAGCGTCGCTTAAGCGACGATTAGGCGACGCCTTGAAAACACTGCATCCAACAACGATTCTTTACTGCAAGCCAAATGAAGAACTTGCAGCAAACAGGAGCCCGTGATTTCCATGTTCGTTTCTAAGGAGCAAAACGGATGCTGAACCAAGGAAAAAGGCATTGTAGGCCGACTTGCTAGAGTAAGAACTGGACCTAGTAGGCCTCCAAACATGCTGGTGACATTCTGTTGCGGCGAGAAACCTTCCACCAAATCCCATAAGAAGAGATATTCTGTAAGAATCTGGACAGAGAGAGCCCCTCTTATGTCAGTTACCCAACGTCGGGCAACCAGGGCTTCCGCAACCGTGTGTTCTTTAATGATCCTCTTAGGAATAGCCTGGAAAAGATGAAGTGCCAATTCAGCCATGGTTTTTCCACCCAGCCATCTATCTGTCCAGAACAATGTATTTTGCCCATTGCCAACAAAAGTTTCAACCGCCATACTGAAAAAGACCCGAGCAATTTGTGGCACTTAATAGGTAGACCAGCCCATGGCTGAGAGGAATTGGTTTTCTCAAGCCAAAGCCAGCGGATACGGAGGGACCAACCTAAGATTTCTAGATTATTGTTTAAGTTGCCAGTGGAATGCTGAAATAACAACCTTTGAGAAGTTGAAGGTTAACTTTTTCAATAATAGTACAATTATTGGTACTCTGATATGTTATTTAAAATTCCCGATTCATTGATAAATATAGCCGTTGTTAATAAAATGATAAGTAAATTCAGAGGTGCAGAATAACTTAATTAAATGCAACTTGTTTGATTGCATAAATGTGATCTATTGTTGAATCCAGAAAAAAAATGAAAATTGAGATTTAATACTGGGATGCCAAGGCTCATTTGCATTGGACCATTGAAAAATACCTTTTTAAAAACACAATATTGTTTCTACCCTGAATTCTTTTTCTTTCAGAAAGTTGGTGTTTAATTCTTTATTCATTTTTATTTTACTTATTGTATTTTCTTTGGAATAATTGTGCAGAATTCTCCAAATCATCACTTGCTGTAGAACTTTTATCATTTACTTTATATTTGTTTGACTCTTTAGGTGCTGAACACCCTAAAAAGTATTGGAATTCAAGAGTGCAAGATAACCTTTCCCACTTACAAGGGAGGAAGCAGAGGGTTTGCTTTTCTTAAATTTGCCTCGCACTACTATGCTAGAGCAGCATTTCGTCGCTTAATGAAATCTGATGCTATTTTTGGTACTGATAGAAGCGCTAAAGTATCTTTTTATGAAACCCCCACAAAATCATCCAAGAGTCTTTTGGAGGTAAGCATTGATTTCTATTTCATATATTCGAAATTCATTTGAGTGAGTACTATCTGGAATATTTTAATTATTTATTATGTCATTTTCCCTTATTGATAGCTAATCCCTCTGTCCCAGAATATAAGGACTTTTTGAGTTTGTTCTAAGTCAAACTATCCTATGTTTAACCAAGTTTACAGAAAAGTACAATAGTATATTTCAAACGAGCAGCATTAGGTCCATTATGAAATGTATTTTCATAATTTACTCTCTTGAAATGTAGTAGATGTTAATACCCTTCTCTATAAATTTGGTCAAACTTAGAATAGTTTGACTTAGGACAAACTCTAAAATCCTTACTAGGATGGTACAACATGTTTGGTGGATTGCTTGCTTGCTGTAAATGAATTGTGTTAACTTAAGCACAACGTATGTTGACACAAAACATCATTAGTAGTCTGTTTAGTTTCTGGTTGATACTTACAAATTTGTACTGGAAAAAAACCTGAATCTCATTCTGGTAACCTTCCTATGATCTGCAGAAGCTTATCCAGTAGTTGGGGATATGAAAGCTTAACTGAAAACTTCGCAAAGTGGCACTATTTCAGTATTTCGCCTGTGATATGAACTTGTTTATTTTGTTTGTGACCAAAAAATCTTATAGGATGCTGATCTAGTGGCTATAGAAATTAGAGCTTCAGTAGTCCTACATTTTTGTTCTGACTTAGGTTTTACTACATTTCTACTAACTTTTTGTTCTGCTGGCCTGGGCCTTGTCATTTAGATTGAAGTTTCCAGGAATACCGAATCCATTATTATTTTTATTTGGCCAAAGGGGGTTGTTGTTCCTATTTTAGTTCTTGATTCTTGACCTGACATTTTCGGGTCAATGATATATATATATATATATATGCCCAGGTACCCTTTGGCTGTTCATAAAATAATGGAATGCATGTACCACAGCCTTGCATGCATTCGTGTTGTATTGGTAATTATAGCATGTAGCAACATAGTCATTTTGGCAGCGAAGTTCTGATCCACAAGGAACTCAAGAAAGGAAAGGAAAAAACACCCTCTTCAATGCCCATGTGCCAGGGCTGTCAAGCCCATTTCTCCTATATTCCTCTATTTTTGCAGAATATGTAGTTCCTTTGTGACGCCCGCCTCCTATTTTCTCCATGTGAATTGCGCATCCTTGCAA
This sequence comes from Miscanthus lutarioriparius, assembly GCA_904845875.1. Taxonomy (NCBI): domain Eukaryota; kingdom Viridiplantae; phylum Streptophyta; class Magnoliopsida; order Poales; family Poaceae; genus Miscanthus; species Miscanthus lutarioriparius. The sequence continues at coordinate 69,545,493 of CAJGYO010000002.1, read as the reverse complement.
TTGTGTGTACCTTACTGAATGCTCCAATCAATAGTTCTTTCCCTCAAAGGCTTACTGTGTGCTGATGAAGCTTACCAGATCGAACATCCTTTTAGCACTGTTGGACAGCGTTGGCATTAACCCTTCACTGCCATGTTTGAATTCCTCAAGTACTGCATATTGTATTGCGATCTTATTTTATAATGTGTATTTCTCATTCTGCTTATAAGCTGTTATAATCAGCAAATTCAGTGATTGTAGGTGCTCGAGCCATCTCTCTTATGCAGCTTTTATGTGTGAGCTTTTTGTGTCAACTGTGCTAACTATAGTTATAGAAAATGTATTATGTATATATGCCACACTTGTAGGTTGCTTCTTGTATTTTGCATTACCCAGGCTACGTTAGAGACTATGTTTCATATGTAGATTATCAATTACCAAATTAGATGTACTTATTATTATCTTTCAGCATTTTGTAAATTTGGTTACTCAGATTATCGGACATTAACATTTTGTCATTTCTTCACTTCATAACTGACTAATATTCTTTTTAGGCAAAAAAAGTATACCTGGAACATGTCCCTCTTTCTTGGGATGAGAATAAGATTAAAGAGTACTGTGAAGAATATGGGGATATTCTGAAAGTTGATCTTTTCCAGATATCAAAGAATTTGGAAAACGAAACAATTTCTTTTGTTGAATTCTCATCCAGCAAGGGTGCATTAGCTTGTGTGGCAGGAGTAAACAAAGCAAAGATAGTTGATGGAAGCTTCAAGGTATATGTCCTGTTTTCTCAAGCCTTTTCAGTTGTTCTGGTTTACCTGCTGACATGGACAATCTCTTTCATTACTTAGTTGTGTGCATATCTTGCTTGGCCAAAAAGTGCTTTGAAGGTCAATAGTGCTGCACCTTCAAATGCTGCCACCACAACTGAGAAGGACAAAAACCACACAGAGAAGGTTGTTGTAGATAAGAATTTATCCCATAAATTCCGGAAAGGCGACAGGAGCAAACTTACCTCTCGGACAAAGGAGGCAATTATGAAGACAAATTCATCAAGTAAATTACCAAATGACAATGATACAAAACTAACCTCACAAGGTGCTGCAGAAGTACCACAAACCTCCAAATCTTCTGAAGGCAAGAGGAAAGTTGGAAAGAACAAACATGCCTCTGTATACCAAAAACCATGGAAGAAAGCACAAAATAATCGTATGTTCCCTCTCATAATTCATTGGCCATCTTTTATGAATGAAAACTATTTCTTATACTAATCATTGTGCAGGTAATGTTGATGAGAGCCAGCTAACTTGTCGAGGTGCTGCAGTACTGCAAACATCTAACACTTCCAAAGGGAAAAGGAAAGCCAGCGAGAACAGAAGTATATATATAAACGAAAAACCTCTGAAGAAAGCACATAACAATAGTATGTTCTCCCTTGATTAAAATCCTTTGGTCAATTACACATTAATTGATTAATAAAAACTAGTTCTTATGCATGAATATGCAGATAATTTGGGTGGAAATTCGAGATCTAAATCATATGCCTCTGATCTGGTACTACTAAAAGCTATACATCTGACATTCTTATTCTCATCATCAAATTTCCATCGTTTTTTATTTACATGCTACTTTTGTATTCATGCCTTTTAGGAACCTCATGCTGGATTCATTTCACCTACAATTCGAGATCATGGCAGTGATGCATATAATCGGCAGAGGTTTTATTCCTTTTCCATTTGTCTCTTGTTATTTATCTGTCTGAATTTTTGGGATTTGGGAGGGAGTAAAAGATGGGTTGATGGATGCGAAGGGAGCCTTGGATCAAGGAGAAGGTTTTACGTTCTTAATCCTTGCCTCTTTAGACGTCTGTCTCTTTTTATCAAGAGGATTACTTAGTAGCCAAATAACTAAGAAATTGGATCTAACTTGAAATTGACAATAGCATTCCTAGCTTCCTAATCTCATAATAAGCTAGATTTGTTAGAACCAATTCTAGATTTGTTTTTATTATTTCACTGATTTAAATAGATTCTTTGAATAATAACCTTCAACCAAATTTTCAAGTTCTAGCATCCACACCAGCCAGTGTTGTTATATGGGCCGGACGGGGATTTAGTCAAGGCCCATGGCTTGGCTATATGGGCTACCATGCCAAGACCTTAGTGATAAACCATGCCACACCATTGACCTTGATATGAAAGCCCATATATCCATGCCAAGGTCGCTTGTGTGACCTAAAGTGCTAAATGTTAAAAATTTATTAGAGGAAAAAGTCTACATAATAATAAAAAATCCCATTCTACGCTGTGTAGTACATTGACCATAGAGAACTTGAGATCTGGCTTAGTAGTTGTACCTAATTTCAGTTATATTTTATGATCTCACAGAACTGCACAGTACGATATCCATCCTTATGCCAGAGGTATGATCTTGCAAATTACATATTTTGTTTACTAAGCATTTGCTAATATTCATAACTATGACACATTAAAGCATTATTTGTTTATTTATCATTTACCTGGCATCCTCCTTTATGCATCTTGAAATTATCTTGTGACCGTTTAGGTGTGTTACGATTTGAAGACCTATGTCAGGTTTTTAAGGATCACATATGAAATGTCATGTGAATATGAAAGTTTTAAGCAATATAAAGTATGATCTTTTTGGTAGTTGTTTCAGAAATTATTATAGGGAAAGTGGATAACAAACCAGTCAATTGTAGGCCATAAAATCACAAGGATGATGCTATATAAATATAAAATTAACAGTAAATTTTAATTAGCAATATTAATAATAGTAAGAAAACTTCAGAGGTAGTAGTAAATGATGAATGATTTCAGAGGAGCGTAAAGATTCAGTACTTTTCCTGTTGTAATACTGTACTACTCCCTCCATTTCAAACTGTAGGCCGTTTTGGCTTTTCTAGGTTATGTGTAGCTTTTGTATGCATCTAGATATACAAGTATGTCTAGGTACGTAGTGAAACTTATGAACCTTCAGCCAATAAACACTTAATTTGAGAATTTGCTTACTTGAATATGTTTTTCTTGTGCTGATGATCCCCCCTCACTTCAAATTTGCGGAACATCTTGGTTTTATTCTTATCTGCTCTCTTTTCTGTTAGCCCAAGATTTTAGCTTGTAATCTAATATTTTCTTTTCTTTTTTGGGGAGAAACTGCAGCGTCACCATCAGCCTACTCTGGTTACAGAAGCCATGCTGGCTATGAGGTCAGTCATGACAATGTATCAATAATCACAAGAGTGCATAAAATTGTTCATATTTTGAAGTATGCTTGGTCATTTATATATGTAGTAGACATTACTAAACTGGCATAGTTGTCAAATTTATAACCATATTTGACATGCCATCATAATTAGAGGGCAGTTGGCCCCTGTATTGAGGAAACTAGGCAATTCGAAACCTCGCCTCCCTCTTTTGGGCACAAGAACTGTTGATATTTCAGTTTTTTTTTTCATGTGCATGTAAAATTGTGGAACAAAATGCACTAGTACAAATGCTCTCTAGTATCCAGAACTGGACAGAATTGCTGAACATTTTGTGAATTCTAGGCACAGCAGTGGAGACACAATTCTGCTTGTACTGGCCATGGCCAACACCGGATACACTGATGATTCGTAGGTCTAACCTGCAGTTTGCAAGGGCATATCACTCTTTTGGGCACAAGAACTGTTGATATTTCAGTTTTTTTTTTCATGTGCGTGTAAAATTGTGGAAGAAAATGCACTAGTACAAACGCTCTCTAGTATCCAGAACTCGACAGAATTGCAGAACATTTTGTGAATTCTGGGCACAGCAGTGGAGACACAGTTCTGCTTGTACTCGCCTTGGCTAACATCGGATACACTGATGATTCGTAGGTCTAACCTGCAGTTTGCAAGGGCATATCAAGGGCTTGTTTGCTTGAGGGCCCAAACTTAGCCTTACTTACCTTGCTAAAAGTTGAGAACGCCCCATGTTTTTTCTTGTGGTTTGGTAGATGCACATGTTTTTTTCTCTCAAGATTCTGAACCCTGGTTGCACCTCAAAAATGAAACATTTACTTTTGCCTGCCCTGCCCATTGCCCCTGGAGTCTAGGCACCCCGAATGAGTGAGTATATACCATTGTGATATAACCACGTTCTAGTAATTCCTTGGTGCACCTTTTTGAAATATGTGGTTGCCTGTACTATGTCTTGATTAACTTTTGTTGTCCTTGCAGGCTGTATGTACATATGAATACGCACGGAACCGGGCGCCTACACCAAGTGGATCTTACATCCCTCGAAGTGGACGTTACTGACTAAAATGGAGTGCTGGCTCCATGCATCCATTGGATCGCATGGTATTTAGATGTTTCAGACATGTACAGTAGAAGTTAAAAAGGAAGTTGTTTAAGGAAAATAAGAACCCTCTGCAGCTTTCCATTTGACTTAAGTGCAGCCCTGCACACCGGTTGCTTGTTGAAGAATGTTTTTTTTTACCTTAGTAAGATCATCTCCAAGAGTTTTTATGAAGTTTATCTCTAAATCATCATTTGGAGTGTCATTTGATTAACAATCATTTCTATATCTTTGTATCCTCCAAAAACTTTTATATATCTTGTGCGCACTCTAGAGAGACATCTTAGCTCTCTATCTTTGGTTAGCAAAAAATTCTGGAATATATGGTGTCTATATTTGGAGATTCAATTAAGAAGGTTATTGGATGGTATTTTTCAACAAAATCTGCTCTGAGTTTTACTCTAAGAGCGTATCCAGCAGAAGTAGACGTGCATTTCGTCCTGCATCCATGTTGCTTACCGGTGGTTGCTATTCTCCAAACTTCTTTCCTCCGGCCACAGTCGAACCATTGACCTTTCTTTACTCCTCAAGCATGTCCTCGGCCATAAAATCATGCCAAAACTTAGGCAATCAAACAAAATTGATGCTAAAACAATGGAAGGTCTCACCACAAATCCTGTAAGAAAATCCACCTAAAATCAACACTAAAAAAAACAATCTTCAGCTAGGACTCCGAACTCAAAATCTTAGCCGGTCCGAGAAGAAAGTGGCATGGACCTGCAAGCATCATCCATGGTGGCATGGAGGTGGAGTGGCTGCATGCACACCCACACCTAATTGAAGTTGTTGAAGAACTCTAGGAACTCCCCCTCGGTAGCGTCGACAACCGTACCAGTGCCATTGGAAGCGGCCATGGTGGAGTAGATAGTTGACAAGAGGGCCAGATCAAGGTGGTGGTTACCGGCACGAGTGATTGTGATGAGCTGCATCTGACAATCATAGGATTTTCCGCTCAATACGTGGATTAACCTTTTGTAAATGCGGAAGTTTAAAGAGTAGATTGAGAATGCAAACTCTCATTGACGATCCCGATTTTTACCGAGGCATTGAGAAGCTCACGTTTCCCTGTTTCCCCCTAGTCCTCGTTGGAACCCCTTACATGGATGCCCTCATAAGGGCAAGTGTTGACACGAAGATTGGTCACACATCACAAGTGCTAGATGGCACTGGTCATAAACGGATCTAAGCAGCGTGACTCAGCAGAAACCGGCCTAGCCGGACCCGAGAGAACCCTAGGGCAGCGATGATATCACACTTATATGGTGAAGAACGGAGAGGTTTACGAGCAAACCACCAAAGGTTAAGCAATCATGCTTGCGTGATGAAGAACGGCTAGTTTGCAGGCAAACTAGCAACCTTTTGAGGATTCCTCTCGATATCGGCATATAGTGGGAAGTCTTGTTTTATCTCACTGGTACTAAGCCTGATATTGCTCATATAGTCTATATTTGGAGTCAGTTTGAGTGTGTTCCAACTAACATTTAGTTTGGGCATTTACTTTATGTGCTGCGATACTTACGTAGAAAATCTTCTAAATGTTTGTTTTATGCTCAAGATAGTTCGCTCCAACTTCATGCTTACTCGGGCTCCACTTGGGCGAGTGACCCAATAGATCGTCGTTCCATCATAGGATATTGTATTTTTCTTGTCCCTTCTCCTATTGCCTGGAACTCCAAGAAGCAAGCAAGTGTATCTGTTTACACCAAAATTTGGGAAGAAGAACGCGAGAACTCGAAGCTTCCAAGATTGTGTCACCAAGGAATCGATTGTATAAGGATCGATATCAGCTGATTCAAACGCGGTGCTGGGATCGGCTCTCTTCGGATGACATCAGCAGATAACGTCAATGAGCTACGGTTGGCGTCGGAAAAAACATGTCGGACTCTACAAAAAAGAGAAAGATTAGGGTCCAAGTTATCTTAAGTTAGGAATGTTTTCTTTTATACCAAAGATTGTAATGAGTCGTACTTGAGTATGATTCATGTATAGGTTCTGGGTATAAATATTGGACCCCGGCTATTGTAAAGAGGATCATACAATCAATCAATACCAATTACTTTTTTTGCCTTCACGCCAACCCTTAGGAGTAGGAGTACTGTAGATCTCGGCGAGTTCTTCAACAAGCAGGGTTGTATCGATCTGGTCGACATCTGGCTTGTCTGTAAGTACCGTCATGGCTTATACTTTTGTTTGTAGGGCTGCATTGGTCCGGCCGACTTGTTATGAGCTCTAGTATAAGTTAGTCATCGATCCTTACCTAGTTCAAGTACGGCGGCATCGGTTAAGTTCAACCTCCACTGCTCGAATTAGATTAAGGTCAGGTTATTGGCTCTGCCTAAGGGTGGCATCCTTTGGATAGATTCATTAACTTACTGATCTTGCTGATGTTCTTGTTGTCATTAGTTGCAGCAATATCAACCTGCCCGATCGAGATCGATCTAGATCGGCCTCACATCCTTTTAGTCCATCGTTTATTTTGTCACATTGTGATGGTTCTTACTTTAAACGACGGATTATGTTTTATCGGCTGTTTTACTTCGATCTTGATTGTGCATAGTACGTGGCTAAGGCATCTCTGATCTTGAGATGGTTTACTAGATAGTTGAATCTGGTCTATCGCTCGCTATTATGGTTGTAACGATCCGGTCGATCCCCACTGATAGCACTTTAAATCGGAGTATGTTAGTTGATAGATTTGCTTTCGACCAGGCGTGACCTTGGCTGTTTGCTGTGCCCGCATCAGCTAAATAGCCAATTGCACATACTTTAACGCTTAGAGTGTGTCTTCATGATTCTGTTAAATGTGAATAGATCTGTTTATTTTAAAGGTTTGATCTGTTATCCTTATTATGGCTGCCATCAATCCGGTCGAACCCCATTGTTAAGGATAACATGTTAGATTTGATGAGTTTATAGATCTGTCCATATTAAACAGTCGATTGTTCACATGTTGTAATCCCTTTTCTACCTGAATTGGTTATTTTAGCCGATTCGCCTATACTTTCACAGATATGACACGCTTTTATGAACCTGTCAAAGTATGGTCGGCTCTATGGATTTTCTGGTTCTAGGCTATCATCGTCATCATAGCTGTATTGATCCGGTCGAACCTCACTATTGACGGTAATAGATTAGATCTAGGTAGTTCGTAGATCCGTCTATATCAAACAGTCGATTGTTTGTGTGGCATATTCCCTTTCACCAGATTCATTGGCTCTACGCCACGTATTGATCAAATCTAACTTAGCCAGTGATGTATCTTTGACACATACATGTTAATAGCTTAAGGGAAAGGACCATTAAAACTGGGTGCATTGTATTCGTTACTATAAAATCAATCATGACCCGTGAGCGTTGCAGTCCTTAACAGTCGATTTCTTCTCGTATCGGCTATTTAGTCGATTTTTCTGTCTGGCTGCTCCCGAAGCAGACACTTGGGACTGTCTAGGTAAAACTAGCATGTTCCACCCTAAATTACTGATAAAATTTCTCTCTTTGTCAATTATAGATTAAATTGACTGTCATGCCCTTAGGAATTCACAGGATCGGCCAGTCCTGCGTTGAAGCCAGGTAGATCTCTAGATCGTTCTGGCTTGCTACGTGTCCACCTGACGCGGCTACCATGTTTTCGCGCCGACACGCGTTCTGGCACGCTCGGTGGGACCCTAGAATCGTCATGGCAACTTACAACAACAGGGACATTCTTATGGTGCCTTATGAAGACCTACCTGATGAGGATAAAGATGTCATCAGTAAAGCTATAGAAGAATTTCAGAACAAGTGTTTGTTGTCCTACACCAAGACACGTGACAATAAAGTTGTTCAGAAATATCCATTACCAAGAGTTTTGATGAATGAGCAGTCAGATACAGACAAAGCTGATGATAGGCGTTTCTTCGTAGATGCTGTAAATAAATTTGTTCATGATGCCATGTTGAACCATAATACAACTTTCTTAAACACTTTCCACAATACCATGAAAGAGGTGTTTCATGGATGTCTAATTAATCATGTTGGACCGGCTTATTACAACATTCCACATCCGTCGACTCAGGGGACTAATCAAGCCAGTACTAGCCATCAAGAAGCAGCACTAACTTGTAATGATGATGTCCAGACAGTTCAGAGCTCATCTGAGCAAGTTCAAGATACCACTACTAATCAAATACAAAATAATCTTGGATCATCAGTGCAGTATGTGCAATAGCTGACGGGGCAAGTTCAGAAACAAATGGTTAATTTTGGCACATCAGGCCAAATACCGTCGTTAGCTCAAAAAATAACGCCATCAGTTCAAAGGATTCATAGAGATACAGATCCTAACATTTACAACCAGAGACTTCAAGCAGAAAATCAGCAAATGACTCAATATATAGAGATTCCACAAGGATATCATTATGGCACAGATTACAATACCCTTCATATGATTCCAAATCCAGGATACCAAGGTACCCGAAATTTTAATCCGCAGATGGGTCAACAATTGCAGAGAAATCTAGATTAAAACGCTGATGAGTTGTTGCTCAAAGTGACCAAGATGATGAAGAATTAGTTCGGTTTGAAACCAAAAAGACAGAACTTTTTATACAAACGTCCATATCCAGAGTGGTATAATTTGGTCGCTCTTCCTACAAATTACAGGCTCCTAAAATTTGCTAAGTTCACTGGTCAAGATAGCACAAATACAATAGAACATGTCAGTCGGTATCTTACATAGTTGGACGAAGCATCCATTGAAGAGGCTCATCGAGTTCGTTTCTTCTCCTTGTCCCTGTTAGGACCACCCTTCACTTGATTTTCATTGTTGTCAGTTAATTCCATTGCCAATTAGACTAACCTAGAGAAGAAGTTTCATACATATTTCTATACTGGGACAAGAGAAAAGAAAATTATAGATTTGAGGACCATAAGGTAGAGAACTAATGAATTGGATGCCGTGTTTCTTCAGAGGTTCCGAGAGACCAGAAATTTGTGCTTCTCATTGAATCTAACTGATGATCAGTTAGCTGCTTTGACCGTTCAAGGAATGTTGCCAACGTAGAGAGAGAAGCTGCTTGGGTAAGAGTTTGACAATTTAGATCAGTTGGCTCAACGGGTGGCAGCACTCAATAGCCAATTCTAGAATATGTGCAGAGATACCCAATTCTAAAAGAGTGCCTCAATTGCTGAAGCCTATAATCCATATTCAGTTGATGACGGTGACGAGGACGATGAAGAAAAAGAGATTGCTACGGCCGAATGGAATTGGGGTAAGAAGACAGTGACGGTGCCAAATCCTTGAGGAAAAAGAGTTGAGGAGAGCTATGATTTTGACGTCATAAAATCAGACAAGCTCTTTGATTTCTTGCTTGAGAGAGGACAAATCAAAATGCTCGCCAATCTTGTTATGTTACCTCCTGATCAGTTGAAGATAAGAAGTTCTGCAAGTTTCATAATGCTACTTCTCATTCTACTAACGAGTGCAGAATTTTCCGGCAACATATACAGAGGGCTATTCAGCAAGAAAGGCTTAAATTTGATACACCTCAAAAGATGAAAGTTGATGATAATCCTTTCCCAAGAAATCAGAACATGGTTGATGCTAAGTTGCTCAAAGGAAAGACTAAAGTCCTAACATCAACTAGGGCCAAAGAAACTAGAATAGTTGATCTAGAGATGCATATCGGCTGATGAATATAGAGAAATTAAGAGGCATCGTGACCGACAGAAGAACCGATATGAGCCGGGAGAGACGTCAAGGAACGGCGCGATAAGGCCGCATGTCACATCTCGAATTTTGTTGAATAAATAGCAACGGCAGAAGGAAAAGGATTATCAGCGTTGGTTAGAAGAGAAAGAATACCAGCGTTAACAAGAAGAAGAGAGGTATGAAAGAAAGCAAGCTGAATCACATTGGAATTGTCTTTACTTTAGACATTGTTGGAATGAAGGTTTGAAATTGCCTACTAGAAATAATTGCCCAGAGTGCAGTGAGCAATATTGAGAGTTTAGGCAATCTCAAGCCAACCGCCGGTCTATCCATGCTCGAGATGAGTATCATCATAATAATATGGATAGGAGCTTAAAAATAGAAGTGTTCATGATCGGCTTGGGAAGCGAGTTGTTGATCAAAATCAGGCTGATTATGAAGAAGAAGGTAATGAGGAAGAATATGTTTTGCAGGAAGGGCAATGGTGTCCAGGAGGTTTGAAAAGAAGCCAGAAAAGAAGGGTACGACGCCTAAGGAACAGAGAGCTAGAACAGGCTCAGGCATCTGGCAGACCTCAAGTGTGGCGTGCTAAACAAACAGCTGATAGGGGTCAACCATCGGCTAATATTCAAATGGCTTTTCTATTGCCGTCAGAATTTAGAGCTCCAGTAGACCAAGAAGTCTATTCAGATTTTGATGAATCAGAGTATGAGGAGATAGTTGCCAAGTTGACAGTTATACAACAAGCTATATTCGATAAGCCAGTCAAGTATCGGCACTTAAAAGCTTTATATGTAAAAGGTTTCATTGATGGGAAGCCGATGAGCAAAATGTTGGTGGATGGAGGTGCTTCTATTAATCTTATGCCTTATACAACATTTCGTAAGCTTGGCAAGGGATCAGGAGATTTGATTAAGACTGACATGCTTAAGGATTTTGGAGGTAATGCATCCAAGACCAGGGGGCAATAAACGTCGAATTGATAATCGAAAGTAAGACTTTGCTCACCACATTCTTCGTCATTGATGGAAAAGGTTCATACAGTTTACTCCTTGGTCGTGATTGGATTCATACAAATTGTTGTGTACCATCGACTATGCATCAATGCTTGATTCAGTGGATGGAGATGATGTTGAGCTGGTTCATGCTGATGATTCTGTGAGTATAGCAACAGCTAATCCAATGTATTGGGAACTGGAAGACTTCGAATGTTTTTCTAGTAAGCTATGGGAAGGAGGCTTCATTAAGATCAATGATGAAAGCCAACAGCCGATCCAAGCAGTCGGCTCTGAGAGTTTGTTTTAATGGATAATCTAATAGATGGTACAGATGGTAAACTAGGACATGGTTTTACATCGGCCGATGAATTAGAGGAGATAGATATTGGTCCTGGAGATAGGCCTAGGCTGGCATATGTAAGTGCTAAGTTGGATCCTAAGTATAAGCAAGAGTTGATAGATTTATTAAAGGAATTTAAAGATTGTTTTGCTTAGGAATATTATGAGATGCCTGGTCTAGATCGATCAATTATTGAACATCGATTGCCAATCAAACCTGGATATCGGCCGTTTAAACAAGCTCCAAGGAGATTTAACCCAAACGTTCTTGATGATATAAAAAAGGAGACTGAAAGATTATTAGAAATGAAATTTATCCAACTGTGCCGATATGCAGAGTGGATATCGAGTGTTGTTCCTGTGTATAAGAAAAATGGGAAGTTAAGAGTTTGCATCGATTTTAGAGATCTGAACAAGGCTACACCCATGGATGGTTATCCGATGCCAATAGCCGATATGTTGGTAGATGCAGCAGCCGGGCACAAGGTTATTAGTTTTATAGACGGCAATGCAGGATATAATTAAATTTTTATGGCTGAGGAAGACATAGCAAAAACAACTTTTAGGTGCCCTGGCGCAATCGGTCTATTTGAATGGGTTGTGATGACCTTTGGTTTGAAGAATGCCGGTGCAACTTATCAGAGGGCGATGAATTATATTTTTCATAAGTTGATCGGCAGGATTGTTGAAATCTACATTAATAATGTGATGGTAAAATCTAAAGGGTACAAGGAACATCTAGCTGATTTATGGGAGACTTTGGAGTGTACAAGAAAACATGGTTTAAAGATGAATCCCAGTAAGTGTGCCTTTGGAGTATTAGCTGGACATTTTTTGGGTTTTTTGGTCCATGAAAGAGGAATCAAAATTGGTCAAAAAAGTATGAAAGCAATTGACGAGGCAGTGCCCCCGACTACTAAAACAGAGTTACAGTCTTTGCTTGGAAAGATTAATTTTATTAGGAGGTTTATTTCAAATTTGTCAGAAAAGGTTCTGCCATCTTCTCCTTTGTTGAAGTTGAAAAATGATCAAGAATTTAAATAGAGTGATGTACAACAAAAGGCGTTTGAGGAGATAAAAGAATATATGAAATGTCCACCCGTGCTGGTCCCTCCTTAGCAAGATAAGCCTTTTAAGTTGTACGTGTCGGCCAATAACCAAACAATTGGATTAGCCTTAATGCAAGAGTTTGAAGAAAAAGAATAAGTTGTTTTCTATCTAAGTAGAAGGCTTTTGGATCCAGAAACAAGATATTCTCCTATTAAAAAGTTATGCTTGTGCTTATATTTCTCTCGCACTAAGTTACGACATTACTTGTTATCGGTTGAGTGTACAGTTGTTTCTAATGCTGATGTGATCAAACACATGCTATCAATGTCGATATTAAATGGGAGAATGAGGAAGTGGATTCTTGCATTATTGGAATTTGACTTGAGGTACGAATTGGCTAAAGCAGTCAAGGGGCATGAAATAGCCGATTTTGTCACCTAGCATCATAAGCCGAGTATTGGCTATGTAGAGCTGATGCCTTGGACATTATTCTTTGATGGATCATCATGCAAGCAAGGTGGTGGCATTGGCATTGTTATTATTTCACCTCGAGGGGCAAGTTTTGAGTTTGCTTTTCTGACTAAACCAATGACTACCAACAATCAAGCAAAATATGAAGCTATTCTTAAGGGGCTTCAACTTCTTCATAAAGTAAAGACCGAGTCAATTGAACTATTTGGAGATTCACAGTTAATTATTAATCAGTTGATTGGCCTATATGAATGTAAAGATGATATTATGAGGGGGTACTATGATGAATGCCAGAGGTTACTCAAGGAGTTTCCTCATATTTCTCTTCAGTATATTCCAAGAGCACAGAATCAAGAGGCTAATCGGTTAGCTCAAAGTGCGTCAGGTTATCGAGTGTTTCAAGAGATCCTAAGTAGTGAAATATTGACTAATGATTGGAGAGTTGAAATAACCAATTACCTTAAGAATTCATCACAGAAGGTTACTAGAAAACTAAGATATAAATCGACCAAGTATGTCTTGCTAGATGATAAGCTATATTACAAGACAGTCGATGTGGTGTTGCTTAAATGCTTAAATCAAGAAGAAGCTAAAGTGTTGATGGGTGAGGTACATGAAGGGATATGTGGAGCTCAATCAATCGGCTTATAAGATGAAATGGATTATTCATAGGACCGGATATTTCTGTCCAACAATACTAAAAGATTGTTTTGAATATTATAAGGGGTGTCAGAATTGTCAATGTTTTGGTAATATTCAGAAATCGACCACATCGGCTATGAATCCAATAATCAAACCATGGCCGTTTTGAGGTTGGGGAATTGATCTAATTGGCCAGATTTTTCCGCCTTCAAGTAAAGGACATAAGTTTATATTGGTAGCAACAGATTACTTCACTAAGTGGGTTGAGGCAATTTCTTTGAAGACAGTAACCTCAAAAAACATGGTTGATTTTGTCAAGGAGCATATTGTGTATCGTTTTGAGATTCCTCAAACTATTACTACTGATTAGGGGACAATGTTCACATCAGAAGAGTTCAAAGATTTTGCTGCCAGTATGGGAATTAAGTTATTAAATTCTTCTCCTTACTATGCTTAGGCTAATGGCCAGGTAGAGGCGTCCAATCAAATTATGATTAAGTTGATCAAGAAAAAGATCAAAGAACAGCCAAGGAAGTGGTATTCAACGCTTAATGAGGCATTATGGGCATATAGGATGGCTTGTCATGGATCGATTAAAGTGTCACCTTATGAACTTGTGTATGGTCATAATGCAGTCCTTCCTTGGCAGATTCAAACTGGATCGAGGCGTGTCACATTGCAAAATGATTTGTCAGCCGAAGTTTACAAGAATCTTATGATGGATGACCTAGAAGACTTAAGTTGCCATCGGCTGCGTGCTCTTGAGAATATCGAAGCCAATAAGCTAAGGATTGCGAAGTATTACAATAAGAGGGTCAAGAGCAAACAATTTTCTGAATGAGACTTGGTCTGGAAGGTGAAATTACTGATCGGGTCAAGAGATAGCAAGTTTGGCAAGTGGTCACCTAATTAAGAAGGACCTTATCAGATTAAACGTTGTGCGCCTATCAATGCTTATATTTTGGAAACAATCGGAGAAGATGAGTTTGACAGAGCAATCAATGGAAAGTATCTAAAGAAATATTATCCTAGTGTTTGGATCAATACTTGATAGCCGATTTATTCAGTCATCGACTCTAATAGCCGGTACCAGAGGGGAATCGCCTCTAGTTCAAAAATAGACCCAAAGGAATAAAAGCCGATACGATATGTATCGCCTATAGAGCAAAAAATAGACACATAGACAATCATGATGTATACAAAAATATTGCAGGAAGTTCACTGAGACACGATCATAGAAAAATAGGGATTTCATTCATTGATCAGTTTGTACTAGGTACAAGCTAATTGAACACCCTGTTTACAACGTCCTGAGCTGAAGCGATGTCCACGATGGCCGCTACGACATCTTTGAAGTCCTTGATCAGGTCCTCATGTGTGCCGGGGTTGTCGGCCATCTGAAAGCCCGGCTCCATGGTGCGGAGATCATGCCCGGTCTAGATCTGTGCTGCTGCTAGAGCCATCGCCGCACCACGGTGAACACCGTGGAGGGCGATCTCCTAAACGCGTGCCGGGACATCCTGTAGGAGGTTGTTGAGGAGAGGGCCCCAGGTGTTGACGGCCATCGTAGCCGCGTTCGTCGTGAGTTCGAGGTTCTCTAACTACACCATCGAGGCTAGAAATCACAGAAACAAAGGAGCTATCAAGACAAAGACAGTGGAAATTGAAACGAAGGTTTCCTTGGAGTTCCTCTTACCTGCCACCATGGCGTCAGACTCAGCCAACCGTGCCCGAGCAGCGTTGGCTTCTTCCTCGACGGGAGGTGGGCGTCTTGAGAAGCCTTGAGGTGGCTCTCAAGCTAATCATTCTCCCGAGTTGCCTCGGAGTAATGGTCCTTGGCTGCCCTCCACTCCTGGAGGAAACGCCGGGCGTTATCACTGTTGTAGGAGTCGGAGGAGTCCGATGATGAGTCCGGCATGGCAGCAGCAGATGCGGCGATAGAAGGCCCACTGGTCTTGAGAGGAAGCGGCCAGAGGATGTCATTGAGGACAAGCCTATAGATGCATTAGTAGATGATTCTCACTATGGACGGGAGCGTTCAGTCTTTCCTCATGCGGCGGAGCCACTGGCTGACCAAGACCTCTTCCTCTAGGAGATCTTCCGCTGCACGCTTGCCGCAGTGATCTCCTACCATGGATGCTGGCCTAGATCATGGAAGAAGAAGGGAAACTGCTACAGGGTTTGTGAAGGTAGAGAAGTATAGAGAACTGAGGTGATTGAAGGTGTAGATGTGCTTGAAGCCAGAGCCCTTAGCCGGTGTTTATAGCCATGAAGACGGGATGGTCGATATCTTGAAATATGCAAAGGCAAGCCCAATTAATGGAAGAGGGAGCGTTGTTCTGCTAGTATCGAGGGAAAATGCGGTGATTAATGATCAGGGAGGAAGTGGACGAAGGCTGTCATTCAGGACGAACCTATAAACAAGTTAGAGGAATTCATTGTCGTGAGCAGAAGATGTCGATCTCACCTCATACGGTGGAGGCGCTGGCTCACTAGTAGGATCTCCTCTAGGACCTCTTCCGTGTGCGCTTGCCCCAGTTGTCCTCGCTAGCCATGGGGTTTGGTTAGATCAAATGAGGGGAGGAAGGAAACTGCTACGGGGTTTGTGAAGGCGGAGAAGCGCAGAGAATAGAAGCAGTTGTAGGTATGGATGTGTTTGAGGCCGGAGCCCTCGGCTAGTATTTGTAGCCATAGAGATGGGATGGTAGATATCTCGAGACATGCGAAGAGTAACTACAATTAATAAGAAGACGAAGCGCTGCCCCACTAATGCCGAGGAGAATGCGGCGTTGATAACTGAGGATGGAAAATTGTAGAGTTTTCTTAATGAAGGCCGTATTTTTAGACTTAATTGGATTAAGGTCAGAGGTTTGGAATCGGCTATTTTCAAATCGTCTCTTTAGCCAAGACAAGAAATACAATAGATCAACAGAAAATATGGTTCTCATTAGTTTCACACGGGATATATGTATTACAAGTAGTGACATCACAAATTCAAAACATACCGGATTGCCTTCAAAGCTTTCAGCCGAATAGCATCACCCTCTGCAATTTGTTGCTTGTCTCCTTTGGCTGAACCAGGAATGTTCTCAAGGCTGTTGCGAATGGCCTTGCCTTCTTTGACCTTGGTCAGCATCTATTGTTTCTTTCATTTGACGGCGTTGGGGATCTGAACCAAGTTAGACTCATGGCAATTGATGGCGGCCATCACACTTTCTAGTTCTCTCTCAAGTTCGGCATGCCTAGCTCTCAACTGATTCAACTCTGGTTCGATTCTGGAAGAGGAATTCTTAAGGTTGTCAATCAGTTGCGCTAGCTCTCTAGCTTCTTGTTTATTGGAATACTTCTTGACCATCAAAGCCTCACGATCAGATAGATTCCTCTGAGCTTTTCTCACCTTCGGGGCATGATCTTCTATGATGGATAAAGGAGTCAGAGCTTCGATGAGGTCTAGGGACAAATTATCCCTGATAGCTAAGAAGATTTTTCGCATTGAATCTGCATCTTTCTCAAGCATTGGCAATATGTCCCTTAGTCGATTTCTGGTATCCTCTGATAAAGTCTCTTGGAGAGAGGTGGCTGATGAACTGATATCGCCTTCATCTATGTACTCTTCAAAATTGAAGGAGTAGCTTAGAGCTGGAGAACTAAGTGCCTACATATGAGCAAAGGAAATCTTGTTAAAAGGATCAGATCAGTTGATAATGAGATGAATGGTGAAGTAAATACAATACCTTTTCTGGGATAGCTTCTATCTGAGAAGAAGGAACGGCTGATGATGCACTAATGGTATTTGGTTGAATCGGCTCTGAACTTTCAACATTGGTATCTACAAATATCAAGGAAGATTCTTCGATTCATATTTGTTGCAGAAGGGTAAAATAGATATATGATGTTCTTACCATCAATTGTTTGCTAGACTGGAGATTCGACAGTCTGAATGACAATGTCAATAGGATCATTTTCAATGGGTAGACTGTCAGACTCCTGCTCTTGCATGAGTATTTCCTCAGGAAGTATCTGGCGTAATAAATAGTCAGAGAAGGGTGAAAATTGAATAAAATTAAGAGTTTGGATGAGATACCTTGGCAACATCACGAAGTTAAGTGGGAGGATTCTCATCTTCTGGTATCCTAGAAGCATCGGTTGTTTCAACCGAAATCGGCCCCTTTTGAGGATCGGCCGATGAAGACTTAGTTGGTGCTGATTTAAACACCTGGGACAACAGTTCAGCACCGAGAGCAGATTGGGATGCAATGGTTAATAACTGTGAGGAGAGAATCAGAATTAGAAATTGAATATCATTTTGGGAAGAGGATAAGTTGTTTTACCTGAGAAGATGATGGTCTCGTTTTGCAAAGCCTTTTTTTGGTAATGGTTTTCTGGGTTGTCCCCTCGGCTGCCTTACGTTTTGAAGATTGGTATGTTACAATTGTAGAAGTAGCCTGGGTTTTCATTAGCTTCTTCAGTGGAGGTGCAGTTGATCCTAGTCTCGAGATTGGACATGGCGGATAATACTCTATGGCATGCCCTTTTTTGTCCACAATTGGGGGATTGAATTCAGCATCCTGCAAGGGGGTTCTATTAGATAAGTTGACAGAGGGACTTTAGTAGATAATCTTTATGAAAGAAAATGAGTTAGCTAGTTACCTCACTATCAGAAGCAAAATCTTCATCTAGAGCTATGCAGCTAGGATGAACTGGCCTGTAGAAGAGGTGGGAGTGCCATTCTTGCCACCAGAGATCATATAAATGGAAAGTGGAAGAGGCTCTGGTCCATTCATGCAGATAGAGGGAAGGAAGATCTGATCCTAACTGAAAACTCTAGAAGCTTCCATTGCCTCACTGATGTCTTCTCTCAGTTTCAGTATATCTTTGAAAAAATAGCCCGGGAGCAGTTGACCAAGACCAAACTGATGAGCTATGAAAGAAGGGTTGTAAAACTCATAGGTTGGAAGGTTGTCTGGAAGGAAGGAACCTGTAGACATTTTGCCGCGGCCATGACGAAATTCGGCAAGAAGAACGCAAGGTTTGATGAAGGAATTGAAGATTGCAGCTGCCATTTTGTCTGAGCAGTCTGATTCAAATCAAAATTTGAATGGGAAGACCAACTCATTATTTTCATCCTCATCATAGGGTAGCCAAGTCAGAATATATGCATCAAACCCTCTATAAAACTTCTTGAAAAGATGGTCAATATTGACAGCAACTGTTATGGATGATGCAGCTTCACCATAGTTCATGCACTAACGGGTTCTTCCTTCTTCGCCTCTGTATTTCTCATCAAAGTTGGAGGAGGGAAAGCTCAAATTCTAAAGATTTGGCTTTATAATCTTATGCATATACAAATTTAACCACATTTGTATTAACCACCAAGGGCCGCTGATGGTGTGCACTGCTTCATTCTTCAGCAGCTGAGCGGCCACCTGATGCGTCAAATGGTAAGCTGATCCCAACAGATACTTTCCAAGAGGAATCTCAACGCTTACTGCTAGATGCTCTGCCATGAGTTTGTGATTGTAAGTCAAACCACAAGATGACCCACAGAAGATGAATCTTTCTAGCCACATATTCAGAAAAGCCACATGTTCTCTTTCGCTAACAGTCGATTCATTTCCGATGTGGTTCTGGATGTAGCTTGCCCATCCTGTGCAGTATGATATTTTGGCCAGTTTCTTTGACCCAGCACCTAAGAGTTCATATGACTGCATTGGTCATGATATTCTAAGGTCAGTCAACATATAAACATCGGTCAAGGTAATAGTCATTGGGCCGTGACCAAAGACGAAAGCATTCAAGGTGTTGGACCAGAAGTAAGAAGCGGCAATTATGAATGAATCATTTCTCTCCATTCTAGACAGTGAAAGGGTTAGGCATTGGCTTAAATCATAAACTTCCCAGTCTTCGTCCTTTTTGTCTAACACTCTACAGAACCAGTCTCTCCACCCCTTAGGCATTTTGGGCCAATTCCTAAAGGGATTTTTGGTGTTCTAAGAAGATAGATCTACCAAAGACTGCCTAAAAGGAATTTGATTGGTTTCTTGGTTAATAAAATTTAAAGGATTAGCATCTCCCATGGGTCCAAATTAATAAGCATTTGGAACAACAGACGAAGGGATCAGAATTTCATTTTCCATCCCTTACAAAGTCAGATGAGATAAACTTAAGAAAGAGAAAAATACAGAGTAGTGGCTGATAGTTGAAGGGTAGAAATTCGGAGACGTGCCTTAGGGATGTAGTCACTGGTCGCCATTTTAGCTGGAATAGATCTGAATTCAAAAAAAGGTTGCAGAGGAATGACTTAACAAACAACTCGAGCAGAGGGAAAACTGCTAGGGTTGGAGCTCTAGTGGTGGCGGCTTTGGTTGTTGAGGTTCGCTCGAAGAAGAAGGCGAAAGCGAATGGGCCGAGTGAATCTAAAATGATACTGTTGGGGTATTATATAAAATTCGGACCGAGAATATCAGGAGTCACGTGTATATTTCGGAATAAACGGTTGTGACATGGTGAACATGTAAATAGAAATTTTAGAATAAAATCATTTTTATCCCAAAATTGGGGGGCACATGTTTACACCAAATTTTGGAAAGAAGAATGCGGGAACTCGAAGCTTTCAAGATTGTATCATCAAGGAATCGATTGTATAAGGATTGATATCAGCTGATTCAGACGCGGTACTGGGATCGGCTCTCTTCGGATGACATCAGCAGATAACGTCAATGAGCTACTGTTGGCATTGGGAAAAACATGTCGGACTCTAAAAAAGGGAAAGATTAGGGTCCAAGTTATCTTAAGTTAGGAATGTTTTCTCTTATACCAAAGATTGTAATGAGTCATACTTAAGTAGGATTCATGTTTAGGTTCGGTATAAATATTGGACCCCGGCTATTGTAAAGAGGATCATACAATCAATCAATACCAATTACTTTTTTTGGCTTTACGCAAACCCTTAGGAGTAGGAGTACTGTAGATCTCGGCGAGTTCTTCAACAAGCAGAGTTGCATCGATCGGTCAACCTTCGGCTTGTCTGTAAGTACCGTCATGACTTATACTTTTGTTTGTAGGGTTGTATCGGTTCGACCCACCTCTTACGAGCTCTAGTATAAGTTAGTTATTGATCCTTACCTAGTTCAAGTACGGCTGCATCGGTTAAGTTCGACCTCCACTGCTCGAATTAGATTAATGTCAGGTTATCGGCTCTGCCTAAGGGTGGCATTCTTCGGGTAGATTCATTAAGTTACCGATCTTGTTGATGTTCTTGTTGTCATTAGTTGCAGCAATATCAACCTGCCCGATCGAGATCGATCTAGATCGGCCTCATATCCTTTTAGTCCATCGTTTATTTTGTCACATTGTGATGGTTCTTACTTTAAACGACGGATTATGTTTTATCGGCTGTTCTACTTCGATCTTGATCGTGCATAGTACGCGGCTAAGGCATGTCTGATCTTGAGAAGGTTTACTAGATAGTTGAATCTGGTCTATCGCTCGCTATTATGGCTACAACGATCCGGTCGATCCCCACTGATAGCACTTTAAATCGGAGTATGCTAGTTGGTAGAATTGTTTTTGACCAGACGTGACCTTGGCTGTTTGCTATGCCCACATCGGCTAAATAGTGTCGATGCCTTCTTTACTCGATCTCATTGTCACCAAAAAACCATTGCTCTTCAGTACGTGCCTTTTGAGTTGCAGTTAGTTGATTTTTTCACTAAAGCACAGACTCGAGAGCAACATCGACTTCACTTGATCAAACTCAATGCTTCAAATCCCCCACTTCCACCTTGAGTCTGAAGGAGGGAGGTGTTAAGTATACCAAGACCCATCTAATATAGGTCCATGAAGCTTCTATATATAGTCATCTCTACTATGGAATCTCTCATTCTCTCTGCTCTCCAAGGTTAGTAACAAAATCAACCTCTAATGGACTGAAATTATGAAAAAATTGCAGTACAAATGGAATGCTGCCAACTTTAATTCAGCAACGGTTACCAACTTTAAAGTTGACAAATGAAAAATTAGCCCCAACGGTTGTAAACAAGGGAACCAGTAGCACAGGTCCCTATTTTCGTATTTGTAACCCCCCACCCCCCAAAAAAAAGAGAACTTGGTAATCTAGAGAAAATTGGAGACCTATCATGTAGATTGAATCAGACCACAATGTGGCGATCAAGTTGACGCGGATGGTTAAGTTTGTAACTAATGGTGTTTTTTTATACTACTGAAACAAATGGCGAATGCTTAGAAATTCTTTTATGTCACAATATGTAAGGAGTTCTAAACGTAAACTCAACTATAATTATGATGCTCTATTTTGAAGCTTATTGCTGTTATACAAAAATATTCTCAAAAACAGGAGCGCTGCAAATTAATATCAGTCAGAGCATTGGAAAGGTTTTCCTGAGACTTTGGTGGCATAATCTGAAAACAAAAGCATGATCAAACACAGATAAAAAGCTAACGAACATAACAGTTAGGCGTTTCAGTATATGACTGACGAATGTGCTCTTGCTAGATAGGGAACAGTTCACCATCTTTGTTGTTGCTAGACAGGAACATTTCAAGGCGAGCCCCATCAAACTAAGGTCAAATGTATCACCTCTCGCTTGCTCTTTTTCCAAATATTAACACAGTGCGTGATTCACACGGCAACCCAATTTATTGATACCAATTTTAGAACTACTTCAAAGCAAAAACATCTGAATAATTAAGAATGTTAGTTTACTGTAAGCTAAACATCTCAATATTTTACTGATGTAGAATAAATCAGGCTACTGTAAGCTGAGAATGCAGCATGGTCAATAATTGGTAATGTTGAACAGGCAGTAATCTGGAAAATTCAATGTCTACTCACATGGTCATTGAACTTGATGTTATCTATTCGGACATGATTTTTTGCCCTTGAATTGGGATCTCTTCTACATAGATTTTTAATCCTAGGATCAATATATCCTTCAGTCAGAAGTGCATTGTAAAGACGAGCAATATTGGATTAAGCATCCAAATCTGAGACATAAGCAATCGGCAGTGCCCCCAAATAGCTAGATAGTTTGAATCTGACGACGACGTACACATAAGGACATCACAACCTCAAATCTGAAACCTCCGTTGGATCTTTGGGCATCGTTTAAACCTCTCCAAAATATTTGGCACAATATTAAAACTTTCTTTGACCCTACGTGAATTATAGGAAAGAAAGAGAAATTTTAATATGGCACTTTAATCAATTCACCTCCAAGCATTTTGGGTATGATGGGTATGTGGAGTAGTGGCTTGCGTCGTTCAAAGAAGAGGGGATCAAATATTTAAACAAATAGGAGAAAACAACAGAAGTTCATATGCATACAGCATACGGGTGTCGTGAATGAATTCAAGGCGGATACTGCACTGCTGCATTCAACAGGAGATCACGGAGTGCAGTTTAGAATGGAGCACGCCGCACAAGAAAGGATGGGGACGGGATTTTAGGAAACAAAGACGTGATGCCCTTTCTATTTCTTCCTTCCTTTCTATTCGACCAGGGATGTGGTGGGTGTTTTTTACGCTAATTACAGTTGTCGATCGGTGGTAGTGCATCATTCTGTTCTGCCGGTAGATGATATTTGCCGCTTTTTAGTTAATCTGATCTGATCTGAGTTAATCTGATCTGATCTGAGTATCCGTTAGTTCAAACAATCCGTTCGTATTTGTATCCGATAGGCATGATATCTATTTCTGAATTTAAGTCCGTAAAAAAAAGTATTTGCACTCATCCACATATATCATCTCATATTCGATCTGTTTCCGTCCCTAAGTATAAGGAAATAAATCGCTCTGAATTTTGAAGAAATAGAGCGCTCACGTCAAATGCAGTCTTGCATAGGTTTCTTTGGATCCAGAAAATTGAATCATTACATGAGGAATTCCGTCCTGTCAGTACAAGTAAGAAAATTCTATGAAATGATCACATCCTCTATAGAATATCCGAAGGCACATGCACACCGTCGTATTACTAATTATAAATTTTCCGTAATGCATACGAGACATCAATTTAGGAGTGTCACGTATCATCCAAAAGTACAATGCTAGTTTGGTTTCTAAAATAGTCTTTTTTTTCCAAAGTTTAACCAAATTTATTAAAAATAAAATCAGACATCGACAAAATCAAATTAGTATTTATAAAAATGCATTATGAAATGTCTTCATAATGTATTTATTTCATGTTGTAGATGTTAATATATTTTTCCTAAAAATTGTCAAAATTAAATAAGATTGACTTAGGACAAAACTGAAACAATCTCCATTTTGGCATAGTTTTCAAATCAGTACAGTATTAACAATAAATCCATGCACTTAAGTTAAACTGCTCTTGGATAATGCTATTAAGTTTCAATCATCAGAAATCATGAGAATATCAGTGAGGCAAACTGATCTAAAGCACAATCTTGCACAATGTCTATTCTTCAGTTTGCCGTGTTAACATCTACCAGCAAAAGATAAGTACATCACTCGACTGCACCAAATTCAAATTATATCAATGTTTCAGACTTGTCCAACTGCTGAGCCAAGTCAGACTTTGGATTCTTTGACCGTGGATTCAGATATTCCTCGGTTTTCCTCTTCTTGGCCTGAGCAACCAATCTTTTAACGTAAGAAACATAAGCATCAACATCAAATTTTCTCTTGCAACCAGCATAATTCATATAACGTATCTTTCCAAATACCGGACGTTCCTTCCAACCCTAAAAAATAGAAGCATAATCTATTACGATTAAAAAACATCGACAAAGATTTTGCAGTTCTTCCCTATGAAGGGAACCACCAAAGTTCACCAACCTGATCATGGAGGCCACAAATAGACCACATGCAACCAACATAGCCATTGGGATCCCTGCCATCGATATGATACTGCAAAATATTGATAAAGTTAGACTATTTCATAACATACTTTTGAACCAACTTGAATGAATACGTTAAGGCAAAGTGCTATTACAAAATCAAATCTATTGACCAGGGAAATGAACTAGACAGCAGGTATCTGCACTACAGGTACATCATCTAGTTGTTTTCAAATCCCACAATATTATTTTCCCGCTTACAATTTCATATCTTAATTAGTTAATTCTAAATCTAAACGCAAATAAAATAAATAACCAACTTAACAAAGTCACTGCTGCTTGGCAGACTGTCAGAGGCAATCTTAACATCTTTTGCCCCAAGAGGATTACAACAACGACAACATAGCCTTTCAGTCCCAAGCAAGTTGGGGTAGACTAGAGTTGAAACCCACCAAGAGCCCAAAGTCACGGTTCAGGCACTTCAGTAGCTGCTTTCCAAGTACTCCTATTCAAACATAGATCTCTAGGTATATCCCAAGCTTTGAAATCTCTTTTTATTGCCTTCCCCATGTCAATTTTGGTCTTCCTCTACCTCTCATATTATTAGCTTGGCTTAGGACTTCACAATGCACTGGTGCCTCTGGAGATCTCCTTTGGACATGGCCAAACCACATCAACCGATGTTGGACAAGCTTTTCTTCAATTGGTGCTACCTCTAGGCGATCATGTATATTATCGTTCCGAACTCGGTCCATTCTTGTGTGTCCGCAAATCCATCGCAACATACGCATTTCTGCAACACTCAGTTGTTGAACATGTCAAATCTTTGTAAGCCAACATTCTGCTTCATACAACATAGCCGGTCAAATCGCCGTTCTATAGAACTTGCCTTTTAGCTTTTGTGGTACCCTCTTGTCACAAGAATGTCAGAAGCTTGTCGCCACTTGATCCACCCTGCTTTCATTCTATGGCTAACGTCCGCATCAATATCTCCATCCCTCTGTAGCATCGATCCCAGATACCGAAATGTATCTTTCTTAGGCACTACTTGACCTTCCAAACTCACATCTCCCTCCTCCTGTACAACTCCGCTAAAATCGCATCTCATGTATTCGGTTTTAGTTCTGCTCAATCTAAAACCTTTAGACTCAAAGGTCTGCCACCATAACTCTAGTTTCCTATTTACTCCCGCCTGACTTTCGTCCACTAACACTACATCATCAGCGAACAACATACACCAAGGGATATCCCCTTATATGTTTCTGGTAACCTCATCCATTACCAAGGCAAAGAGATACAGGCTTAAGGCTGACCCTTGATGAAGTCCAATTTTAATCGGGAAGTAATCTGTGTTACCATCGTTTGTTCGAACACTAGTCACAACATTGTTATACATGTCCTTGACGAAGGTCACGTACTTTGATGGGACTTTATGTTTGTCCAAAGACCATCACATAACATTTCTTGGTATCTTGTCATAAACCTTCTCCGAGTCAATGAAAACCAAGTGGAGGTCCTTCTTCTGCTCTCTAAACCGCTCCATAACCTGTCTTATTAGGAAGATTGCTTCTGTGGTTGACCTTCCGGGCATGAAACCAAATTGGTTTGTTGGTATCTGCGTCGTTCCTCGCAGGCGCTGATCGATGACTCTCTCCCATAACTTCATATTGTGGCCCATCAACTTAATTGCCCGATAATTAGTACAACTTTGGATATCTCCCTTGTTCTTGTAGATTGGTACCAATATGCTTCTTCTTCACTCCTCAGGCATCTTGTTCGATCGAAAGATATTGTTGAACATCTTGGTTAGCCATATTATAGCTATATCCCAGAGACATCTCTAAACCTTGATTGGGATACCATTATGGCCCATCGCTTTGCCTCCTTTCATCCTTTCAAGACTTCTCTGACCTCCGATTCTTGAATCCTCCGCACAAAGCGCTCTGTTAGTGTCATCAAACGAGTCGTCCAGTTGAACGGTGGTGTTCTCGTTCTCACCATTGAACAATTTATCAAAATACTTTTGCCCCAAGAGGATTATGGCACAATATTTAAAATAGTAGATAGACAGCAACTAAGATTGGAGGAAGATCAAGTGGACCTTAGTTCGAAAAGTATGGTGACTATTCATTGTTAGAACTGTAAACTGTTATTGTCTTTTCTCCTAGCATAAAAAATAGTACTACAAACAACTATTCTTAACCACATTCAAGCCTATAATTATTTGGTGACCTTGGACTGCTAAAATCATAAACTCTACTAGAGGGACAAAAGTACAAAACTTAGACAAAAACAGCTTCAGGAATCAGAAGCACACAGAAACATTAAAGTCTCAAACTACTGCATCCTAAGCATGGCAGCTGAAAGCCTGAAAGTGTACTTTAGTTGGTGACAAAGTGGATGTTACTGTCATATAGGAAATAATACAGTAACACATTTTGTTATTTGCAGGTTCTTGAAGTACAATGTTATTAGTAATTTATAGAACCCAACACAAAAGTACAGGTAGTTTCTGTTTCCCCCAATTTTTCTTACATTTGGTGAATATAAAAACAAATTTTCCATCAACATGATAAAAAATAAAAGTAGTACAACTCTACAATGCATCTCAAACATTCTTCTAAATTTACCTTGTCATTCAAATATATTGCTATCGAAAGTGCTTCTTCAGGTCCACAAGTCCATTCTAGAATCTTTTTGGCCCAATACATTCTGCAGAAAACTACTGTATCAACACAAAGTAATCTCTTATAAAGAGCATATGAATGCAGAAATAAAGATCAGAATACAATGCTTTCTTGGGGGAAAAGTGGCAAAAAAACAATTCGGATTGGTTTCTCTTATCAAGAATATACAAAAGGTTAGTACTCCATAGTAAACTCCACCCATATCGGTGGGATCTTAGAAAAATACTTCGTATAAACAAAATAGTACAAAGATCATGGTATGCTAACTCACACTTCCATCAAATATAATTGAAAGACTACATTGTTCAAATAGGAACAGAAATCCATGTCTACTCAGAATATGAATGTCTTTGTTCTGTACATGAGAAGACTTAACACAAGCAATTGTCACCAATTCAACAAGTATGTAAAGCCTATGGGCTGATGGAGGCCAGGGCATGAATATTGACTGCGTTATGCACTAATTCTGTAACAAAGTAGATAAACGAAGCCCAAATAATGCTCAATTCTTTATTCAACCAGCAATGTGGAATGACAATCAGGCAATTCCAACACTATCCTATCATCACAAAAGAAAACAAATAACACATAAATGGGCTCAACCCGTGATATATTAATATAGGTATGGATTATGTTACCGCATAAATCCATGCATTTTCCCATGGTGCACCATCTCCAATTGAGATGCATTCCATAGCTGATAAAGGTTGGGAAATGAAGGACACATAGTCCAGTCAGGAAGTAGATCAAAATGAATTCAATAACTTCAGTAGAGTACAAGGAATATGCTAATACAAACAGGATCAGATGTTTTGGCATTTTCAAGCTGCTCCCTCCTGTTAGCCAAAATAGAATGCTAGTTAACAAATAGCCATGTCAAGCATGAGCCTTTCGCCTTAGTCATGCCAAGCAGGCAGATAAATGTAATTAGCACATACAACTAACTTACGTATAGATATGCTCTCTTTTATCACCAGCGTGATCCATTAACGTCTTTCTAGCCCACTCCCATGCACCAGCCAGTGAATCATAGTGAGGCTGGTAATAGCAGAAATTGTCAGCTAGTTCCCTCCTTATTATCAGCTCCTCCAAGAAAGCATCCACTGACTGTATCCAAAAGCACAGTACTTTGTAATGTATTAGTTCACTGTTAGACAGATGGATTCAATCTTTAATGCTAATGTTAAGGTTTGCTGTTCAGCTGGTAGAAAGATATAGTTTACCATTTAATATGGCTCTTAATCTTTTATTTTAGGAGAGTAACATAAAATTAAGCAAGTGTACCTTTGGACTAAGATGACGGCGTTTTTTTGCCTCCAGAGCACACCTTTGAGCAGAAATGTGCCCAAAATGTAAGTATGGTGAAAGGCACGACAATGCATGTGGCTTTGTAGGATCATTCCGGTCTGTGTCATAGCTCTTAATCTTCTTCGTCAAGAACCCATCCTTATTCCCAAGAAGCACCTCCATTGCTGCGGCCTCCCCCGGCTCGCACCAGTCAATCTCCGGCACATTCTCGGCCTCACTGTTCCAAGAGTGCAGAATCATTTAGCCCTCACTAACAATGCTATATTTTAAACTGTAAAAACAATGTTATATTTACAGCCCACACAAAATTGTCAACCAATTCAACAAATGAACACCCTACCGCACCTGAAGATGCTATTGATCAGTGCATCCCAGTCAACACCCTTCGGCTGCTCCATGCACCAAGGTGCCCACCCCGGCAACTCAGGGTACTCCACCAGGTACTCGTCCATCACCTTGCTCACCTTGCTTCTAAAGGTCTTGGCCGAGTACTCCAGCTTCCCTGACGCCGCCCAGACAGGCACTACGTTGTGTGCGTCCACCTGCGTGAACAGTATAGCACTCTCACCAATGCGCTCCGCCCAATTCAACTCGAAGGATTCAAACTTTGTCGGAATCCCAGTGTACTCACCTGCTGCACGGCCGTGTTGGCAGCGTCATGCAGCAGCTCCTGGACGACGGCATCCAATGCCTCCCGCACCGGCCGCAGCGGAGAGAAGTCGGCGACGAGCGCCGAAGCCCCGAGCCGCCGCACCAGCGCCGGCACCTCCGCAGGCCCGCCCTCGAGGAGAAAGAACGGGAGGCCGCGGGCGTGCGCATCGGCGGCGAGGCGGCGGAGCCCGCGGAGGAGGAAACCTAGCTGGCGGAGATGCGCACCTAGGAGGAAGGGCCGTGGGAATAGCGTGAAGGCGATGGCGAGCGGCGCCGCGGGGGCGGACGCAGCGGCGAGTTCGGCCGCGTGGAGGAGGGCCCAGTTGTCCGCGAGACGCTGGTCCCGCAGCATCCAGTACACCACCGGCCCGGGCATATGGCCTCCGCCCGGGTGGAGGACCCGCACGCGGGACGGGTGGACCAGGTTTGGGCTCGCCGGCGGCATCTCGACGGTGGGACAGCGTCGGCGCGTAGGAGGGTAAGGCAGGAATGTACGCGTCGTTTGGGTGGTGGGCGCGGTCTTCGAAGGCTGGAGGCGCTTTATGCGACGGTGGTTCAATGGAGGAGACTGGTGGTGCATAGACCAATGTCTGGCAAGGGGAGCCGGGGCAGTTGGGGCGAGGGGGAGGCCACGTCGGCTGCTTCATTTTACCCCTGTATAGACTGCGTTGGCTCCTCAAGCAGAAGTAGCCGCCACGTCACCCCGATTGTTTTCGGCCTTTGGATCCTAGATCACGTGGCCATGAATGCTTGAAGCGGATTCGAACGGAAGTGGCTTCTGCTGCTCCTTGTTGTCTTCCGTTGGCTTTTCGGCTTCTGCTCCGGAGCCAGCCCACAAAATATATACGCGAGCTTCTAATTCTCATTCTAGATTCTTCTTCGCTCCCCTTCGCTCCCTTCCTTTCCCATTGCGCACAGGGCGCCGACGGCTTCGGCCCTCCTTCTCCTCCCTCGCGCAGCACCGTGCCCGGGGACGGCCACTGCTAGGGCACGACGGCTGTGACAGGCCTCCTCCTCCTCCTCTCCCCCTCGCGTCGCGGCATGCCCTCACGGCACCAGGCGTTGGCGGGACACAACGCGGTGCGGCACCGCCCGTCCTCGGCCACGACGCGGCGCAAGTGGGCCCCACCAGCGGCCACCGACGTGGCTGCCCTCCGGCGCTCCCTCCTCTCTTTCCCCCCTCTGCTCCGCGTTTGCTCATGTGCTACAGTACCCCTAGCTGCCTGTGCTACAGGTCGCGTTCGCCCAGCGCCAACCTCGCCCCCGGCGGCGGTGCCCTGCTCCAGCGTGGAGACGCTCGTCGGTGATAGCAGCGGCGGTTGCGTGGACGACGAGGTAAACTCCTAGGTATCCTCTCTCTCTCTTGCCCTCACTCTATCTATCATGATGAAGCTCATATCTCGCAGCATAGACTTTGGTTGTGCGAGTATGGCTCCAAGCTGGCCCTGTGAAAAAGGTTCTGGGAGTTTGGCTCCGCCAGGTATACGTCCATTTGTGTTAACCCGAGTTAATACATGATTTCATTTATTCAGCCTGATTTACGTGACTGTTTTACTGCGTGGACAGGTTGTGCTAAATCTCCTTCCTTTGGGCACTAACAATCATCTCCTCCGTAGCCAGGCTACAGGATGCAGAAACAAGGTCTCTTTTTCCTCTTTTTTCTTTTGGAAACTGGGAGAAAAAACTAACCTTGGCTGCCATACAGTTTTGTGGGCTCACTGAATTAATATGGAAACTTTCCTACGATGCGCTAATAATCATCTCCTCCATAGTCAAAATGTTGAATACAGATTGCTTCGAAGGACAATGTTTCAGGATTTTGATCATCTTATATTCTTTTGGCCTCCTACACATCCATATGTACATGCTCAGCCACAATGACAAGGTGAGAAGGTGCATCTCCAGAAATTTAATCCTTTTCTTTAGGTCTCTTGTGCTCCTGCAAATATTGGTGATTGTATACTAACGTGGTCATTTTATTAGGAAATACTTCACACCTGCTGGTTCCAGCCAAATTTATTGCAGTGCATTGTTTAGCTTCAATGAATTGATTTTCCCCCTTAGGCAATAGCCTGTAATCTTCTTTCATTCATATCTCAATGTAGATTTTACTTGGCTACTATGAACCGGAGTAGTCATTCTGCTGATTGTTGATTGATGACCTCTCCTCTGTTCCTTCTATTTCCTTGCTCATCCATCTAAGCTCTGATGAAGCATCAGTCTATACTAAAATTGAGACATGGAGTAGATAAAATTCAGACATGGAGTGGCGACTCAGCTGTGCCAATTATCCTTATATGAGTTATAAATAATTTTTAAAATTTACTTGCCCAACCATATCTAAAGGTCTGATGTGAACCAGTCGGTCTATGGAGTAGTCATTCAGCTCTGTGGTTATTGTTTGATAATCTCCTCTGTTTCTTTTACTCATCCAAATCAAAGCGCAAGTGTCGAACGCACCAGAAGAAACAGTGATAGCAACGGTTGTCGAGGGTTTGGCTATAAGCCAGTGCGCAGCTCATTTCGCCAGAACCTACCCCACACCTGTCAAAGAGCTATTCGAGATAATGAGGCAATACGCTAGGTCCGATGATGACCTAAAGAAGCGAAAGGCAACACGCAATTTGTGGAGGCAGGTAAGTGTAACACCTCTGGTGTTACGAGCTTGCTTAGCACCTAGGTTAAGGTCAATGAAAAACAATTTCTGTAAACAAAAAAAAAACAAAATATAACTTGTGTATGGTGCTTATGTAAAAATGATGAGCAAATAGTATAGATAAGAATGCAACTTTAGGTTTGAAAAGAGAATAGTGTTAACCAGTGTTTTGGGAGCTCAAACATCGAATCCAAAAATTAAATTAGAACTTTTCGTTGAATCGGCGAGAATTTGAACTTATGTTTAAAATGCTATTTTTGGTGAATTATATTGAGTAAATAGTTAAATGGTGCTTAAATATTTTGCTCCTATGGGTTAGTATAAGGTATGGACTATTGCATGAAATACTTGTTGGTAGCAGTTAATGAGGTTTGGACATTTTAAAAATTGTGGCAAGAGTGTTAATGAATGTTTAGTTCAAGAACTTTTGACTTCCTAAGACCGAAAGGAAGAAGACAATGTCACCTTGGCATTTAAGTTCTAACTAAAATACTTAAGTACTAGCTCCATGATTCCATATTGTTGGTTGCCTCTAAGTGAGTACTTTCGCATGGTGTAATCCACGGTTGAGTTGGAGTTGCCATGGCGTTGCAAAAATTGCCCTAACATCCTAAGAACGCGTTGTGGCCAGGATGTTGGCGCTCCATTCACGAACCCATGCTCGGCATGACGAACCCATGTTGGCACCTTTCTATCTCCCTTGATGCTCACTCTTCGGCCGTGCTCGTTGCTCGAACGAGAAGCCCTTAGTGCCTATTAGAATCTTGAACTCTTGTTTTAATCTCAACTAGGCTTTAAGCGGTTGGTTTTGATGCTTTAAAGTTCATGCATAGCACATTGTCTAACTGTTCGGCCTAGAGTGCACGGTCACCGTGCTCGGGAGTGTGGCGTCACGCGTGGGTGCTCACACCGTCGCGCGTGACCTTGCTGGTGGCGGTCCCGTCGCCACCTGTGCTGTGTGTCCGGCCGGCCGAGCCATGCCTTGGCCTCGCGTGCACACGGGTGTTACGAGCACTGCTGCGCGCACCGCTGCGCCATGCTGGAGGGCTGCCACTGCGCTACGTCGGTGTAGCTGCTGCGCGGTCATGTGGCGAGGCGTCATCGCGATGCTGTTGTTGTGTGCCCCCGCTGTCGCCGCGTGCGCGCCATCTTGATCGCTGAGCCGCGCATGGGGTCAGGCCAAGGCCGTGGCCGTTGTTGCCATGGCTGCGTGGCAGTCGCCCTGCCCTACGATTCACCTACTACGAGTCTGTGTCGCCACTCGCCGCATATGGGTCAACCGACCCCAGCCACAGGGTGACGGTGATGCCTCTCTGCTCACCCTGCCTCGCTAGCCGACACCGGTAACCTCGCTCTGGCCCAACTACTGCATTTTAGTGCTCCACGCGCTGGCACCCCTCTTGGCTCCATCCAAGCACTAACCGATACACCTCCTGCCCTCGCTCGTGCGGCCATGTCCTCGCGTTGTCGTACCCTGTCGGGTCATGGCCAGGTCACCTCTACCGGGGACACGTCGCGTGATGTAGCAGTGGCGATGAGCCGCCCTCTCCCCTTCATAATCACCAACTCAACCCTTCCCAGCCCAATTCCTTGTACCAGTAAGTAATATGGAGAGTTACCTAGATGCCCCACACTTGTCGGGTCTAGCGGTGGTCTAGCCGCGGCCAATTTTAGGTTTTGCTCGCCGTAGGCCATGGGTGCTGTCGTAGTATGTGGATTAGGGGTAAGGCATGTTGGAGCGGTAATAGTTCAATTGCTCATAACCCTAAGTTCGCCTTGACTCCCTCCATCCGGTGCTCGCGCTATTTTGCCCAGGGTGCTCGTCATCGGTGGGGTGATGTGCCGGTGTCCATCACAGAGCGCCGCCGCCCCGCTCAGTCGCATGTGGCCAGCCCTGTTCGGACCACCTCTGACCAAACCATCACCATGGGCAAGCTCGTTGTAAGCTCCTCATGCCCACTCGTTCACGCGTTAGACCTCTGGTGGCTCTAGCTCGTCGGGACTGGCACGCCGCCGCCGTGGATAGCCGCTCGCCGCTGTAGCTCATGGCAGTACACCGCTGAGTCCCTAACCGCCACCCATCCTTGTGGGTTTAGCCGTAGATGGTGGTTGGCCTTTTATTCCTGTCGTAGCGGGTCTCGTTTACCCGGCGTAACCGTCGTTGCCATTGGTGTGCCGCGCTGTCGCGCGTGGGCACGCCAAGGACTGCCCCATGGTGAAGGTGACATGTTCCAAGCTCGTTGATGCAAAACGCGAGTCTACGGTAATAGTGCTTCGCTGTTTCAATTAAATGTGTAAAAGCCTGAGCCCTCTTTTGCAAAAGAGCCGCGCGCGCGGGCTCCCTGCCTTGGGCCATTACTGAGCTGGCTTGCTGCGCGCCCGCACCCCGCATTGGGCCAAGCCGGTCTGCTGGGCCAAATGGATGGCCACCGGCCCTTTTTCTTTTTCTAAGGCGTTTCTAATTTAGTTTCTAAGACTAGCTTTTAGATTCGATATAAATTGTTATAGTTAATCAAAAATTGTGAAACTAATTTTGTTCCATTCCTAAAATCATGATCTATCTACTAGTATATTTTGTTCACATAGTTTCATAGTATTTTCAAGAGTGATCTAATTAATTTGAGGTGCTTAATATTTTTAAAATATAAACTTGTAGGAATTGTTGTGATAAATTGGGAATAGTGTTGACTCTAAAACTTTCATAGTAAATTCCTAACATTATGAGGTTCTCACTGTAATTTTTGTAGCTCCATAATAATTAGTTCGCTAGGGTAGCTAAATGAGCCCTAGTTCAAAAATATATATTTAATCAATAAAATGCTGAAACAGCTTGGGATTGTAGAACTAAAACATTTTCCGAAAACGAAGCCTTACTTGATGACGTGGATACGTAGACTAGTACGTTAGTCATTAGAGCTAGCTTGTTAGCTTGCAAGGCATAATCGTATTCTTAGAGTTGTGGTTGCCGTTGGTTAATTATGTTTTGTGCATTGTGTCTACGTATATCATAATAGGGACAACGATGGATTGTGGAGTCGACCAGAAAAGCAGAAAAGATGGAGCCTTGGTGATTGTGTCACGCCGATGGAATGCTAATCCTTGGTTATATCTTGTCCAAGCAAGCCCCGGTGCATAACCCATATTATTTTGCACTTTATTTTATGCTTGTGCATTAAGTTTAAAGGAGTTGAATGAAATGCACTTGCACATATATATATATCCTTATCCTATGAGTCTTACTAGTATGACAGGGTCGTGTAGATTGCTATGTCATAGGATCTCGGTAGAAGTCGAGTGATTACCTGCCACTCGCAAGAGATAGGAAAATATATTATTGTTACTATTATCAGGTTACTATCACATGAAATATATATGGATAATAATTGGAGACCCGGCGGGACCATACTTTGGGTTTGGATTTGGACTTGATTAGGCAACTGAGCGAGGCTCTGGTTGTATTTGTCCCGCCTGTGTTGATTGAGGACCGTTCGTTGCTGTGGATGGTAGTTAGGTCACAGTCTTATTATCCTGAGCACATACTTGCTTATGGGAGCGGGAAGACTTGTTGCTCTCTTATCATGGGTTCTGGCTCTTTCTGGACTGACTTTTAGGGGTCGGTATTAGGTGGAGGTCTAAGCACAATACTGAGACCGGGTCTCAGGTGTTGGAGGCTTGGAGTCCAAGTTTGGACAGGGACCTGGACCCGTTGACAGGAGTGGGACGAGTTGGTTCCGTTTGTTCCTAGGGTACAAGCGGGGCATGTGTTTCGGGGGACCCAGCTGGGATACATTGATTCGCGAATCGCCGTTTCTCTGAGACGGTACCGACTTGGCTATGGTCTAGCACCATAGTACGAACTGGAATATGAAAGATGGTAAAATGGTTCTAATTGCTTATCACCTACTTGAAAGTAGCATATGTGCTTACATAGAATGGTTAGTTAATGAACAAATGATGATTGCTAATAAAATTGAATATAAGGATGCACGTTTAGTAATGCTTCCACAGATGCAATAACCCACAAGCCAAATAAGCTTTGCATATCCTTAGAGTCTTTTATTTTCTTCCTGTCGGGTAAGTCTTGCTGAGTACAATGGAGTACTCAGGGTTTTATTCCCCATGTTGCAGGTGTCCGATGGATGGTAGATGACTTTTGTGTGTGGAAACCTCCTGGTGGGCTTAGAGAGGATTCTTTTCACGCTACGACCGTAGTGTTTATTTATAACCCTCACTAAAAGTTTTTAGAAGAAACGTTTTATGATCTGCCATTATATCTGGTTTATAAATGTTCACTATGTTAATGATTCACCATTAATCTTTATTTCCGCTGTAACTCTAATCATATGTTGTTCTCCACTGCAAGATAAAAAATGTAAACCTAAAATGTATAAACTCTTTTACATGTAAAACTGTCTTAATTCCGCTATTGCATTCAACTTGTTAAAGTACTCTAATGTTGTAATAAAGTGATGTAAGAAATGGTTAAGAATGTTGTAACATTTATTCTCTCATTTAAGATCCTGACAAAAAAATGTGGATTTTCGAGTTCTCCCTTTGGGTGTGCTCGACGGAATGGCACGATTTAGTGCACTCTCTTAGGTTCTTAGTGTTTAATGGAAGACAAGTACTCTTGGGAGGGTATTAGATTAGGCGGTTCTGGCATAGCAGGTGGGGCCCCTAGGCCGCCACCGCCCCTAGGGCAGCGAAACATGAAGCCCTTTCGCGCAATCAACAACTTGCAAGAACAGCCGGAGCATAATCCAGCAGAGCAAGGTTTCCCTGGGCCACCGCCAAACTAGCAGTATAGAAGCTTCAATCAAGCTCCGTGTGGACGTGATGGTAGAGGAAGGGGAAGAAACCAGAGAACACCTTATTGCGCCATGTGCGGCGAAAACGCGGGTCATTTCACAAAATATTGCAAATACAACAAGATGGCTAGAGAGCTAAAGGAGAAAGACGAGGCTGCGAAAAAAGCCGTGAAACATCCAACCATGTTTTCCATAACACCAGTTGAGAAATGGTAAACAACCAAGCCTATGGCAGCCCCTACATGGCAACAGGCAGCAATGCTTACTAGGACCCTAGCTTTTCGCATGGGTATTCCCACCACCCATATATCTGGCAACAACCGACATACCCAATGTATCAACATCTCGCCTAGCATCTTGGGCATTCAGCCGCTACGTCCTCACCACTTCAGCAAGAGCAGCAGCATTCAAGCCAACCTCAGCTTGCAAAGCAAGAAAATGCCCAATAACATCAGGCCGTGAGCAATATTCTCCCGTCCTAAGGCCACATATTCGTGATCACAGGAGGATCAAATCAAGAGCATGAAAACAAGAGGGCTAGAAAGGACCATGAAAGAGAGTACACACCGTCTCGCCAAGGGTACCGCTCAACAGGTCAGCTTGGTCCATGGTACCAATTACATTCGATGAAAATGACTTCCAAGTACGAGATTACCCACACACAGACGCTTTCATAGCAACAACAAACATAGCTGGGTTTACGGTACATAACATCCTCATAGACAATGGGAGCTCTGCGGACATTCTCTTCATAAAGCCTTTTGAGCAGATGAACCTCGACAGATGAACACTAGAGCCAGCCAGGAACTCATTGTTCGGTTTTGGTGGAAAAAAGATAGACGCATTAGGGAAAAAACAATCCCGATCTATTTTGTAGAAGGCGAGAAGGTCCACACTGAAATGATAACTTTCGACATAGTCAACATGGATTACCCGTACACCGCCATCTTCGGTAGGGGAGTCCTAAACAAATTCGAGATGGTGATAAAGCAAAGCTACCTATCCATGAGGATGTTGTCACCTTTCGAGATAATTGCAGTACATGGAGATCAAGTTGCGTCCAGGCGAATAGAGGGCAAACCGATTCCAAGATATAGCCTCATAAATGAAGTAGCGAAGAAACCGCCTACCGAAGAAACAAACAACGAAAAGGTTGTTAGGCCAAGGGCAGGAGCCGCCGAAGACACCCAAAAATCCCCCTATCAAAATTGGTGCCAAAAAGTGTGTGCATGTAGGCTCGGACCTCGCAAAAGAGGAGAAAGACGGCCTGTTAGTTTTCTTCATGAGAATCAAGATGTATTCGCCTAGCCGGCAAAAGATCTGCAAGGTGTCAGTCGTGAGCTCGCTCAGCACAACCTAAACGTAGCGAAAGGGGCAAAACCAAGGAAGCAGAAGCTGAGGAAGATGTCATCAGAAAGAGCAGAAGCGATGAAAGCTGAAGTACAGAGATTACTTGATGCGGGTGTCATTGGACCGGTACAATATCTAGAATGGCCAGCCAATGTGGTAATGGTCAAAAAGAAGAATGGCAAATGGCGAATGTGTGTCAACTTCACTGACTTAAACAAGTGCTACCCAAAAGCCCCGTACCTGCTCCCAAGAATCGACAAGTTAGTCGACATCGCGGCTAGGTGCGAAGTGATGAGTCTGCTAGATTATTTTTCGGGATACCACTAGATATGGTTGAACCCCGATGACGAAGAGAAGACAAGCTTTATTACCCCAGGCAGAACATACTATTATCGGCGGATGCCCGAAGGACTACGAAACGCAGGGCCAACATTCTCTAGAATGACCGACGGAGTCTTCGATAAGCAGAAAGGGAAAAATCTTGTAGCATATGTCGACGACATCGTTGTGAAGAGCAACAAGAAGGAGCACACATACAAGATCTGCAAGAAACCTTCAAGAATTTGAGAAAGAGCGGCCTAAAGCTAAACCCAGACAAATGTATATTCGGCATAAAGAAAGGCAAGCTGCTCGGTTGCCTAGTATCAGCGAGAGGCATTGAGGCGAACCCCGAGAAGATAGCAGCGATAATCAGCATGAAGCCACCCTCAAGCAGAAAGCAGGTACAATAGCTTACCGGCAGACTCACAGTGTTAAATGGATTCATTGTGAGATCAGCAGAAAAGGGCCTTCCATTTTTTAGAACTCTCCGAAGCTCAGATCATTTTGAATGGGGACCCAAGCAACAGAAAGCTTTCAATGATCTCCAAACCTACCTCACCAAGCTAACCACATTATCCAAACCTTCACCATCAGCAGCACTACTACTCTATGTTGATATTTCTTAACAACTTTTGGAGGATTCCGTAAGCGCACAGAACTATCGCGTAGCACTTCGCTCGGTGAGTACCAAGTGTCGAATTTATATTTTTCCCATAGGAAGGCGGAAGGCTAGAATTTATATTTAGCTAAGAATTGCTAAGATAAAGCCTAAGTTAATCCTAGGTAGGTGAACGATAATGAAGGGTGATTGTGAACTACCTAAATTAACTACTAATAACAAGCTAACCTAGAGATAGCTAGGTGGGAGAGCAAGTGTTTTATCTTTCAAGTAACTGAGGTAAACAAATGACTAGGAGAAATGCGGTAGTACTTCGGGGCACAGCTTGTCTACCAACTAGGAGAGTTAAATAGACAAGGTCTGCCACGAGCCCTACGATTTAATAACTAGACATATCATGGTGGAATACAGAGGATGGACAAGGCTGTCACCACTTGCCACCTACCATAATCTATCTGGAGGCCTAGCTGTATCCATAGGTAATTTATAGCCTAAGCACCATCTTTAATCTACAGGCTTACTACTTCGATCCGAGCTCCGATGAAATGAGATCAATGTACCCTAACCAGACGGTGGAATCGGTACTAACAAAAGACTACTAATTAAGAGATAACCTATGCTACTAATGCCAAACAACAAGCACCTAAGATCACTAATGATGAACACTAATGACCGAGTACTTAAAGTAAAGCAAAGCAATAATACTAGAACAAAGTACTTAAATAAATATTGAATAAAGTAAATGCTGAAATGAAAGAATTACAAAGGAGCTATACTAGACCCAGAAGACTCTTTCGGACTCCGAGAGCAGCTCCACTCTTGCTCTACTTCACTACTAGACTACTACTCTATAGCTAAGCTAAGCTAGAAAGCTTAAGAGAAGCTTGGAGAGCTTAGAATTGAATGGGGCACTTCTCCACCGAGCTCTACACCCTCTATTTATAGTGTATTGTGAGGGGAGGGGTACTTGTGGGCAGTAGGGAGGTTATAGGTTCTTGTAGGAATTTATCACCATTGAGGAACTTCTAGCAAGAAAGTTCTAGCACTTTGCAAAACAAAACTCTAGGTTGTTTTTACCATTCCTCAGATAGGTTCAAAGATTTACTCTAGTCATGGCTACAACATATCTCACAAAAGCCTATATTTGGTGCTAGCATTTGCAACCCACAAAAGCATTCAACTTAAGATGAACTCTAAGTTTACCATGCTCAAAACTTAAGAAGTACAAGGTTGTATGACAAGCTTTTGCAAAGTATCATAGAGCAACTATTCATCATCTCCAAATAATTTATCATCATTTTATTAGAGCAGAGTTTCTCCCGAGATAAATTTAAGGCACTCCTCTCTACATTCTATAATCATGATTATTGAAATGTAAAGCAAACATGAATGTAAAGAGAGGGTTTAAGATTTTCATAACTAAGTGGGGAGAGATATCTCCCCCAAGCTTGCCTTTTTGCATAGGTTGGAATGTCTTCCGGTGGCTCTTTTGATTCTTTTCTTTATTGACTAACTAATACTACTACTATAATGCAATAATAACTAAATAACCATACCTATAACTACTAGATAAATTATTCAATAGGGATACTACTGAACATCTTTTATTCATTATTATTAAATATTTTTTATATGTTGTTTTAAATGCAAATCTACCCTATCATGCATTAGCTACTATAGAACTTTATTTATTAACATAGAGTAGCTAAGTGCAACTAACCTATCATGCAATGCAAATTTATTGGAAATCCAAATGGGGTGCAATTAATGAAATGCAGTAAATAAATGCAAGGGAAAGAGAACTTACCTTTTAGATGGGCTCAAGGTCATTCGTCCTTGGGTGGAGGTGTTTCCTCTTGTTCCACCTCAGAGGCCTTGTCAGGATCAAGTGATGACGAGTTTGAGGACGAATCTTTCCCATCTCTTTCTATTCTACTTCTTCTTGACCGGTTTCTCCGGATCTTCAATCAACTTTTGTTTCTTCATCTTGATTCTATTCGGATGCTTCTTCTTTTCCTGTTTGTCATCAAAGAGGGGTTGTCCTGAGGCAAAAGAAAATATTTATTTTCTTCCAGCAAAGTGGAATTGGATTTGCTTAGAAGCCACATATATGAAATTAGTCGAATAGGCGTCAGACCTCGTGACGTTAAGATTCGGATAGATATACCCATCCCTTCGCTCAAACTAAAAAAAGTCG
Organism: Miscanthus lutarioriparius; assembly: GCA_904845875.1. NCBI lineage: Eukaryota > Viridiplantae > Streptophyta > Magnoliopsida > Poales > Poaceae > Miscanthus > Miscanthus lutarioriparius. The sequence goes on along the minus strand of CAJGYO010000002.1, from coordinate 69,504,565 downwards.
GTCTCACAACTTAGGGGCGGGCTATTGCAAGCTACCCATTCTTGCACCAAGTCACGACTGATCTGCTAGCGACATGTCAGAGCAAGGGCATCCACAACTGCAACGTCATCTGGTCCATCAGCACGAAGCTCGGCTAGGTGATACCCTTTCATAGGTGTCATCTTTGAAACCAAAATGTGCGCTTTCGACAGGTTATTCTCTAGCACTTCAGCCACATCCTTGTCGGAGCACATGCGATGATAAAACCAGTAGTCGGTCCACTACGGCCACTTGTTGCGATAAGCTGGCACTATTGTCATGGTGCCCCTCGTCTTTTTCGAAACAAAATGGTAAGACCCATAGTGGGCTATCATCTCGGTCTTGGTTTGTTTGTCCTTGACAACCTTCTTATGTAGGTGGGTCTCATAGTAGCGAGCGAATGTATTCACACTCAGAGCACACCCAGACATCTTGAGCGCCATAGCATACATGCCAAGTCAGGTGAAGACGTTAGGAATCAGGTGATGGATATGCAAGTTGAAGCATTGCAAAACCTCGCCAACGAAATCCTCACAAGGAAACTGCAGTCCCGCCTCGAAAAAGTCATGGAAAACTACGACCTCATAAGGCTCCGGGCGGGGCACCTGTTCTCGGCCCAGAGCGTGGCACAAGCCATGAAGCAAAGATTTCAGAAGCCCTTGCACAACATAATCATCGAGATCCTTCTCGGACACATGAGAGCGGCCTATTGTAACACCTCGGGTGTTTAAAATACTAAAACCTGACATGTCATCATATGCATTGCAAAGCATTTGGCATTTGGTGAAAACTTTGAGATGCATACACTAAAACAAGTTTATATTCATGTGGTATGTGTTGAATTGTATTGGTTGACTCTAGTTCAAAGTTTGTTTGGATTTTGAATTTTTCGAGAAAACCCCGCTTTTCAGCATTTAAATCCTACCCTAAAAATCCATTTCAAAATCTAGACCGAATTAGGAGATGGTTATAGAAGCAAAGTTGTAGAACTTTCGATTTTGAACAACTTTTGTTTTTGGAGATTTTTGAGTTGTTATGAAAATTTGAGAGTAATTTGTGAATTTTGGCGTATGGCAATTTTGTAATTTCTGTGAACAGTGTTCACCGCCTAAGCTACATTGCCGTCGGACCTTCTTCGGCGTTCCAGGCGCGTCGTGGCCGTCCTTGATGTCGCGCTGACACGGAAACGGCTCCGTCGTAGCTTCCTTGAGCTTCTGCGCCGCGCTATAAGTACCAAGACGTCGTCATCGTTGTTTTTCTTCTTCCTTTGTTTTCACCACCGCCGTTGTCATCGCTCCAACAAGCTCGCATCGTCTCCCCAGTGCTGTTGCCATCTCGGTAAAGGCCGTCTTAGTTCCATCTTTTCCTTGCGAATCTAGCCAGCTAACATTGGTCGCCTGAAATTGCCGAGAACTCGCTGTCCATGTTTTTCTTCCTCGAGGTCAGCAACTTCACCGCTACGTGCATGTCATCGTGGCCAGAGCCCTTCGGTGAGCCGTTGTCTGTAATCAGTGTACTTATGGTTTCATTTCGATGCTGTAGTCCTTAGTCAGTTGTTGTTTACTCATTTTGATCACTGCAGTCGCCGGTTCTCCCTCACCGACGATCTTTGCTCCGCATAGTTTACCGTAGTGGTCGGATAGTTCACGGTAGTGGTCGGATAGTTTACCGTAGTGGTCGGATAGTTCACCATAGTGGTCGGATAGTTTACCGTAGTGGTCGGATAGTTCCCGTAGTGGTCGGATAGTTTACCGTAGTGGTCGGATAGTTCACCGTAGTGGTCGGATAGTTCACCGTAGTGGTCGGATAGTTCACCGTAGTGGTCGGATAGTTCACCCTAGTGGTCGGATAGTTCACCCTAGTGGTCGGATAGTTCACCATAGTGGTCGGAGAGTTCGCCAAAGTGATCGGTGCTGGTGTGGTCACATCAGTTACGAATATGGTTTGGTTAGTTTGGTTTGTAACTGTACTGCGAAGGAAAATTGTATCCAATTTATTAATTTTTGCATCCATCATCGAGCATCATGTTTCATATTCCGCATCATGTTAAACATGGCAATGTTACTACGTGTAGTAAACGAAGGTGAACACGTGGTAGTTAATCAAGTTGCGGAGGAGGTTGATCATGTCTGTTGAGGTCGGATCGAAGACTTGTGAAACGTCGCGAGCCGGACTTTTCCATCAACGAAGGCAAGCCCGGATGCATACAACCCTACCTTGTGTTTTACAAATTAATTTCGCTTTTGCTTTCCGTTATTGCATTAAGTGATTAAGAGTTAAGTAAGAGCCTAATTGGTGCATTACCACCCTTGTTATTCCATATTTACCATATTACAGCTTTTGAACTCGTATATGCCTAGTTTTGCTTAGCTATTCAGAGAACGATGAAGTCGGTGACTACCTACCACCGCAAGTTTTAAATGGAACATTGGTTAATTATGTTAGCAAGTGATATGGGAATGTGGAGTAATAAATCTAGACCAAAGCGGACTCGGTGTGTGTGAGCCACAAGACATGGAGGTCTTGTGAGCGGGATCTTTCCACTGTGTCGATTAAGGCACGTCCGTTGTTGAATTGCATGAGGTGAGAATTTGTAGTACTAACCACATACTCCGTAAGCTTTGAACTTGGCAATTCTATTACGAGAATGGCTACTCAAGACCGGGAGTGGAGAGATGGCGGGAATAGCGTGTACCCATGTGGCAATGGGTGGATTGGTGGAGTAATCTTGTATTCTCGGGTGGCGCTGGACCCGTTCTTGTTTTAGAGGATCTCGAGAATAGGTTGGTATATGTAGGTCGGGGACCCATATATGTCGTGTGGTCTGGAATCCCAATTTGGGTTTATAATCGGTTCGAATCGTCGTTGCTCCTCGGTTATGGAGACTCAACTCACTGTTCATCATTGTAGTAATTAATAACCGGAACTTGATAATGGTTGATGAAGGTGTTGGATATGAAGTTTCATGATCTCATTATGGATTGTGTCATCTTTGTATATGATTTTATGAAGTTTAAACTATTGAAACAAAGAATTTTGTCAAAGAGCTTTTACGCAAAATAACTTTGATTATTGCTAAAACCATACCTTGAATCCTCGAGCACTGCATTCCCGAGTTATCGGTTCTTATTTCGTTAAGTCTTGTTGAGTACTTTTGTACTGTGGTTCATTGACCCTTGTTGTAGGTGAGCCTCATGAGCAGATCTGTTTTGGATCGTCTTTGCACAACTGATTAATACCTTGTGATGGCGTTGAGAAGTATGTGGCCCTTAAGGTGAAGGCAGCCTCATTGTGTGTTTTGTATTATATTATAATGCCGCTCCACTACTTTGGTTTGTATTAATATCGAACTTAGTTGTATGGTTTGAAACAAATGGTTTGTAAACTATATTATTGTAAGTCTTCCGCTACTTTTACTCTGATGTATTTATTTGAATAAACTGTTGTAATACTGCAATGACTCTGTAATGTGATCCTGCTTGGAAATCGTGGATGATTCGGGGTTCCCCGAGGACACCCAACAGACTTCTTAAGTTACCAGGAACATATGCATTGTTGTCAAAGGTCTTTGGACAGTGACAAATGTATGTGGGTCCTATAATTTAGGAGGTTCTGCCATAGAATGGTATCAGAGCATTCGTTACAAAGTTTTTGTGGTATTGGTTTACGAAAACTTGAAAATGATTTGGGATGACTAAATTTAACTTGATTAATTTGGTCCAAATTGCTTCTGACTTGTCTTATTTCTTTCTCACCATTCCTTAATTGATTAAAAGGGTCTTATGTGGTGGAGTAGTAATTTTACTATGCCCTATATAGAAAAATAAATGTTGTTTATGTGCATTATAAACTTTGATGTTTTTGTTCGTAAGAACAATTCATGCATCATGAATAATTCACTCGTTACTTCCTTCACCTCTTAGTCTGGAGTTGAGTAGTGAGTCTGGTTTGAGGAATGTAATCCATCATAGCTGCTCTTTAGACTTTGATCAAGTGGTCTTACTTGGATTAAATTGGTTTCCTACAGTATGGCTCGTGCCAAGATGACACCCCGTAAGTCCACTGGACCCAAAGGAGTTCCTCGTCACCAACTTGCCCCTAGAAACGATGGTGCTAGCAGTAGCAGTTCTAGGCCTGATCCCCAAGCAGAGATACAAAGAATTTCTATAGAATTAGCACAAGCTACTAGACATAGGGCTTTGGATGCTATACAGGTAGGAGAATTACAAGATCAATTGAGGCGTCTCACCACCGCACACAGGAACTGCGAAAGTATATTAGTTCGTATGGTGGAGGGATGAAATGAGGCTTGGTAGAGGAAAAATGTAGCTAGAGCTAGAACTCATGAGCTAGAGTTCTATGTAGAAGATTTAGAAGAACATAATACCTATCTACATGAGGAAGTGCATAGGCTTAGCAATCTACTAAACCCGAATCATGAGCCTCAAGCTGATGCCATGGACCCAGGTGTCATCCTTGCCAATGATAGCGAATCGGAAGAGGAAGAAGAAGAAGATCCTGAAGAATTAGTAATGATCAATGAAAGTGATGATGAAGGCGGTAATAATTCCGAAATGGATACCGAGCCTGAAGTTTGAAGTAATCACAGAAAAGAGTAGAGTTGTATAATAGTTAATTATGGTTAGGCTATGTATCTTGTTTTGGTACTTATAGGGTATGGTGTTTATAGTAGTAAACCCTATGTAATGTGTCTGGAGTAAGCTTTTGTGCGATCCAATAAAGGCTTGTGAATAAAGTTTGGTTTGTTATGAGCAGATGCGTCGTACGCGGGGATCACATATTCCTGGTACTTCACAAGATGATGATGATATCCACAACCCGCCACCAATGCTGACCAATCTGGCTGATGCTATCGCTGCATTAGTCAATGTGACTGTGGAAAATTCTCGTTTGCTTCATGAGATGGCTCAAAGTAATAAGAATCAGATGCATGGAAACCGTGGCCGCAATCATAACAAGCATGAGGCTACCTATGTGGATTTCATGGATACAAAACCCCCGGTGTTTACCAAGGCAGATGAACCATTGGAGGCTGATGACTGGCTTAGGACCATGGAGCAGAAATTTGATCTTATTCACTGCACAGAGTTTCAGAAACCGGTGTTTGCTGCCCAGCAATTTAGAGATGCAGCTGGTGCTTGGTATGCAAATCTGATGGCCATGCAACCCACAGGCGTTCCGTTAACTTGGATAGAATTTTGCACTGCTTTCAGAGCCCATTATATCCCGGAAGGAGTGATGGCTATGAAGCTGGATGAATTCCTTGCTTTGAGGCAAGGGGATCAAACGGTTATGCAGTATATGGGAAGATTCAATCATCTATCGCAGTATGCATCTGAACATGTCAATACGGATGCCAAGAAAAAGAAATGGTTCATGAGAGGTCTGAATACCAAACTACATACAATGATGACAGCCTGTACCAATATCACTTATCATGAGGCAGTAAATATTGCAATTGCTTCAGAGGCAAAGTATCGGCAGCATAAGGAGCTCAAGAAGAAAAAGAATGTGTCGTCTGGACCTTTTGGTGGAAACCAAAAGAGGCAGAGAGTGATTTATCATCCAGTAAACTATTATCGTCCTCCTTATCATCCGCCGCAGTTCCAAGCTGGGCAACAGTCAAATGTCCGTCCTGCTATAACCTATCCGAACTCACAGTCAACCAATGCTCCTGGTGGCAATGCTCCAACGTCACAGGGTCACAACTATCCGTGTTATAATTGTGGAAGGACTGGTCATTTCTCCAGGGAATGTCCATACCCTAGGCAGGCTAATCAAAATTATCAGAAGGCCCCTGCCAATCAACAACAGGGTCAGGCACCAAACAAGAACCACAATCAGAATGCTCAGAAGGGCAAAGATGAGAGGAAGACAGGACGGGTGTTCTATATTCAAGCTGGAGAAATTCCGGAGGGGGAGCCAGTGATGATGGGTATGTTTCCTGTTGCCAATCACCCTGCAGTTATACTTTTTGATTCTGGCGCATCGCATTCATTCATCAATAGAACATTTGTCGTGAAGCATGAAATTTTAATTGGGGCAACAAAGGAAAGTTTCTTTATACAGTCGCCCGGGGGACGTCTGTGTACTAAGGAAATGGTATACTAGGTACCCGTAAACCTGGGTGGGCATATTTTTCCCACTACCATGATTATCCTTAAGGATCAGGATATAGATGTAATCTTGGGAATGAATTGGATGTATCAGCATAGGCTATTATAGATGCTTTGAATAGGACTTTAAGAGTAAGTTTGCCTAATAGTAATTCTCAACTTCTCATCCAACTTCCAACCTTAAGAAGATCAGTGGGCCAAGTTTGTGCAACTGCCGTCAAAGAGATTAGAGATATCCCGGTAGTACGTGAATTTCCTGATGTGTTTCCTGAAGATTTACCCGGTCTACCACCTGATAGGGATGTACAGTTTAGCATAGAGTTACAACCTAGAACAGCTCCTATTTCTCGGAGAGCCTATAGAATGCCACCTAAGGAATTGGCCGTGTTGAAGGCTCAGTTACAAGAATTAATTGAGAAGGGGTTTATCCAACCTAGTTCTTCACCTTGGGGATGTCCGGCAATTTTTGTGAAAAAGAAAGATGAGACCCTGAGGTTATGTGTTGACTATCGTCCGTTGAATGAAGTGACCATCAAGAATAAGTATCCATTACCTCGGATAGATTTGCTTTTTGATCAGTTGGCCGGAGCCAAAGTTTTCTCCAAGATAGATTTGAGATCAGGGTATCATCAAATCAAGATAAAGCCTGAAGATATTCCCAAAACGACATTTACCACGAGATATGGATTATATGAATACTTGGTGATGTCTTTTGGTTTGACCAATGCTCCACTCATTGCATGTATTTGATGAACTCAAAGATTCATGCCCGAGCTAGACAAGTTTGTAGTGGTATTTATAGATGATATACTAGTATATTCCAAGAATAAGAAAGAACATGCGGAACACCTCGTAATTGTTTCGACTCGCTTGAGAGAACATCAATTGTATGCTAAGTTCAACAAGTGTGATTTTTGGCTTAAGGAAGTGCAATTTCTTGGACATGTCTTGTCATTTGAAGGAGTTGCAGATTGATCCCAAAGAAAGTGAGGGATGTGCTTGATTGGAAATCGCCAACCACAGTTCAACAAGTTCAGAGTTTTCTGGGATTGGTGGGGTATTACCGTCGGTTTATTCCAGATTTATCTAAAGTATCAAAGTCCATAACTGAATTGTTGAAGAACCAAGTCAAGTTTGTCTGGTCATCAGATTGTGAAGAGGCTTTCCGGACTTTAAAAAGGTGTTGACTCATCGCATCAGTGTTAGCTCAACTCGATATCGAGAAGCCATTTGATGTTTCTTTGTGATGCTTGGTATTGGTATTGGATGTGTGTTGATGCAAGAAGGCCGAGTCATTGCCTATGCGTCCGAGCAACTTAAGCAACATGAAGAACACTATCCTACTCATGATTTGGAGTTAGTAGATGTGGTTCATGCTCTAAAGATTTGGCGGCATTACCTGCTTGGTAATACGTGCCATATGTATACTGCACCACAAGAGCTTAAAGTATATCTTTACTCAATGAGTTGAACATGCGACAAAGAAGATGGTTAGAACTCGATTAAGGATTATGATTTGGAAGTACATTATCACCCCGGTAAAGCAAATGTAGTTGCGAGATGCTCTCGATCGCAAAAAGTTATTGTAATTGTCCGGCAAAGTTGAAAACAATGGGTTTGACTTTATGTCAAGAAATGGAAAAGTTGAATATAGAAGTAATTCAATAAGGAAGTTTGACCAACATAATTGTAGAAGCCACTATTCGAGATCAAGTTATTGCTGCTCAGAAGGAAAACAAGGGTATAGCCCATATCAAGAAAAGAGTCGAGAATGGAAAAGCAGAATGCTTCAGCATAGATGATAAAGATGTGTTGTGGTTCAAGGATCGCCTGGTGGTACCAAAGGTTCCTGAGTTGCGACAATCAATTCTAGAGGAGGCACATGCTACTAGGTTATCTATCCATCCGGGAAGTAACAAGATGTACCATGACTTGAAGCAAAGATTCTGGTGGACTAAAATGAAAATAGAGATTGCTAGATATATAGCAAAGTGTGATACTTGTCAAAAGGTGAAAGCTATACATTTGAGGTCTGCTGGTGAATTACAACCATTGCCTATTCCATCTTGGAAGTGGGAGGACATAAGTATGGATTTTATTGTTGGTCTACCCAAGACATCAAAGGGATTTGACTCAGTATGGGTTATTGTAGATCGACTCACTAAGTCAACACATTTTCTTCCTGTCAAGACTATATATCCCACTGTCCAATATGCCAAGATATATTTAGCAAGAATTATGAGTCTCCATGGAATACCAAAGACCATAGTGTCCGATCGGGGTACACAGTTTGTCTCCAGTTTTTGGAAACACTTACATGCTTCATTGGGTACTAAACTTTTGTATAGTACAGCTTATCATCCGCAGACTGATGGACAGACTGAAAGAGTCAATCAAGTGCTTGAAGATATGTTAAGGTGTTGTGTCCTTAATTATTCCAACAAGTGGGACGAATGCTTACCTTTGGCCGAGTTCTCATATAACAATAGTTATCAGGAAAGCATTAGAATGGCTCCATTTAAAGCACTCTATGGCCGTAGGTGCAGAACATCGCTGAGTTGGTCGGAGCCCGGAGAAAGAAGATTCTTTGGAGTTGACCTTGTGAAAGAAACGGAAGACAAGGTTAGGCAAATACAAAGTAATTTGAAAATAGCTCAGTCCCGCCAAAAGAGTTATGCGGATAGACGACAGAGACCATTGGTATTCAACAAAGGAGATTTTGTATATCTGAAAGTATCACCAACGAAGGGAGTTAACCGTTTTGGTGTTAAAGGAAAGTTGGCACCTCGATACATTGGACCATATCAAATTTTGGAGAGGTTTGGAAAAGTGGCATATCGCTTGAAATTACCAGAACATTTATCAGCTGTACATGATGTGTTCCATGTGTCTCAGTTAAAGAAGTGCCTCCGAGTGCCTGAGCGGAATGTTGAAGTTGAAGGAGTGGAACTTGAACCAGATCTGACTTATTCAGAATATCCTATCCGAGTGTTGGATCAGAAAGATCGTGTTACTCGGAGGAGAACAATAAAGTTCTACAAGATACAATGGAATCAACATTCAAAAGAGGAAGCTACTTGGGAATCAGAAGATTACTTGTTAGAAAAGTTTCCAAAGTTTCTAACGTCAATATAGAATAGAATAATGTTAGTTGAGCTCGGTTACTACAAATTGTGTTTTGTAAAAGAACCTCAGTTGTTTTATGGAAAAGTTCTGGATGTTTTTGGATTGACACATTTCCTTTTCCATTACTTACTCTATGGCTTTGAATCTCGGGGCGAGATTTCTTTTAGGGGGAAGGATTGTAACACCTTGAGTGTTTAAAATACTAAAACCTGACATGTCATCATATGCATTGCAAAGCATTTGGCATTTGGTGAAAACTTTGAGATGCATACACTAAAACAAGTTTATATTCATGTGGTATGTGTTGAATTGTATTGGTTGACTCTAGTTCAAAGTTTGTTTGGATTTTGAATTTTTCGAGAAAACCCCGCTTTTCAGCATTTAAATCCTACCCTAAAAATCCATTTCAAAATCTAGAAAGAATTAGGAGATGGTTATAGAAGCAAAGTTGTAGAACTTTCGATTTTGAACAACTTTTGTTTTTGGAGATTTTTGAGTTGTTATGAAAATTTGAGAGTAATTTGTGAATTTTGGCGTATGGCAATTTTGTAATTTCTATGAACAGTGTTCACCGCCTAAGCTACATTGCCGTCGGACCTTCTTGGCGTTCCAGTAGCGTCGTGGCCGTCCTTGATGTCGCGCCGGCAGACGTAAACGGCTCCGTCGTGGCTTCCTTGAGCTTCGCCGCGCTATAAGTGCCAAGACGCGTCGTCATCGCTGTTTTTCTTCTTCCTTTGTTTTCACCACCACCGTTGTCATCGCTCCAACAAGCTCAGATCGTCTCCCCGGTATTTGTTGCCATCTCGATAAAAGGCCGTCTTAGTTCCGTCTTTTCCTTGCGAATCCACCCCACTAACATTGGTCGCTTTGAAATTGCCGAGAACTCATTGTCCACGTTTTTCTTCCTCGAGGTCAAGAACTTCACCCATTGCGGCGTGTCATCATGGCTGAGAGCCCTTCGGTGAGCCGTTGTCTATAATCAGTGTACTTACGGTTTCGTTTCGATGCTGTAGTCCTTAGTCAGTTGTTGTTTACTCATCTTGATCACTGTAGTCGCCGGTTCTCCCTCACCGACGATCTTTGCTCCTCATAGTTTACCGTTGTGGTCGGATAGTTCACCGTAGTGGTCGGATAGTTTACCGTAGTGGTCGGATAGTTCACCGTAGTGGTCGGATAGTTTACCGTAGTGGTCGGATAGTTCACCGTAGTGGTCGGATAGTTTACCGTAGTGGTCGGATAGTTTACCGTAGTGGTCGGATAGTTCACCGTAGTGGTCGGATAGTTCACCATAGTGGTCGGATAGTTCACCGTAGTGGTCGGATAGTTCACCATAGTGGTCGGAGAGTTCACCAAAGTGATCGGTGCTGGTGTGGTCACATCAGTTACGAATATGTTTTGGTTAGTTTGGTTTGTAACTGTACTGCGAAGGAAAATTGTATCCAATTTATTAATTTTTGCATCCATCATCGAGCATCATGTTTCATATTCCGCATCATGTTAAACATGGCAATGTTACTACGTGTAGTAAACGAAGGTGAACACGTGGTAGTTAATCAAGTTGCGGAGGAGGTTGATCTGTCTGTTGAGGTCGGATCGAAGACTTGTGAAATGTCGTAGGAGCCGGACTTTTCCGTCAACGAAGGCAAGCCCCGGATGCATACAACCCTACCTTGTGTTTTACAAATTAATTTTGCTTTTGCTTTCCGTTACTGCATTAAGTGATTAAGAGTTAAGTAAGAGCCTAATTGGTGCATTACCACCCTTGTTATTCCATATTTACCATATTACCAGTTTTGAACTCGTATATGCCTAGTTTTGCTTATCTATGCGTAGAACAATGAAGTCGGTGACTACCTGCCACCTGCAAGTTTTAAATGGAACATTGGTTAATTATGTTAGCATGTGATATGGGAATGTGGAGTAATAAATCTAGACCGGGCGGACTCGGTGTGTGTGAGCCACAAGACATGGAGGTCTTGTGAGCGGGATCTTTCCACCTGTGTCGATTAAGGCATGTCCGTTGTTGAATTGCATGAGGTGAGAATTTGTAGTACTAACCACATACTTCGGTAAGCCTGAACTTGGCAATTCTATTACGAGAATGGCTACTCGCGCACTAGGAGTGGAGAGATGGCGGGAATAGCATGTACCCACGTGGCAATGGGCTGGATTGGTGGAGTATTGTATTCTCGGGTATGCTGCACCGTTCTTGTTTTAGAGGATCCGAGAATAGGTTGGTATATGTAGGTCGGGGACCGCATATGTCGTGGTGGTCTGGAATCCCAATTGGGTTTATAATCGGTTCGAATCGTCGTTGCTCCTCGGTTATGGAGACTCAACTCACTGTTCATCATCGTAGTAATTAATAACTGGAACTTGATAATGGTTGATGAAGGTGTTGGATATGAAGTTTCATGATCTCATTACGGATCGTGTCATCTTTGTATATGATTTTATGAAGTTTAAACTGTTGAAACAAAGAATTTTGTCAAAGAGCTTTTACATAAAATAACTTTGATTATTGCTAAAACCATACCTTGAATCCTCGAGCCTGCATTCACGAAAGTTATCAGTTCTTATTTCGGTTAAGTCTTGTTGAGTACTTTTGTACTGTGGTTCGTTGACCCTTGTTTTGTGTGAGCCTCATGAGCAGATCTGTTTTGGATCATGCCGCATGATGATTGTACCCTTGTGATGGCGTTGAGAAGTAATTGTGTGGCCCTTGGGCGAAATGAGCCTCATTGTGTGTTTTGTATTATATTATAATGCCGCTCCACTACTTTGGTTTGTATTAATATCGAACTTAGTTGTATGGTTTGAAACAAATGGTTTGTAAACTATGTTATTGTAAGTCTTCCGCTACTTTTACTCTGATGTATTTATTTGAATAAACTGTTGTAATACTGCAATGACTCTGTAATGTGATCCTGCTCAGAAATCATGGATGATTCGAGGTTCCCCGAGGACACCCGATAGACTTCTTAAGTTACCAGGAACATATGCATTGTTGTCAAAGGTCTTTGGACAGTGACAAATGTATGTGGGTCCTATAATTTAGGAGGTTCTGCCACACCTATCCGGTATGTGGCCGGATTCAGATCTAGCTGCCTAGCAACAGTAGCTGGCATAGGGCCTACCATTTTGCCCTCTTCACCATCTTCCACAATCTCCTTGTCGGTGTCAGTCTCATCAGTGACCTCTCCGCGCAGATGACCTTGTCCACCTTCACCAGAGGGACCCGACACAAAATTAACACTCTGCCTATTCGGTGATTGTGTTGCCATCTGCTCACGACCGCTTGGCGATTGAGTGCACGACTTTGAGCTAGAGCCGTCAGATGAGCTCCCACTGGATGAACTATCATAGATGATGACTCACTTGACATCTATCTAGGAGTATTACATACGAAAACCCAAAATCGGAAAATAGTAAAGAAGCAAAAACGACAAAAAGCCGCAGTAATACAATTACTACAAAGAAGTAACAATGAATAGGTAAAGCGGGACTCAACTATGAAGAGCTCGGTGAAGAGTGGAGTCCTGATGAATGTAGGTAGGTAGTCGACCAAAGCCAAGCGAAGACCAAAAGAACGAATGCCCAGATTACGCCAGGAGGCCGGAGGAAGGAAGAGAACGCATGGCTCTCCCAGCCAGGGAGGGGGCTTTATATAGCCTCCCAATGAGCGGCACGTGCATCGAGAAACCACCGTGATGGTTCACCAACTGTCGCAACATTTCAGCTGCCGCAAACAGTAACTACCGCACGTGGTCCAAAATATATATTAAAAAAAACGAGCAGAAAATGCTCAGAATTCAACTCTGCAACGGCGGCAGCAACCGCTATGGAGCTCCACCCTTCGTCGAGGATGGCGTCTGAGCCTCGTAGCACATCCGCTCCTTAAGCGACAAAAGGCATCCGCGTGAAAAGAGAAAACCTTGTCGCGCGATGCCGACGGGCTAATGTTGGCGGCAGAACCAGCCTCTAGGCACCCCGGCGGACCTCGGACGCCGCCTTATTTTGCAGGTGAAAGTGCATCCATCATATGGCCGTGGCAAAATGGCAGGCGCACACTCAAGCGGGGAATGGGAGCTCGTGCCATAGGGCCATCATTTCGCCAAAGCAGGATGACAGCGGCAGCACGAGCACCGATTCGCAACCCTGGCCTCATTTCATCGATGCGGAATGTCAGACCCCCTTGCCGCCATATTGCTCATGATTCGAGGTGGCCCATGCCTATTCGCCTTAGCAAATGGGACGACAACGTTGCCAAGCAGGGGATGGGTCTTTTCGCCTTCACAAAAATAGTGACCTAGACTAGACCAGTGCAGTCAGTAGCGTTGAGTCGACTTGGGCTATTCGTCTAGGCGAATGGCGGTTCTTTCGTTTTATCGGTTTTGCAGGTTTCACCAAAGAGAGGAGTCAGCTGCCTTTGCAAAGCTGATAGTTGCTGCTCGCCTGGGCCCATACAGTCGGTCAAGGAGAGACATGAGGCAGAGCCGGTCGGGTCACCTAGGGCCGACGTTGCCCGAGGCAGGTGGCAACTCCAAATGGCGAGCAAGCCCAAAGCGTCGGGGAATATTCCCTGAATGTGTAGCAGTTGGAGGGGCATTATTGTCCGTCGGAAAGCCTACGGGCGTGTATAAACAGCCCTCGTTGGGGGAGTGTAAAGCAAGAGACGAGCAAGATCAATAAAGCTATTCCTTTCATTTCGCTCGTCCATCATTCACATTTTGGTCAGCCCGTGCGGCAACCTGGTGTTTGAAGGCTTAAGCCGAGAACAACAAAATACACGCCCCACAAGTGTCCACATTAACACATACTAGTTACTAAATACCATTTCTAATACCACTTCATTACAACTCAAGTGTGCTTCCAAGGCCTTTGAAATAACAGTTCATTACAACAGCAGTACATACCATAGTTGTCTCATACACCAATTTGCAGGCATTACAACAGTTCATTGGAATTCCTAAGAACCCAATACAACAATTCATTACAGCAGTACATACAATAGTTGTCCATAACACTACTAGTTGGGGATTAATGGAGCATTTAAAAAAGTAGTAGCAGTTGCACAAAACATGTGCAACAACTATAGAAACATGCGCCTTAAAATCTACGCGTCTACTTCATGTACAACAACATGTACCTACATTGGCATATAATCCTACTATTTCAATTTCCTACCATTCCTCTACATCTAACTCCCAGCCTAAGTGGAATCTATACAAAATTTGTACCCTTTTCACGGCACATAAGAATGAGTAGGAAGCCAGTTGCCATGCAAGTCACTTACCCAACCATCATTTGGTCTTCATGCTATCCTCCAATCCACTTAGACCTCTCCTCCACCACACGGCCTCACCTGCAAGTGCACACATTCAGATCTGATCCACATACACCAGTCACTTCACAACATGTCAAAACCTGCTTCTATCGATATTGGCATACTACTACAATTGTAGAAACAACGTAAACGTATAAAAAATGCTTCACCAATTGCAGAAATAGTTCAACATAAATGGACGTGACTGTATAGGACACAGATCCACAGCTCCTAGAAGAAGAGCGAGAGGGAGGGATTAGCAGGCCGCGAATGGATTCAGAAAAGCGGAGAAGAGGAGAACGAGATGGCGCACGTACTGGAGGGGGACACAGGGAGCGACGGGGATGAACCACATAGGAGGCATCGGGCAGATCTATTGGGGAACTTGGGCACAGGCAACGACGATGTCAATTTGGCAGGGCGGGTGGCGTGGGTGGATGACGGCGACGAGGCGGGGTCTGGGTCTTGAGGTCGGAGGGCCGGACGACGGCGAGAGGGATGTCGCCGCCGCCGCCGCCCGTGTATGGCCGCAATGAGGAGGAGAGTGACTGCACGAGGGGAGGAACCCTATCCATGGGGCAGCTTTTGAGAGAGAGAGCTTGCGACGGGCGCATGACTCCTTGTAGGTTAGCCAAATGGCTGCACATGGGCTGTAGAATGGTTGGGCTGATCAGCCCATTCAGCATCAGCCCAACCAGCCAGAAGCAGCCCAGCAGAACACGTTGTTTGCTGTTACTGCTTGCAGTTATGGGCTCTCAAAGAAATTCAAAATTCCCTCTTCATTATTTATCACAGTGGTTTTAAAAAATAGAGTGCTTTTAGAGCTGAAACATCAGGTTGTGCATCGACAGCTTCGCAACGAATTTCTAAACACTCTTCGCTATCTTATATGTTAATTCAAACTTATAGACTCCAATGGTTGGTTCTGAGGTTTTAGCCTTTTCACTTTTCCCCCTTTTTTCATTGGCAGACCTTATGATTTATTACTTTGAATTGTTATTATTGCCTGTTGTCTTCCATATGGTTGTTGCCCTATGAAGTTACTAAGATGGTTCTCTTCTATATGAAGTTCAACTGGAGTTGCCCCCACCCCAACCCTCTTCGCATCCATGAGATATAAGGGCACCTCTTCTACGACTCAACAACAGTTTTGGAGCATGGATGATATGTGAAAGGTTCTTGCAGTACAATGTGTAATATATATCTATGTACTCTTTTTTTTTCCAATCTTACACCATATGTGTATATATATTTACAAATCATGAATCAAACGTATGTTTCCATATTCTCATAACTGACACGCGCGAGGGCGCGCGCATTGTACTAGTAGGATTTATGTTTCCGGTAGACATCATAAGTTCAGAACTGTTTAAAACCGTTCTTCCGATGGATATAGAGGATTCTCTTGCTGCCTCTCAAACCTACAATGTTTTTTCATTGCCATTCAAAATTATAAACTTTTTTTCACTGCCATCCATTTAGAATTTTTATACCCTAACTAATTGTCATTACCGTTGTATGAACAAATCTTTAATTGCTATCCATAAAGATAATTTGTTTCTTTAAATGCCATTTAGAGAACAAAACGTTGTTGCAAAGTGTTCATTACGCAGGACTAACTCCGTGAAAACTGTTGATAACAAAATCTGATCACTTTTTATAGTCTGAGTTTGATATTATGCTTAGACAATTTATTTCACCAATTAATTAAATTCAAGTTTAATTCAATACTGTCTCTATGTAGATTTTTTTATTTTCTAAAATCTATTAAAAAGAAAAATCAGTATCCTTCGTTGTTCAAAGTCCAAAAAAAGAAGGCATCCTTCCATATCAAGCGTGATCATCTCCAAGTACTTCCTAAAAAATCTCCCTCCTTGAAGCGAACTCTTCCTAATCTGATATCTCTTGTGAACGTTATCATTTAAACATGGCACTTGTAGCTTTATCAGGGGGGCAAACTTGGCTTTGGGCTGCCCCCTGAGTGTGCAGCTCGGCTCAAACCTATGATCTCCCGAATGTGAGCAAAAGGTTTCCTAAGGCGAACTCATGATAAGGTTTGCTTGGACGTGTGATGTGATTCTACCCAACTGGTTGCAATCTATTCAAATCGCTGTCTCTCCTAGATAGTGAGAAATTTGGTTGCTGTCTAGCATCGTAGTAACCGGTGGAACATGATGGTTATGTTGTTTATGCAAATTGGATATGGTTACTACTTGATGCATGTTCATGTTAATCAAGTCATCGTTATAGGATAGATGCAAACTTAGCTCTAAATAGCTCTACTAAATTTATCTTGAAAGTGAAGGACTCATGTTAGTAAAGCTTTTTATACAAAATTTGATGTTAAGCTAGCTCCACCTTGAAAATCTTTGCATAATCCTTGATGTCAACTTTATTTTTTTTATGTTGGGTAAGTCTAACTAAGTATATTCCAATATCACCTGTTGCAGATGGTGTGGCTTACCATGGGTACTGGAAAGAACTGCTTCGGTCCAGTTGTGGACGAGGAGTAAGGTCGTTGGGCACGACCACTGCTATCTAAGCTTTACCTGTGCTTTGTTGGAGATGATCGCTACTGAAATGGCTTGTATTTGAACTATGTTGGTTAAGGACCATGACACCTAAGAGGGGGCATGAGTTAGGCAACTTAAAATCTACTTCTATCTATGGCCTCTATTTTCTCCTAAGCAAAACCTATGCAATAATTATTATATCTAGATGTGCAACTAAGGTTTTGCTTGCTGTTGCTATCTCTATCGCAAAAGAGTTATGCATTTGGCCCCATTGTTCGCTTGCCTGTTTACCTTGATGGCCACTGGCTTGTCATTTTTCTTCTTCTTCAAAAGATAAGGTGTAGAGGCCTTCTTGTCCACCTTGTTGGTGTAGGTGTTGGAGAGCTTGCTTATTTGCTTTTTGTTTTTCTCTTTCTTCTTTTCTCCTCCCCCATTATTCACCTTGCACTCATAGGACTTGTGGCCTTCCTTGTGACACAAGTAGCAAACCACAATTTGTCCCTCATGAAGCTTCTTCACTCCCTTGATGGTGTTATCTTGATGAGGTTGGGCTTGCTCCGTCTTGCGTTTCACTTGAGTCAAGTCCTTGGTGAGGCGAGCCACTACTTCACCTAAGTTGCTCATTCTCCAATGTGACCTCTTGCGTACAGGTTTCTACAATGACATTCTTAAAACTAATTTGGTCACAAAAGGGGTGAGTCCAATTTAAATAAATTATCACAAGAAGTAGAGGCATCATTTTTAGGCATGTCAAAGATTGACCTGTTCTTTTTAGGTGCCTCGGTGGGGGTTGTATCAACGGCTTCAAGATTAGAAACTTTATTAGTTAGCTCATCACAATGTTTGCACATTGTTTCCATTTTATGAAGCAAACTATTATATGCTTCTTGTGAGCTAGCTAACTTTACTTTTAATATTTATTTTCTTCACAATTTGCTCATCATTGATTGTGCTTTTAGTAGCCTCTAGTTGCTGAATTTTAGTAGATAGCCCCACATTAAAATTTTCATATTGTTCAAGCAAAACATTATAAGCTTGTTGTGAGCTATCTAACTTTTCTTTTAAAACTTTTAGGTTCTTTTGTTGACTAGTGCAAACCTTAGCATATTCAAGATTATCTTGCACAATTTGATCATAAGAAGGTAGCTCATCATCACTATCACTATCACTTGAGCTAGAACTTTCGTTACCTCATGCCATAAGGCACAGATGTGAAGTGCTTGATGATGAGTGCTTGCGGCTGCGCCTCTTATGTTGGCCTTAATCTTCATTTGGTGAATCATTCCAAGTCTTGATTGAAGTGATGAAAGGTCCTAAATGGCTAGAGGGGGGTGAATAGCCTATAAAAAATCTCTACAAATATACTAGAGCAAGTGATTAGTACACTAAATGGCGTAAAGCAATTTTGCTCTAGCTCTACAAGGGTTGTAAGCCACCTACACCAACAATTCAAGTTGCTATAATCTCTAGGTACATACAAAGGCTATGTCACTACTCTCTAAGCTAGTGAGCTCTCAAAGACCAACTAAAGATCCTCACTAACCAAACTAACAAGCTCTCAAAGACTAACTACTCTAAAGAGCTTGACTAGGCAAGAAAGTAAACAATGTAAATACTAGAGAGAGTAGGGTGATTATACCGCTGTGGCAAGAGAAGATGAACCAATCAATCACCAGGAGAATGCCAATCACAATGGACACAAGATTTTTCTCTCGAGGTTCACGTGCTTGCCAGCACAATAGTCCCTGTTGTGTCGACCAACACTTGGTGGTTCGGCGGCTAATAGGTATCACACACCTAGCCAACACTTAGCACCACAAGAACCTACCCACAAGTGAGGTAACTCAATGACACAAGCAATTTACTAGAATACCTTTTGGCTCTTCGTCGGGAGAAGGTCAAGAACCCGCACAAATCACCGGGAGATGGCCATGGACAATCACCAACTCGTGCCAATGCTCCTCCGCTGCTCCAAGCCATCTAGATGGCGGCAACCACCAAGAGTAACAAGAAATCCGTAGCTACAATGATCCCCAAGTGCCACTAGATGCAATCACTCAAGCAAATGCACTAGGAATCACTCCCAATCTCACTATGATGATGGATCAATGATGGAGATGAGTGCGAGGTGTTTGCTTAGGCTCACAAGAATGTCAAGTATGTCAAAGTGCCAAGAGAGTGAGCCCCAAGCTGGCCAACACCTATTTATAGAGCCCCTTTGCTCAAAGAGCCATTGCTCTATCGTAGAGGTAACCGGACACACCTGATCGGACGTAGCCCTACGTCCAATCATTAGCGTCTGGTGCGCAGAAGCCCTCCATGTGTCACCCTTTTGAATCTATGTCGCCTGATCTCAACAGTCACTACTCAACGGTCAAACCATTAAGTGATGGCCAGACTCGCTGTTAGAGCCGACCGGACGCACATCAATGTAGAGTCTGGTCAGGGAGATTTTTACACAGAGAGCTCCTCGAACATGTTTTTCATGAATGGCCGCATCATGTCACAAGTGACCGGACGCGCCCCTGAGTCGGGTCCACACTGCGTGTGCACACAAGGGCTACGTTAGCGTACATTAGCGATGACCTGATGCACCCCTATGCGTCCAGTCTCATACTCCTCTAGAGTCCAGTCACGAAGCCACGCTGCACCCTTCTCTACAACAACTGACCGAACGCCAGCTCTACGTCTGATCCCTGCGTTCGGTCAAGGCACCACAGCTGACTGAGAGCTAGGGTTTAGTACCGGACACATCTAGTCATGCCGAGACCAGCTTCTGATCAGCACCCTTCGCCTCCTTTTCTTTTTCTATCTCCTCAAACACTTCACCCTTGCTTCCAAGTTGCTAACCACAAAGTGTGTAACTTGTGTGCTCGTGTGTTAGCATTTTCTCAAGCATTTTTCAAGGGTTAAATGTTAGCACACTGGGTCCCTAATACATATGCAAGAATCATGTCACCTAGTGGCACTCGATAACTGCTTAGCCAAAGATTTCCCCTCTTTATAGTATGGCTACCGATCCTAAACACACTCACACCCTCTATGGTGTCTTGAGTGCTAAAACAAAAACCTATTTGATACCTTTGCCTTGATCAACCTTGTTTTTGTTTTTCTCTTTCTTCTTTTCCATGTTGGAGCACTTGATCTTCAAGTTTGGTCACCATCATCACCATGACCATCATCTAGCTCCACACTTGGATTTGGACCATCCTATTTTGTCTACACACTTAGCTCAAGGATTAGTCCATAGGTTTCATCAATTATCCAAAACCAAACTAGGGCTTTCAATCTCCCCTTTTTTGGTAATTGATGACAACCTTTTACAAAGATATTCAATAAAACCTTTTTGGATTCATGTTGCTTGCCCAAGTATTTTACCATGTGTAAAGGATATGGACAAGTTTCATAAACCCGAATTGGTGGTATTAGCTCCCCCTACATATGTGCTAAGAGTTTGGATTTTAAAGCTTGCACATATGCATAGTTAGGAAAGTGTGGGGAAGTAATGTCTACCAAATGATGCTAAAGTGTAAAGAATGGACCTTTGAAGCGTGATACCAATCGGAGTTGCCATTTGAACACCATCCTTAGCACCAAGGTTTGCTAGATACCACTTGAAGCAACACAAACTAGATACCTCATGAGATCAACATTAGAAGCAAGGTTCTAGTGCCACTTATGAAAACAATTCAAGTGTCTAGATATCCTATGCATGCTAGTTCTCATTTCATCAATCAAACTTACAACTAGCATACACCACACAAGCATGGATAAGAAATTTATAAACTTGTGCCATGCAAGCAAACATATGTTATGCACATTCAAATGCATAGAAGCAATAGTGGTACCATACAAGCATCAAGTCTATTTAATTTTTATGAATGAGCCTAAGACATGTGAGGAATGACTAGATGCACTAAACAAGTCCTTAGCAAAGGATGAATGACATGTCAATCAATTTTACCTTGCTTTGCTCAAAGGAGAGGCATGTCATATAATGGGGCTGCATCAACACATATTTGAGAAATCCAATATGTTCAATTCATTCCTTAGCTTAGAAAACCTCTTCTCATCAAGTGGCTTGGTGAAAATATCAGCAAGTTGATCAACAGTGCCTACACTTTCAATGCAAATGTCCCCTTTTTGTTGGTGATCTCTTATGAAATGATGGCGGACATTTATGTGCTTTGTTCTTGCATGTTGAACCGGGTTGTTGGTGAGCTTCACGGCACTCTCATTGTCACATAGCAATGGCACTTGTTTGAACTTGATTCCAAAATCATTAAAGGTGGCCTTCATCCAAAGTAATTGAGCACAACAACTATCGGCCAAAATGTACTATGCTTCGGCGGTTGAAAGTGCTACACTATTTTGTTTCTTTGATGACCAAGACACAAGTGATCTTCCCAATAATTGACATGTGCCCAAAGTGCTCTTTCTCTCGACTTTGCATCCCGCATAATCTGAGTTTGAATATCCAATCAACTCAAATCTTGCTCCCTTGGGATACCACAATCCAACATTTTATGTATGCTTCAAGTACCTCAATATTCTCTTTGTTGACTTCAAATGACTTTCTCTTGGTGAGGCTTAAAATCTAGCACACATGCATACACTAAACATCACATCTGACCTTGATGCGGTCACATAGAGTAGGCTTCCAATCATAGACCGATACATCTTTTGATCTAGCATGTTGCCACTTGCATCACTATCTAAGTTGTCATTTGTCCCCATAGGTGTACTAATTGCCTTTGCATCTTCCATTCCAAACTTCTTAAGCATGTCTTTGATATACTTGCCTTGACTCACAAATGTGCCATTCTTCAATTGCTTGATTTGAAGACCAAGGAAGTAACTAAGCTCTCCAATCATGGACATCTCAAACTCATTAGCCACCATCTTTCCAAACTCTTCACAATATTCTTGATTGGTTGATCCAAATATAATGTCATCAATATAGATTTGCAACACAAACAAGTCCTTGCCAATATTCTTGGTGAAAAGAGTGGTGTCAACCTTGCCCATGATGAACCCTTTAGATAGTAGGAAATCCCTCAACCTCTCATACCATGCTCTAGGTGCTTGCTTCAAGCCATACAATGCCTTCTTCAACTTGTATACATGGTTGGGCTTCTTATCTTCTTCAAAACTGGGTGGTTGCTTAACATAGACTTCTTCGTTGATGTAACCATTGAGAAATGCACTCTTCCACATCCATTTGATAGAGCTTGATGTTCTGGGCACAAGCATAGGCTAACAACATCCTAATTGCTTCCAATATTACAAGCTGGGGCATATGTTTTACCAAAGTCAAGATCTTCAACTTGAGTATATCCTTGAGCCACTAATCTTGCTTTGTTCCTTACTACTATCCCATCTTGATTTTGCCTATTCTAAAAGACCCATTTGGTTCCAACCACATTGTGTCCCTTAGGGCTCTCAACTAACTCACATACTTATTTTCTTGTGAAGATGTTTAGCTCTTCATGCATGGCATTGACCCAATAAATATCCTTCAAAGCTTCATATATCTTCTTTGGCTCAATGAATGACACAAATGAGAAATGCTCACAGAATGATGCCAATCTTGATCTTGTTTGTACACCTCTTGAAATATCATCAATAATAGTATCCAATGGATAATCTCTTTTAATATTGGTTGGTTGGAGCACTTCAACTTGATTGCTTGCATTTGGTTGGACATTTGAATGATCCACTTGAGATGATGAACCAGCCACTTGTTGATCTTGCACTTGAGTACCACTTGTACTAGCTTGAGATAAATATTGATAACCACTAGCTTGCACATTTGAGTTAGAGAGCACTTGATTCTTGTCATTTTCAACATCAATCACCTCTCTAGGCCTTATATCACCAACATCCATGTCCTTCATTGCATTGACTAGTTGAGTGCATCTCACATCATCTAGATTCTCATATTCTTCTTGGGAACCCTTAGTTTCATCAAATTCAACATCATGAACCTCCTCAAGAGTACCACTTGTCAAATTCCAAACTCTATAAGCTTTGCTTGTAGTGGAGTATCCAAGTAAGAATCCTTCACATTTCTTCTCAAATTTGCTCAATCTAGTGCCTTTCTTCAATATGTAGCATTTGCAACCAAAAACCCAAAAGTATGCAATATTGGGCTTTCTACGATTCAAGATCTCATATGGGGTCTTTTCCAACACTAGATGACAGTAGAATCAGTTGCTATAGTAGCAAGCCATGTTGATTGCTTCGGCCCAAAATGAATGACTAACATTGTACTCACTTAGCATTGATCTTGCCATGTCAATCAAAGTTCTATTCCTCCTCTCAACAAAGCCATTTGATTGTGGAGTGTACTTGGTCGAGAATTGATGCCTAATGCTAAACTCATCACAAAGCTCATCAATTCTTGTATTCTTGAACTCACTACAATTGTCACTTCTAACTTTCTTAATTGTAGTTTCAAACTCATTGTGAACTCTCTTCATGAATGATTTGAAAGTTGCAAACAAGTCACTCTTGTCAACAAGAAAGAACACCCATGTATATCTTGTAAGATCATCCACTATCACAAATCCATATCTATTTCCACCAATGCTAGTGGATGTTGTTGGTCCAAATAAATCCATATGCAATAACTCAAATGCCTTGGATGTGCTCATGATGCTCTTCTTAGGATGTGTGTTACCAACTTGCTTTCTGGCTTGACATGCACTACAAAGCTTATCCTTCTCAAATGTGACATCTTTCAAGCCTCTAACTAGATCATGCTTAACCATTTTGTTTAATTGTTTCATTCCAACATGACCAAGCTGTAGTAGAACCGTCCAATTTATAAGAGCACAAGTACAATAGCAGCCCGCAAGTGGTCACACTGTCATACTTGAGCCCATATAAACCCGGTAGTCCATCGAGTACCACGAAGGGTCTCGATTCAACCAACATACAACCAAGATTGTACATGATTCAACATACATGTCACACGTTACATAAAGTTCATAAATATAGTTCCATACATCAGAGTATGATTAAAAGTTATTACAAACCAAGGTCAAATAAAATAGTAGCGGAAGCAAATAAGTTTGAAACCAACATCTATCATCATTGTTCAAATACGGTGCCAGCTCATGATCACAATTCCACAAAAGCATAAGAGAGGGATTATCATGAGACGCCTTGCCCAGGGCCCTACTCCTTGTCCACAATGGGGTAGAAGCAGTTCTTACAGTAGCCATGATACATCGTATTATGTGCAACAATGGGAAATAAACCCTAAGTACAAGAAGGTACTCAGCTAGACTTACTCATCATAAACCAAAAATAAAGTGACTCCAAGGATTATGCAAGGCTGTATAAGTGGAGCTAGCTTGACAACATTTTGCATAAAAAGCTTACCAATTCAACTATACATTTATAATTCGGTCATCAACTTAATTATAGCTATTCATCTCTAGATTAGCAACTAATCTGTGCCAAACATGTGGTATATCATTTAGTAGCATATAGTAGTAACCATAGCTGGTGTAATAATTCCATGTTCATCATAACCATCATATTCCATAATACAGTTACTACGATGTTGGGACTAGCCAAGATTCTCACTGTCTAGGAGAGATGATGATTCGAATTGATTTCAACCAGCTAGAAATTTATTCCTAACACAAACCCACGTAGACCAGATCAATGGTCACCTTAGGTCACCTTTGGTACAACTCAGGTCCATATTTCATGGGTTCGATCAGCGCTGCACAATTAGGGACAACCAGCTGCCAGGACGATCAGGACTACCCTACCATTGGGCTCACTTCTGGCTCCCCACACATCCTTACTACCATCTAGAGTGTGCACTCTTATAGAACATGGCACGACCTGAGTTGAGCTACTCGGCTTCGCAGTCGAAACGAGTTATCCGGCCAGCTAAGTGAGAGGCATGCATTCAATCTCGATAGAATCGCCAACAATGATACGGTCCTTAATCGGCATAGATAGAATCACATGAGTCAACCCACACATAGACTCCGCTCGGCCTACAGTTACATTACCCCATGGTTCTATTCCACGATAGCAAATATAGCCAACCGTGCTTCGGTATCCGCCTATATCTCGTAGGTGACAGGAAATCATCCGACTTCTACCGATCTAAGCAAGGCTAAACATATATTCGATCCTAGACCTACATTGGGTTAAAGGTATATATTTGGACAAGGTAGCTCTATGCATCAAGTGTTTTGAACCAACTCTTCTAACCTAATGCATCAAACATAAAGGACTCAAGTGATATTTTGTAAAACATGAGAGGCTTAAAATGCTCCAGGGCTTGCCTTTGATAAAGGAAGTTGGCCTGTGATCCGAGTAATCGGGTAAGTCTTCAAGAGTTTGCTCCTCTCCTTCTAGAGCTATGGCCTAAGGTGCCTCCTGTTGTTCCTCTGGCTCTTCTTCAAACTCCAATAGAGTTATCCCTTCGGACGATCCTATATGCATGAGCATGAAATAAGATATCATGGATGCATATATAATGACATGTATGATATGATATAGTGTGATGAAATGTCTCCTCATAAGTGTTCTCAATAGCATCGCATTAAGGTGATAACAAGTTACATTTTCTTTTACTGAGTAGGTGCATATCTCTTCTCTAGTAACTTAAACAAACACTTATGTAAATCATTTTCTGGACTACAAGACAACAACCATTTGTTTTGACCATAACTAGAGTTATAAATATCAAAATAACATGGTTGTGAACATTCTGGAAATCTTATGAAATTGGCTACAACTTTCTTTTAATCATCTTAATGTGATTCAACAGTTATCTATGTCAAACAATTCAACCTTTTAGATCTGTCCAAAGAGCAAGCATTTCAGATAGCCGACTTCCGACCACCATAATTCTCAAATCATAAGGCCTATGACTACAAAAATTTAACACAAGGTAGATACGTAAGTTATCTACAACTTTGTTATTAACTATCTTTACATAAAAGATCACTATCATCATGAAATCATCACCACAACAGAAACTACACTGCAATCATCTAGTTGAATTATAAAGCAATAATTAACTAGTTGCTTATAAACAAATATTTCTAAGCCTCACTAATAGTATCAACAGATTATATGCATCACACACACCACATAAAACATCATGGTTAAGCCTAACTAATTTATTTATATTTATTTATTAATTTCCTTAGATAATAAGGTGATTTACAGAGTAATTATTTCCAGCACTTAATAAATTCTGAGAAAATTACAGTAGGCTACACATGACCCTAATAGTCTGTTGTACAAATTTCATGCCATTTGGACAAGTATAGCTACCTTTACAAAAATAACAAGTTACATATACTTATTTTAGCAAAAATAGTTTAGCATAGTTAAAAATGTCAAGCAGTAGATTTAATATTTTTCTTACTTTTCGCCTAGCATAAGAATACTGTGAAAAAATTGGTATGATCATAGGTTATGTATTTTTACCTCAATTAATTTCACTAGAAACTAGCAATTAATTAGGATTAAATATGAAGACCATATTTCAAGTATGCTTACTGTAGGTTTAATATTTTTCCTGGCTATAGCATGTCAACACAGGATCAGCAAAATTGAAATCACAATTTTATCACCTTCCTAGCTCAAGATATGGATTTTACAAGATATAAACTATTTTAAAAGCACTTATTTTGCTCAATTTAATACTCCCAGAAAAATACCCTAAACAGTATATTTCATATTTTTTATCAAATAGTACACTTCAAGATGAATCCAAAAAATTTTGGTTCACCTAGCTCTAAATATAATTTTTGCAAGTTAGCAACAAAATCTGTGAAAAATAAATAAAGAAAATCAAATTTCCAACCGGGAGCTACAGCTAGGTGCACCCGGTCTATACACCCACGGTGGCAGACAGCGGGGGCCCGCAGTCAACTCGGCCCCACACGTTAGTGAATCCGAGCAGAGCACTAGCTTTGACCGGCAAGAACTCACCGTCGGTGAGGTCACCGGCGACGAGGTTAGCACCAACATGTTCCCCATCCTATTCCGCACCTACAGGTACCTCAGTTTGCTCGGAGGATCACCGGAGCTAGCTCGCCCACGAGCATGGTGGCTCGGCGGTGGTGCTTTGGCCATCCCTAGCGACGGCATGGCCAGGCGAGCATGGCTACGACATCTACAAACCCTAGCGAAGCTCTACGGCGTGGATTAGGTCAAGGTGGGGCGGCAATGAGGCTTGGCCACGTGCATGGCAGCACGGCGGTGCGAGCGCAATGGCGGCACGGTGGCGTTCTGCTTCGACGAGGCCGGCATTGGCCTTAGGCTCTTGCCTTGAGTTAGACCTAGCTCTAACCTAACCCTAATGAGAGGAACGGGTGAGCGAGACAGCTCGGTGGAGCACGGCCACGGTGAGCGCAAGCTCATCGGTGCTCGAGCGAGGGCGCGGCAACGACGAACTTGAACTGCGGCTATACCTGGGCTTGAACGGTGATTATCGGTACAAAAAGTGACCAACTAGTAAATATTTGTAGTTTTGCCGTACGTTATGATCGGTGGTGGCCTAGCACTCAAGGACATAGGGTTTATACTAGTTTAGGCAACGTGCCCTACATCCAGTTTGAGTCGGTCAGTGACTTTATTCCTAAGCCCAGGTGCTCAAAGTTTGCAGTGGGGTTACAAATGAGAAGAAGAAAGATGTGGTATACAAGAGGTCCGCTCGGCTCTGGTCGGAAGGGCCGAGAGCGATAGGAGCTATGCTATGAGCTAAGTGTTCAAGCGTGTGCTTGAGGTCCGAACCTGGCGGTTCTGTGGTTGTGAGCTAGTGAACTTGATCGATGTTTATTAACTAAAAGGAGCTCTCTTTTATGTTGGAGGGAGCGCATCCCCTTTTATAGATAAAGGGGATGGCTTTACAAGTGAGAAGGTGAGGGTACGTATGCTATTGTTCTTTGTTGCCCACTCCAGCGGGTACAAGATAATGGTAGGCACCCACAATACTGTTGATGTCACTGTTTAGAATGTCAGATGCATGTGGGAGGTTGCGTTGTCTTCTTCAGGTATGGCAGACATTAGTACCTACATATACTATTGATGCCCACCGGCACATGAGGGGTTTCACCATGTTCGCTTGGTACGATAAATTCCGGCGCCCACAACATTATCGATGCCTAGAGGTATGTGGGGGGCTTTACCGTATGGGAGTTAATGGCGCCCACAATACTATAGAGGGAAATGAAGGTGCCTACAACACTGTTTGTATCGAGGCGGTTATAGAGCACTGTTCCTACAGGTGTACAGGGTATGGTCCCTGGTATCATGGTTTCACTTGTATGCCTTGCCTTGCTTTTCTCCGCATATTTCCTGGTCCCTACTGAGCGGGCATCCCCGGTCGGATGGTCCCAGTCGGATCTAATCGCGCCAGTCGGAGAAGAGCAGTGAGCAGGGGCTAGGCGTATCCTTGGTCGAAGAGTGTGGGGTTAGAAGCGGTGCTTTTGGCCAGGTCTTCCAGTCAGAGAGGCCGTCCTGAGGTGCGCTAGAGACCGAAGTGAGCGCTCCGGTCGGAGAGGTGGGCCGGAGTCAAAAACTGGCGCTGTTCCTCCTTGGCCGGGCTTTCCGGTCGGAGATTGGATCACTCCGCCGGCCTGTCGCTCAGGTACATGGGCCGGCCCATGAGTTGCGTGCTGTCTGCTCGGGCTGAGCCTTTGCAGGGAAGCCGGTCCGCGAGGGACCCTGGGTTTGTGAACCCGACAGGAGCCCCCGAGCCCCCCGGGCAATTTGGGTGGAATCGTCCGAGGGATTTTTGTCTTGATGGCGGGTGCGCGCGAGCGCACCCACGGGTGTAGCCCCCGAGCCCCCGGGTGGTTTGGGCAGAACCATTTGGGGAGTTTTTCGTATTGCCAGTGGGGGAGGTTTTTGTTTTTGTCAGCGGGTGTAGCCCCCGAGCCCCCAGACGGTTCGGGCAGAACTGGCTGGGGGTGTTTGCCAGCGGGCGTGTTTGTGCATGTTTTTCAGTCGAGATGGATTTTGTCAACCAAGGCGTTGTTGTGCAGCCGAGGCGGTTAGTTGTTGGGGATCGGATGAGACGGGGCTCGTAGATCCTGGCGTTGGTGCACACCGTGGGATCGAGCGAGGCTGTTAGTTAATTAGTCTAGGGATCAGGCGAGGCGACAAGGCGGTGCTCGTGGATCCTGGCCTCGGTGCAGCCCACGCAGCCGAGGCAGTTAGTTTGTTAGTTTAGGGATCAGGTGAGGCGACAAGGCGGTGCTCGCGGATCCTGATGGGGCGAGTTCGGGGTCATAGAATCGGGTGTTTTGGAGCGTAGTTGAAGCGTAGCCGGATGGGGCGAGATCGGGGTCGTAGAACCAAGTGTTTGGAGCATAGTCGGAGCGTAGCTAGATGGGGCGAGATCGGGGTCGCAGACCTAGGTGTTTGGAGCGTAGTCGGAGCGTAGCCAGATGGGGCGAGATCGGGGTCGCTGACCCAGGCATTTTGTGTCTTGAGGCCCCGAGCCTTGCTGGGCTTTAGTAGGGGTCAGTGTGAGTTTGTGTGCGTTACCCCATTCTTGGTTCCTCACAATTAGAGAGGCTGAGTTTTGTCGCTTGTCCCGATCGCTCAGGCTCGAGTGACGCGCTCGATGAGTTCGCTAACGGGTATGATCGAGTGGAATCCAGGTCCGTCGTTCATGACGGGGTCAGCATAGCCCTCTTGTGACATTTCACTGCTCCTTTACCTACAACTCAGCAGATGCCTGGGTCGTTCCAGAGACCGACCCGGGTGGCCTAACGGCCTCCGCTCGATGGAGATTCTATGGGCTTGGCGAGAGGTTCAGGATCAAACGAGAAGGTTGAGATGACCCGGACTGTCAAACTGGGCGAGGGCCGCACGGGGCTCATCTGTGTTTTTCTCCCCTGGCTCTATTGTTGCTCATGTCGAATGAGGCAACTACCATTTCATGACGCAACACGAAGCGTTTGTGGTGCATTTCGCTGCACGTGCGATGCTTAGTTCCTGAGCCCCCGGGCGGTTCAGGGCCCGAATCGTCCGGGAGGCACGGGCGTATGGAATGAATGCGCGTATGGATGTATGAAATGATTATAAAGAAATAGAAGGGGTTGGTAGTGTTCACCTTGATAACTTGAGTGATGGGGTTTGGAGAGCTTCAGTCAGAAAACGTCCGACCGGGACCCATGATCGTTGTTCGTGACGGAGTCAGCATGGCCTACATGGGGCGTCCCTTCGCTTCCTACCTGTGTCTCGGTGTGCCTTTCTGAGCCGTTTGATCAACTTGGGAAGCTCGATGGTCTCTCCTGGCGGTGATCCTGTTTTGGGTTTTTCCAAGTCCCGCCTGGGGATGCGGAGAGCTGCCTGTGTGTGGTGACGCTTTGGTTTTCGTGCCCGGTCGTGCGATAGTGGCGAGCCATACCCGGGCCATGTTTCGCCTCGCTAGGCGGCGTTCTGTCTGACCCGGCGTTGTTCCGTCGGTCAGTGCGCGTCCCTTCGATTAGGGTGTGTCCCATCATTTCCCATCCACATTGAATGGGGGAAGGTGGAGAGTTTTGCACTCTGATCTTTTGCCCTTCTTTGGTTGCCGCGTTTCTTCCTTAAATAGGGGGAGGGAGAGGGCTCTCCGTCGTAGTCGTTTGCCTATTCTCCAACTGTTGTCCCTCCTCCTCCTTCTTTCTCAGCGAGAGTGCCTGTATGCCGCGGCGGTTCCTAAGTGAGAGAGGGGGTGAGTGAGGGGGAGGACTTACAGATCCTTTCATGAACCCGGAGCATGATGTTGTACTGGAGACTACCGCGGGTGGTGCTGGATTAATCTACGAGGCCTTCTTCGGGATGGAGCCATGTGTGGATTTTCTCCTGTGGATCTTCACTGGGCGAGCTTTGTCGGAGGGGAAGTTGCTCAGGATCATGCCGATGGAGGGTTCCATGCCTGTAGCTGCTCAGGTTGGCCAGTTCATAAAGTTGGATGAGATTTCTTCCAGCCATGGCGGCCAAACCTCGATAGCAGCGCCCCTAGTAGGAGCTACCTCGACTACATGAGAAGGTCAGGAGCTCCATGCTCTTCTGCTGAGCATCTATGGGTGTGACGCCTTTGAGGTACCCATTGCGCTTGCTGAAGTCGAGGGAGCGGAACTAAGCGGGTCCCTTGAGGTACCTGTTGCGCTCGCCGAAGTCGAGGGAGTGGAACTGGGTAGGGCACCAGCGGTTGTGGTTATGTCCGGTATCGTGTGTCGTGGTTTCTCCTTTGGCATTCAGGCGATGTCGTCAAGCGGCCACAGTAGTATTTGTAGTAGTAGAAAATTTAATAGTTGAGTTTTGTGGGTGAGTCCTCATGTGAACAGTTTTTTGTATCAATGAATACATCAGTACTGCTTTTGTGATAGAACCACGATATCCATTCCTTGTTTTTATCCTAGCATAATTTTCGTTTTTATCCTTTTCTCTCTCTCACTTGCCCGTTAGTTCCATAGTCTGTAGCTGTTAAGAGCCTGGGCATGGCCCGCGGGGCTCGGCTGCTTGTAACCGTAGGTCGAGGCGGGGTGCGTTCGGTTGGGAGTAAGAACAGAGTTACGTAGGGCAATCAAAGGAATGGAATGTGCTTCTGTTCAGGCACAAAGTTTGTTTATCAAGTGATAGAAAAAAGAAAAGAGAGGTAATATGCGATATTGTACCCTTATGAGCCCCCGAGCGACCTGGGCTGAAAGTGTTCAGGCTGGGGCGCTTTTACAGGAGCATGTGTTAACTAAAAAGCGGTTAGGCCAAATTTAGGGGAAAATGACGTAGCTGTTCAATGTTCCAAGTGTTAGTGAGAACATTGCCGTTGTTGTCCTCCAGTCGGTAGGCGCCCGGTCGGATTACTTCGGTCACCGTATAGGGCCCTTCCCATGGTGGAGAGAGTTTGTATTTTTCCTTCATCGATTGGGTCCTCTAGAGTATGAGATCACCGACTTCGAGTATCCTCCATCTGATCTTCATTTCGTGGTACCTACGGAGGGTTTGTTGGTAACGAGCGGAGCGGATGATGGTCGTCTCGCAGGCCTCTTCGAGCAGGTCGATTGCGTCTTGTTGAGCCTCCATGGCTCGGTCATGGTCAAAAGCCTTCACTCTTGGGGTGCCATGGTCGAGGTCGGAGGGCAATATTGCCCTAGCTCCGTAGGCCAGGAAGAAGGGTGTTGTAACACCCTAGGTGTTTGGCTCCCACAAAATTGCATTTCATTTCATAACCATGTGCATCATCTATCTCATCATGCCATTGTTACTAAAACATGTATATGCAACATTCTCAATTATGTTTGTTTCATACTTGATTGCTTGTGAATGGTAGTAGTGAAACATGTGAATGCAACATGAGTTTCTCATACCTTGAAACAGGGCAACATGGTAGTAATATGACAAGTTTAAAATTACAACAAAGTCATGAAACATGTGAAACATGGAATTGCAACATTAGAGTGAAATTGATTGTTTTGTTGCTTCATAACATGTGACCATTAGAAGTTGGTGTAGCACTTGTGTAGAGTGGTTAATTAGGGTCTAATACACCTTAACTACACTTAGGATAATTGATGGGACATTGTTCATGTGGACCAAAATGACTAAATTGCCCTCTAGGGGAGGTTTGACTTAGAATGACCCATAGTGTGACTCTGTTTGACTGATTAAAATGTCCAACGTAGAGATCTTGCATGGCTATGCACCCCTTACCAAAGTTGTAGCCAATTTATCAAGGAACAAAAGTTATTTTGTGACCAGCTCATGAAAATGTGTGGAACAGTCTCAAACATGGCCCACAAGTCAGATTTGGGGTTGAATTCTACACTTAGAATTTTTCTAAGTCCATGAGACGATTTTCAGTTTCATGTATCATTGTTTGGAGCCTTGTATCTCCCTAACCAGGCCGAACTAACTCGAGCTCCAATTGACAAAGTTGTTGTGCTCACTTGGATCTTCAATTTTGTTAACTATACCATGAACCAGATCGCCACTGTTTGGGAGTTATGGATCGTCGAAATCACGCTGTTAGTCATGTCATCGGGTGTCCATTCAGCCGTTTCAGAAAAACCGTCAGAAGGACGCCGTGGCCGACTAGTTCAGGAGCTGATCACCGTGTGGCGTGCATGCTCTGCTAGATGAAAGCCAGCACTTCGTTCACTCGCCTTTCACCTCGCCATTTCACCCCTGCCATCCTCTTCCATGAGCGCGGCGGCCGGGAAGCTGTGGCAGCCGTCGAGCCAAAATCCACCAAAATCGAGCGCCATTGCCCGATTTCTCTGAACCACAGCACCACCGTGAGCTCCTCCATGTCTGTGACCCCACCGTCATCCCATTTTCGCCTCAGGTAGACCTCACCGTGAGCGTGGCTCCACCGGGTCGCCATGACCGCCGCTAGTCGAGCTCGCACGTGGCCGTGCTGCTCGAGCCTCTTACCGTCCCCTCTCTCCCTTGCGCTAGGTCCTGTGAGTGCTACTGATGCTTGGAGAGTTGGCCACTAGGGCCATAACGCCGTCGCCTCGCCGGAGCCGACCAACCCGTGGCCGTGCGCCGCCATGGCCGTCGTCACTACCTTTATCCGCGGAAATAGCTGAGATTGAGGGTACCACTAGGTGCGCACGTCAATCGCTGAGCTGAGGCGGGAGCCTGACCTAGGCCACGTCGAGTTCTGGGCCGCGCCAGCACGTGCTTCGCGGTCCGCCGTATTCTTCCGGGCCGGCCCAGCCATAGGATTAGGTTTTCCATTTTCTGGTTGTTTTATTCTTTTCACAGATTTGTGTATATATTCAAAAATGTGTATCTCCTAGTTGGTAGATCCAAATGATGTGGTTCCAATTTTGTTGAGTTCATGATAATGTCTAGTTTATATTAAAAATATAATTTATGCCATGTTCTGTTATGAAAAATGGAGTTGCTAATTATCTCGTTTAATCATGAGGGAAATAGGGGTAATTATATCTTTTTCTATGTAGCTCCAAATGGCATGAAATTTTTATGGTGTACTGCTCATATCATGAATAGCTTGTAGTTAAATTTTCATACATTTTGGACACTGTAGGAAAGAGTTAGGTAATTCTCTTATTTGCATGGATGGATCTTGTGTGAATTTTCATAATTTTTCTATAGATGCAGTAAAGGTAAAATTTTGTGAGTGCTATTCTTATGCTAGAATGATGCTAGGAAAAATGTGAAATCTGTTGCTTGACACTTTTCAATAGGGTTTCCTAATTATGCTAGAAATAGCCCTGCCATATGTTAATTTTGATACAGCAGGTTCTGCTTGCGCAATTGCTTTTAAATTTTTATGGTAGTCTATGTGAAGCATGAGGTAGCTACTGTAATTTTGGTAGATTTTTCTATACAGTTTTAGTATATGTTGCTTTAATCACCTAATTAACTAAATAAATTAGAAAAGGACATTAAATAATTTATTTAGAAGTTGGCACTATACTTTCTGATGTTCCTCTGGTATGTACAACAAGTTGGTAAACTTGGTTTGGTCCAATTATGCTTTTGCATCATCACTAAATAATTAAATTAGTAAACCTGTCATTTCTGGACAGATTCTATGTTTACTTGAATTCGATTGGGTTAACGTAAGAATCATGCTTTAATGTTTACAAATCATTTGTAGAGAATTTCATAAGCTTTCTAGAATGTCCTCTTGCAAGTCATTTGAATTTATAGAACTCTTGTTGTGATTGAATTAAGGAACTACTCGTTTGCATATGAAACTTTAACTGTTGATTTATGTATGCCTTTACTATTCCTAAGCTTGTGGTAATGTTCCTAGGTGTTAGGCCTTTAACTGAAGATGAGCATCTTTATCTTAGGTTATGCAAGTTAGGTAAGTTGATCTTGTTCTTCAAGTTAAGTTAGATACATGTCTTAAAGTGATTTGAATAGAGCTATTCTTAATCGGTAAACGAGTGTCCAGTGATGTTTTCGTTAAACACTTACTATGATCCATTCATCATGAGCATCATGTCATTCCTTATGCATCCATGATATTTATCTTGTGCATCGGCATGCAATAGGTGTACCGGAAGGTGTGACACTGCTGGAATTCAAGGAACCGAGTGAGGAGCAGCAGCAGCCAACACCAGAGGTTCTGGAGGTGCAGCCCTCAGGAGAAGTGCCAGACGAGGTCGCCGTTGAGTGCCTAGATCACCGTTCGTGCAACTTTGTGAAAGGCAAGCCCCGAAGCATATTAAGCCTCCTAATTTCTGAAATGAAGTTAAAGTATTATTGTTACATATATATATTGTTGCATTAAGTTTAGGTGTTGGATGCAAACACTTGCTGCATTGGTTATCCAATCCTTGTTCAGATATTGATACCCTGAATCCTGTAGCTCAGGCTCGTGTAGTGCTTAGCCCTGCTTAAACGCGGTAGAAGTCAGGTGATTTCCTGTCACCTGCGAGATATAGGAATATACATGTGGCACGGTTGGCTATATTTGCTATCGTGGAAAAGAACCTGTCTTAATTTGAAATGAAGACCGGGCGGAGGCTTGCCGGTTTGTAGTGACTCCATCTGTGTCGCTTAAGGACTGAATCTTGGAGCCTTTCCTGTTCATGTTGAACGCATGCCTCTCTCTTAGTTGGCCGGGTCTGAAGACCGACCACGAAGCCGAGTAGCTCACCTCAGGCCGGGAGTCGATAAGTATAAAGTGCGCCTCGGATGGGAGCCGTAGGCGTGAGTCCAAGGGCAGGTGATTTAAAAATCCTGATCGTCCTGGCAGAAGGGTAATCCCTGAGAGTGCTGGCGCTAATCGAACCCGCGAATTTGGTTCTTGAGTTGTCCCAAAGGTGACCCATGGCTACCCTTGCAAAGTATGCCAGGGTGAGAGTTAGGAATACCCCCTCAGCTGAGTTGTAATTCGATTCGAGTCGCCGTCTCTCCCGGTTAGTGAGAACTTGACGGGCTTATCTCCAAAGTAGATACACTAAATAACATAATGGTTCTGGAATGATGATATGATGATGACATCCTTATTATACCTGCTATGGTTAATATTGATTGCTCCTAATAAGTGAGTGCTCTAGTACAGGTGCTAATCTAGTGGACAGATAAATGATGATAAGCTTGATGCTAAGTTTAAATTGGTCACTATATTCATAAGCTCTTTTATGCAAATGTGTCAAGCTAGCCCACCTCATAAGCCTTGCATGATCCTTGGTGTCTTTTATTTCTAGTTTTGTCGGGTAAGTCTAGCTGAGTACCTTCTCGTACTCAGGGTTTATCTCCCACCTGTTGCAGGTGACCAGTTCTACTTTGGTTGCTGCAAGTATTGCCTTCTCTCGGCTGGGGATGAAGACTAGACCGTTGGGCATGGTCTCTCCTAGTTCTTGTACCTGATAATGCTTTTGTGGGATATGACTAAGATCTGGCAATGTATTTGAAACTATGAAGTTATGTACTAAACTATGTTGCTTCCGCAAATTTGAACTTGGTTTGTAATATTTTATTCGCACTCTGATGGATGTAATCCGGATGCCACTTGTGAAATGTTGTAACGAATGATGTGTTGTGTTGAATCACTATTGTCTTGGTTTATATGTTGAAAGTTGGTTGAAATCCTTCGTGATTTCTAGACTACCGGGATTATAGGAGCTTAAGTACAGGAATTTGATCACTTCGGTGATTGTTTTTGTACTTACGTTCTTATGATTTGGTCGGTTCTGTTATAGGTGTGAACCCTATGGATTGGTTTGGGGTCATTCTTAAGCTCTAGAGGATCGCTAGGACCTCTACAACCCATCGCCCGGTGTACTTGTTGAGTCGGTCGAAGATGCGTGACTTAAGTCCTTGGAGGATCATGCCATTGGCATGTTCGACCTGACCGTTAGTTCGTAGATGTCCGACCGAAGCCCAGTCGATCCTGATGCCGTATCCATTGCTGAAGTCTAGGAACTTCTTTCTGGTGAAGTTAGTCCCATGGTCAGTGATGATACAGTTAGGAACGCCGAACCGGTATATGATGTTGAGGAAGAATTTGACTACCTCCTCTGAGCGGATGTTGGTGATGGGCTTGGCCTCTATCCATTTGGTGAACTTGTTGACTGCTATGAGTAGGTGAGTGAATCTGCCTGGGCCTTTTTTGAGGGGTCCCACCATGTCGAGGCCCCAGACCGCGAATGGCCAGGTGATGGGGATGGTTTGGAGCTCCTGTGCCGGCAAATGGGTTTGCCGAGCGTAGAACTAGCATCCTTCACACCTATGGGCGACCTCCTCTGCATCTCATAGCGTGGTGGGCTAGTAAAAGCCTTAGCAAAAGGGTTTTCTGACCAGTGACCTTGGGGCCGCGTGATGTCCACAAATCCCGGCATGGACCTCGAGGAGGAGCTGCCTCCCCTGGTTGGTGGGGATACACTTCATGAGTACCCCTGATGGACTCTGTTTGTAGAGCTCGTCACCGAGCGCGATGAAGGTCTTGGCGCGTCGAGCGATCCATCGGGCTTCAGTCCTTTCGGGCAGGAGAACCTCCTCGAGGAGGTAGGCGAGTAGTGGCACTCACCAGTTGGTTTGATCAAGTGCCAATGCGGCGACGTTCGCGGGTGACGTCGTCATAGAGGTACTGGGATCGGAGCCCCCGAGCGCTGGCTTGGTGTTGGGGTCGGAGTCCCTGAGCGTCGGCTGGGCATCGGGGTGTGTCTGGATCAGACTTTCCAGGATGCGGGCAGATGGCTCATGGATGTCATTGATGAAGACCCCGCTCAGGGATGGATCCCGCCTGGCGGCCAATTTTGCAAGGAAATTGCAGCATCGTTGTCCCTTCGAGGGATGTGATGTAGTTCGATCCCGTAGAATTTGTCCTCAAGCTTGCGCACCTCTTGGCAGTATGCTGTCATGAGGGGGCTTTTGCAGGAGGACTCCTTCATGACTTGATCAACGACCAGTTCCGAGTCATCGCGAACGTAGAGTCGCGTAGCACCGAGCTCAATGGTGATGCATAGTCCATTGATAAGGGCCCCGTATTCCATGGCATTGTTTGAGGCTGAAAAGTGGAGGCAGATGGCATAGCGGAGCCTACTTCCGTCCAAGAGATCAGAACCACTCCAGCCCCCGAGCCAGGCGCCATTACGGACCCATCAAAGTACATCATCCAATACTCATGGGTGACGTCAGGGGTCGGTAGCGGTACCTCTGTCCATTCGGTGACAAAATCCACGAGGGCCTGAGATTTAATGGCGGTACGGGGGATGTACCCCATGTCGTGGCCCATGAGTTCGAGTGCCCACTTAGAGATCCGTCGTGCGGCATCACGGTTGCGGATGATGTCCCCGAGTGGGTATGAAGTGACGACCATGACTTTGTGGTCGGTGAAGTAGTGCAGGAGCTTTCGGGTTGCCATTAGCACGGCGTATAGGAGTTTCTGCACCTGGGGGTACCAAACTTTGGGGTCAGTGAGTACTTCACCGACGAAATATATGGGCCACTGGACCTTAAGTTGGTGTCTCGACTCCTCCCTTTCCACGACCAAGCCGACGCTTACCACATGGTTGCTGGCCGCGATGTAGAGAAGGGGTTCCCCTCGTTTGGGAGCGACGAGGATCAGGGCTGACCTTAGGGATGCTTTGAGGCTCTCCAGGGCCTACTGGGCTTCCTTAGTCTAGACGAAAGTGTCCGTCTTTTTGAGAAGCTTGTAGAGTGGCATCCCCCGTTCACCGAGCTGGGAGATTAATCAACTTAGGGCAGCCAGACAACCGATGAGCATTTGCACGCCCTTGACGTTGCGTACGGGACCCATGTTGGAGATGGCCGTGATTTTTTCAGGGTTGGCCTTGATGCCACGCTCGGACACAATGTATCCTAGCAGCTTCCCCTTTGGAACCCCGAAAACACATTTTTCGAGATTCAGCCTGATGTTGAACCTTCGGAGGTTCGTGAACGTTGTGGCCAAGTTTATGATCAGGTCACAGGCTTGAGCTGCCTTGGGCACTATGTCATCAACATAGACGGTGATCGTTGGCCTTGGCCGTTTGGTTTGGTCAGGCTGATCGAGCGGGTCGATTTGGTCGGTGAAGCATTGCTGCATGCACCTTTGGTAGGTGGCGCCAGCGTTCTTCAAGCCGAATGGCATGGTTACGTAGCAGTACGAACCATACGGGGTGATGAACGAGGTTGCGAGCTAATCAGACTCCTTCATCGCGATCTGGTGATAGCCCGAGTAGGCATCCAGAAAGGAGAGGATCTTGCAACCCGAGGTGGAGTCGACTATCTGGTCTATGCGCGACAGAGGAAAGTGATCCTTTGGACACGCTTTGTTGAGGCCAGTGTAATGAACGCACATTCTCCACTTCTCGGTCTTCTTTTTAACAAGAACGGGATTGGCAAGCCAGTCGGAGTGGAATACCTCTTTGATGAATCTGGCTGCCAGGAGTTTGGTGATCTCTTCGCCTATGGCTCTACGCCTCTCGTCGGTGAAGCGACGCAGGCGCTGCTTGGTGGGCTTTGAGCCTAGGATAAGGCACAGTGCGTGCTCAGTGCCCTCCCGCGGTATGCTCAGCATGTTAGAAGGCTGCCATGCGAAGACATCGCGATTGTCGCGTAGGAAGTCGACGAGCTCGCATTCCTATTTGGCCGGGAGCTAGGTCCCGATCCGAACCGTCTTGGTTGGGTCGGTGGGGTCGATTCCCACCACCTTGGTTTCCTCGAGCG
The DNA here is from genome assembly GCA_904845875.1 of Miscanthus lutarioriparius. NCBI lineage: Eukaryota > Viridiplantae > Streptophyta > Magnoliopsida > Poales > Poaceae > Miscanthus > Miscanthus lutarioriparius. The sequence goes on along the minus strand of CAJGYO010000002.1, from coordinate 69,464,801 downwards.
GATGGAAGGCCATCGAGGAGGTTGGTTTGTTGCAGTCTGGGACTGCTAGGGCTGACAATTCCCCAAGCCACGGGAGCTTGGATGAGTTGATGACCGCAGTGGCGAGCTCGTAGTGCTCACGGTCGCACGCGAAGGCATGCGAAAAGGCACTACTCACGGTGATGACGCTGTTTAGTCCCGACATCTTTAGCTTGAGGTAGGTGTAGTTGGGGATTGCCATGAATCTTGCATAGCATGGCCTCCCCAAGATGGCATGGTAGGACCCTGAAAAGTCCACCACCTCGAAGGTGAGGACCTCTAAGCGGAAGTTGGCCCGGCTACCGAATGTGATAGGCAGATCGATCTATCCAAGTGGGTATGCCTGCCCTCTCAGGATTACCCCGTGGAAGGGGGAACCCGCCAGGCGGAGCTCCGATCGGGGGATGTGCATGGCTTCGTGGGTGTCGATGTATAGGATGTTGAGGCCGCTACCTCCATCCATCAGCACCTTGGTAAGACACTTCTAGCGAACGATGGGGTCAACGACGAGTGGGTAGCATCCTGGTCTCGCGACATGGGAGGGATGGTCCCTCTAATCGAAGGTGATCGAAGATTCCGACCAGTAGAGGAAGGAGGGGACGAACGTCTCGGTGGTGCTTGCCTCTCTATAGCAAACCTTGTGCTGGTGCTTGGACTAGATGGCGTCGGATCCGCCGAAGATCATGATGCATTCATCAGCGTTGGGGAAACCATCTCCGTTCTTGCCCGTCGTGGCCCCTTTCTTGGTCGCCGCCTCTTTGCCGTCTCCTTCCTTTGGCCCGCTGGCCTGTCGTAGGAAACGTTTGAGGAGCTCGCACTCCTTGTAGAGGTGTTTGATAGGGTAGGCGTGGTTGGTGCACGGACTATCCATGAGTTTGTTGAAGTGGTCAGGCAGTTCCTGTTGGGGCTGCTTGGCCGTGCGATCAGCCGCGGCAACCAACACGGTGCTGTCCGACCAACGTTGATCTTTTTTGTTTTTCTTGCCCCTCTGCGTGGAGGGGCCCTCATCTTGGTTCATGCACTTGGCCTTGTCTTTGTCCTAACCTCCGTTAAAGACTGCTCCGACTGCTTCCTTGTCGGAGGCGTGGTTGGTGGTGACGTCGAGCAGGTGGCGGGTGCTACAGGGCTTCAGGCATCGAAGGACATGGATTAGGGACTCGCAGGTCGTCCCGGAGAGGAATGCGCTGATGATGTCAGCGTCGACGACATCAGGGAGGGAGTTGCATCATTGGGAGAACCTGTGGATGTAGTCCCGCAGGGACTCGCTAGGCTCCTACTAGCAACTCTTGAGGTCCCAGGAGGTCCCAGGGCAGATATATGTCCCCTGGAAATTTCTGACGAAGACCCTCTTGAGGTCCACCCAGTCGCGGATGCTGTCGTGTGGGAGAAATTCAAGCCATGCCTGAACATGTTCCCCCACATAGATAGGGAGATACTGAATGATGAAATAGTCATCATCCACCCCTCCGGCTCGGTAGGTGAGCCAAAAATCTTTGAGCCAAATGCTGGGGTTTGTCTCCCTGGTGTACTTGGTGATATTGGTGGGCGGTCGAAAGCACTGTGGGAACGGCGCTCTCCGAATACGCCAATCAAAGGCCCATGGCCCCAGACCCTCAGGGCTAGGACTCCGGTCGTCCGGTCGGTGACCGTGCCTAGGGCACGTTTCACCGCTCCCCTTGATGGTTCGGCCAGGATCCATGGTGCCTGCTCTTGCCGCCACCCGATGGACATCATCATCGTGCCGGGCCTGATACCGGTTGCTGATAATGCTGCGAGCGTCCTGGTGCGGACCGGGCCGCTCGTGTACCGGCGCTCGGTGTGGAGCAGGCACTAGGTCGGATCGTGGTGCGGCTGCCACCCCCCGGGCCACACCTAGCGGCTGTAGTGGCAAGCGGATGGAGCGATCCGTCTGGCGCGTCCCTATTCCCCTAGTGGGGAGAGAGAGGGCGTGTGTCAGAGTCGCAATGTGGAGCTTTTCACCTGTTGAACGGTGGCGGCTTCTACCAGAACCCAAAGGTTCCGGTAGACCTCCCGCTCCTGGGGGTCGACGAGCTTGGGAACGCCACGCAGAAGCATCGCCGCAGCAGCGTTCTGGCTAGCCCATGTGAACTATGGGGATCATTTCCCTCATTCATGATGTCATGTTGGACATGGCGGGTGCGACCTCGGGCGCCACCCGCCGAGTCATGCGCATGTGCGCAACGTGCTGTGCCGAATGCGCCGGCGCAGGTAGTGGCTGGTTCTACCGCCATTGTCGTAATTCCTTGATGTATGCTCATGCAGATGCAAGGGCCCCCGCACGTGGGTCTGGTGGGGTGTGAGTCTATGCAGATTCCACAACCACAACTCCCAGGACAGACGGTGGCAAGGTGCCACGTCGCCGATGCTGGAGCCGTCGCTCTCACCCTCATCATCTGGGAGTTCGCGGAGAGCGACAGGAGCGTAGCTCGCCATTCCCATGAATTCAGATGTGAGGGGGATGGCATTGGTGTCCTTCAGAGCCCCCGAGCGTACACATCCATGGAGGACGCGAGGCCGTAGGGGAACCGATTGTACGGTGCTTGTGGCGCGGGCGATACTGTCCCTCCGAATGATCGGCGGGAGATAGTGGATAAAGAGTAAATAATAGTACACATATTACTTACAGCGAGGTTTGAGCAGAGAGTTTGCTCAGAATGAAGTGCAGGTGCGCTCCTCCGATGGGTGCCGAGATGTGATCCTCCTCGCGGAGGTGTAGTACGCCGAGTTGGTTGGCGATGAAGTCCAGGCTTCCAAAGAGTAAGGCCTGGGATGGCTCAAAGACGGGTGGAACCCGCATCCCAATCGGTGGGGGAGCAGGAAACTCGAGCGAGCTGAAGCGAATCATATCGCCTGAGCCCGCCACAGCGAGGGTGGCGGAAAAGTGGGCCATTCGATGACCAAAAAGTGTTGAACGTACAGCGTCTTCCCCACGGACGGCACCAACTGTCGGTACAGAAAGTGACCAACTAGTAAATATTTATAGTTTTGTCGTACGTTGTGATCGGAGGTGGCCTAGCACTCAATGACACAGGGTTTATACTGGTTTAGGCAACATGCCCAACGTCCAGTTTGAGTCGGTTAGTAACTTTATTCCTGAGCCCAGGTGCTCGAAGTTTGCAGTGGGGTTACAAACAAGAAAGAGAAAGATGGGGTGTACAAGAGGTTCGGTCGGAAGGGCTGAGAGCGACAGGAGCTAGCTATGAGCTAAGTGTTCAAGCGTGTGCTTGAGGTCCGAACGCGACAGTTCTGTGGTTGTGAGCTAGTGAACTTGATCGATGTTTATTAACTAAAAGGAGCTCTCTTTTTTGTTGGAGGGAGCACATCCCCTTTTATAGATAAAGGGGATGGCTTTACAAGTGAGAAGGTGAGGGTACGTATGCTACAGTTCTTTGTTGCCCACGCCGGCGGGTACAAGATAATGGTAGGTGCCCACAATACTATTGATGTCACTATTTAGAATGTCAGATGCATGTGGGAGGTTGTGTTGTCTTCTTCAGGTAAATCAGATGTCGATACCTGCATATACTATTGATGCCCAGAGGCACGTGAGGGGTTTCACCATGTTCGCTCGGTATGGTAAATTCTGGCGCCCACAACACTGTCGATGCCCAAAGGTATGTGGGGGGTTTTACCGTATGGGAGTTAATGGCGCCCACAATACTATAGAGGGAAATGTCAGCGCCTACAACACTGTTTGTATCAAGGCGGTTGCAGAGCACTGTTCCTGCAGGTGTATAGGGTATGGTCCCTGGTATCGTGGTTTGACTTGTGCGCCTTGCCTTGCTTTTCTCCGCACATTTCCTGGTCCCTACCAAGTGGGCGTCCCCGGTCGGATGGTCCCAGTCGGCTCTAATCACGCTAGTCGGAGAAGAGCGGTGAGCAGGGGCTGGGCATATCCCCGGTCAGAAAGGGTAGGGTTGGAAGCGGTGCTTTTGGCGAGCCTTCCGGTCGGAGAGGCCGTCCTGAGGTGGGCTAGAGACCGAAGCGAGCGCTCTGGTCGGAGAGGTGGGCCAGAGTAAAAAACTGGCACTGTTCCTCCTTGGCCAGGCTTTCCGGTCAGAGATTGGATCACTCCGCTAGTCTATCGCTCAGGTACATGGGCCGGCCCATGAGTTGCGTGCTATCTTCTTGGGCCGAGCCTTTGCGGGGAAGCCGGTCCTCGAGGGACCTCGGGTTTATGAACCCGACAGTGATGCTAGAGGGTCGGCAAGGTGGAGTGAGGCGTGGCGGAGCCATGTGCACGAGCTATTGAAGAATGGCGCAACGGCGGTGGCATGCGAGCTTGGTGGAGGTCGGCAGGTGATGGCGCGGTGCGCAGTGAATTTGCTCAGGCGCGGCAAGGGCAAGAGAGAGGCAGAGCGAGGCCAGTGAGAGCGAGTTAGGAGGGAGGACGCGTTGATACCGTTTTCATGCCCGCATCAGCCTGATGCCTAGGCCCGATGCCGGCGGATAGCCTCCACGCTGCAGCCGCGGCCCGACACCGGTCGGCCACGATACGCGCGCACGGCGCCGATTTAGTGCACCCTGAACCCGATTGACAAAGCAAGTTTAAGCGATCAGTCCTCCCAATCCGTGGCGATTTAGCAAAAACTTACTTAATAAAAATTGTAGAGCTACATGAGTACTACAAGATTGCTTAAAGGAGTTTTGTGTAATTCACAATGGCTTTTAAACTACAAAGCTCCAAAGCAAGGTACTTTGAAACTAAAAACAGCTTCAACACTTAGAAAAATTCTTAAGTCACCAAACAGGATTTTGTTGATACATGTGAGCTGCATTTGACCATGTTAGACACTGATTCAGCTCATGACCCTTAAATAAAGTTTGTTACCCATGATAAGAACTATAGTTTTTATATAGGTCACACAACCATGCAAACACTCTAAGCTACTATTCAACTTTGGTCAAACTAGCATCAGGAAAATGGCATTACAAAGTAAACCAACACTTAGAAGCAAAATTGGCTTAAGTCATGAATATAAACATTGTTCCAAATATCATTCTAGATGTGTCTAAGGTATTTTGGTGACCTCACAACCTTCTCATGCATTGGTCACATATGATTACAAGCATAAGCATATATATAATCATCATTTCATGTGACAATGTATAAGAATGAGATGAAATTTCATATGCTCTTGTTCATGAATGCTTGGATTTTGCTTGTGCTCATGAAATGCAAGTGCCAAATGCAATGCTTAACACTGAGGTGTTACATCCCCTCCCCCTTATAGAAATCTTGTCCCAAGATTTGAAAGACCTACCATTATGCGTAAAAAGCGGGATAGACTTCACGCAAATAATCCTCCCGTTCTCAAGTGGCATCTTATTCATTGTGGTTATTCCACACCACCTTGTAGAACTTAATGACCTTGCTCCGGGTTACTCTTTCCATTTCTTCTAGCACTCGGATTGGTTTCTCTTCATAAGTCAAATCCGATTGGAGCTTAATGTTGGTGGGTGCAATAGCTTCCTCAGGTATGCGAAGACATCTTTTTAACTGAGAAAGATGGAAGACATTGAATATAGCACTCATTTCTGGGGGAAGTTGTAACTTGTAGGCGACATTTCCCTTTTGTTCAATAATCTGGTATGGGCCTACATGTCTAGGTGCAAGCTTCCCTTTCACTCCAAATCTCTGCACACACTTCGTTGGTGAAACTTTTAAGTACACGTAGTCTCCCACTTCGAAGGTTAGTGGTCTTCTTCTTTTATCAGCATAACTCTTTTGTCTTGACTGAGCTGCTTTCATATGCTATTGGATAATGTGTACTTGCTCTTCAGCTTCGGCAACAAAGTCAATGCCATAATATCTTCTTTCTCTGGGCTCAATCCAATTCAAGGGAGTTCTACATTTCCGACCGTACAAGGCTTCAAAAGGAGCCATCTTGATGCTCTCTTGATAACTATTGTTATAGGAAAACTCGGCTAAAGGTAGCCATTTTTCCCATGAACCCTTGGAGGATATAACACAAGCTCTCAAGATATCTTCCAAGATTTGGTTCACTCGCTCATTTTGTCCAGAAGTTTGTGGATGGTATGTTGAACTTTTGATTAGTTTCGTTCCCAAGGCCTTGTGCAAGTGTTCCAAAAAATGAGCTATAAACTATGGTCCCCGATCTAAAGTTATGGTCCTTGGTACTCCATGTAGACTCACAACCTAAGAAAAGGACAACTCAGTGTAATTCCCAGCTAGATACCTTGTGTTAACCGATACAAAATGTGCCGACTTGGTGAGGCGATCTACAATGACCCATATGGAATTGTGACCTTGTTGTGTCAGCAGGAGGCCTGTAATAAAGTCCATATTTATTTTCTCCCATTTCTAGCCTAGAATAGGCAACAACTAAAGTAATCTACCAGATTTCAAATGAATGGCCTTGACTCTACTACAATTATCACACCTAGCGACATAGGCGGTGATTTCTTTCTTCATCTAGGTCCACCAAAAATGGGTTTTCAAATCCTGGTACATTTTGCTACTGCTTGGATGGATAGACAACTTGGACGAATAAGCTTCATCTAAAATTTGATTTCTAAGTTCTCGGTCTTTTGGTACCACAAGCCTGTCCTTGAACCATAGCACACCTCTTTCATCCAACCTAAAATGTTTGGTTTCTGGTTCTTTCACCTTTCTCTTGATGTGAAACACACCTATATATGTCTTCTGCAGTTCTATGATTTTGCTCTCAAGTGAGCAACTGACAGTGATATTGTGTAGCACAACAGGATGTAACAAATTAAATCCATCCTCCAATGAGGATCCTAAGGTGTTACAATGAGATTTCTGACTAAGTGCATCTACGACAACATTGGCTTTTCCAGGATGGTAGTGCACTTCCAAATTATAGTCCTTGATTAGCTCTAACCACCTATGTTGTCTCATGTTCAGCTCAGGTTGAGTGAAGATGTATTTGAGACTTTTGTGGTCAGTGTATATGTGACATACGTTTCCCAACAAATAATGTCTCCATATCTTCAAGACATGAACAACTACTGTGAGCTCTAAATCATGTGTAAGATAATTGACTTCATGCTTTCTCAATTTCTGAGAAGCATAGGCAATAACTCGGCCTTCTTGCATGAGAACACACCCCAAACCTGTACCCGATGCATCACAGAACACATCAAAAGGCTTCTCAATGTCGGGTTGCGCTAAAACAGGAGCTGTAGTTAGCAAGGTCCGTAGGGTGTGAAAAGCGGCTTCACACTCTGGAGTCCAATTGAACTTTTCATCCTTCTAGAGTAGTCTAGTCATGGGCTTAGCTATGTTGGAAAAATCAGGAATGAAACGACGATAGTAGCCTACTAACCCTAGAAAACTCTGAACTTCATGAACCAAAGTTGGGGCCTTCCAATCCATGACCTCTTGTACTTTAGATGGGTCTATAGAAATTCCATCTTTAGATAAGATGTGACCCAAGAAAGGTACTTTCTTCAACTAGAATTCACATTTGCTAAATTTGGCATATAATTTATGATCCCTCAATCTAGACAAAACAACTCTCAGATGCTCTGGATGATCTGCCTCATTTTTTGAGTAAATCAAGATATCATCGATAAACACAGCCACGAACTTGTCAAGCTTGGGCATGAATACCAAATTCATCAAGTACATAAAGTAGGTAGGAGCATTTGTTAGTCCAAAAGACATGACCAAATACTTGTACAAGTCATACCTAGTGGAGAAAGTTGTTTTAGGTACATCCTCTGGCCTGATCTTAATCTAATGATAGCCTAACCTCAAGTCAATCTTGCTTTTGCTAGTTGATCAAACATGATATCGATGCGAGGCAAAGGATACTTATTCTTAATGGTCACAACATTAAGCGGCCTATAATCCACACACATCCACAAGGATTTGTCCTTCTTTACAAATAAAGTTGGACATCCCCATGGAGACAAACTAGGTCGAAAGAGACCTTTGTCCAAAAGTTCTTGTAGCTGAATTTTAAGTTCGGGTAACTCATTTGGTGGCATCCTATAGGGTCTTCTTAAGATGGGTGCTGTACCCAGCACTAACTCGATCTTAAATTCCACATCCCTATCAGGTAGTAAAACGGGCAACTCATCTGGAAATACATTAGGAAACTCGCAAACCACTGGAATATCATAGAGAGTAGTGGCTTGGATAGCACAAGACATGTTTTGAAGATCAAAACCTCTGGGAAGTGGCACTAGAAAAGCATTACTCCCCTTTGGTTCTCTCAACATAATTGTTCGAGTGGATGTGTCAATGAGAACTCCATGACCCCTCATCTAATTCATGCCTAAAATCACATCTATTGCTAGTCCTAGCAATATTATTAGATCCATAGTGTACTCCCTCTCTTGTATAGAGATGAGCACATCTCTCACTAATTGATTAGTAGAAATAGTGGCCCCAGCTGAACTTATACTATAACCACCCTTGTCTACCTCAATTATCTTCTGATGATGCTTAGATGCAAATGTTTGGCTCATAAATGAATGAGAAGCTCCATAATCAAATAAAACAATGGCGGGATGTTTGTTAACAAGAAACATACCGGCGGTAACAACTTATCCCACGAGAATTTCTTCCATGGATGTGTAATGCACATATCCAAGACGTGCTTTTGGATTGGCCTATTTGTGATTACCCTAGTTTTGATTGCCATTCTTCTTGGGATGGCGACACTCCTTGGCCCAATGACCCAACTGATTGTAGTTGAAGCATGGTTGGTTGTTCCTTGGTCCCGTTGAGCTTCCCTGGCTTGCATTGCCCTTAGGTATGGCAAGGGTGAATGCGCTGCGAAATGTCTTCTGGGGGCGATTGGCTTGAGCTTTTGGCTGAGGAGGCCTATACTTAGGCGCTGGTGGATGGAACTATGGCCTAGCTGCCACTGGAGCTCTAGACTGAGATGACCCTATGGCACCTGCCTGAGCTGCTCTTTTGCGGCCCTTTGCTGCTGCGTGCAACTTGAATAATAATGCTTGCAAGTACACCAATGTTTATAGTAGGGGTAAATACGGTGATTTCTAGATAGTGGACACACACTTGGCATTCCTCAAAGGATAAAATAGAAAAGAAAGAATAAAAGAATAATCCAAAGCCAAGCAGGCATTGGTCTAGTATAGTCATACAAAGATTAGTTAATAATCATACAAGTTACATAATTAGTATTAGGGCTAAGTGTGAAGCAGGTCGGGAGGCCACCGAGTATTAGTCTGCCAGCAATCTCATGTGACAATTTAGACTCCTACACCCTAGCCGAATGTGGGGGATTACATGGGACGGACAGGGCTGTCACCACCTAGTGCCTACCCCTCAACCATGGAAACGGACAATGCATTCACTTGTCTCTCCATACCCAAGCACCACGCTTGCGTATACAGAAACTACCCAAATCCCCCTAGGTCCCCGACCCTATGGACCAACAGGTAAAGAACTTGGGGACACCTGACGGCACGATGAACCGCCACCTCAATTTCGCTCTAATCCTAATTATATAAGTTATATGAATTGTTAAGCATAAAGTTGTGTATGCTATTCTCATGACACACGAACTATACACTAGTTCATATATCAAGATTATAACATAACAACTATACTCTAGTTCATAAGTGTGACTATAAATATCATATGAGAGCATAACTTTGGAAGAACACATATTTCTATACATACCCAAAGGTCACTTCTTCCAAGGAGCCGAGCTCTCCAAGGTAGCTTTGCCTTGCTCTAATACAACTACTAAAGGTAAAGAGAACTAGAGAGAGTGAGATATTGCTCAAGTGAAGTGTGTTGAGAGAGGGGGTACCCCTCTATTTATACAGGGCTCAAGGCGGTGCTACGAGCTATAATTGGCGCGAGGACCGGCTCCCACCGCCATAGCATGGAAGCATGCCACCGCGTGTCGAAGGAGAGGCTGAGCAGCACCGGCAAGGGGTCGGGCAACCCTAGTGGTAAGTCGCCCCTTTACCATGGCCTCTCGCCACTGCCATCGCCTGGCAGGCCGTGGGCTAGACCAAGATTGCTTCCCCATGGTGCTTTGTCCTAGTTGAATTGATTTGATGGGCGTCTCCCTTGTTCCTTTGTGCAAATCAGTGTCGGAATGCGCCTTTCAGTGAACTATTTCATGTATTTGTGTTTGTGACTTACAAAATAATGTTCTCCAAATACATGTGGAACTTGGTTAATAGTAAATGCATATGTGTTTAAGATTGCTTATTTGTCCTCTTTTTGTGTCTTAATTGGCGGTCGGATTTGATCGGTAAGGACCGCCAACAAGCTCCCCCAAGCTTAACCTTTGCTCATCCTAATCAAATAGCTAAGTTATTGGTTGTTGACAGTAGTTGCTACAATGCCAAATATAATTCACATGTGCCATGCCTATAACAAAGTACTCTTCCTCAATTTAAATAAGTTTGGCATTCTATCCACCCTTTTAACTTAATCCCTATGGGGCTTATTGCTTTTCCAAGTCTTAGGTGGTTGCAAGATAGAATGGTTTTAATAGAATTACCAATCATTCATTCTTTGATCGACCTTTCTATCCTGAGGTTTTATAAGTTTTGCAAAATAAAATGTAAGTTCCTCAAATGATTCACTCGATCGCTCAATGTGTATGATCCTCACCAAGGCATTTGATTGTTTTTCCTTCTTTTCATCCTATATCTAAAAGCCTTTGAGTGGAGTTTTAGGTAGGTATGAATGAGAGGCACACTTACATCACATATATTGCTAAGTCAAAAACCAGATCCAAGGAGACACAAGTCATACACTTTGATCAAGATGTGTAAGTGTATGGAATATTTTCCTAACCCTAATATTTTTGGTACTCCTTTGATCATGACTTTCTCTTTTTTTGATTATTGCCTTAGAAGGATGGGCTATCTCTCTTTTTTCAATACATTGGAACCTTCATGTGTTCCATTTTTTCTTTTCTTTTGCTATTTTGAGAGCTCCATTGGTCTCTCGCTTTTTTTAAGCATAGACCCATACTTCTTTTTGGCATATGAAAACTTTGGAGAGAAAGACTCATGATAAATGAATGGAGTATTTATTTTAGGTGGACAAAAAACATGTTTTTGCGTAACTCTCAGTGTAAGAGTTAGCATTTTATTTGTGGGTGTACGTGAATCTTGATCATGAGTGCACGACTAGAATCTTTACAAGGGTCACAACAATTTAACAAAACTCAATGTGAATATAAGTAGCATATGACTAAGGTTTAGAATTGAATCATGTCATATGGCCATGGTAGGAATTCATAACCATTGAGGAACTTTTTGATTTTAGCATTTTTAAAATGAAAAACTCCGGATGTCAAGTTTCTCTTAGAATAAAGTCAAGTATTCTATTTGCCATATCATAATTTGCAACAACTTAGAAAATGATCATGCTTTTGCAACCCACAAGTTTCAAGTTTTAGGATGAGACATTTTAGCCAACAAACTTAAATCTTGGGGAATACTAAGTTAAGCCTAGGTACAGATGAATTATAGATAGAGCAACTATTCATCATTTCAACAAAGGAGAACTAAACATTCTTAAGTCACATATGAGAGTGGAATAAATATTTTTGTTGTTTTTATCACATTTCATTTTTTGGATTTTATATTTTTCATTTTTTTAAATGCTAATAGTAAATGCAGAAACTAAATCCTACAAAAATTAAAATGCGAAAAATAAAAGATACTACTTACCTCCGCGGGGGTCCTCCCCCAAGGTTGCTCGTTGTCAGGTGATGACTCCGAGGTAAGTTTTTTATTTTTACTTAGTGTATCAACCAACGTCTATGTTTAGCAGTTTTGGCACAATGATCAAACTAGCATATTGATCATGATAGACTGATTAACCTAAGCGCCTTGCTTAATTTCAATAGTCTATGAAAGAATGGTCAACTAAAACCATACTCTGCACCAAAGCATACTCCTTGTAGAGCATCGGAAGATAACCAAGTTTTATTCAATGGAGATGAAAGGTAAATTTTGGGTGTATATGGTTTGCCAGGATTTATGTTGTTTATTCAACCAATGTTTATACTCAGCAACTTTGGTTCAATGGTCAAACTAGATATTTGATCAAGGTAGGCTAATTAACCTAAGCACCATGCTTATTTTAAAAAGCCTATGAAAGTATGATTGCGAGAAAAATCATACCCCAAACCAAAGCATACTTTGTATAGAAAGGCAATTTTTTTAGACAAACCCTTTCATTATTGTTATTGCATTGTCCTTTATTAATGCATAAACTAGGAATTCAAAGTTTCAGAGTAATTATAAAAGATAACTACCAATTTACCTTTGGCAAGGACTCACCTTTTAAAGTCCAATGAGTCGGACTCTTCTTCGCTCATTTCTTGCTTGATGACGGTACATCCATGCCTGGAGAAGTGGACATGGATGTCGATCCTTTTACTTGCCACACTTGATTGATCCCTTTATGTGGTTGTTTCTTGGGCTGGTTTTTAATATGTTTGTTCATGTTATACCCATTAAATGGGCATTTTATTGCTCGGCCTTGAATATGAAAGTTAACATGCCCTGATCCCACGTGGATGACTGCATTAGTTGTGTTAAGAAATGGTCTCCCTAGGAGGAGGGGAACTTCCTCATTGTGGCCCATATCCAGAACGACGATGCCCGTGGGGATGTAGCTGTTTTGAACTTTTAGCAAGATGCCCTTGGCTAATCCCTCTGGATTCCATGTAGATTGGTCCACCATCTGCAATCGAAAACATGCAGTGGACAAAGGTCCACCTAGTATTTTATCATATATTACCTTGGACATGATTTTAATGCTTGTTCCAAGGTCACAGAAAGCGTTATCAAAGACTTTTGGGCTGATCGAGCATGTGATGTCTGGTGGCCAGGATCTTCTTTCTTGGCAATGAATGGTGGATCTAGGAGATAATCATAGTTCACCTGACGTAGAGGCTTATTGAACCTCATTGAGACCATTTTAACAGATTCGAGAGAAGTTTTAGGTTGCCCCAAAATCTTTCCAAATCAAAAACCAGGTATAGCAGCAGTAATTTGAGCTAATTGTGTTTCAACCATTTTATTGAAGCTCATTTGATTCTTCACAACAGATGTTAATCCTTCAATCTGAGAATTTATATTTTCTAGAATTTTATCATTAGTTATGAGCTTCTTGGTCAAACTTTCATTTATTTTTGCTTGGTCTAGTACCAAGTCTTTCAAAGAAGGTTGATTCGAATTGTAATTTCAGTTGTAGTTCGAATTACCTTGCAGGCGGAACTAGTTGTTCCACCCGTTATTACCTGGTTGGCAAAACCCATTGTTGATGAAGGCAGCTTCTTTGCGGGTTTTGGGGCAATCATTCCCCGAATGGCCAACATTCCCACAGACCTCACACAACATGTGTGAGTCCATGGCCTAGACGATGCCTATCATGGCCTCTTTCTCTTGGGCCCCGTTCCTCCAGTATTTTCATCAATAAATCTATTTTTGCAAAAAGCATATCCGTCTCTTTCACGGTATGCATTCCTTTTTGTGTTTCCTTTCCTCCCACGAGCTTTGATTCAAAACCATTTTATTGATGAGAGCCGTAGCTCCATCAATGGTGAGGGAATGGAAAGCGTCTCCAGTAGTAGCGTCGAGGTGGCCCCTAGACATGGGTATTAATCCATCATAAAAATTCTAGAGCACTAACTAGTTTTCAGTCCCGTGGTTGGGGCATGCTTGGATGTAGTCCTACAACCTCTCCCACGCCTCTGGAATGGTTTCCATGGAGCTTTGCTGGAAGTTTGAAATTCATCCCCTTAGGGCATTGGTTTTGCCATGGGGAAGAACTTGGTGACGAACACCATGGAACATTTGTCTCACGTCTTGACAACTTCCTTTTCCCTATAGAATCATTGCTTCGCCTTCCTCGAGAGGGAGAAGGGAAACAAGTGGAGCCTGATGCTCTTAGGTGCGACGTCCTTGATGACGATCATGCCACACAACTTGAGGAAGTGTTGGAGATGCATGTTCGCATCCTCGCTTGGCAAACCATGGAATTGGTTTGCCTGCACCATCGTGATGAGGTTGGTATGAAGCTTGAAGTTCCTATCCCCAATGTTAACAGTGGGCCTAATGGGCACGTTGGCAACAGCGGGGGTGAAGTAGTCGCGGAGGGTCTTGGCCATGATTGGAGTAGCGGATGGTGCGGGGGTGACTGGTTCGACTGTCGAAAGAGTAGTAGAAAAAGAAGCGACACGAGCCGTTTCTTCCTTAGGAGTGCCTCCAGATTTTGAATGTAGGTGTTCGGCAGGTCAAAACCAGTCATACACTATCCAGTTTTTATCCACAATAGGAGAAAACAAGCAAAGTTAGCTTGCATAAACAATGGCTACCTACATACATATTATCATAAACATGTCCTACTAGATTCTTTAATCAATATGCCTTTCCCAGCAATGGCGCAAAAAATGCTTGTTGGCACTTCTTAGCGTAGCTACTAGGTTTGTATCCCCGGCAACGGTGCTAGAAATGCTTGTTGGCACTTCTTAGCGTAGCTACTAGGTTTGTATCCCTAGCAATGGCGCTAGAAGTTCTTGTTAGTATTTCTTAGCATCATCACTAATAATTAGCAATGCCACTAAGTAATAGCCGTGATAGTTCCTTAACAATTTTAGATATTTATTTGCAAGCACACAGAGCTTTCATTGTAGCATTTCACCTGGAAGTATTTAAGGTATCATTATTTATATTTTCCCAAAGAAAGGCATTTGATTAAAAGTCTAGTATGGATATGAACTTGAATAATAATGCTTGCAAGTACACCAATGTTTATAGCAGGGGTAAATACGGTGATTTCAAGATAGTGGACACACACTTGGCATTCCTCAAAGGATAAAATAGAAAAGAAAGAATAAAAAAATAATCCTAAGTCGAGCAAGCATTGGTCTAGTATTGTTATACAAAGATTAGTTAATAATCATACAAGTTAAATAATTAGTATTAGGGTTAAGTGTGAAGCAAGTCAGGAGGCCACCGAGTACTGGTGTGCCAGCAACCTCATGTGATAATTTAGATTCCTACACCCTAGTCAAATGTGGGGGATTACAAGGGACGGCCAGGGCTGTCACCTCCTACCGCCTACCCATCAACCGTGGAAAGGAACAATGCATTCACCTATCTCTCCATACCCAAGCACCACACTTGCATATACAAAAACTTCCCAAATTCCCCTAGGTCCCCGACGCTATGGATCGACTGGTAAGGAACTTGGGCACACCTGACCGGATGCAGCCCTATGTCCGATCGTCAGTGTATGATGCACCGATGCCCTCCATGTGTTGCCCTTTTGAATCTACGCCACCTGATCTCAACGGTCAAACCATTAAGTGATGACCGGACTCGCTGTTAGAACTGACCGGACGCACGTCAACGTAGAGTCCGGTCAGGGTGATTTTTACACAGAGAACTCCTCGAGCATGTTTTTCACGAATGGACGCGTTAGGTCAGAAGTGACTGGACGTGCCCCTGAGTCTAGTCCACACTATGCATGCACACAAGGGCTACGTCAGCGTATGTCAGCGATGACCTGACGCACCCCCTGCACGTCCGATCTCTGACTCCTCTAGAGTCCGGTCATGAAACCACGCTGCACCCTTCTCTACAACAACTGACTGGATGCCAACTCTACCTTCAATCCCTATGTTCGCTCAAGCCACCATGGCTGACTGAGAGCTAGGGTTTAGTACCGAACGCTTCTGTTCATGCCGAGACTAGCTTCCAGTCAGCACCCTTCACCTCCTTTTCTTTTTCTATCTCCTCAAACACTTCACCCTTGCTTCCAAGTTGCTAACCACAAAGTGTTTAACTTGTGTGCTCATGTGTTAGCATTTTTTCAAGCATTTTTCAAGGGTTAAATGTTAGTACACTAGGTCCCTAATGCATATGCAAGAATCATGTCACCTAGTGGAACTCGATAACCGCTTATCCAAAGATTTCCTCTCTTTATAGTACAGCTATCAATCCTAAACACACTCACACTCTCTATGGTGTCTTGAGTGCCAAAACAAAAACCTATTTGATACCTTTGCCTTGATCAACCTTGTTTTTCTTTTTCTTTTTCTTCTTTTCCAAGTTGGAGCACCTGATCTTCAAGTTTGGTACCATCATCACTATGACCATCATCTAGCTCCACCACTTGCCTTTGGACCATCCTCTTTTGTCTACACACTTAGCTCAAGGATTAGTCCATAGGTTTCATCAATTATCCAAAACCAAACTATGGCTTTCAAGTGAGGGCTTGGCGCTTTGCTTTTCTTGCCTTCTTCTTGTCCTTGGGTGTGGGCTTATTTGGAGAAACTTCCATAAAGTGTCCTTTCTTGCCACATCCATAGCATCCTTCCTTTCTTTGCTCTCTTCTTTAATTTTGATGGGCACACCCTTGACATTGAGCTTTTGAATCAACTTCTCCACTCCTCATATAAGCTTGATTGTTTCTTCATCATCAATGGAGGAGTTGGAGGAGGATTGATCATCATCACTTGATTATTCATCATCATCATCATCATCTTCATCTTCATCTTTATCTTCACTTGAGGAGCTTGAGCTTGAGCTAGTCTCTACTTGCTTGCCCTTCATCTTCTTTTGCTCACAGCATGTGAGAGCAATGCCTTTGCTTGATGAAGAGGATTCTTCTTGACCCATCTTGCATGACATCTCAAATGCCACCAATTTTCCAATGACAATGGCTGGGGTCATGTTGCTCAAGTCCTCCATGTTGTGGAGGATGGTGATGATGCTTGCATATTTGCTATGTGGTAGCACCGAGACGATCTTCCTCGCAATGTCCGCATCACCTAGTTTTGTCAATCATATAGAATTAAGCTCATTGATAATTAGATTCAAACCAAAAATACATACCACAAATAAGCTCATTTTCATTTATTTTAAAGGAATCAAAGCATTGTTTAGCTAGGCAATATTTTTGCTTACAGACATTACTTGTGCAATCATGGAGCTCATGCAATTTAAACCAAATTTCATTTGTTGTTTTTAGAGTCAATACTTGGTTAAAAATATCCATGCTAAAAGATTCAAACAAGCAATTTTTTAGCTCTAGCATTGACATGAATTTCCTTTTCATCACCCATGGTTGGTTTCTTAGGATTTTTAAGTGGTTTCATCCCATCGCGGGTGACTCTCCAAACACCTAGATCAAGCACTTCTAGGTAGCAAGCCATTCTAGACTGTAGTAGGGGAAATTAGTGCCATCAAAGTGTGGAGGCCTAGATGTATCCATCCTTCCCTATATAAATGGCGTCGGCTCAATGGCGGTGAAGCCAAAGGTCAAAGTATGAGCCAACCGGTTTTGATACCACTTGTAAGGACCATGACGCCTAAGAGGGGGTTGAATTAGGTAACTTAAAATCTACTTCTAACTATGGCTTCTATTTTCTCTTAAGCAAAACCTATGCAATAATTAATCTATCTAGATGTGCAACTAAGGTTTTGCTAGGTGTTGCTATCTCTACCGCAAAAGAGTTATGCAAGCTAGGTTCCAATCCTATCAACTAGCCTCTGACTAAGCTAGGAAAGGTAAAGCACACAACCAAGACTACAATATAAATGTGGAAGCTAAAGATGAGGTAGAGATGCAAACTCCAGTTGATGACTCCAGTATTTTTACTGAGGTATCGAGAAACCCGCAAGCTTCCTCCTAGTCCTTGTTGGAGCCCCTCGCAAGGGCCAAGCTCCTGGTTGGGTAACTCCATGGATAGCCTCGGGCCTTCCCCACGCACAAGTGGGTCTCCGATGTGCATTCTAGCAAGCCTCTCTCGGACCGCTCACTGCCGTCTTCACTATCAATTTTCTGGCTGAAACGCATCGGGCCTTGTTCCCTCTGATACACGGTGGTGGCCACACCACAAATACGGTTGGTGTGGTCTCGCAAGACTACAAGGCCCTCCATTGTACAACAATGGTGCACGGAAGCACCGAGTGGTAAGAAGTATGCAAATCTCACTAAACACTAGGCCTAATGCCTAGAGCAAGCGCAAAGCGATGGTCTAACTAACCTAAGCACTTTGCAAAGCACCTATGCTAATCAACAAATATTTCACTAAGCACTTTGGTGGCTAGAGCAACTAAAAATGTGTCTCAACTAATATGGAACCTCCTCAAGATCTAACACCTTTGTTTTGGCCGGCCACAGGGGTATTTATAAGCCCCCAAACAAATACAGCCGTCAGTCCCCTTCACAGTGCAAATCTGCGCACCGTCGGACCATTGCTACAGGACCATCGGTCCTTACTGTTCACAGGGTCCAATGCTCCCAACGGTCGAATTCCAGGTGACCATTCAGTCGACCGTTGCCGCCATCTGTAGCTTGCATGTGGGCCTATCGTCGGATGGTCCTACGCCCATGCTCTGGTTTTGGTCCGACGCCCAACGCTCCTTTGGGAGCTCCCTTGACACAATTTTAAAACTGTCGGACTGGTTGTATATAGGTTCGATGCAAGGTCTCACTCTTACATGTACCTGCCATATATACATGAACAGTGATTTCATATAGTCCGACGCCCTTTCTTCTCGTGGTCCGATGCCCATATATACCAATCGTGTATAGTCCGACGCTATATATGACTTGGTCGGACGCTAGCACAAGTGCTAGGTCCGACACCCTACAGAGTCGCTTTCTTCACGATTTCTTGTGTCCAGCTTGGCTCCCTCCTTCATGGCTTGGACTTGCTTGATCTTCTATGTCACAGAACTGACCGACCAATTTATAAGAGCACAAGTACAAAAAAAATCGCCGAAACAATCAAATTCTCGAACTTGAGCCCATATAAACCCGGTAGTCAACTGAAATCTCGAAGGATTTCAAACCAACTTGCACACACCCGAGTTCAAATACACATACTGGTTTGCTGATCACAACCCGCAAAAGCATTCAGATAAGAGAACAGAGATCATGCCCATGATCTAGTCTTCATCATCCGCCGGGTGGAGACAATACTTACAGAATCCCTGATATAGAAGGTCATCAGCAACAAGAGGGAATAAACCCTGAGTACGGGAATGTACTCAGCTAGACTTACCCATCATAAACCAAAATAAATGACACCAAGGATTATGCATAGCTTAATGTAGTGGATCTGGCTGACACTTTCTTTTTGCAGAAAAGCATAAGTAATAATGATCAACTCTTAGCCTGAACTAGCAGTGACATTTTAGCCATTAACCTGTCATCTATATTAGCACCTGTACTAAGCAATCATTTTATTAGGGTGCAAACATTAATAACCATATCAGGTATTCATTGTGGCAACCTTATCATCATCATCCATTTAACCATAACATTAAATTAATTGAATCTACGTAGCCGCTGCTCAAGTCAAGTTCTCACTATCCGGGAGAGATGGTGATTCGAATCGATTCCTATCCAGCTGGAGGGGTATTCCTAAACACAAACCCTGCTTCCCCCATCGGAGTCACAAACAAGTCACCTTTGGTATGATTCAGGAGTCGCGAGTCCGATCAGATCGACATTCTTAGAGAACCACTCTGCCAAGGTTGTTCAGGACTCTAACCCGCCTTGGACTTATGCCAATGGCTCTCCGCACATCCTTACTACCTCCAGAATGTTGCCACTGCTCGCTTCCCCGGCCTGAGTCGAGCTACTAGGCTTCGCGGTCGGAACGACTTATCCGGCCAGCTAAGTGTTAGGCTGCGTTCAACATGACATGAGGACATACAGCGTATCGGTCCTTAAATGACTCAGACAGAGTCACTATGTTCAAACCTACACAAGACCCCGCCCGGTCTTAATTCATTATTCACATGGTTCTTTTCCACGATAGTAAATATAGCCAACCGTGATCCACCTCATCCTAAAGCTCGCAACTGATAGGAAATCACCTGACTTCTACCGCACTAAGCATGGCTAAGCATTTAACCCGTTCCTAAACTTAAATAGGATTCCAGTGCGATATCTGGACAAGGAAGGATATATAATGCAGCAATTGGTTCCAACCAATTCCTATACTTAATGCATCATCAACAATAAAAGATACTCAATGTATTTGTAAAAACATGGGAGGCTTAATATGCTCTAGGGCTTGCCTTTCAGGAACGAGGAAGGCTGGTGGTCCGGGCACTCGGGCAATTCCTCCGCGGCGACTGCTTCGTTGGCTTCCTGCACCTCGGGTTCCTCCTCCTGGTTGGTCCCTCGAACTCCAGCAACGTCACTCCCTCCGACACACCTATTGCATGAATGCGCAAGAAAAATATCATGGATGCACATGAACGAATGTCAGGGATGCTCGGGGAATGCACATGTTCGTTGTAGTTTGCATATTCCAACTTAAGCCCTATTCAAATCACTTTACTTACCAAGTTTATACAACCTAATGTATAATTGCTCATCTTCAGTTAATGACCTATCACCTGCACCTAAGCATATTCTCAAGTTAGGCTAACCCCTAAACAATCAACGAGAACATTGCATCAAGCATACACTCAAGCATTTGTATTCCAGCAAAATGAAGACTATGTAGCGGTACAGTAAACTAGCCATAACTGGAGATTTACAAATCCAAATGACTTGCAACAAGACAATCTGGAAAGCTTATGAAATTGTATACAATTCATTTTTAGACCTCAAAGCATGATTCAACACTTTACCAAGTAGAATTCATAAATCAACAGAACTCTGTCCTCACAAGGTAGAGAGTAAGCAAAACTAGAACCTAACTTTAAACAGCTGTAGTTTCTAAACTACTAAGCCAAATGCCCTCAAATTTTGACAGGAGCTAGATACATAAATTATCTACAACTTTTGTATTCATCCCATTCACAGCAAATCAAAATATCATGGGGAACTTTCCAAAGTCCCCAGATCTGTCCAGAAGGACATAATGCAAACACATAATTATTAACTTATGATATAAACACATTATTGGACAAAACCAACTTTACTACCTCATCACACATATCACAAGAACACTAGAAAGTAGGGTGTTCATCCCCAAAACATTTCTTTTAATACCTTTCTTAATTTATTTAATAAATTAGAGGAAATAGTAAACATATATGAAAACTACACCATTAAATCTACAAAAATTATAGTAGACACTACATGCCCTAAGTAGACTATCATAAAAATTTCACACCATTTGAGTAAGTATAACAACCTACACAAAAATGGTAAGACATAATGGCTTAAAATGGCATAATTAGGAAACCTTAGTGAAAAGTGTCAAGCAACAGATTTCATATTTTTCCTAGCATCCTTAAGGTACTAAGATACTACCTACCAAGTTTCATGGCCATAGGATTCCTAGATAATTTACAAAAATTCACTCAAGTATCCACCAATGATAAAAGGAAAATCTATAACTCAAAAACTACACATGCAATGACTCTCAAATTCTACCCAGAGCTTCTACTATAGAAGACTAGCTTACCCACAAAATTTCATAATTTTTGGATCACAGAAACTCCAGATATGATTTAAACAAGTTTGCATGCATTCAAAAACACTTTTCAAGTTCCTATTTAATTCATCCAAATTTTCCACTACAAGTGTTCATGTCATATTTTTATTAAATACTAGACCTCACTGTGAGTCTAACAAAATTGGAAGTACTCAATTTGGATCTACCAATTTGGAGTTACAAAATTTACAAAATAGCACTAAAAACTGGGAATTTTTGAACTATCTTCTACTCAACGGTCACTGACGAGCGGGGCCCTCGGGTCAGACGACCCCACATGTCAGCGAAAGAAAATAGGGGACGGCGGCGTTCGATGGCGCTGCGGTGGTCTAGCTCGCCGACGGCGAGGACTCCAGCAACACTGAGGACACCTACGTGATCTACGTGATGCGGTGAGTCGATTGGTGCTAGTGGCGCGACATACAACCTAGCGGAGGTGGCTCGTCGCCGGTGATGGCGGCACGGCAGAGCTCCAACGAGACGTACTAATGACGGTGAGCCCTTGCTGCCTCATCCGAGCTCGGTATGAGCTCCACGAGGTCACTACAGAGCTATCCAAGCCAAGATAGGAGGACGAGGAGGTCTCGGTGGTGGGTGACCACGGTGAGCTCCGCTCCGGCGAGACGCGGCCATGGAGACGGCGGTGGAAAAACGGCCAATGGCCCTCACCTACGGCACGGATGGCACGGATAAGTGGTGGAGGACGTAGAGGAGGACACAGCGGAGCTTTGGTCGAGCGGTGGTTCGCGTTTTTGCGGCGGTGAGCGGGCTAGGCGACGGCGGAGCTCGCTCGGCAGCGATGGCGGAGCGGCTGAGCTCGCTTACTGCGCGTGGTGGAGGTGAAGAAATAAAAATTGGAGTGACGAGCAGGTCGGGCAGGCGCGCGGGGGTGTGCACATCGTGGACAGCAGCGCCAGGGCGTCCGCGGCGCGTGGCCGTGCGGTCAGACGGCCGGCGACGGGTGTCACCCACGTGTCGGATGTTTTCTGAAACGGTGATCACTGTAGATGTCTGAACTTTTCGTTTCAGTGCTCAATAGGACAGACTGATAGGCGAATTTTAACACCGATTAGCTCCTAAACCGTGACGTGTTAGAGGAAACAATGAACATGAAAGTTGTAGAGCTATAGTAGGGCTACAACTTTGATTTAGAAATCAATAGCTAACTCTCAACGGATCACGAGTTATATCAAGCCAAAGTTGGCTCAATCAAACTGAAATTGCATTTTAGGACTTAGAAATAATTTCAAGTGTTGAATCAGCCTTCAAAGCTGACTTGTGGGCCCTTTTTGAGCATGTTGTGCACATTTTCATGAGATGGTCATAAAATAACTTTTGTTCCTTATATAATTCTCTACAACTTTGCTTTAGGTTGCTCAGACATGCAAACATACTAAGCTACACTTTTTATACAGTCAAACACAGGAGCTCTAGGGGTCCAAATTGGTCAAACCATGACTTGGAAACCTAATTAGGCAAAATGATCAACATGAACCTTGTTCCTAATGACATTCTAAGTATAACTAAGTTGTTTAAGAGAATTATTAGTCACACCACACATTGGTCACACAAGAATCAAGCAAGGTATGTACTGAAACAATGCAAAACACATGAATTGTTACAATGGTTTCATAGTCATGTTTCACATGTTTCATGATCTTGTTGCATAATATTAACTAACCTTGTTTCACTAAGTGAGTGGCACATGTTGCACTTAAGTGTTGCACACTTTACATTTCATAAAAGAAACAACACACATGAAATATACAACATATTGAAATGTTTCGAAATCATGTTTCATGTGATATAAGTTCACGAATGGATGCATGATGCTCATGTTCATGAAATGCAAGTGCAAATGTGGAAGCCAAACACCTAGGGTGTTACAGCCCTCCCCCCTTATAAAATTCTCGTCCCGAGATTTGAAAAGCGTACCATTGTTGATAGAATTCCTTATAACCATCCCTCAAATAATCTTCTCTTTCCCACGTTGCATCACGTTTACTACCCTGATTACTCCACATGACTTTGTAAAACTTGACCACATGACTCCGAGCCACTCGCTCACGAGTGTCAATCACTCGGACCGGCTTTTCTTCAAAGGTCAAATCAGATTTTAACTCAATATCCCCCAATGGAACTCTCTCTTCAGGGACGCGAAGACATTTCTTCAATTGGGATACATGAAAGACATTGAAGATAGCCCTCATCTCTGGAGGTAATTGAATCTTGTATGCCACCTTACCACTTTGTCCAATGATTTCAAATGGACCAACATATCTCGGCACAAGCTTTCGCTTCACACCAAAGCGTTGGACACTCTTCATAGGTGAGACTTTCAGATAAACGAAGTCTCCAACTTCGAACTCAATAGGTTTTCAACATCGATCAGCATAACTTTTCTGCCTAGCTTGAGCTGCGGCCATGTGAGTTTGGATAGTACGGACTTGTTCTTCGGCTTCTTGAACAAAATCAATTCCATAATATCTCCTTTCATCGGCTTCTACCCAGTTCAACGGGGTTCTACACTTCTGGCCATACAAAGCTTCAAACGGTGCCATCTTGATACTCTCTTGATAACTGTTATTGTACGAGAATTCAGCTAGGGGCAACCATTTTTCCCATGAGCCCTTAGCCGAGATGACACATGCTCTCAACATATCTTCTAAGATTTGATTCACTCGTTCAGTTTGCCCATTAGTTTGCGGATGATAAGCAGAACTTCTTACTATCTTAGTTCCTAATAATCCGTGTAAGTGCTCCCAAAAGCGAGCAATGAACTGTGGTCCTCTATCCGAGACAATAGTATGAGGGATCGCATGAAGTTGGACTATCTGGTTGAAGTACAACTCTGCATAGTCAGTTGGACAAAAGTCTATGCGGACAGGAATGAAGTGTGCTGACTTGGTCAAACGGTCTACAATCACCCAAATAGAGTTAAAGTTCCTCTGAGTAGTAGGGAGTCCAACAATAAAATCCATACTTATCTCCTCCCATTTCCAACCTAGAATAGAGAGTGGCTGAAGTAATCCAGCTTTCATGTGCACAACCTTGACTCGACAACAAGTGTCACACCTAGCCACATAAGCAGCTATCTCTTTCTTCATTTTGGTCCACCAAAATCGAGGCTTCAAATCATGATACATTTTGCTACTACCAGGATGAATAGATAATTTAGAGGAATGAGCTTTGGATATGATTTGATTTCTAAGCTCTCTATCCTTTGGAACTACCAACCTATCCTTGAACCATAACACGCCTTCCTCATCTACTCGAAAATGTTTGGTCTCTTGCTCTTTCATCTTACGCTTGATATGAAACACACCTACATCTGTCTTCTGTAGCTCGATAATTCGACTCTGTAGAGTACAACTGACAGTGATGTTGTGAAGGACTGTAGGATGAAGGAGCTTCGACAAATGGACATCACTCTCAATCAAAGAGTGGCAATGAGACTTCCTGCTTAAGGCATCTGCTATGACATTTGCCTTGCCAGGGTGATAGTGCACATGGAGGTTATAATCCTTGATCAACTCGAGCCATCTTCTCTGACGCATATTCAACTCAGGTTGAGTGAAGATGTACTTGAGACTTTTATGATCAGTGTAGATGTTGCACACATTGCTAAGTAAATAATGTCTCCAGGCCTTCAAAGCATGAACAACTGCAGCGAGTTCTAAGTCATGCGTTGGATAATTCACTTCATGCTTCCGAAGTTGGCGAGAGGTATAAGCAATGACTCTACCCTCTTGCATAAGAACACCTCCTAACCCAATACCTGATGCATCACAGAACACATCAAACGGTTTCTCGATATCCGGTTGTGCCAAAACTGGAGCCGAAGTTAGAAGAGTTCGCAGGGTATGGAAAGCCGCATCACACTCAAGAGTCCAGACAAACTTCATGTCTTTTTGCAGCAATCGAGTCATAGGCTTGGCTATTTTAGAGAAATCCAGGATGAAGCGACAATAATAGCCAGCCAACCCCAGAAAACTCCGAACCTCATGCACCGAGATTGGAGCCTTCTAGTTCAACACTTCTTGCACCTTGGTGGGATCAACCATAATTCCACCATCGGACAACACGTGTCCAAGAAAAGGTACCTCACGAAGCCAGAATTCATATTTGCTGAACTTTGCATACAACTGGTGTTCTCGCAATCTAGTGAGAACCACCCACAAATGTTCAACATGATCTTCTTCATTCTCAGAATAGACCAGGATATCATCTATAAATACCACCACAAATTTGTCCAACTCTGGCATAAACACCGAATTCATCAGATACATAAAATGTGTGGGGCGTTGGTCAATCCAAAAGACATAACCAGGTACTCATACAGACTATATCTCGTAGAGAATGTGGTTTTTGGGACATCCTCAGGCCGAATCTTGATTTGATGATACCCAGATCTCAAATCAATCTTGGAAAAGACTTTTGCTTTGGACAACTGATCAAATAAGATATCTATGCGTGGCAGAGGGTACTTATTCTTGATTGTAACGGCATTCAAGGGTCTATAATCTACACACATGCGTAGAGATTGATCCTTCTTCTTCACAAAGATAGCTGGGCACCCCCACGGAGATGAACTAGGACGGATAAGGCCTTTCTTTAGAAGTTCATTCAACTGGGTCTTAAGTTCAGCTAATTCATTGGGAGGCATTCTATATGGCCTTCTAGAGATAGGAGCTATGCCAAGAAGCAACTCTATCTTGAACTCCACTTCCCGATCTGGGGGCAATCCAGGCAAATCATCGGGAAAAACATCTAGAAAGTCACACACTACAGGGATATCTGCAATAGCCTTTGCTTGCACCGCATTAGCCGCACAAGAAAGATTGATGTCCCTGGGTAGTTGTACCAGAAAACCTTCTTGATTACTAGGATCTTTGAGCATGACTACTATAGTCGATGTATCAATAAGCACCCCGTGCCTGCTCATCCAATTCATTCCCAATATCACATCGATACCCAGCCCCGGTAAAACTACCAGATCAACCTGATAACTTCGCCCCTCTATCTCAAATTGTACGTCCCCAACTACCAGCTTGGTTGGGATAATACCACTAGCAGCCCTAAGACAATAACCCTCACCCTCAATAGTATATGTTTTCTGCATAAACTTGGATGCAAATGCTGGACTAATAAAGGAATGCGAAGCACCCGAATCAAATAGTACAACTGCGGGGTGTTGATCAATCAGAAACTTACCAGCAGTCACTACCTCTCTTGAAGGAATCTCAGTAATATTAGTGTGGTTCACCTGCCCCTAACGACCACCTTGGTAGTTATTCTTCTTAGGGTAAGGGCATTCCCTTACCCAATGGCCTATCTAGTTGTAGTTCCAGCACGGCATGTTGCTTGGAGGAGCCCTAGAACTGCCCTGACTGGTAGTGCCCTTGGGAAGAGCAACTGTAAATGCCTTGCGAAACCCAGTCTTGGCGGGATTCTTCTTCTGCGGTGGGCGAAACTTAGCGGCTGACGCTGGAGGACGGAATGGAGCCCTCTGGGTGACGGGAGCCTTGGATTGTGAGGCACCCACCTCATAGGCCCTCTTACGACTTTTTGAAGCCGCATACACATCATTGTTGTTCTCTTGTGATAAAGCATCACTCACAAACTCATTAAAATGAGCACACTTGCAATTTCCCATTGTCTTCATCAGTTTGGGGCTAAGTCCCCGCTTGAAGCTAGCAATCTTCTTGGCATCGGTGTCCACAAACTCGGTAGCATACCTTACAAGGTTGTTGAAAGCTTGTAGGTATTCATTCAGGCTCTTGTTCCCTTGGGTCAGCTTCATGAACTCTGTATGCTTGATCGCCATGAGACCAGGAGGAATATAATTTCCCCTGAAAGCAGACTTGAACTGATCCCAAGTGATTTGGGCATTAGCGGGCATAGTGGACCGATGATGACTCCACCAAATGCCAGCTGGCCCATGCAGTTGGTGAGATGCGTACTCAGTCTTCAGCACCTCAGTCAAGCAGAGCAGACGGAACTTCTGCTCGAGAGTATTCAACCATTCATTAGCTTGCAGAGGCTCCTCAGCCTCCTTGAAGATCAGGGGTTTCGTGTCAAGGAAATCCTTGAAATCACTGTATTGATTTGGTTCCGGTCCTTGGCGTGGACCACGACCATCCCGATTCGCAATCGTACGGAGGGCCTCAACCATAGTGCGCTGTCCTTCCGCAAGCATTGCTATCAATTCTGTTGGTGTGGGTGGCGGTGGCGGTGGAAGATCATCATCATCATCACCCGCACCGGCGGTACGAGTACGAGGCATCTGCACAATGCGCAACCAGTAATTATTGATGATGTCAGCACATTGGAGAGGAACAATGTAATTGTGTCAAACTGAATTTACTGATGAGAATGAAAACTTCATACAATAAATAGAGGCAATAATTCATTCTCCAATCACCACATCATCAAGTAGATTACTAGCGCCATACGCAGTGCATTCCAACATGACAGGTTTTAAACTTAACCATTACGATACGCGTCCCGAAGGGAGCGAATTAAAGTACATTACATGCCGAGTTCAAATTTAAAAAGGTACATCCAACATCAGTCTTCGTACTTAAGTTCATTACATCAATGACTGCAAAAGCTAAACTAGTGAGACTTGTTAACGAACTACTCGTCAAAGTGCTCGTTGTCCACATCGGAGACACCTTGGACTTCTTTTGGGTCTTCCTCTTCTTCTTCATCTGCCGGCTCAGCTGCATTGTCAACCATCTGCACGTCCTCTTCCTCCTCATCGGCCTCAATCACTTGAGGTCCACCCACATTTGGATACCTTGGTATGGGGTGAGGAATAGGAAACAAACGGTTGTGTAGTTGATGGTGCTCAACCTGAAGCTCTTCAAGTTGTTCTTGTAGTGCTTGCTCCCTTTGAAAGGAGTTGTGGTTGGCCAAAATCCAACCCCGACGTCTTTCTTCTGCTAACTCTAAAGCTGCATCCCTGTGACGGGTCACACGATCCAACTCTTGTGCAGCCTCATCTCTCTCAATAGTGAGGTTCATCAACTGGTTATGAAGCTCGTCTCTCTCGCGTGATGTTTGACCCCACTGTTGCAAGCGATAATTTGCAATACCACGAATCTCATCAACTTCTTGCTGAGCTCTCCCACATGCATTCGCCTTACGGCGATACTTATGGGCATGCAACCTGAACTTGTGCTGAGCTTCCATTGCCTTGCCAGCTTCATCAAGCACACTGGAAAGGGTGTTTTGCCTGACTCGACAAAGCTTCAAGACTGCCATCATAGCACTCATCCAGTGTTGTTGCTCTGCACCCGGTCACCATGGCCTCAAACCAAGGCCTGACCAACGTCCTAAGTCCACTCAGCCTCAGTAGGAGACACTTAGGGAATGGATGAAGCAGGTCCACCCACTAACTCATCCCCGAAGCTCTGTGCTATATCCATCAGCACATCTAGGGCAGCAACCTGAGCGGCTTCCCATGGGCTTTACCCATCAGTCTCAATGCTCCACCCATGCCACAATGGTCTTGTGGGGTTTTGCGACACGATGAAGGTCACGACGTACCATGGTACATCTCCCAATGGTACCGCCTACCTCCATGTGTAGATAGGTGCCTCCGGGTACCCAACTGAACTGAGCACCCCCGAGCAAGGTGGGAGTACCGAACTGGTCCAAAAAGGTGCTGCTACCAGTAGGAAACATGGGCGCGACCATCTGTATCAAAAAGGGATGCAATTCATGTGAGAGGATTATTTTGCCGAGAGATTGCACTTTACACTTGGGATAAGCAATTATAAGGGAGGGAGTAATGCAATATGAATGACATGAGTGAATATGATGCATGCGTGTTTCGTACGTCCTCACAAACCTATTAAAATTTAAGCTTTAGCGGAATATACGGTGGCATACATACGTTCGCTCAATTAGCGGTAACTAGTCGATCTACATGGTGCGTTGTTAGCGTACCTGTAGAAACTTCATTGCAGCCCAACCCACAAGATATAATGCTAATTACACAAGTAGTAACTAAGATACTCTCCATATATACATCCCCCGATATATATACTTCGGTATCCAAACTACCCGACAAATGTACCCACAATTAAGTACCTTCATATATACATGTATGCAACATGTAAATACTCTAGTAACCACAACTAGCTCTCCCCTAGACCGACGGTTGGACGGTCATGCTCTCACAACTCACTCTTACCTTAGCGTAGAGGCAATTGATCCATACATTACCATTCAAACGAATGGCATCCATGCAATATCACGCCGCATGGACGATGAAATAGAAACAATCAATTCCCCCAAGTTAGTAATTATATATAAGCCACCTAGAAGTCCTTAAGTGGGCTATAAAGGATGTGATCACCAGTATACCATAAAAATTTTGATTTTTTAACACTTATATATAACTATAAGTTGGAAAACCGTTTTTACAACAAAAGCTTTTGTTTTAAATAGCCGTAAGACATGTTTAATGTTGAATCTAGCTCCGATGCCAGCTGTCACAGAACCGACCAATTTATAAGAGCACAAGTACAAAAACAATCGCCGAAACGATCAAATTCTCGAACTTGAGCCCATATAAACCCGGTAGTCAACTAAAATCTCGAAGGATTTCAAACCAACTTACATACAACCAAGATCACAGTAATTCAACATAACATATCGTATGTTACAACATTTCGCAGACGTTCACAAATAGATTACATCATCACAGAGTCATCGTTATTACAAAACAAGTCTTGTAAAACATGCGGAAGCAAATAGTTTAACTTACACACCCGAGTTCAAATACACATACAGGTTTGCTGATCACAACCAACAAAAGCATTCAGATAAGAGAACAGAGATCATGCCCATGATCTAGTCTTCATCACCCGCCGAGTGGAGACAATACTTATAGAATCCCTGATATAGAAGGTCATCTGCAACAAGAGGGAATAAACCCTGAGTATGGGAATGTACTCAGCTAGACTTACCCGTCATAAACCAAAATAAATGACACCAAGGATTATGCATAGCTTAATGTAGTGGATCTGGCTGACACTTTCTTTTTGCAGAAAAGCATAAGTAATAATGATCAACTCTTAGCCTGAACTAGCAGTGACATTTTAGCCATTAACCTGTCATCTATATTAGCACCTGTACTAAGCAATCATTTTATTAGGGTGCAAACATTAATAACCATATCAGGTATTCATTGTGGCAACCTTATCATCATCATCCATTTAACCATATCATTAAATTAATTGAATCTAGGTTGCCGCTGCTCAAGTCAAGTTCTCACTATCCGGGAGAGACGGTGATTCGAATCGATTCCTATCCAGCTGGAGGGGTATTCCTAAACACAAACCCTGCTTCCCCCGTCGGAGTCACAAACAAGAGACCTTTGGTATGATTCAGGAGTCGCGAGTACGATCAGATCGTCATTCTCAGAGAACCACTCTGCCAAGGTTGTTCGGGACTCTAACCCGCCTTGGACTTATGCCAATGGCTCTCCACACATCCTTACTACCTCCAGAATGCCGCCACTGCTCGCTTCCCTGGCCTGAGTCGAGCTACTAGGCTTCGCGGTCGGAACGACTTATCCGGCCAGCTAAGTGTTAGGCTACGTTCAACATGACATGAGGACGTACAGCGTATCGGTCCTTAAACGACTCAGACGGAGTCACTATGTTCAAACCTACACAAGACCCCGCCCGGTCTTAATTCATTATTCACATGGTTTTTTTCCACGATAGCAAATATAGCCAACCATGATCCACCTCATCCTAAAGCTCACAGGTGACAGGAAATCACCTGACTTCTACCGCACTAAGCATGGCTAAGCATTTAACCCGTTCCTGAACTTAAATAGGATTCCAGTGCGATATCTGGACAAGGAAGGATATATAATGCAGCAATTGGTTCCAACCAATTCCTATACTTAATGCATCATCAACAATAAAAGATACTCAATGTATTTGTAAAAACATGGGAGGCTTAATATGCTCCGGGGCTTGCCTTTCAGGAACGAGAAAGGCTGGTGGTCCGGGCACTCGGGCAATTCCTCCACGGCGACTGCTTCGTCGGCTTCTTGCACCTCGGGTTCCTCCTCCTGGTTGGCTCCCTCGAACTCCAGCAACGTCACTCCCTTCG
The DNA here is from genome assembly GCA_904845875.1 of Miscanthus lutarioriparius. Lineage (NCBI taxonomy): Eukaryota > Viridiplantae > Streptophyta > Magnoliopsida > Poales > Poaceae > Miscanthus > Miscanthus lutarioriparius. The sequence continues at coordinate 69,433,200 of CAJGYO010000002.1, read as the reverse complement.
GCACACCTATTGCATGAATGCGCAAGAAAAATATCATGGATGCACATGAACGAATGTCAGGGATGCTCGGGGAATGCACATGTTCGCTGTAGTTTGCATATTCCAACTTAAGCCCTATTCAAATCACTTTACTTACCAAGTTTATACAACCTAATGTATAATTGCTCATCTTCAGTTAATGACCTAGCACCTGCACCTAAGCATATTCTCAAGTTAGGCTAACCCCTAAACAATCAACGACAACATTGTATCAAGCATACACTCAAGCATTTGTATTCCAGCAAAATGAAGACTATGTAGCGGTATAGTAAACTAGCCATAACTGGAGATTTACAAATCCAAATGACTTGCAACAAGACAATCTGGAAATCTTATGAAATTGTCTACAATTCATTTTTAGACCTCAAAGCATGATTCAACACTTTACCAAGTCGAATTTATAAATCAACAGAACTCTGTCCTCACAAGGCAGAGAGTAAGCAAAACTGGAACCTAACTTTAAATAGCTGTAGTTTCTAAACTACTGAGCCAAATGCCCTCAAATTTTGACAGGAGCTAGATACATAAATTATCTACAACTTTTGTATTCATCCCATTCACAGTAAATCAAAATATCATGGGGAACTTTCCAAAGTCCCTAGATCTGTCCAGAAGGACATAATGCAAACACATAATTATTAACTTATGATATAAACACATGATTGGACAAAACCAACTTTACTACCTCATCACACATATCACAAGAACACCAGAAAGTAGGGTGTTCATCCACAAAACATTTCTTTTAATACCTTTCTTAATTTATTTAATTAATTAGAGGAAATAGTAAACATATATGAAAACTACACCATTAAATCTACAAAAATTACAGTAGACACTACAGTCCCTAAGTAGACTACCATAAAAATTTCACACCATTTGAGTAAGTATAACAACCTACACAAAAATGGTAAGACAGAATGGCTTAAAATGGCATAATTAGGAAACCTTAGTGAAAAGTGTCAAGAAACAGATTTCATATTTTTCCTAGCATCCTTAAGGTACTAAGATACTACCTACCAAGTTTCATGGCCATAGGATTCCTAGATAATTTACAAAAATTCACTCAAGTATCCACCAATGATAAAAGGAAAATCTATAACTCAAAAACTACACATGCAATGACTCTCAAATTTTAACCAAAGCTTTTAATATACAAGACTAGATTACCCACAAAAGTTCATAATTTTTTGATCACAGAAACTCCAGATATGATTTAAACAAGTTTGCATGCATTCAAAAACATTTTTCAAGTTCCTATTTAATTCATCCAAATTTTCCACTACAAGTGTTCATGTCATATTTTTATTAAATACTAGACCTCACTGTGAGTCTAACAAAATTGGAAGTACTCAATTTGGATCTACCAATTTGGAGTTACAAAATTTACAAAACAGCACTAAAAACTGGAATTTTTGAACTATCTTCTACTCAACGGTCACTGACGAGCGGGGCCCTCGGGTCAGACGACCCCACATGTCAGCGAAAGAAAACAGGGGACGGCAGCGTTCGATGGCGCTGCAGTGGTCTAGCTCGCCGACGGCGAGGACTCCAGCGACACCGAGGACACCTACGTGATCTACGTGATGCGGTGAGTCGATTGGTGATAGTGGCGCGACCTACGACCTAGCAGAGGTGGCTCGTCGCCGGTGATGGCGGCACGGCAGAGCTCCGGCGAGATGTACTAACGACGGCGAGCCCTTGCTGCCTCATCCGAGCTCGGTATGAGCTCCATGAGGTCACTACGGAGCTATCCAAGCCAAGATAGGAGGACGAGGAGGTCTCGGTGGTGGGTGACCACGGTGAGCTCCACTCCGGCGAGACGCGGCTACGGAGACGGCGGCGGAAAAACGGCCAATGGCCCTCACCTACGGCACGGATGGCACGGATAAGTGGTGGAGGACGTTGAGGAGGACACGGCGGAGCTTTGGTCGAGCTGTGGTTCACGTTTTTGCGGCGGCGAGCGGGCTAGGCGACGGCGGAGCTCGCTCGGCAGCGATGGCGGAGCAGCTGAGCTTGCTTGCTGCGCGCGGTGGAGGCGAAGAAATGAAAATTGGAGTGACGAGCAGGTCGGGCAGGCGCGTGGGGGTGTGCACATCGTGGACAGCAGCACCAGGGCATCCACGGCACGTGACCGTGCGGTCAGACGGCCAGCGATGGGTGTCACCCACGCGTCGGATGTTTTCTGAAACAGTGATCACTGTAGCTGTCTGAACTTTTTGTTTCAGTGCTCAATAGGACCGACTGATAGACGAATTTTAACACCGATTAGCTCCTAAACCGTGACGTGTTAGAGGAAACAATGAACATGAAAGTTGTAGAGCTATAGTAGGGCTACAACTTTGATTTAGAAATCAACAGCTAACTCTCAACGGATCACGAGTTATATCAAGCCAAAGTTGGCTCAATCAAACTGAAATTGCATTTTAGGACTTAGAAATAATTTCAAGTGTTGAATCAGCCTTCAAAGCTGACTTGTGGGCCCTTTTTGAGCATGTTGTGCACATTTTCATGAGATGGTCATAAAATAACTTTTGTTCCTTATATAATTCTCTACAACTTTGCTTTAGGTTGCTCAGACATGCAAATATCCTAAGCTACACTTTTTAGACAGTCAAACACAGGAGCTCTAGGGGTCCAAATTGGTCAAACAATGACTTGGAAACCTAATTAGGCAAAATGATCAACATGAACCTTGTTCCTAATGATATTCTAAGTATAACTAAGTTGTTTAAGAGAATTATTAGTCACACCACACATTGGTCACACAAGAATCAAGCAAGGTATGTACTGAAACAATGCAAAACACATGAATTGTTACAATGGTTTCATAGTAATGTTTCACATGTTTCATGATCTTGTTGCATAATATTAACTAACCTTGTTTCACTAAGTGAGTGGCACATGTTGCACTTAAGTGTTGCACACTTTACATTTCATAAAATAAACAACACACATGAAATATTCAACATGTTGAAATGTTTCAAAATCATGTTTCATGTGATATAAGTTCACGAATGGATGCATGATGCTCATGTTCATGAAATGCAAGTGCAAATGTGGAAGCCAAACACCTGGGGTGTTACATTCTAGGTCTTCCATGATGCTTCTAAGGTCTTGCTTAAGCTGTTGATCATCGGATCACCACGTCGTCTCTGTCCAAGTCACATTTGCACCATATTGGACTACAAAATAAACACTTGCAAAACACGTTAGTCCAACTTGGTCTTGTTCATCACCGAACACCAAAATCGAAACTAAATGGGCCGATGGTCCATTTTCCTTACAGTTGGTTTTGTATCTATGTTGCTTCTGCTACTGAATTTGAACTCAGTGTTGTAATGATTTTATGTGTACTCTGATGTATGTTGAACTACTTGTGAACTTTATGTAATATGTGATGTGTGTGATGCTGAATCAAGTATGATCTTGGCTTGTTTGTGGCTTATTCAAGATACTTCGTGATGCTCGATGGACTATCGGACTTGTATAAATGAGAGTATGTGTCTATCAATATGTTAAGCGGGGACAATCATACTTGATCTTGTATAAGTTGGACGGTTCTGTGACATACGGCTATCTATCCTAAACTTGATCATGCACTATATTGCAGCATGGCCAGCGAAACGAAGCCCCTATAGGTTATATGTGTTTGCCTTCATGCTTGTTTCCAGCTCCATTTCTTTATTGCAAATGGTTGCAACTCCTTGCAACATCTTCATATCCAATGTTGAGCACTTGCACCATGGTCTTGATCAACATCTCCACCATCTCCATAGCCTTGTTCAGCTTCAAGTGTTACCTAGCATCACCACACTTCACAGGCCTAAGCTCGGAATGCAGCAGCTAGAGCTTAGGCGAAAAAAGATCACCAGAATCGAGTGGATCGAGTTGGAGAAAAGGAACAAGGTGGTCTCTTTTTTCTGAAAATTGGATCCTAGGAAGGTGAGAAATCGGTTTTAACTCAGTCATGGCAGCTAGGGCAGAGGGTGAGTAGAGCAGCGCCACCCGTTGGAACTTTATCGTAAAGGCGCTTAAAAGACATGTGTTCACTCACCATTTCATCTCACTTATCCATGAATGCATTTCTACCACTACCATTTCGGTTCTTGTCAATGGTGAAGCCACTACTGCTTTCATCCACAAAGAGGGGTAAGACAAGGTTGCCCCCAATCTCCCTATCTTTTTGTCATTGCGGTTAATGAACTTTCAATTGGTCTCCAAAACAGTTTGGACCGCAATAATATACAGGGTGTCAGCCTTGGTGCCAACTGCCCCCGAATCCACTCTTTACTATTTGCGGACGACCTCATTATTTGTGGTAAAGCCTCCTTTGATGAAGCCAGCAATATCAACTCAATGCTCCAAAATTTCTGTGCTGCTTCTGGCCAAACTCCAAACCTATGCAAATCCTCTATTATGTTCAGCACTCATGTTGACCAAGGAACCAAACAAGCTGTTGAAAGTATATTCCATGTCCAAGATCTTTCTCCCAGCACTATCCATCTTGGTCATCCTCTCATCTTTAAACATAGTGATAGATCAAAGGCTTATGAATTTATTCTTAACAAGTTCAGAGCCAAACTTACTACCATCAAAACTAATAAACTTAATCATGCAGGAAGACTTACGTATATTAATTCAGTCCTGACTTCCATTCCCATTTTTATATGTCAACCGTCCTTTTCTCTAAAATCTTTATAGCCAAGATAACATCTATTATAAGAAAATTTTGGCGGGCGGGACTTCAGGATGATAATTTGACCACTCCATTCAATTTCCGGTCTTGGGAAGACACTTGTCAAACAAAAGATAATGGAGGTCTTGGAATTAGAGATCTACTCAAAGTTAATCGCAGTCTTATTCTCCATGCTGCTTGGAATATAGCCACAGGAAAAGATAATTTCCTAGCTGCTATTCTTAAATATAAATATTTTCCTACTACAAGCTTCTGGCTATCTCAAAACACTAATTGCAAATCTATTTATTGGGCTTCCATTCTTCAAATGAAACAAACCCTTACTGATCAATGTATCATGCAAATTCATAATGGAAATTCAAGTATTTGGTCTACCCCTTGGTTCCCTTGTTTGGAATTCTATTCACAGTCATTTGAACCTCCCTGTCACAAGGCCCAGTCTCCCTCAAACTGTGGCTGATCTTTGGCTTCCTAACTCTAGAATTTGGAATACAGAACTAATCTCTGAGATTTTTGACAATCAAGCCTCCTCAACTATTATTCGAACTCACACTGTTCCATCCAACAATAATGATATGGTCCGATGGAAACCAGCAAAAAAGGATGTGTGCTCCACTAAAGAAGTGTACAAGTTTTTCAGCTCTGAAGTGCAGGTACAGATCCCACATCAAGGAGCCAGGAGTGTAACACAGCAGGCATTATTAATCCTAAAAAAGGCGTGGAAACATAAATAGCTTCCTCAATGTATCAAAACCTTCTGTTGGAGACTAATTAGAAGAGCGCTGGCAACAGGAGAGAGGGCTGGCAATCTCTCTACAAAAATAAGTAAGTTTTGCTCAGTTTGCAACATGCAGGAAAAGGATGCCCATTTATTTTTCCATTGCACTTTTGCTAGGCTGTTTGGTTTTCTGCAGACCCCCCTCTTTGCACCTCTTTACTACCAACAGAACATGATGGTGTCCAGGAAATACTATTGAAAATCATTGACAACAACACATCTGATGCACATATGCTGAAAATTCTAACCACTCTCTGGTATATTTGGAAGGCTAGAAATGATCATCGCTTCAAAAGGAAAAATTGGACTGTATGGTAGGTACATATATAACGTGATAGCAGCTGATATTAAGACTGTCTCCCTATATGGAAACCCGACTTCTCAACATGAATCTCTAGAAGGACAACAAAAGGGAGTACTTCAGCAGTCAGGTAATGTTTTATCTTCTGCAGGTACAGCAATAACAGTTACTAGACCCAATCCAGAGGAATCCATACCTGGACCACCTCTGTATAGGGTACTTTTCCCGGCGCTCCTGTCAGGTACAAGATGCTATACAGATGCATCCACGCTTCCAGACTCAACATTGCAGGTACCAAGAAAGGCAGGTTTGAGAGTTTTCATTCGTAACAATCAGTCCCAAACATCAGCTACGATTTATATCAAAGTGGTGCTTACCGCGTCCACTTCAGTGCTTATGGCTGAAGCGGCAGCTTTAGCATTAGCAGCAAGGATCATCTCTGCTCTGGACATCCATGCACCCACTTTTCTAACAGACAATCAACAGCTTGTTACATTCTTCAATGGCAAAGATATTGACAATCCTCCTCATTTGGAAACCAAGCACTTCACGCAAAGCTTCATCAATCTTACGTCCAATAGAAATAGCAGGACTTTGAAAATCTCAAGAAAACTAAATACTACAGCACATATCCTAGCTATACATGCCTTGCAAAGTATGAACTCACAATACAGTGAGTGTCACTTCACTTGTAGCAACCATTGTCATATAGATGGCTGTTCCACTATGGAACGTCTGATCTCTATAATTGGTGAAGGTTTCACCATCCTTGCTGTATCATGCTGTTAGTAATAAAATTTGTTTTTCATAAAAAAAACAGTCATGCAAGGGGATTGGCTAGCTGCTCGGTTTGTTGGGCCTTGAGTGGCCAGCTAGCCCACGGGTGTCCTTCCATTCTTTTTTCCTTTGAATTTTTTGACTCCACTTCCTGAAATTTCTTTTATCTATACAACTAAAATTCGACTTTTGAGGCAGAAACCCTACAAATTTCATTATTCCAACAGCGCAGCTTCATACAATAGACAGCAAGATACATATGCTCGATTTGATCACTATGCAAGATTCTAGCGCTGCAGAAACAACTAAATTAGTGTGTAATAATAGACAGCATCCACAGCTACCACATGGTTGTGCACGTTCCCTGGGGCTACCGTCCATGCAGCACTGTCTATGTAACATCCTAGATGTTAAAAGGCAATTAAAATTTTGATCATGAGCATCATGAAGCATAATCATTAATCATTGAAGCATAAATGCATTACATGTTTCAATTATAGCATCCATATGTTGCATATGTTGTGTTAAATATGTTGCTTGAAACGTTGTTATTAATATCAATTAAGGTTCTTTGTGAAGTTGCTTAAACAATTAAAATTTTGTTAATATAAGTTTTGTTGTTTAAAATATGCTCATGAACATAGAAGCACAATGGTGAAATGTTTTCAGGTCAAACTTGTGAAATCTGAGCTCCAAAGATTGGATTAATGCTGGTTTCCACACTTCATCATTTTGATGGCTAAGTCCCTAAGCCCCAGTTAATAAATTCAATTTTTGGTGATTTATTAAATCAATTTTCATATATAAAATATGTCCAACTTTTTATTTCATTGATTGGTAGAATGTTTGAGCTATCATAATGTGTAATTAGTTGTTAAGTTTGATAAATGTTTGACCACTAATAAATTAACCAAAGTTTGCTAATAAAAAATGCTTTTGAAAACCCTAACTAAAGTTCAGAGATTTAGTTTCATCCTACTCAAGTTCTTGGCCTTGGATCTCTCCATCCTGTGAGAAATAGAGGTCGAGCCTCAGAGTTGGAGATCTCCTGTTGATGAACAAGTTTTGTTAAAGGAGCTGATCGAGCTGCTACACGAAATCGAGAGAATGAGCAAGCTGAAGTCGAGCTGTCAGTGCTACAGTATCGCCAGGGGAAGCAGGTGCCACCGAGTTGCTTGCCGCCGTCCGCTGCCCTCCAACACCGCCCGCGCTGGTTGGGACACACAGCTGCCTGCGTGGAGAGGCTAAGAAGCTGCTGGCACGCCTCGCTGCTTCGCTCGCGCCGTTAAAACACCCCGCCGCCGGCGTCCTCCTCTTTTCCTCTTTCTACGCCGTCGCCGAGCTTCTCCACTTCGCCGGCGAAATTGGCCACCGCCGATGCGCCCCAGCCCAATTGCTTGCGCCCCCAACTTCGCCACGTTCTTGCGCTCCGCTTGAACCCGCTCGCGCCACCTCTCTCCACCACAATCGCCCCTGGCACCAGTTCTCGTCGCGGCGGTCCGCCATGGCCGCCGAGGTCACCTTGCCATGGCCAGCTCGCCTCGCTACAGCTCTCTCCCTCCCAATTCTTGTTTTGGCTTTCTTGATATGCTATGATGCTCATCGGCTTATCAGTTGTTCACTTCTCCTTCAGGTTGCACCGGAACGTGACTCTTGCCGCCGGTTCATGTTGCCGCGTCCACCCTTGACGTCGGCAGCCATGTCCATGCCATCCCCGCTACAACCGATCGCGTAGACGTGATCATGGTGAGCTCCTGGTCATGCCATCACCTCCGTTTAACCCCTATCGCGCTCTAGGAGTCGGCCCACCGTCGCGTCAGCGTGCTCTGCGTCGCTAAGCCACCATGGCTGCGGTTGCGCATGAACGAAACCCTAATCTGATCATCCAATAGCGTAGGCATGTCCGTGAGGTTGTGGGGAGCACGTTGGTGACCTCTATAGGAGAACTATCCTATTTATAAGAGGACAAGTACAATAGCAGCCCGCAAGCGGTCGCACTGTCATACTTGAGCCCATATAAACCCAGTAGTCCGTCGAGTACCACGAAGGGTCTCGACTAACCATCAACATACAACCAAGATCGTATATGATTCAACATACATGTCACACATTACATAAAGTTCATAAATATAGTTCATCTATCAGAGTACAAATTACAGTTATTACAAACCACGTTCAGGTAAGATAGCAGCGGAAGCAAATTAAAAGTTTGAAACCAACATCTGCAACATTGTTTAAATATAGTGCCAGCTCACGATCACACTTCCATAAAAGCGTAAGAGAGGGATTAATAAGAGATGCCTGCCTAGGGCTTACTCCTCGTCCACGACGGGACAGAAGTAGTTCTTACAATAGCCATGATAAACTATACCATCTGCAACAATGGGAATAAAACTCTGAGTACAAGAAAGTAATCAGCTAGACTTACTCGTCATAAACAAAAAATAAAGTGACTCCAAGGATTATACAAGGCTTTATAAGTGGAGCTAGCTGGACAACATTTTGCATAAAAAGCTTACCAATTCAAGTATACAGTAATAATTTGGTCATCAAGTTAATTATAGCTATTCATCTCTAGATTAGCAACTAACCTATGCCAAACATGTGGTATATCATTTAGTATCATGCAGTAGTAACCATAGCTGGTATAATAATTCCATGTTCATCCGAACCATCATATTCCATAACATAGTTACTACGATGTCGGTGTGAGTTAGAGTTTCTTACTATCCGGGAGAGACGGCGATTCGAATCGATTTCAACCAGTTGAGAATTTATTCCTAACACAAACCCAGACATACTTACACCAAGGTAGTGTTAGGTTACCTTTGGTACAACTTAGGTCCACATTTTGCGGGTTCGCCCAACGCCGCACAATCAGGGACAACCAGCTGCCAGGATGTTTAGGCCCGGCCTGCCCTTGGGCTCACGTCTTGCTCCCCGCACATCCTTACTAGCATCTAGAGTGCGCACTTTTACATAATGGGGCCCGGCCTTAGTTGATCTACTCGGCTTTGTGCTCGGAATAAGTTATCCGGCCAGCTAAGTGAGAGGCATGCGTTCAATCTCGACAGAGTCACCAACAACGGTACGATCCTTAAGCGGCACAGACGAAATCACATGAGTCAACCCACACATAGACTCCGTCCGGCCTCGATTTATATTACCCCATAGCTCTTTTCCACGATAGCAAATATAGCCAACCGTGCTTCGATATCCACCTATATCTCGCAGGTGATAGGAAATCACCCAATTTCTACCGGTCTAAGCATGGCTTAGCATATATTCGATCCTAGACCTACATAGGGTTATAGGTATATATATCTGGACAAGGTAGTTCTATGCATCAACTAGTTTCAATTCAACTCTTATCACCTAATACATCAAACATAAAAGAACTCAAGTGAAGTTTTATAAAACACAGGAGACTTAGAATGTTTCGGGGCTTGTCTTTGAGGAAAGAGGTTGGCCTGTGATCCAAGCACTCAGGGAGATCCTCAAGAGTTTGCTCCTCTCCTTCTAGAGGTATGGCCTAAGGTGTCTCCTGCTGTTCCTCCTCTTCTTCTTCGTTGAACTCCCAAAGAGTTATCCCCTCGGACGATCCTATATGCATGATCATGGAATAAGATATCGTGGATGCATATATAACGACATGTATAATATGATATGATGTGATGAAGGCATCCTCATAAGTGTTTTCAATAGCATTGTATTAAGGTGATAACAAGTTATATTTTATTTTACTGAGTAGGTGCATATCTCTTCTCTAGTAACTAAACAAATTCTTCTCTAAGTAATTTTCTGGACTGCAAGACAGCAGCCATTATTTGGAACATAATTGGAGTTCTACACTTCAAAATAATATGGTTGTGGACATTCTGGAACGTTTATGAAATTCCCTACAACTTTCTTTTAATTATACTAATATGATTCAGTAGTTATCTAGGTCAAATAATTCAATCTTTCAGATCCGTCCAGAGAGCAAGCATTTCAACAGCAGACTTTTAATAGCCATAATTCTCAAACATTAAGGCCTATGACTATGAAAATTTAACACCAGGTATATAAGTAAGTTATCTACAACTTTGTTGTTAACAAGTTCCACAAGAAAGGTCATTATCATCCTGAAATTATCACCACAACAAAAACTATACATGCAGCCATCTAGTTGAATTATAAGACAACAATTAACTAGCTGCCTATAAACAAATACTTCTAAGGCTCACTAATAGTATCAACAGATTATAGGCATCACACACACCACAGAAAATATCATGGTTAAGACTAACTAATTTATTTATATTTATTTATTAATTTCCATAGATAATAAGGTGACTTACAGACTAAATATTTTTAGTGCTCAATAAATTCTGATAAAATAACAGTAGCCTACAAATGACCCTAATAGTCTACTGTACAAATTTCATGCCATTTGGAATAGTATAGCTATCTATACAAAAATGACATGTTACATTTGCTTATTTTAGCAAAAATAGTTTAGCACAGTGAAAAATATCAAACAACAGATTTAATATTTTTATTACTTTTCTCCTAGCATGAGAATACTGAGTAAAAATTTTTATGATCATATGTTATGTATTTTTACCCCATTTAATTTCATAATTAGGATTAAATATCAAGACCATATTTCAAGTATGGCTATTGTAGGTTTAGTATTTTCCTAGATATAGTATGTCAACACAATACCAGAAAAATTGGAATCACAATTTTATCACCTTCCTAGCTCAAGTTATGCAATTTACAATATAGAAACTATTTTAAAAGCACTTATCTTGCTCAATTTAATTCTCCTAGAAAAATACCTTAAACAGTAGATTTCATATTTTTACCAAATAGTACAATTCATGATGAATAACAAAATTTGGTTCACTCAATTTGGATATTCCTAGCTCCAGTTATAAATTTTTGAAGTTTGCATTCAAATTTGTGAAAATATATCAAGAAAAACATTTCAAATACTGATTGACAGCTAGGTCCCGTAGGTCAACGGGACCCACATGTCAGCGACAAACAGAGCAGGGGTGCTGCTTGACCGGTGAAAAGCTTGTCGACGGCGAGTTCACCGGCATCGTGTTCCCTACTCCCTTGCGCACCTACTGGTACCCTAGGTTAGCTCGGAGGATCACCAGAGCTGCCTCGCCGGCGAGCATGGCAGCTCGGCAGTGGCGCGCGGTGGTACTCTCCGTCTCTAGCGAAGACGTGACCAAACAAGCATGGCTACGACTTCTACGAACCCTAGCGGAGCTCTACGGCGTGGATTAGGCCAAGGTGGAGCGGCGACGAAGCTTGGCTACGTGCATGGCGGCATGGTGGCGCGAGCACGGTGGCGGCACATTGATGTTCTGGTGGGAAAGGTGATGCAAGCGTGCATCCATTTTCCCCGTGAGCTTCACCGTCCTAAGGCTAAACCGTAACACCTAAACGCAAGAGAGAACGGCGACGGGACAAGCGTGGCCACGATGACATGCATGGCGGCGGCGCTCTTGGCTCGCGGCGGCGCTCTCGGCTCACGGCGGTGCGGCTCGCATTCGGGCACCGACGACATGGTAGCGGCTCAACAAGCTATGGCTATAGCTTCTAGGACCTACGACGAAGATGAATTAAGAGAGAGAGAGAGAGGTCTGAGAGGCTACTAGTTGGGGCCGGCCACGAGCGGGTTCGAGCTCGGTGGCGGCAATGGTGGTCGCGGTGACGTAGTGGCCCAATGGCCATCACCTCGGCATGGGAGTTAGCAATGGTGAGTCGGCAAGGTGGAGCAAGGCACGGTGTGGCTGTGGGTGCGAGGGATTGAGCAGTGGGGCTATGTGGATGGCGAGCACTGTCGGCGGAGGCGCAATGGCGACACTGCTGCTGTGTCGCTCCGCTTTGGAGCGGCGTGTGGGTGAGAGAGGAAGCAAGAGCGAGAGTGAGCGTGTGGGTGCATCGAGAGCCGGGTGCTCTCCCTTTTGGCACGATAGGGTGGGCTAGCACCGACGGATAGCCACCACGCGGCGCGCGTGGCCTGCATCGGTCGGGCAAGATGCGCGGTGATTTGAATCAGGTAAGTGCTGATCCAGTTGACTGACAGCGCTACTTCGTGCCTCTATATCTCCTAATCCAGTTCGAGTTAGCAAAAACTTCTTTAATAGAAATTGTAGAGCTATGTGAGTACTACAACTTTGCTTTAATGATCCTAGTCTAATTCGAACTGGTTTTCAAACTACATTGCTCCAAAGTAGGCTACATTGAAATTGAAATTTAGTTAAAGACAACAAAATTTCTAGTTTTAAAAATAGCATTTTGTTGATACTTGTGAGCTATATTTGACCATGTTAGGCACTAATTCAGCTCATCACCCTTAAATAAAGTTTGTTACCCATGACTAGAACTACAACTTTTATTTAGGTCACATAGCCATGCAAACACTCTAAGCTACCATTCAACTTTAGTCAAACTAGTATCATGAAAATGGCATTTCAAATGAAACCAACAATTAGAAGCAAATTTGGTCTATGTCATGAATACAAAAGATGTTCCATTCACCCCTCTAGATATGTATAAGGTGTTTTCATGACCTCACAACCATTTCATACCTTGGTCGTACATGATTACAAGCATAAGCATATATATAAAATCAACATTTCATGTGATAAGGTATAAGAATGAGATGAAATTTCATATGCTCATGTTCATGAATGCTTGGATGATGCTTGTGCTCATGAAATGCAAGTGCCAAATATAAAGCTTAACACTGGGGTGTTACAGCCCCTCCCCCTTATAGAAATCTCGTTCCGAGATTTGAAAGACCTACCATTCATCATAAAAGGCAGGATAAACCTCACATAAATAATCCTCCTGTTCCCACGTGGCATCTTGTTCACTGTGGTTATTCCACACCACCTTGTAGAACTTAATGACCTTGCTCTATGTTACTCTTTCCATTTCTTCTAGCACTCGGATTGGTTTCTCTTCACAAGTCAAATCCGATTGGAGCTTAATGTTGGTAGGTGCAATAGCTTCGTTAGGTATGCGGAGGCATCTTTTTAAGTGAGAAATATGGAAGACATCGAATATGGTACTCATCTCTAGAGGAAGTTGCAACTTGTAGGTGACACTTCCCTTCCGTTCAATAATCTGGTACGGGCCTACATATCTAGGCGCTAGCTTCCTTTTTACTCCAAATCTCTGCACTCCCCTCATGGGCGAAACTTTTAAGTACACATAGTCTCCCACTTGGAAGGTTAGTGGTCTTCTTCTTTTATCAGCATAACTCTTTTGTCTAGACTGAGCTGCTTTGTATGCTGTTGGATAATGCATACTTGCTCTTCAGCTTCGGTGACAAAGTCAAGGCCATAATATCTTCTTTCTCCGGGCTCAATCCAATTCAAGGGAGTTCTACATTTTTGACCGTACAAGGCTTCAAAAGGCGCCATCTTGATGCTCTCTTGATAACTATTGTTATAGGAAAACTCAGATAAAGGTAGCCATTTTTCCCATGAACCCATGGAAGATATAACACAAGCTCTCAACATGTCTTCTAAAATTTGATTCACTCACTCAGTCTGTCCAGAAGTTTGTGGATGATATGCTGAACTTCTGATTAGTTTAGTTCCCAAAGCCTGGTGCAAGTGTTCCAAAAAATGAGCTATAAACTGTGGGTCCCAATCTGAGATTATTGTCCTTGGTACTCCATGTAGCCTCATGATCTGAGAAACATATAGCTTAGCGTACCTCTTAGCTTGATACTTCATTCTAACCGGTATAAAATGTGCTGACTTGGTGAGGCGATCTACAATGACCCATATGGAATCATGACCTTATTGTGTCAGCGGGAGGCCTATAATGAAGTCCATACTTATTTCCTCCCATTTCTAGCCTGAGATAGATAAAGGTTGTAGCAATCTAGTAGATTTCAAATGAATGGCCTTGACTCTACTGCAATTATGACACCTAGCGACATAGGCGGCGATCTCTTTCTTCATCTTGGTCCACCAAAAATGGGGTTTCAAATCTTAATACATTTTGTTACTACCCGGATGGATAGACAACTTGGATGAATGAACTTCATCTAAAATTTGATTTCTAAGCTCATGGTCCTTTGGTACTACCAGTCGGTCCTCAAACCATAGCACACCTCTTTCATCCAACCTAAAATGTTTGGTTTCTTGTTCTTTCATCCTTCTCTTAATGTGAAATACACCTACATCTGTCTTCTGTAGTTCTATGATTTTGCTCTCAAGTGAGCAACTGCCAGTGATATTGTGCAGCACAACAGGATGTAATAAATTAAATCCATCTTCCAACAAGGCTTCCAAGGTGTTACAATGAGATTTCTGACTAAATGCATCTACTACAACATTAGCTTTTCCTGGATGATAGTGCACTTCCAAATTATAGTCCTTGATCAGCTCTAACCACCTACGTTGTCTCATGTTCAGCTCAGGTTGAGTGAAGATGTATTTGAGACTTTTGTGGTCAGTGTATATGTGACATATATTTCCCAACAAATAATGTCTCCATATCTTCAAGGCATGAACAACTGTTGTGAGCTCTAAATCATGTGTAGGATAATTGACTTCATGCTTTCTCAATTGCCAAGAAGCATAGGCAATAACTCGGCCTTCTTGCATGAGCACACACCCCAAACCTATACCCGATGCATCATAGAGCACATCAAAAGGCTTCTCAATGTCTAGTTGTGCTAAAATAGGAGCTGTAGTTAGCAAGGTTCTTAAGGTGTGAAAACTAGCTTCACACTCTGGCGTCCAATTGAACTTTTCATCCTTCTAGAGTAGTCTGGTCATGGGCTTAGCTATCCTGGAAAAATCCAAAATGAAGCGATGATAGTAGCCTACTAACCCTAGAAAACTCCAAACTTCATGAAATGAAGTCAGGGCCTTCCAATCCATGACCTCTTGTACTTTAGATGGGTCTATAGAAATTCCATCTTCTGATAAGATGTGACCCAAGAAAGGTACTTTCTTCAACCAGAATTCACATTTGCTAAACTTGGCATATAATTTAGGCTCCCTCAATCTAGATAAGACAATCCTCATATGCTCTGCATGATTTGCCTCATTCTCTGAGTAAATCAAGATATCATCGATAAACACAACCACAAACTTGTCGAGCTCGGGCATGAATACCGAATTCATCAAGTACATGAAGTAGGCAGCAGCATTTGTCAGTCCAAAAGACATGACCAAATACTCATACAAGCCGTACCTAGTGGAGAAAGGTGTTTTAGGTACATCCACTTGCCTGATCTTAATCTGATGATTGCCTGACCTCAAGTCAATCTTAGAGAATACATTTGCTTTTGCCAGTTGATCGAACATGATATCGATGCGAGGCAAAGGATACTTATTCTAAATGGTCACAACATTAAGCAGCCTATAATCCACACACATTCTTAAGGATTTGTCCTTATTCTTTACAAATAAAGCTGGACATCCCCATGGAGACGAACTAGGTCGAATGAGACCTTTCTCCAAAAGTTCTTGTAACTGAATTTTAAGTTTAGCTAACTCATTTGGTGGCATCCAATAGGGCCTTCTTGAGATAGGTGCCATACCTGGCACTAACTCGATCTTAAATTCAACATCCCTATCAGGCGGTAGACCCGACAACTCATCTAGAAATATATCAGAAAACTCATAAACCACTGGAATGTCACAAAGGGTAGTGGCTTGGATAGCACAAGACATGTTTTGGAGATCAAAACTTCAGGGAAGTGATACTAGAAAAGCATTACCCCCCTTTGGTTCTCTGAACATAATTGTTCTAGTGCTAGTGTTAATGAGAACCCCATGATCGCTCATCCATTTCATGCCTAAGATCACATCTATGGCTAATCCGGGCAACACTATCAGATCCACTGTGTACTCCCTCTCTTGTATAGAGATGAGCACATATCTGACTATTTGATTTGTAGAGATAGTAGCCCCAGCTAAACTTATACTATAACCACCCTTGTTTACCTCAATTATTTTCTAATCATACTTAGATGCAAATGCTTGGCTCATAAATGAATGAGAAGCTCCAGAATCAAACAAACAATGGCGGGATGTTTGTTAACAAGAAACATACCAACGGTGACAACTTCTCCCATAGGAATTTCTTCCACAGCTGTATATTGCATGTATCTAGGACGTGCTTTTGGATTGGCCTGTTTCTGATTACCCTAGTTTTGATTACCATTCTTCTTGGGATAGGGGCACTCCTTGGCCCAATGACCCAACTGATTGTAGTTGGAGCATGGCTGGTTGTTCTTTGGTCCTACTGAGCTTCCCTAGCCTACATTGCCCTTAGGTATGGCAATGGTGAATGCTTAGCAAAATGTCTTTTGACGGTGATTGGCTTGAACTTTTGGTTGAGGAGGCCTATACTTAGGCGCTGGTGGACGAAATTGTGGCCTAGCTACCACTAGAGCTCTAGACTGAGATGATCCTAAGGCACCTGCCTCAGCTGCTCTCTTGCGGCCCTTCGCTGCTGCGTGTAAGTTATTCTGATTCTCCTGGGTTAGGGCATCGCTGACAAACTCATTGTAGGTGGCACACCTTGAGTTGGCCATGGTCTTCATTAGTTTGGTACCAAGGCCTCTCTTGAAGCTTTCTATCTTCTTTTCCAACATGTTGACAAACTCTGGGGCATATATGGACAGATTGTTGAAGGCATGTAGGTACTCAGTAAGGGTCTTGGTCCCTTGAGTGAGTCTCATGAACCCGGGAGCTTTTATGCGCATCAGCCCTAGGGGAATGTGAAGTCCCCTAAAGGCTAACTTGAACTGTTCCCATGTGACCTGTGCGTTTGTAGGTAGAGAAGACAGGAAATGGGTCCACCATATCCCTGTCGGTCCCTACAGTTGATGGGACACATATTCGGCCTTCTGATGCTCAGTAACCCTCAATAGGTGGAACTTCTGCTCGGTCGTGTTTAGCCACTCATCCACTTGGAGCGGTTCTTCGGCCTCTTTGAAGATAGAAGGCTTGGTGTCTTTAAAGTCCTTGAATGAACAATGCTGATTTGGTTCCGACCCTTGATGTTGCTGGTGGGCGTGAGTAGTGTTCTACGCAATGAGGCACAGTGTATCCTCCATTGCTCTCTGATTTCCTAGGAATTTTGTGAAGAATTCATTCGTAGATGGTGATGGCGGTGGTGGTAAGTCACCATCATTGCCCACTTGGCTGGTGCCTGCTCTAGCACGGGTGCGAGTCATGTGCAAAATTGCAACAATAAGTGATTATTGGACGATGTCAAGAGATTGCAGATGAATTGTGTAATTATGCCAAACTGAAATTACTGGAGAGAATCTTAGATTCATACAATAAAATAGAGGCATAATCATCCATCCTCACAACATGACATCACCAATTAGATCACTTATCATACTCGCAACGCGTTAATATGCATGTCATTTTTCACCAGTAAAACGAAACTAGAATTTCGTCAAAGTTTAACCCATCATGGATTAACATGCAAAGTACAAATATTACACCAAAGTTACGTCACGAGTACTGAAGTTTAAACTACAAGTCCGTTCCAAAGATAGTAGGAATATATCTAGCGCATTGAACTAGTCAATAGACTGCTCTACTCTTCAGCATGCTTGCTGTCGAGGTCGAAGATAGCATCATCCCCGTGTTGCTGACATATCTAGCTCTTCACATCAAAAGCAACTACTTGAGCAGCTTCCCAAGGAGTTTTCCCTTCGGAATAAGCCTTCCACTCCTAGCATAGGGGTGCTTGGGTACGAGCTGGTATGGTTAGTTGCACCTCATACCATGTCTATCCTTCTAGGTATACCTCATTCTAGGAATAGAGAGGTGGTTCGGTATATCCCACAGAATGCAGGACCCTCCAAAGCAAGGCAGGGGTACCAAACATTTCTAGGAAAGTCTCACTCCCTGCTAGTGCTGCCATCTGTACCAACCAAAAATGGTGCAACTCTCGTGAGAACAACGGTATAATAGAAAAGAGTTACTTAACCGAATAAGAAACTTATAAGGGGAGGAACAATGCAAGTGTGTAATGAATGATTGATCATGATGCATGTATGTTTCGTATGTCCTCACAAACTTAGGAAAATTAAACTTCTAATGACATACATGGTGGCATACATGCGTTCTCTCATATATAACGTAGCTAGTCAGGCTACACGTTTCGCTGTTAGTGTACCTGCACAAGAATTTCATTTCAGCCCAACCCCACAAGTATATATGCAGAAATGAAAATCCAGGCTCTAGGTTGTAAGCTAAATACTTCCATATATATACCCATATATATACTTCCATATCAAAGCTACCCAAAAGTAAATACGTCCCATATATACATATAAATATGCATATACAGTCGTATCAAAGCTAACACACAATTAAATACCTCTGTATATATATATGAGACATATATATACTTTAGTATCAAAGCTACCTCTCCCCATTAGACCGGGCACTCACATCTTGTAGTCATGCCACTATGATGATGAGTGGCATCTTACCTTGGGCATAGAGGCATTTGATCCATACATTACCACTCAAGTGAATGGCATCCATACAATAGCACGTCGTATGGACGATGAAAATAAAAACCCCCAAGTTAGTACTTAATTAGCCACCTGAAATCTTTAACTGGGCATAAAGGAAGTGCTCACTAGCACAATCTAGATTAAAACTTTATGTTTAAACACCTATATTTATATCTATTAGTTGCTAAATACTGGTTTTGGAAATACAAAAACCTTTATTTTAAATACACATATGGCAATTAATGTTGAATCTTGCTCTGATGCCAGCTATAGCAGAACCGTCCAATCTATAAGAGCACAAGTACAATAGCAGCGCAAAAGTGGTCGCACTGTCATACTTGAGCCCATATAAACCTGGTAGTCCATCGAGTACCACAAAGGTTCTCGACTAACCATCAACATACAACCAAGATCATACATAATTCAACATACATATCACACGTTACATAAAGTTTACAAATATGGTTCATCCATCAGAGTACGAATTACAGTTATTACAAACCATGTTCAGGTAAGATAGTAGCGGAAGCAAATTAAAAGTTTGAAACCAACATCTGCAACATTGTTTAAATATAGTGCCTGCTCACGATCACACTTCCACAAAAGCATAAGAGAGGGATTAATAAGAGATGCCTGCCTAGGGATTACTCCTCGTCCATGATGGGATAGAAGCAGTTCTTGCAATAGCCAAGATAAACTGTACCATCTGCAACAATGGGAATAAAATCTTGAGTAAGAAGGTACTCAGCTAGACTTACCTATCATAAAAAAATAAAGTAACTCTAAGGATTATGCAAGGATTTATAAGTGGAGCTAGCTCGATAACATTTTACATAAAAAGCTTACCAATTCAATATACAATTATATTTCGGTAATCAAGTTAATTATAGCTATTCATCTCTAGATTAGCAACTCACCTATGCCAAACATGTGGTATATCATTTAGTATCAGACAATAGTAACCATAGCTAGTATAATAATTCCATGTTTATCAACTATCATATTCCATAACACAGTTACTACAATGTTGGTGTGAGTCAGAGTTTCTCACTATCCGGGAGAGACGGTGATTCGAATCGATTTCAACCAGCTAGGAATTTATTCCTAACACAAATCCAGACATACCTGCGCCAAGGTAGTCTTAGGTCACCTTTGGTACAACTTAGGTCCACATTTCATGGGTTCACCCAGCACCGCAGAATCAGGGATAACTAGTTGCCAGGATGTTCAGGCCTGGCCTGCCCTTGGGCCCACGTCTGGCTCCTCACACATCCTTACTACCATCTAGAGTGTGCACAACCCACACATAGCCAACCGTGCTTCGGTGTCCACCTATATCTCGCAGGTGACAGGAAATCACCCGACTTCTACAGGTCTAAGCATGGCTAAGCATATATTTGATCCTGGACCTACATAGGGTTAAAGGTATATATATTGGGACAAGGTAGTTCTATGCCTCGAGTGGTTTCAATTCAACTCTTATCACCTAATGCATCAAACATAAAAGGACTCAAGTGAAGTTTTATAAAATATTGGAGACTTAGAATGCTCTAGGGCTTGCCTTTGAGGAAAGAGGTTGGCCTATGACCCGGGCATTCAGGGAGGTCCTCAAGAGTTTGCTCCTCTCCTTCTGGAGCTTTGGCCTGAGGTGTCTCCTACTGTTCCTCCTCTTCTTCTTCGTTGAACTCCCAAAGAGTTATCCCCTCAAACGATCCTATATGCATGATCATAGAATAAGATATCGAGGATGCATATATAATGACATGTATAATATGATATGATGTGATGAATGGATCCTCATAAGTGTTTTCAACAGCATTGTATTAAGGTGATAACAAGTTATATTTTATTTTACTGAGTAGGTGCATATCTCTTCTCTAGTAACTAAACAAATTCTCATCTAAGCAATTTTCTAGACTACAAGACAATAGCCATTATTTGGAACATAATTGGAGTTCTACACATCAAAATAATATGGTTGTGGACATTCTGGAACGTTTATGAAATTCCCTACAACTTTATTTTAATTATACTAATATGATTCAGTAGTTATCTTGGTCAAACAATTCAATCTTTCAGATCTGTCCAGAGAGCAAGCATTTCTAACAACAGACTTCGAACAGCCATAATTCTCAAACAATATGGCCTATGACTATGAAAATTTAACACCAGGTATATAAGTAAGTTATCTACAAGTTTGTTGTTAACAAGTTCCACAGGAAAGGTCATTATCATCCTAAAATTATCACCACAACAGAAACTATACTTGCAGCCATCTAGTTGAATTATAAGGCAATAATTAACTAGCTGTCTATAAACAAATACTTCTAAGCCTCACTAATAGTATCAACAGATTATAGGCATCACACACACCACAGAAAAAATCATGGTTAAGCCTAACTAATTTATTTATATTTATTTATTAATTTTCTTAGATAATAAGGTGATTTACAGAGTAAATATTTCTAGTGCTCAATGAATTCTGATAAAATTACAGTAGCCTACAAATGAACCTAATAGTCTACCGTACAAATTTCATACCATTTGGATTGGTATAGCTTCCTATACAAAAATAACAAGTTACATATGCTTATTTTAGCAAAAATAGTTTAGCATAGTGAAAAGTGTCAAACAATAGATTTAATATTTTTCTTACTTTTTGCCTAGCATAAGAATACAGTTGAAATTTTTTTATGATCATATGTTATGTATTTTTACCCCATTTAATTTCACTAGAAACTAGCAATTAATTATGATTAAATATGAAGACCATATTTCAAATATGCCTACTGTAGGTTTATTATTTTTCCTATCTAGAGCATGTCAACGCAAGACCAGAAAAATTAAAATCACAGTTTTATCACCTTCCTAGATCAAGTTATGCAATTTACAAAATAGAAACTATTTTAAAAGCACTTATCTTGCTCAATTTATTTCTCCTAGAAAAATACATTAAACAGTAAATTTCATATTTTTACCAAATAGTACACTTTATGATGAATCTAACAAAATTTGGTTCACTCAATTTGAACATTCCTAGCTCTAGTTATAAATTTTTGAAGTTTGCATTCAAATCTATGAAAATAAATCAAGAAAAACATTTCAAATACTGACTGACAGCTAGGACCCGTGGGTCAATGGGACCCACATGTTAGCGACAAATAGAGCTAGGGTGCTGCTTGACCGGCGAAAAGCACGTCGACGACAAGGTCACCGACGGCGAGGTCACCGGCATCGTGTTCCCCACTCCCTTGCGCACCTGCTGGTACCCTAGGTTAGCTCGGAGGATCACCGGAGCTGCCTCGCCGGCGATCATGGCGGCTCGGTGGTGAAGCGCAGTGGTGGACTCACCGTCTCTAGTGAAGATGTGACCAAACAAGCATGGCTACAACTTCTACGAACCCTAGCGAAGCTCTATGGCGTGGATTAGGTCAAAGTGGAGCATCGACGAAGCTTGGCCGCGTGCATGGTGGCACGGTGATGTTCTGGCGGAGAAAGGCGACGCAAGCGTGCACCCATCTTCCCCATGAGCTTCACCGTCCTAAGGCTATACTCTAACGCCTAAACACGATTGAGAACGGTGATGGGAGAAGTGTGGCCACTGTGTCGTGCATGGCGGTGGCGCTCTCGGCTCATGGCGGTGCGGCCTGTGTTCGGGCTCAACGAGCTACGGCTATAGCTTCTAGGACCAACGACAAAGATGAATCAAGAGACAGAGAGGTCTAAGAGTGTTGGTGCAAAAAAATGTGGCAATGTAGCCAACACATAGCAAGCCGGACGATCTGAGTGAGGTCAACTCGTAGATCTTGCTTGGCTTCAACACAAGACTAGTCGATCCTAAAAATCCCGAAGGCGTGCCAGTCAATTTGATCTGCAATTGACAAGGAGAGAAAGCTTATCAGTAATTTAGGGTGAAACATGCCGGTGTTGCCCTGACAGTTCCAAATATGCTGCGTCGAGAGCAACCAAATAGGGGGATCGACTAGATAGCCAATACGAGGAGGAATTGACTATTAAGGAGTGTGATGCTCATGGGTCATGATTGATTTATGATAGCAAGTATGATGCACCGAGATATAAGTAATACGGAGAAACTTCATCTACTATATGGATATAACCAGTGTAAAGCATTGAGCCGATAAGTTTAACGGGAAAGGATATAACATGCGAACAAATTGACTGTCTAGTACAAATAGATCTACAAACGCTTCGAATCTAATCTATTACCATCAACAGTGAGGTTTGATCGGATCGATACAGCTATGATAATAGTAACAAACTAAAGCCAAAGAATCTATAAAATCATCTATATATTAACAGGTTCATGGAAAACATGCTATATGTGTGAAAGCACAGACGAATCGGCTAAAATAGCCAATGCAGGCATAGCAAACAAACAGAGTACATATCTCGATCATAAACAAAACCACTAATCGATAATTTTTGATCTAAAGTCTTACCAGTGAGGTTCGACCGGGTCAATGCAGCTATGGTAGTATCATTAGATTAGATCTCATTAACTATTGAGTTTGTTCAAGATTGAAACATGTCTTTGGATGCATACTATGTTTGATTGGAATAGAGATAAAACAGCCTATGTAGCAGAATTAAATCATCCATTATGAGATTTAAAGCATGACTAGATCAGAGGACGACCAATTAAGATGATATGACGCCGATCTATCTCTATCTCAATCAGGTGATTTGTTACAACTAATAAAATATTAATTATAACAAGATCGATAGCTGTTGAATCAACCAAAAATAGCAAGGAAAACCTTACTAATCTTAGCAGATTTGATAACTGGTGATATTATATTAAACAATAAGTTATTTAACACAAGATCGATAACTTTGATCCATATTATCATTCGTAAGAGATCAGTCAGCTGATGCAGCCTTACAAATAATGATACAGATCGATAACTAACCTATATTAAACTCATAAAAGATGAATCAGCTAATGCAGCTTTATAAGTATGATACAAGTCATGACGGTACTCATAGACAAGCTGGAGGTCGATCAGTCGATGCAGCCCTACTTATTGAAAAACTCATCAAGATCTATAGTACTCCTACTCCTAAGGGTTGGCGTGAAGCGAAAAAAAGTAATTGTATTGATAGATTGTCTTCATTTTTACAATAACCGAGGCCCAATATTTATACCCAGAACCTAAACATGAATCCTACTCAAATACGACTCATTACAATTCTTAGAATAAAAAAAACATTCCAAAGTCAAGATAACTTAGACCCTAATCTTTTCCTTTTTTGAAGAGTCCAACATATTCTCCCCGACGCCATCCGTACGTAGTCCATTGACGTTGTCCGCTGACGTCATCTATAAAATAGCCGATTCTAGCACTACATCAAAACCAATCGATATCGATTCACATCTCATCGATTCCTTGATGATACAATCTTCGAAGCTTTGAGTTCCCGTGTTCCCCTTTCCAAATTTTGGTGTAAACACGTGTCCCTCAATTTTGGGATAAAAATGATTTTATTCCAAAATTTCTATTTACCTGCTCACCGTGTCGCAACTGTTTATTCCGAAATATACGCACGACTCCTGATTTCTTGGCCCGAATTTTATATAATACCCCAACAGTATCATTTCCAACTCACTCGGCCTATTCGCTTTCCCCTTCTTTCTCAAGCCTCAACAACCAAAACTACCATTGCCAAGGCCTTAACCCTAGCAAATCCTCTGCTCTATCAAGCTGTTATTCAAGTAACCTTCCTCAGATTTGGATCCATTTTGGATGCAATGGCGACCAGCGACCATGTCCCTGAGGTATGCTCTCAAGTTCCCATCTTCCAAGTATTAGCCGTTACCCTGTATTTCCTTTCTTCTCAAATTTATTTCTATCTGGTTTCTAGGAAATGAGGAACGAAATTTTGATTCCATTGGCTGTTGTTCCCAATGTCTATTATCTTGGGCCTATAGGTGACCTTGATCCATCTGACTTTATCGATCAAGAAACCAACCGAATCCCCTTCAAGCAATCTTTAGTAGATTTATCCTCCTAGAACACCAAAACTTCCTTTAGAAACTTGCCCAAAATACCTAAGGGATAAAGAGATTGGTTTCATAGTATATCAGGGGAAACGGCTGGAGATTGGGAGATTTATGACTTAAATCAATGCTTGACACTCTCACTGTCTGGGATGGAGAGGAATGATTCACTTTTGATTTCTGTATCTTACTTCTGGTCGAACACCCTAAATGCTTTCGTTTTTGGGCACGGCCTAATGACCATCACCGACACTAAATTTGATCCCCTAAGCATAGACAGGAAGGGGCAGCCCATAGAATACTATCCACCATGTCTAGCCTCAAGAATGGGATCCATAGCACCCATCTTAAAGAAGCTGAGGAAGACCCCAGCTGCTCCAACAATACTTACATACCAGTCTTCCAAACGCAAGGCAGCCAGAGGTGTGACTCAGAAAACCACCAATGGGAAAAGACTCTAAAGAACCAAACCATCAGCTGCTCAAGTAAATCAACTGATCTCCCACAAAGTGATATTCAATTTCTAATTCTGATTCTTTCCTCCCAGTTATCAACCATTGCATCCCAATCTACTTTGGGTGCTGAACTGTTGTCCCAGGTGTTTAAATCAACACTGACCAAACCTTCATCGGCCGATCCTCAAAAGGAGCTGATTTCAGTTGAAACAACCGATGCTTGTAAGATAGCAGAAGATGAGAAGCCTTCCACTTTACTTCCTGATGCTGCCAAGGTATCTCCTCAAAACTCTTAATTTTTATTCAATTTTCACTCTTCTCTGACCATTTATCATGTCAGACACTCCCTGAAGAAACATTCATGCAAGAGTAGAAGTCTGACAGTCCACCAGTTGAAAATGATCCTGTTGATGTTGACACCCAGATTGTCGAACCTCTAGTCCAGCAGACAATTGATGGTAAGAAAGTCATATACCTAGTTTATCTTCCTACAACCAACATGATCTTTTTTGAAAAATTTCCCTGATGTCTACAGATACCATTACTGAAAGTTCAGAGCTGATTCAACCATATACTATTGGTGCATCATCAGTTGTTCCTTCTCCTCAGATAGAAACTACCCTAGAAAAGGTACTGTGTCTCCTCATTCTTCTTATTTTCAAACAACTTGTTAGTTCTTAACAAAAAATTTCCTTACCTACCTACAGGCACTTAACTCACCAGCTCTGAGCTACTCTTTCAATTTTGAAGAGTATATAGATGAAGATGAAATTAGCTCATCAACCATCCCTTCTAAAGAAGCTTTGTTAGAGGAGATAAAGAATTGGCTAAAAGACATGCTGCGAATGCTCAAAAAGAATACAGCCGATTTGGTCCAGGATGCAAATCCGGTCAGAAGAACTTTCCTAGCCATTAAGGGTAACTTACCTTCGAATCTTGCTGAAGTTGTGACACCTTTATCCAACATTGAGGATCAAGCTCCAAGAGTGAAAAGGGCTTAGAGAAACCTAGCTGATCATGAAGCTTTTTTGGCCAAGAAGAACTCCAAGAAACAAGAGGTCAAAGAGCTAGCACAGCTAATTGATAACTTGAAGAACTCCTCCCTCAGGATCGAACCAGAGCTGAACCAACTAAAAATCAAGCGTGCAGAACTTGAGAAGGAACTGGAGAACGTGAAGGCTGCCATCGATCGCCATGAGTCCAATCTGGCTCAAATACCCAATGCCATTAAATAGAAGAAATAGGAAATGTTGACCATGGTCAAAGAAGGTAAAGCCATCTGCAACACCCTCGAGAACATCCCTGGATTAGTCGAAGAAGACAAGCAACAAATTGTGGAGGTTGATGCTATCCGGCTAAAAGCGTTGAAAGTAATCCAGGATGTTCTAAACTTGTAATATGCATACCAACATCTATAATATATACTTTGTGTGGAACCAATGATAACCATATTTCCTGCTATTATATTGTATCTCTTATCTTAGATAAAGAGCCGATTTGAAAATAGCCGATTCCAGACCTCTGACATTAATCCAATTAAGTCTGAAAACATGACCTCCACTAAGAAAACTCCTCAATCTTCCGTTCTCAGTTATCAATGCTGCATTCTCTTTGGCATTAGTGGGGCGACGCTTTGCCTTTTATTAATTGCGGTTGTCTTTTGCACATCCCGATATATCTGCCACTTTGCTTCGTAGCTATAGATACCAACCAAGGGCCCTGGCCTCAAACCCACATCTTGCAACTACTTCTGTTCTCTGTGCTTCTCTGCCTTCACAAACCCTATAGCAGTTCCTATCTCCTTTCACAATGTAGACCAGCACCCATGGTAGGACAAGATCACCGTGGCAAGCGCACAGCGGAAGATCTCCCGGAGGAGGAGGTCCCGGTCGGCTAGTGGCTTCGCTGCATGAGGTAAGACTGAACACTCCCATCCATAGCAAGAATCAACTATTAATGCATCTGTAGGTTTGTCCTCAATGATAGCCTCCGGCCACTTCCTCCCAAGGTCAGCGAGCCTTCTCCCACCATGTGTGCTGCTGCCCTAGCACCGGATTCGTCGTCAAACTCCTCTGACTCTTACAATGGCGATGATGCCCGATGTTTCCTCTAGAAGTGGAGGGCAGCCCAGGACTGTTACTCCAAGGCAACTCAGGAGAACGGTTAGCTTGAGATCCGCCTTAGGGCCTCTCAAGCCGCCTTCCTTGTCACCAAGGAAGAGGCCAGCACTGCTCGGGCGCGGCTAGCCGAGTCTGACGCCATGGTGGCGGGTAAGATGAACTCCAAGAAAATCCTTATTTCAATTTCCACTGTCTTTGTCTTGATAGTCCCGTTGTTTCTTGTGATTGCCAGCCCTGATGGTGTAGTTGGAGAACCTCCAACTGGCGGTGAACATGGCCACAGTGGCCGTCAACGCTCGGGGCCCTCTCCTGAACAACCGTCTGCATGACGTCCCGACACGCGTCCAGGAGATCGCCCTCCACGGCGTTCACCGTGGTGCGGTAGTGTCCTTGGCCGCAGCGTAGCTCGAGACCAGGCATGACCTTCGCACCATGGAGCTAGGCTTCCCAATGGCCGATGACCCCAACATGCACGAGGACTTGATCGAAGACTTTGGCGATGACGCAGCGGCCGTCGTGGACGTCACCTCAGCCCAGGATGTTATAAATAAAGTTTTTGAGTAGTTTGTACTAGGAACAGACTATGAATAAAGTCATGCCTTCTTCATGAACTCGTCTTTGAGACTGCCATAATGTTATGTGGATTGTCTTTGTGCTTGTTTTTGATCTATAGGCGATACATATTGTATCGGCTTTCACCCCTTTGGGTTAATTTTTGAACTAAAGGCGATACCCTTCTGGAATCAGCTATTAGAGCCGATGACTGAATAAATCGGCTATCAAGTATTAATCCAAATGCTAGGATAATATTTTTTAAGATACTTTCCATTGATCGCTCTGTCAAACTCCTCTTCTCCTTCTAGCATTTCCAAAATATAAGCATTCCTAGGCGCACAATGTTTAATCTGATAAGGACCTTCCCAATTAGGTGACCATTTGCCAAACTTGTTGTTTTTAGATCCAATCGTCAATTTCACCTTCCAGACCAATCCTCCCTCAGAAAGTTGTTTGCTCTTGACCTTCTTATTGTAGTACTTTGCAATCCTTAGCTTATTGGCTTTGATATTCTCAAGAGCACATAGCCGATGGCAACTTAAGTCTTCTAAGTCATCTATCATAAGATTCTTATAAACTTCAGCTGATAAATCATTTTGCAACATAACACGTCTTGATCTAGGCTGGATTTCCCAAGGAAGAACTACATTATGCCCATATACTAACTCATAAGGTGATGATTTAATCGATCCATGGCAAGCCATCCTGTATGCCCATAATGCCTCATTGAGTGTTAAGTACCACTTCCTTGGTTGCTCATCAATTTTCTTCTTAATCAATTTAATCATAATTTGATTGGATGCCTCTTCCTGGCCATTAGCCTAAGCATAGTAAGGAGAAGAATTTAATAACTTAATTCCCATACTTGTAGAAAAATCTCTGAACTCTTCTGATGTGAATATTATCCCCCGATCAGTAGTAATAGTTTGAGGAATTCTAAAATGATATACAATATGTTCCTTGAAAAAATCAACCATATTCTTTGAGGTTACTGTCTTTAAAGGAATTGCATCAATACACTTGGTAAAGTAATCTGTTGCTACCAATATAAACTTATTTCCTTTACTTGAAGGTGGAAAAATCTGGCCAATTAAATCAATTCCCCAACCTCAAAATGGCCATGGTTTAATTATTGGATTCATAGCTGATGCAGGTGATTTCTGAATATTACCAAAACGTTAATAATCCTAACACCCCTTGTAATATTCAAAACAATCTTCTAGTATTGTTGGCCAGAAATATCCAGACCTGTGAATAATCCATTTCATCTTATAAGCCAATTGATTAGCTCTACATATCCCTTCATGTACTTCACCCATCAACACTTTAGCTTCTTCTTGATTTAAACATTTAAGCAACACCCCATTGACTGTCTTGTAATATAACTGGTTATCTAACAAAACATACTTAGTCGATTTATACCTTAGTTTCCTGGTAACCTTCTATGATGGATTCTTGAGGTAATCGGCTATTTCAACTCTCCAATCATTTGTCAAGGTTTCACTGCTTAAAATCTCTCAAAACACTCAATAACCTGATGCACTCTTAGCTAACCGATTAGCCTCTTGATTCTGTGCTCTTAGAATTTGCTGAAGAGAAATATGGGGAAACTCCTTGAGTAACCTCTAGCGTTCATCATAGTATCTCCTCATAATATCATCTTTACATTCATATAGGCTGATCAACTGATTAATAACTAACTATGAATCTCTAAATATTTTAGTTGACTCAGCTTTTACTTGACGAAGAAGTTGAAGTCCCTTAAGAAAAGCTTCTTATTCTGCTTGATTGTTGGTAGTCACTGGTTTAATTGGAAAAGCAAACTCAAAACTTGCTCCCTGAGGTGAAAAAATAACAATACCAATGCCACCACCTTGCTTGCATGATGATCTATCAAAGAACAATGTCCAAGGTATTAGTTCTATATAGCCAATACTTGGTTTATGATGCTGAGTAATAAAATCGGCTATTACTTGCACCTTGACTGTTTTAGCCGATTCATACCTCAAGTGAAATTCCGATAATGCAAGAATCCACTTTTCCATTCTCACATTTAATATTGGCATTGATAACATGTGCTTGATCACATCAGCCTTAGACATAACTGTACCCTCAACTGATAACAAGTAATGTCGCAACTTAGTGCAAGAGAAATATAAGCATAAGCATAACTTTTCAATAGGAGAATATCTTGTTTCTAGGTCCAAAAGCCTTCTACTTAAATAGAAAACAACTCATTCTTTTCCTTCAAACTCTTGCATTAGGGCCGATCCAATTGTTTGGCTATCGGCCGACACGTACAACTTGAAAGGCTTACCTTGCTGAGGAGGGACTAGCACAGGTGGACACTTCATGTATTCTTTTATCTCCTCAAACACCTTTTGTTGTATGTCTCCCCATTTAAATTCTTGATCATTTTTCAACTTCCACAAAGGAGAAAATGGCAGAACCCTTTCTAACAAATTTGAAATAAACCTTTTGATAAAATTAATTTTACCAAGCAAAGATTGTAACTCTGTTTTAGTAGTCGGGGGTACTGCCTCATCAATTGCTTTCATACTTTTTTGACATATTTCAATTCCTTTCTCGTGGACTATGACCCAAAAATTGTCAGCTGATACTCCAAAGGAACACTTATTAGGATTCATCTTTAAACCATGTTTTCTTGTGCAATCTAAAGTTTCCCACAAATCAGCTAAATGTTCTTTATACCCTTTGGATTTCACCACCACATCATCAATGTAGATTTCAACAATCCTGCTGATCAACTTATGAAAAATATAATTCATCGCCCTCTGATAAGTTGCACCAACATTATGCAAACCAAAGGTCATCACAACCTATTCAAATAAGCCGATTATGCCAGGGCACCTAAAAGCTATTTTTGCTATGTCTTCCTCAGCCATAAAAATTTGATTATACCCTGCATTGCCATCCATAAAACTAATAACTTTGTACCTGGCTACTGCATCTACCAACATATCGATTATTGGCATCGGATAACCATCCATCGGTGTAGCCTTGTTCAAATCTCTAAAATCAATATAGACTCTCAACTTCCCATTTTTCTTATACATAGGAACAACACTCGATATCCACTCTACATAATGGCACATTCAAATAAATTTTGCTTCTAGCAATCTTTTAGTCTCCTTTTTGATATCATCAAGAACATTTGGATTAAATCTCCTTGGAGCTTGTTTAAATGACCGATATCCAGGTTTGATTGGCAGCCGATGTTCAACAATTGACCGATCTAAACCAGGCATTTCATAATATTCCCAAGCAAAACAATCTTCAAATTTCTTTAATAAATCTATCAATTCTCACTTATACTCAGGATCCAACTTAGCACTTACATACGTCGGCCTAGTTCTATCTCCAGAACCAATATCTACCTCCTCTAATTCATCGGCCGACGTAAAGCCATGTCCTAGTTTACCATCTATACCATATATTAGATTATCCATTAAAACAAACTCTCAGAGCCGACTGTTTGGATCGGCTATTGGCTTTCATCATTGATCTTAGTGAAACCTCCTTCCCATTGCTTGCCAGAAAAACACTCAAAATCTTCTAGTTCCCAATACATTGGATCAATTGTTGCTGTACTCATAGAATCATCAGCATGAACTAGCTCAACATCATCTCCATGCCACTGAATCAAGCATTGATGCATAGTCGATGGTACACAATAATTTGCATGAATCTAATCATGACCAAGGAGTAAACTGTATGAACCCTTTCCATCAATGACAAAGAATGTAGTGAGCAAAGTCTTACTTCCAATTATCAATTCAACATTTATTGACCCCCTAGTCTTGGATGCAATGCCCCCAAAATTCTTAAGCATCATGTCAGTCTCAATCAAATCTTCTGGACCCTTACTAAGCTTGCAAAAAGTAGTATAAGGGATAAGATTAACAAAAGCACCTTCATCCACCAACATTTTGCTCATCGGCTTCCCATCAACAAAGCCTTTCACATATAAAGCCTTCAAGCGCCGATGTTTTACTGGCTTATCAAATATAGCTTACTGTATCACTATCAATTTGGCAACTATCTCATATTCTGATTCATCAAAATCTAAATAGACTTCTTAATCTATTGGAGCTCTAAATTATGATGGCAAAAGAAAGGATATTTGAAAATTAGCCGATGGTTGACCCTTATCGGCTTTTTGTTTAGCACGCCATATTTGAGGTTTACTAGATTTTTGAGCCTGTTCTAACTCTGTATTCCTTAAGTGTTGTGCCCTTTTTTCTGACTTCTCGTTAAACCTCCTGGACACCATTGCCCTTCTTGCCCAACATACTCTTCCTCATCACCGTCTTCTTCATAATCAGCCCAATTTTGATCAACAACTCGCTTTCCAAGCCGATCATGAACACTTCTATTTTTTAAGCGATGATCCATATTATCATAATGATACTCAATTCGAGCATGGATAGACCGGTGGTTGGCTTGAGATTGCCTAAACTCCCAATATTGTTCACTACACTCTGGGCAATTATTTCTAGTAGGCAATTTTAAACCTTCATTCCAACAGTGTCTAAAAAAAGGACAATTCCAATATAATTCAGCTTGTTCTCTTTCATACCTCTCATCTTCTTGTTGACACTGATATTCTTTCTCTTCTAACAAACGCTGACAATCCTTTTCTTTTTGCCGTTGCCATTTATTCAACAAAATTCGAGATGTAACACGCGGCCTCATCGCCGCGTTTCTTAACGTCTCTCCCTGCTCATATCGGCTCTTCTGTTGGTCATGACACCTTTTAATTTCTCTATATTCATCAGCCAATATTTGCATCTCTGGATCAACTGTTCTAGTTTCCATTGCCCTAGTTGACGTTAGAACTTTAGTCTTCCCTTTGAGCAACTTAGCATCGACCATATTATGATCTTTTGGGAAAGGATTATCATCAACTTTCATCTTTCGAGGTGTATCAAATTTAAGCTTCCCTTGCTGAATAGCACTCTGTATATGTTGCCAGAAAATTCTGCACTCATTAGTAGAATGAGAAGAAGTGTTATGAAATTTGTAGAACTACTTATTCTTCAACTGATTAGGAGGTAATATAACATGATTGGTGGGCAATTTGATCTATCCTTTCTTAAGAAAGAAATCAAAGAGCTTGTCTGATTTTGTGACGTCAAAATCATAACTTTCTTCAACTCCTTTTCCCCAAGGATTTGGAACCATTACTATCTTCTTACCCCAATTCCATTCAGCCATAGCAATCTCTTGTTCTTCATCATCCTCACTATCATCATCAACTAAATATGGATTATAAGCTTCAGCAATTGTGGCATTCTTCTGGAATCGGGTATCTCTACGCATGTTCTAGAATTGGCTATTAAGTGCTGTCACCCATTGAGCCAACTAACCTAAATTGTCAAATTCTTGCCCAAGCAATTTTTCTCTCCATGTTGGCAACATCCCTTGAACAGCCAAAGTAGCTAGCTAATCATCAGTCAGATTCAATGAAAAACACAAATTTCTTATTTCTCGGAACCTTTGAAGAAACTCAGTACCCGATTCATTAGTTCTTTGCCTTATGGTCATCAAATCTATGATTTTCCTTTCTCCTATCCTAGTATAGAAATATGTATGAAATTTATTCTCCAAGTTAGTCTAATTGGCAATAGAATTAACTAGTAACAATGAAAACTAGGTGAAAGCTGGTCTTGACAGGGACAAAGAGAAGAAACGAACTCGATGAGCTTCTTCAATGGATGCTTCACCCAACTAAGTAAGATACTGACTAACATGTTCTATTGTAGTTGTACTATCTTGACCAGTGAACTTAGCAAATTTTGGAAGCCTGTAATTTGTAGGAAGAGCAACTAAATCATACCACTCTGGATATGGACGTTTGTACAAAAAGGTCTGCCCTTTTGGTTTTAAACCAAACTGATTCTTCATCATTTCAATTACTCTGAGCAACAACTCATCAGCATTTGAATTTGGATTTCTTTGTAAATGCTGACCCATCTGTGGATTAAAATTTTGGGTACCTTGATACCCTAGATTTGGAATCATATGAAGGATATTATAATTTGTGCCATAATGATATTCTTGTGGAATGTCTATCTGTTGAGTCCTTTGCTGATTTGTTGCTTGAAGTCTCTGATTGTAAATGTTGGGATCCGTATCTCTATAAATCCTTTGAACTGTTGGTGCTATTTTTTGAGCCGACGACGATATTTGGCCTGATGTGCCAAAATTAACCTTCTAATTCTAAACTTGCCCTATTGGCTGTTGCACATGCTACACTGATGATCCATGATTATACTATATTTGATTAGTAGTAGCGCCTTGAACTCACTCAGATGAGCTCTGAACTGCCTAGACATCATCATTGCCAGCTAGTGCTGCTTCTTGATGGCTAGTACCAGCTCGATTAGTCCCCTGGGTTGACGAATGTGGGATATTGTAATAAGCCGGTCCAATTTGATCAATTGGATATCCATGAAACACCTCCTTCATGGTATTGTGGAATGTGTTCAAGAAAGCTGTATTATGATTCAACATGGCATCATGAACAAATTTGTTTATAGCATCAACAAAGAAACGCCTATCATCAGCTTCATATGTATCTGACTACCCATGTATCAAAACTCTTGGTAGTGGATATTTCTGAACAACTTTATTATCACGTGTCTTGGTGTAGGACAACAAACACTTGTTTTGGAACTCCTCTATAGATTTACTAATGACATCTTTATCCTCATCAGGTAAGTCTTCATAAGGCACCATAAGAATGCCCCTGTTGTTCTAAGCTGCCATGATGATTGTGTGTCCCACCAGGCATGCCAAAAAGTGTGTTGGTGCAAAAAATGTGGTAATATAGCCAACACACAGCAAGCCGGATGATCTGAGCGAGGTCAACTCATAGATCTTACTTGGCTTCAACACAAGACCAGTCGATCCAAAAAATTCCAAAGGCGTGCCAGTCAATTTGACCTACAATTGACAAGGAGGGAAAGCTTATCAATAATTTAGGGTGGAACATGGCAGTGTTGCCCCGACAGTTCCAAATATGCTGCTTCGAGAGCAACCAAATAGGGGGATCGATTAGATAGCCGATACGAGGAGGAATCGACTATTAAGGACTGTGATGTTAGCGGGTCATGATTGATTTATGATAGGAAGTATGATGCACCCAGATATAAGTAATATGAAGAAACTTCATCAGCTAGATGGATATAACTAGTGTAAAGCATTTAGCCGATAAGTTTAATGAGAAAGGATATAACATGCGAACAAATCGACTGTCTAGTACAAATGGATCTACAAACGCTCTGAATCTAATCTGTTACCATCAACAGTGAGGTTCGACCGGATCGATATAGCTATGATAATAGTAACAAACTAAAGCCAAAGAATCTATAAAACCATCTTTATATTGACAGGTTCATGGAAAACATGCTATATGTGTG
This sequence comes from Miscanthus lutarioriparius, assembly GCA_904845875.1. Lineage (NCBI taxonomy): Eukaryota > Viridiplantae > Streptophyta > Magnoliopsida > Poales > Poaceae > Miscanthus > Miscanthus lutarioriparius. The sequence goes on along the minus strand of CAJGYO010000002.1, from coordinate 69,397,489 downwards.
AAAGCACAGGCGAATCGGCTAAAATAGCCGATGCAGGCATAGCAAACAAACAGAGTACATATCTCGATCATAAACAAAACCACTAATCGATAATTTTTTATCTAAAGTTTTACTAGTGAGGTTCGACTGGGTCGAGGCAGCTATGGTAGTATCATTAGATTTGATCTCATTAACTATTGAGTTTGTTCTAGATTGAAACACGTCTTTGGATGCGTACTATGTTTGATTGGAATAGAGATAAAACAGTCGATCTAGTAGAATTAAGTCATCAATTATGAGATTTAAAGCATGACCAGATCCAAGGACGACAAATTAAGATGATATGATGCCGATCTATCTCTATCTCAATCAAGCGATTTCTTACAATTAATAAAACATTAATTATAACAAGATAGATAGCTGGTGAATCAACCAAAAACAAGGAAAATCTTACTAATCTTAGCAGATTCGATAACTGGTGATATTATATTAAACAACAAGTTATTTAACACAAGATCGATAACTTTGATCTATATTATGATTCGTAAGAGATCAGTCAGCTGATGCAGCCTTACAAATAATGACACAGATCGATAACTAACCTATATTATACTCGTAAAAGATCAATCGGTTGATGCAGCTTTACAAGTATGATACATGACGTGACGGTACTCATAGATAAGCTGGAGGTCGATCAGTCGATGTAGCCCTGCTTGTTGAAGAACTCATCGAGTTCTATAGTACTCCTACTCCTAAGGGTTAGCGTGAAGCTAAAAAAAGTAATTGTATTGATTGATTGATTGTCTTCATTTTTACAATAACCGGGGCCCAATATTTATACCCGGAACCTAAACATGAATCCTACTCAAATACGACTCATTACAATTTTTGGAATAAAAGAAAACATTCCTAACTCAAGATAACTTGGACCCTAATCTTTTCCTTTTTTGTAGAGTCCAACATATTCTCCCTGACGCCATCCGTACGTAGTCCATTGGCGTTGTCCGCTGACGTCATCTATAAAATAGCCGATTCTAACATTGCATCAAAACCAACCGATATCGATTCACATCTGATCGATTCCTTGATGATACAATCTGTAACACCCCAAGTGTTTGTCACCAGTTAAACTATGGGTTTGAACTCAAACATGACATGTTAAGTGGTGATGAAGGTGTCAAGATCAAATTTACAAGAGTGAGCTCCAACTTAAACTTAGACAACACACCTTTACTTACATGTGTACTCTTGTTAAGATTATGCAAGAGTAATGTTAAACATGCTTATTTCATGTACATTACATCAACATGCATCCATCTTGACCAGTGGAAAAGTTTCATGAAGTTTGGAATCAAGAAGTCACATGAAATGATAAGTTATAATCTTTCTTGGATTGCTTTATTAAGTGAATGGAATTATAGGACATCAAACAAACCTTGCTACCTTGCCCAAACGACTCTAATTGAACTCTACAACAAAAGTCAAGAAGGGTTCATGTTGTGCAGAAGTCAAGAAAATGCCTCAATCGGTCTAAAACTCTGATTTAAGTTTTACCGTGATGCTATTTTGACCTGTGTTGACCAATCGCTTATAGTGCTTGTATGGAGTTCCACCTTAAACAAAAGTTGAAGTTTGAGTGGAGTAGAATAAACTTTGTTTTTGGACCAAGAGCTAGATCAGCTTGTAATAAAGTCAAACTAATGCTCAAACTTTGAATCTGCAGCTGTTTTCAGTACTTAAATTTTTTCTAAGTCTGGAATTCATCGTCATCGACATTGGCATCTCACATTCTCGTGATCTTGTTAAGCAACGTTATTGGGTCCCAAAATAAAAGTTGGAGTATACATTGTGGAGAAGAGCGTGCAAAAAGATGGCACCGGTTTGACTTCATTTTGACCATCAATTTTGGAGTTTGTTAATCGTCGTTAATGCATTAACAATGACGTCTTGGAGTGTCATTAACTGCTAATCTACTACCCTAATGACCATGGTCCCTAAATGAAGATTATAGAGCAGTCCGTGTAGATCAAACTTTGTTTTGGGCCCAATGTCTGATTAGGCCCAGATATGGCCCAATTCAACTCCCACCTTGCCCACCTCGCTACATGCCACGTGTTTAGTGAAAGGTCGATGCGTCGTCCATGCATGAGAGCACGCTCCCACCATTGCCGCGCATAGATGCCACGTGGCCTGCCTTCCTATCGTGTCCGTACGCCCTCCTGAAGTGGATGTCGAGTTTCCCTCTCTCCCTCACTCGCTCTGCCGCTCCCCGCCTCGCCCTGTCGCTCTGTGCCGCGCACTGACGTCGAGCACCACCATTGCCGCTGAGCTAAGCACCATGGTCGCCCCATTCCCCTGCTCCCTCTCCATGGCCATCGGTCCGAGCATCGCTGCTTGTCGATGCCCCAGCGCGGCCACGGCCCTCCTTCACAGCCAGCCAGCCAAGGCCCAGCGGGCTCGCCCTTGCTTGCACAGTTCTTCGCCGCCAGGCTCCATGGCCGTCTAACTGCTGGCGCTCGGGGCCAGCCGCCCTTGGGCTGCCACAGGTCAGGACGTGACTGCCCGCTAGTGTGCGTAGGTCCTAGGGCGACCGCGCAGCCCCACCCTTGTTGTCACTAGCGCTGGACCGCCGAAAATCGGCCCGAGCTCTGGCCTCCTCTGCTCTAGTTTGCGAGCAGGGGCCTCACACTCAAATAACAAAGAAGGGAGGGGGTTAAGTGAAGAATTCGTGACTCAGTTTAATAGTTTCTTAATGGATCTGTTTGTTCAAGTTTAATTTGTGGAAACAGCAGGGTCCCTGATGCAAGATCTACATCCCTTTTCTTTGGTTTTTGCAGATTTGGATGATCAAAATTTGCAAATTCATAGTAATTAGTAGAAAAATTGTAAAATAGTAAATGAGGACTTTTTGGAATCCTTGTGAAATTATATATGCATTAGATCTATAATATGGCATGATTTAGTTTAAATTTTTTGCTGTAAAAATAAATTTATGGAGTTAGGTTTTTAATACTAATTGTGTCTTGTCTTTTTCATAGCTACAGTGTTCTCCTCAGGTAATTGTGAAATTTTTATGGAGTGCTACTCAGGTGATGTTTGATGTCTGGTAAAAATTTCAGAATTTTTGGATTGATTGTTTAAGATATATAAAAATAACAAATGCCCTATGTTGCTTTGCTCCTATTCTTAATAGGCCTTCATATTTGTATTAATTGGATTAGTTAAGTTATGAATCATGCCTTTATGACAATAAATGAGTTGTAGTACTTTTCTTAAGATTTTCAAAAAGTTAAATATTATAATTTTTAGTTAAGTAGATTTTTAGTTATAGTTGCTTAAATTTCTGTGGTTGTTTCTGGCAAAAAACAGACAGGGTTGCCTTGTTGGTACTGTTGGGCCTTTTAATAGTAGAGTAAGATCTAGGTGTTTATAACAAAGTTGTTTAGAATTTACTAAGTGTTCTAAAAAGTATAGAAACACATTTATTAGATATGTATAACTCTAGTTATATCTGTTTAAGGTAGCATGTCAAATTTTGTCCATATTTTTGACAGAGATGCATTCATTAGATTAATTGGCCATGTTGAAAGCTCTAGTTTGGTTTTGGTGAATTGATGAAACCCTAAGTGCTAACCTAGTTTATCAAGTGATCATGAGATAGGTAGCACACTCCAAGTGGTGAAGCAAATGAAGATCATAGCATGATGATGATGATGGCATGGTGATGATCAAGTGCTTCAACTTGGAAAGAAGAAAGAGAAAAACAAAAGGCTCAAAGCAAAGGTATAAATGGTAGGAGCCATTTTGTTTTGGTGATCGAGACACTTAGTGAGTGTGATCACATTTAGGTTTGATAGCTATACTATTAAGAGGGGTGAAACTCGTATCGGAATGCGGTTATCAAAGTGCCACTAGATGCTCTAACTCATTGCATATGCATTTAGGATCTAGTGGAGTGCTAACACCCTTGAAAATGTTTGTGAAAATATGCTAACACATGTGCACAAGGTGATACACTTGGTGGTTGGCACATTTGAGAAAGGGTGAAGAAGATAGACATGAAGAGGAGTTGGTCTCGCTGGTCACAAAGTGACCGGACGCTGGTCTCAGAGGAACCAGCGCGTCTGATCAGCTGTAACAACGAAGACACTGGCGTCGGTCAAACGACCGGACACTGGGTCACTCAGTGACTGGATGCTAGAAGGCTATGTCCGGTCGTGTTGACCAACAGCGCAGAAAGAAGTCGACAAGTGACCGAACACTGGCTATGTCCGGTCAAGCATGATAAACACGTTCGGTCATGAAATATCGTTTCTGGAACCTTATTGGAAATGACCAGACGCTGGAGGCTGAGCACCCGATCAGTTTGTGCGCTGTGTTCGGTCAACAGATGATCATTGAAATCTGATGAATAGTATTTTATGTAGGGGACACGTGGCGTGTATCACGTGACCGGACGATGAGGACCAGCGTCTGGTCAATCGGACCGGAGCGTCCGGTCACCCCACGTTGTGCCCAGTGAAGGGGTACAACGGCTCTATTTCGTGGGGGCTTCTATTTAAGCCCCATGACTGGCTCAAGCTCACTCTCTTGGCCATTTATATTGACATAGCAACCTTGTGAGCTTAGCCAAAGCCCTCCCACTCATCTCCATCATTGATTCATCATCTTTGTGAGATTGGGAGAGAATCCAAGTGCATTGCTTGAGTGTTTGCATCTAGAGGCACTTGGTGTTCGTGTTTCGCTGCGGGTTTCGCTTGTTACTCTTGGTGGTTTCCGCCACCTAGATGGCTTGGAGCAGCGAGGATCGTCAAGCGGAGGTTGGTGATTGTCTCCGGCTCCGATCGTGGTGATTGTGAGGGGTTCTTGACCTTTCCCCGGCAGAGAGCCAAAAGGTACTCTAGTGGATTGCTCATGGCTTGTGTGATCCTCATCTTGTGTTTGTTGTGCGGCACCCTATTGAGGGTTTGGTGTGTGATGCCAATTAGCGTGTGAACCTCCAAGGGAGTGAATCGCCACAACGAGGAGTAGCTTGCCGGCAAGCAAGTGAACCTTGGTAAAAATCATTGTATTCATCCTTTGATTCCGAGGTGATTGGTCTTCATTGTTATTCACTCTTGTGATTGATTGGTTCCTTCATCTACATAGTGGTATAACTTTCTTGATCACTCTCTTTACATTACCGCAAACTAGTTGTCAAGCTCTTTAGTGTAGCTAGTTGTGAGAGCTTGCATGCTTGGTTGGTGTGGCTCTTTAGTTAGCCTTTGAGAGCACACTAACATAGGTTAGTATCATAGCTATTGTGTGAATAGATATTATCTAAACTAGAATTGTGGTAGGGGGCTTGCATTTTGAGTAGGCTAGCACAACTCTTGCTTCGCCTCATAATTGTCTAACCATTTTGTTAAGTGTTGTTGTAGAAATTTTATTAGGCTATTCACCCCCCCCTCTAGCCATTAGGACCTTTCAAGTGGTATCGGAGCCGAGGTCACCGTGATTTGAGGCTTAACAACCTTAAGTGTAAAAATGGCTCAAATCAACAACACCAAGAAGCCACCCCAATTTGATGGCTCAAATTATCCTTATTGGAAGGCTAAGATGACAACATATATCAAGTCAATCAATATGAAGATTTGGAAGGTGGTAGAAACAAAAATTGAGATTGAAGATGAAGAGGCTCCCACCACCACCGAAGAAATATTTCTCCAAAACAATGACATAGCTCTTAGTGCCATCCATGATGCTTTGGATGAGAGAACCTTTGAGCAAATCAAGAACATTGAGAGAGCTCATGAGGCTTGGAAGAAATTGGAGGAATCATTTGAGGGCACTCAAGCCATGAAGGGTGCAAAGGCATATATTCTCAAAGAGAAGTTTGCAAGCTTCAAGATGAAGGAGGATGAAAGTGTGCCAGACATGTTCCATCGGATGGAGGTGATTGTCAATGATCTCAAAGCACTTGGTGAGAAGATAGAGGATAAGGACTTCTCTAATAAGTTCTTGAGATGTTTACCCACAAGATTTGGCATGTTGGTCAGCTTGCTAGTGAGGACCGGGTTGAACACAATGACACCAAACCAAATCTTGGGAGATATTATGACCGATGATGCTTATAGAGATGATGATGAGAAGGAAGAAAAGAGGGAGAAGAAAGATGAGAAGAAGGATGACAAGAAGAAGAGTGTGGCATTCAAGGCCACATCATCCAAGGACAAAGCTAAGCAAGAAACATCAAGTGAAGAAGATGATTCATGGGATGATGATGATGAGAAGATGGCTCTCTTTGTCAAGAGATTTGGCAAATTCATGGTGAAGAAGGGCTATCATGCTAGAAGAAAGAAGTCTTCATCCAAGAACAAAGAAGAGTCAAGAAGGTGCTTCAAGTGTGGAAGCAAAGATTATCTTGTTGCTCAATGTCCATACAATAGTGACAATGATGATAACAACAAGAAAAACAACAAGAAGGACAAAAAGGAAAAGAAAGAGAAGAAGGACAAGATGGCCTTCAAGAAGAAGAAGGGTGGTTCATATGTGGTCACTTGGGATAGTGATGCTTCCTCAAGTGATGATGATGATGATAGTGATGATAATAAGACCACCAAGAAGAAGGTTCTTGCAAGCATTGCTATCAATGAGAAGCCTTCTCTCTTAGACTCTCCATCATGCTTCATGGCTAAGGCCACTAAGGTACAAACTTGTGATGATGAAAGTGATGAAGAACATGATGATGATAATGAAAATGAAAATGATAGTGATAGTGATGATGATGAACCTACTAAGGATGAATTAATTGACAAGCTAGAAGATGCTAGAGAACACTTTGACATCAAGAGAAGGGAATGCAAAAGCTTGCGTAAGGAACTAAAAGCTCTTAAGAAACCTTTGATGAGCTCAATGCATCTCATGAGAGGCTAGAGGAAGCCAATGAGAACCTTGGCAAAGCTCACAAAAAGCTTGAAAAGGCTCATTCCTCTTTGCTTGATGAGCAAATGTTGAAACTTGCAATGTAGGTTTAACTTGTGATATAATTGATGAATCACTATCTGTACCTATCATTGTTCCTTCTACTAACCCTTCTTGTAGTACTTCCACTTCCACCTCATCAGTGGTGATGGTCTCACTTGTGATGCCTCACTAGTGGTTGAGAATGAGAATCTCAAGAAGGAGGTTAACAAGCTCACTCACACTTTGGCTAAGGCCTATGGTGGTGAGGACCACTTGCTTATATGCTTGGGTAGCCAAAGAGCTTCTCTCTACAAAGAGGGATTGGGCTATACCCCCAAGAAAGGCAAGGCAGCCTTTGCTCCTCACAAGACTAGTTTTGTGAAGAACAATAGTCGGTTTTGCATTAGTTGCAAGCAAGTGGGTCATAAAGAGCATGAATGCACCAACAAGAGCAAAAAGGCTAATGTATCCTCCCTTAAGCTTGATTCATGCTACATGCTCACTAAGGGTACAAATGGTGTGAAGGCTAAGTTCATTGGTAAACCATGGATGGGCTAAAAAAGCCATTTGGGTACCAAAGAGCTTAGTGACTAACCTTCAAGGACTCAAGCAAGTTTGGGTACCTAAAAAGAATTGATCTTCTTTTGTAGGTCAATTACAAAGTTGGAGGAAGGCATTGGGCTCTTGATAGTGGGTGCACTCAACACATGATCGGTGATGCAAGAATATTCAACTCAATCAACACCAATGTCAATGATGGTTATGATAGTATCACATTTGGTGACAATGGCAAAGGCAAGGTCAAAGGGCTTGGTAAGATTGAAATATCCAATGACATGAGCATATCCAATGTGTTGCTAGTAGAGAGCTTGAACTTCAATTTGCTATCCATGGCTCAATTGTGCGATCTTGGATTGAAATGCATATTTGGGGTAGACGATGTAGAAATCATAAGTGTAGATGGCTCAAATTTGATCTTCAAAGGCTTTAGATATGAGAATCTATACTTGGTTGATTTCAATGCTAGTGAAGCTAGATTATCTACATGCTTGTTCACTAAGTCTAGCATGGGTTGGTTATGGCATAGAAGGCTTGGTCGTGTTGGAATGAAACAATTGAATAGATTGGTTAAGCATGACTTGGTTAGAGGCTTGAAAGATGTTGTGTTTGAGAAGGATAAGCTTTGTAGCTCTTATCAAGCTAGAAAACAAGTTGGAAACACCCATCCTAAGAAAAGCATGATGAGCACTAGTAAAGCATTTGAGTTATTGCACATGGATTTGTTTGGGCCAACACAATACACTAGCATTGGTGGAAACAAATATGGATTTGTGATAGTGGATGATTACACTAGATACACATGGGTATTCTTTCTAGTGGACAAAAGTGATGTGTTTGCAACATTCAAATCATTTGTCAAGGGCATTCACAATGAATTTGAAACAACCATCAAGAGAGTTAGAAGTGATAATGGTAGTGAGTTCAAGAACACTAGAATTGATGAGTTATGTGATGAATTTGGAATTAGACATCAATTCTCGGACAAGTACACACCACAATCAGATGGCCTTGTTGAGAGGAAGAATAAAACACTCATTGATATGGCAAGGTCTATGCTTAGTGAGTACAATGTGAGTCAATCCTTTTAGGCCAAAGCTATCAACATGGCTTGCTATTGTAGCAACCGCCTCTATTGTCACCGATTGAAAGAGAAGACACCATATGAGATCTTGAATGGTAGAAAGCTCAACATTGCATATTTTCAAGTCTTTGGTTGCAAATGCTATATCTTGAAGAAAGGCACTAGATTGGGCAAGTTTGACAAGAAATGTGATGAAGGATTCCTACTTGGTTACTCCACTACAAGCATAGCATATAGAGTTTGGAATTTGGATAGTGGTACTCTTGAGGAAGTTCATGATGTTGAATTTGATGAAACCAAGGGTTCACAAGTAGAGAATGAGAACTTGGAAGATGTTAGAGGCATTCAACTTTCAAATGCCATGAAGAACATGGATATTGGTGAATTGAGGCCTAGGCAAGTGAATAATGATGAAGATGATCAAGTGCAAGTGCTCTCCAACTCAAATGTGCAAGATGATACAAATCAAGCTAGTTCGAGTGGCTCTCATGACAATGAACAAGATCAAGTGGCTAGTACATCATCTCTACCTAATGATCAAGCAAGTGTAAGCAATCAAGTTCCAATCCTCCAACGAACCAATGTTGCAAGGGATCATCCATTGGACACTATAATTGGTGATATTTCTAGAGGTGTACAAACAAGATCAAGATTGGCTTCATTTTGTGAGCATTTCTCATTTGTGTCATCCATTGAACCAAAGAAGATAGATGAAGCTTTGAAGGATGTTGATTGGGTGAATGCTATGTATGAAGAGTTGAATAACTTCACAAGAAATCAAGTATGGGAATTGGTAGAAAGACCAAAGGGACACAATGTGATTGGAACCAAATGGGTCTTTAGAAACAAGCAAGATCAAGATAGGATAGTAGTAAGGAACAAAGCAAGATTGGTAGCACAAGGCTATACACAAGTTTAAGGTCTTGACTTTGGAGAAACATATGCCTTGTTGCTAGATTGGAAGCAATTAGAATCTTGCTAGCCTATGCTTATGCCCACAACATCAAACTCTATCAAATGGATGTTAAGAGTGCATTTCTCAATGGTTACATCAATGAAGAAGTATATGTTGAGCAACCTCCCGGTTTTGAAGATGATAAGAAGCCCGACCATGTGTACAAGTTGAAGAAGGCATTGTATGGCTTGAAGCAAGCACCTAGAGCATGGTATGAGAGATTGAGGGACTTCCTTCTCTCTAAAGGGTTCACAATGGGCAAAGTTGACACCACTCTTTTCATCAAAAAGATTGGAAAAGATTTATTTGTGTTGCAAATCTAAGTTGATGACATTATATTTGGTTCAACCAATTAAGACTTTTGTGATGAGTTTGGAAAAATGATGGCTAATGAGTTTGAGATGTCCATGATTGGAGAGTTGAGTTACTTCCTTGGTCTTCAAATCAAGCAATTAAAGAATGGTACATTTATGAGTCAAGGCAAGTATATCAAGGACATGATCAAGAAGTTTGGCATGAGTAATAGCAAAGTCATTAGCACACCAATGGGAACCAATGGCAACTTAGATAGTGATGCAAGTGGAAATATGGTGGATCAAAAGTTGTATCGGTCTATGATTGAAAGCTTACTCTATGTGACCACATCAAGGCCAGATGTCATGTTTAGTGTATGCATGTGTGCAAGATTTCAAGCCTCACCAAGAGAAAGTCATTTGAAGGCTATAAAGAGGATATTGAGGTACTTGAAGCATACACCAAATTTTGGTTTGTGGTATCCCAAAGGAGCAAAGTTTGAGTTAGTTGGTTACTCCGACTCGGATTATGCGGGATGCAAGGTTGAAAGGAAGAGCACCTCGGGCACATGTCAATTGTTAGGAAGATCACTTGTTTCATGGTCATCAAAGAAGCAAAATAGTGTTGCATTATCAACCGCCAAAGCCGAATACATATCCGCCGGTAGTTGTTGTGCACAAGTACTTTGGATGAAGGCCACTTTGAGTGACTTTGGAATTAAGTTCAAGAAAGTGCCATTGCTTTGTGACAATGAGAGTGCAATCAAGCTAACCAACAATCCGGTTCAACATGCAAGAACAAAGCACATTGATGTTCGCCACCATTTCATAAGAGATCACCAACAAAAAGGGGACATTTGCATTGAGAGTGTAGGCACCGAAGATCAACTTGCCGATATATTCACCAAGCCATTGGATGAGAAAAGGTTTTGCAAGCTAAGGAATGTGAACATATTGGATTTCTCAAATATGTGTTGATGCACCCCCCACTTATATGACATGCCTCTCCTTCGAGCAATCCAAGGTAAAAGTTGATTGGTATGTCATACATCCTTGCTAAGGACATGATTAGTGCATCTAGTCATCTCTTCATTCTATTAGGCTCATTCATGAAAATCAAATAAATTTGATGTTTATATGGTATCACTATTGCTTCCATGCTTGACTTGATCTAGTGGTAGCATATGACATGTTTGTGAGCTTGTAAACCTAGTGTTTAATCTAGAAGATAAGCTATAAGCGTTTAACTCAACATGGTACAAGATAACCCTTATTTGGAGGTGTGAAGAAGCTTGTCCTTGGATCAAACCGAGTTAAATATCTTTGGCAAATATTCTAGTTTGAACCAAATTTGAGCATATGATCCTCACCCCATTGATTGACATTGATAATCTCGACCCTACAAATAGTATTATCTACATTTTTTTAACCTTTGTGGTCATTGATGACAAAGGGGGAGAAATAGTGTACAAAGATAGAGTGAAAAGACAACAAAGGGGGAGAGAAATAAAGATATAAGTGATAGGGGGAGAACTTGACATAAGGGGAGATATGACAAAGGAAAGGGATCAATTAAAATTTTGAGCACACAAGTAGGGGGAGCAAGCTTATGAACTTGTATGAAGCATTTGAATGTGCATTTCATATGTTTGCTTGCATAACACAAGTTTTAATTTAAAAATCCATGCTTGTGTGATGAATGATAGTTGTAAACTTGAAATGATGAAATAAAAATCTAGCATGCATAGGTTTATTCACAAGTGGTATCATCTCCAAGTATTACCAAGTGATATCTATTCCAAATAAATTTTCAAGTGGTATCTTTTACAAAGCTTTACAAGTGGTATCTAGCTATAAAAAATTTTAAATGGTATCTAAACTAACCATGATGCTAAGGATGGTATAATGGTGCACTCCGATTGGTATCACGCTTCAAAGGTCCATCTTTTATACCTTAGCATCATTTGGTAGACATTGCCTCCTATATTTCCTATCTAATCATATGTGCAAGCTACAATCCAAACTCTTAGCACATATGTAGGGGGACCAATTGCTACCATATGGAGTTCATGAAACTTGTCCATATCCTTTCACACATGGTAAATATGCTTGGACAAGCAACATGGAATCAATTGAATTTTAATTCATATCTTTGTATAAGGGTTGTCATCAATTACCAAAAAGGGGAAGATTGAAAGCTCTAGTTTGGTTTTGGTGAATTGATTAAACCCTAAGTGCTAACCTAGTTTATCAAGTAATCATGAGATAGGTAGCACACTCCAAGTGGTGAAGCAAATGAAGATCATAGCATGATGATGATGATGGCATGGTGATGATCAAGTGCTTCAACTTGGAAAGAAGAAAGAGAAAAACAAAAGGCTCAAGGCAAAGATATAAATGGTAGGAGCCATTTTGTTTTGGTGATCGAGACACTTAGTGAGTGTGATCACATTTAGGTTTGATAGCCGTACTATTAAGAGGGGTGAAACTCATATCGGAATGCGGTTATCAAAGTGCCACTAGATGCTCTAACTCATTGCATATGCATTTAGGATCTAGTGGAGTGCTAACACCCTTGAAAATGTTTGTGAAAATATGCTAACACATGTGCACAAGGTGATACACTTGGTGGTTGGCACATTTGAGCAAGGGTGAAGAAGATAGACGTGAAGAGGAGTTGGTCTCGCTGGTCACAAAGTGACCGGACGCTGGTCTCAGAGGAACTAGCGCGTCCGGTCAGCTGTAACAGCGAAGACGCTAGCGTCGGTCAAACGACTGGACGCTGGGTCGCTCAGCGACCGAACGCTAGAAGGCTGTGTTCGGTCGTGTTGACCAACAGAGCAGAAAGAAGTCAACAAGTGACCGAACGATGGCTATCTTCGGTCAAGCATGATCGGACACGTCCGGTGGTGAAATATCGTTTCTAGAACCTTACTGGAAACGACCGGACGCTAGAGGCTGAGCGTCCGGTCAGTTTGTGCACTATGTCTGGTCAATAGATGACCATTGAAATCTGACGAATAGTATTTGAAGCAAGGGACACGTGGCGTGTATCACGTGACCGGACGCTGAGGGCCAGCGTCTGGTCGATCGGACCAGAGTGTTCGGTCACCTCGCGTTGTGCCCAGTGACTCTATTTCATGGGGGCTACTATTTAAGCCCCATGGCCAGCTCAAGCTCACTCTCTTGGCCATTTACATCGACATAGCAACCTTGTGAGCTTAGTCAAAGCCTTCCCACTCATCTCCATCATTGATTCATCATCTTTGTCAGATTGGGATAGAATCCAAGTGCATTGCTTGAGTGTTTGCATCTAGAGGCACTTGGTGTTCGTGTTTCGCTTGTTACTCTTGGTGGTTGCCTCCACCTAGATGGCTTGGAGCAGCGAGGATCGTCGAGCGGAGGTTGCTGATTGTCTCTGGCTCCGGTCAAGGTGATTGTGAGGGGTTCTTGACCTTTCCCCGGCGGAGAGCCAAAAGGTACTCTAGTGGATTGCTCGTGGCTTGTGTGATCCTCATCTTGTGTTGGTTGTGTGGCACCCTATTGAGTGTTTGTCGTGTGATGCCAATTAGCGCGTGAACCTCCAAGTGAGTGAATCACCACAATGAGGAGTAGCTTGCCGGCAAGCAAGTGAACCTCGGTAAAAATCATTGTGTTCATCCTTTGATTCCGAGGTGATTGGTCTTCATTGTTATTCACTCTTGTGATTGATTGGTTCCTTCATCTACACGGTGGTATAACTTTCTTGATCACTCTCTTTACATTACCACAAACTAGTTGTCAAGCTCTTTAGTGTAGCTAGTTGTGAGAGCTTGCATGCTTGGTTGGTGTGGCTCTTTAGTTAGCCTTTGAGAGCACACTAACATAGGTTAGTGTCATAGCTATTGTGTGAATAGATACTATCTAAACTAGAATTGTGGTAGGGGGCTTGCATTTTGAGTAGGCTAGCGCAACTCTTGCTTCGCCTCATAATTGTCTAACCATTTTGTTAAGTGTTGTTGTAGAAATTTTATTAGGCTATTCACCCCCCCTCTAGCCATTAGGACCTTTCACATGTTAGCTGTAGAATCATCTTAAGAAGATAATAAGAACATTGTAGTTAACTTCATAAGATTTTCAAAAAGTCATGATTCATGTTTGTTGGAGGTCCAGAACTCTCGTTATGCTTCTCTGATGTTCCTATCAGTTTTCTGTACCACTATTGTTTGGGCTGCATGTGCAGTTTTGCTTGTGCAATTATTTTCGTGGTGGAAATAATGTTTGCTGTGGTTATAGTGAATACCAAAGTTGTAGCTCGTTTCATAATCTTGATTGTGTTCAAATTGCATGACCATAGTCCTGATAATTTATTAGCTATAGATTTTATAATTTCCCTATCAAGTTTTGCATGCTCTCTGTACAGATCTAAATGATTGTGTTGTTTGACCTAACTAAGCTTTGAATCATGTCTTGGAGTTAATAGAATAAGTGTAGTTCCTTTCATGAGCTTTCCAAATTGTTAAATATAACCCCTTTTGGTGTTGTAGAGCTCCAGTTATAAGCTTGTGAAGTTGCATGGTAGAATCTGTCCATGTCTGGACAGAGGTGCTTAATTGTGCTTGATTGACCTTGTTAATTGTAGAATCACCTGGTTATGGTAATAACAATGTTGTAGGCAATTTCATTAGCTTTACAGAAAGTCTAGGATCACCCTTGTTGGATGCTTATATCTCCAGTTATGGTTAAAACAAGTGACTGTTGTGCTAATGTCCAGATTTCTATACATGTGCTAGGTGATTGCTTTAGCTTGCTCTTGTTTTGGCTAAACAGGTTGGTTAGTTCTTTATCGATGCATGGGTGCAATATCTGAACTTAAGTTCACTTATGTGCCATGCCAAGTATGCTTGCTATCCCTCTATAATATGTTGTGTGATGTTTAGTTAAATAACTCTAGGTGCCCATGTCTTGCATGATCTTAGGTTGCCTTGAATGTTATTATGTGATGTATCTCATATTACCATTCTTCATATTCATGCACTTGCATCTTGCATCTCATCTAGGTACACTAGATGAACCATGTGAAGGTCGGGATGTTGGAGCCGAACCAGAAGATGGTGTATGGTGGACCTATCCCGAAGATGGAAGGACCCCTGGAGTACATGCCTGAACAGGAGATGCTTACCAAGCGAGTGTCGTCTAACAAACACTAACCTAGTGTTGGATCACAGGCAAGCCCTAGAGCATTCTAAGCCTCCTATGTTTTTACAAATATTATTTGAGTCCTTTATGTTTGCTGCATTAGGAACCACTTGATGCATATAATTTCCTTGACTAGCAAGATACCTTTAACCCTATGTTGGTCTAGGTCGAATACATGCTTAGCCATGCTTAGACCAGTAGAAGTCGGGTGATATCCTATCACCTACGAGATATAGGTGGATACCGAAGCACGGTTGGCTATATTTGCTATCGTGGAAAAGAACCATGGGGTAATGTAAATGGAGGCCGAGCGGAGTCTATGGGTGGGTTGACTCATGTGATTCCGTCTATGCCGATTAAGGACTGTACCATTGTTGGTACTTCTGACAACATTGAACGCATGCCTATCACTTAGCTGGCCAGATAACTCATTCCGACCGTGAAGCCGAGTAGCTCAACTCAGGCGGGGCCCTGCTCTGTTAGAGTGCGCACTCTGGATGGTAGTAAGGATGTGCGCGGACACCCGACAGACTACCGAAATTATCTGGCTCTCATGTGCAGTGGTTGTAACACCCTAAAAATTCATTTATAATCTAGTTATTAAATTTGAGCATTTACTTAATTTTTGATGCATTATAACCTAGGTAAAATAATAATTTTTGACTAATTAAAATTAACTATAAGGCTTAGAAACATGATTGATTTCATTCATGCTGAAGTACATGATTTTGGTTGAGTGTAGGGCTAAGTTGTTTGGAGTTAAAAATTCAAACTCATTTGAATTTTGGCTTGGATTTGAAAACTAGAAATGGAAAAGGATTTTTCTTTGAAAAACTGTCTCCTTGCCCCTTTCTAGCCCAACACCAAGCCAAACCATCCCCTTCCTCCTTCCCCTTCCAGCGCCTGGATCCGACCTTGCGCCATTCGTAGCCTAGCCCCGCACGCCTTTCTTCCCTCTTCCTTCGTGCACGTGGCCCGGCAGCGTGGCCTGCTTGGCAGCCCGCTCTAGCGCCTTCACACGCGCGCGCGCGTGCCTGCAGCCCAGCAACGTGGCCTGCTCTGCAGCCATTCACCCACACCCTTCCTCCGTGCGCGTGAGACCGTGGCCCAGTTGGGCACTGCTCGGGCCAAGCAGTGGCCTGCATCGCGCCCACGCCGCGCCCTTGTTTCCCTCTCGCCCACTGCATGTGGGACCCACACATTAGTAACCCTTCTTTCCCCTTCCTTCTTTGTTCCTGGTGATGGCATTGCCATCCATGGCAACTCACCCGCCGCGCCCACGCCACCCATGGAAGATTTACGAAATCCATTGATTCTGCTCTACCACGCCGCTTCCCATTTCTGCTACGCCCGCTCACCTATAAGACCCACCGCCGAGCCCACCATCTCTCCCTTTCCGTTCACCCAAGCTCGCACCGCCGGCCCCTAATTCGCTTGCTCCAGAGCTCATTCATCACCGAGGTCGTGCCCAGGAGCTTCGCTGTGCTTCGCCATGACCGTAGGTCCCCTTTTCTTCTCGAATTGATCTTAGTTTCCATGTATTTATGCTCACCAGTGGCTATCTCTCTCTCCAGCCCATCACCAACATCAACCAGACCTTTCGGAGCTCTCTTGGACGCCGCTAAGGCCTCCATCAGACCCGCGGTGAGCCCCTCGACCTCCCCGTCCCATCAGACTTGAGTTTAGTGCCCTAGAGTGCCACTGAGGGGAGCTCGTGTTCATCCCAGCCATGGCGCCACCATGGGAGCCATCGTCTCGATGTGCTTCCCGTCCTTGTTTTGTACCCTGTTTAGTTCACGTGGACCCGCTCTTCGTTTTTATGCTTTCGGTTTGAAACGAGGTGGCCGGAATTGCCATTGTAGCATCCGCCGCTGAGGTTGGCTCGCCGCTGAGGTTGGCTCACTGCCGGCCATGGCGTTGGCCGCGGGAGCTGTCTTCCCCGATGGTCCTCTGTGCCATTGCGCCAGTGCCGTTGGTTTTTAGATGGGCGGCCGAGATCGCGTACCAGGAAGGAGACTTTGAGGAAGGCAAGTGTAGCAAAGGCCCCTTGTACCTATGAACTCTACAATTCATATACATGCATGTGTCTAAATTTAAATTACCTTTAAGGATTTTACCTAGATTACTATTTGTACCACAAATCCTTGATACCTATGGTTTTGGATGCATTTTGGATAGATGCTGCAGCGCTCAACATAAAATAATTATTAAACATAACTAAAGGTATTATGCAATATGTTAAAATGGAGCTTTTTAGTAACAATTAGGGGGCTAGATGATGAGGACATCACTCCTTCGGATGTACCCACTAATCCTCCAACCGTCATGCAAGGTCCAATGACCCAGGCTCGAATGCGTCAACTCAATTTAGAGGTGAGCTCGTTCTTAAGGGATCATTTTCATACTTTTGAGAATAGACTACTACCTAATGATGTTATCTTGCTTAGGAACATTGGAGAGGGTCATGAGGGACTTAGAAGAAGAGGTGGAGGCGTTGATGACCAGCAAGGACGTTCAACAGAAACCGGAGGCCCGGTCCAACATGATTTCGAGTCTGCCTCGGCCTCTAGGACCAGTCTGCCTTAAACTAGTCACCCAGGACGCATCTGGACTCCATTTTTGACGATCCACATATGGTTGGAAAGTTAATTTGATAAGCAAGCCAGTCCAAGTGGTCTCACATCAAAACCCTTCAGAATCAATGGGAATCGTCAAAACAAGTCAGCGTCCAGAATCTGTTAGGGTGCTACAACACTGCCTTTTGGTCTGTTGGACCGTGTATCATGTTTGGACCCATTAGGGGGTGCATCCAGGGGTCTTGCATGACCCTAGAGTATTCATAAACAGTCACCACCCCTCCATTAGGGTTTGGGTTTTGCTTAGATTAATCTGTCAAGAATAGTTTCGCCGTATATCGGTTTGTGAGACCCCAACTTCGTGAGATTAATCATTCATCTGCAATTTGGTTGTTTTCTTTCTTGTGTTCTTCGTTGCGCAGGCAGGGATTAGCCTTCTTGGTGAGGTCAACCAGATCCGTGTCTTGGTTGATAACCAGAGGAGTTGTGGTGCTAAGATTGCAGGGTTCGATCTTTCGATCTAAAGCCGGATCTGTGAGTCATTCTCCACCACAACGATAGTTACAATCACCTGACGGAAGATCGGGATCCCCATTCCCATTAAATGGTAATCAGAGCTAAGGTATACCATTAGGTTCACATTTATCCCCTAGTTTTGAGTGTTTCGCATTCGTCCCATAGTCCAGTGCCATATGTTTTTTTTTCCGTAGTAGAACCTTCCGCGCCATAGCCTTTGCATATTTTGGTTTCAGAGTCCGTCGTGTTGAGTTTGTGTCCTAGTTGAGGTCTTGTTGCTAGTTAGGTTGTGTTAGAGTCTAGTTCGTGTGTTTTCCCCCATCGTTTCCATCAAATCCTTGCTGTCGTGACCAATTTTGCGCACATTGCTCCCGTTTTGTCCTCTAATTTGAAGCCAATTCTTAAAACTGGTCTAGTTTTCACATACGAACTCGGATTTCGACGTTCCATATATAAAAATCGATTAGAAATTTTTTTTGGATCCATCCATCCCAAGCTTTGCTGGGGTCGGAAAATTTATTTTGGTCAAAAACTAGTCACAAGATCCTCTTTTCGTGGTCACAAGCTTTTTGTCGATTTTGAGCACGTCTTCTGAAATTTCCATAGGCCACGTCTTTCACTTGTTTAAGCTCATATTTTCTGTGGTTACTTATTTTGTGATCCTAAGTAAAGGAAAATAAAAAAAAAAAGAAAAAGTCAAAATTTCCCAAAAAAACAACGACAGCCCAAAAAATAGAAAAAAGAGGGGCAAAAGAGGAACAATATCTAAAGGAGCACATAGAGAAGGCCAAAGTGAGCTGTGTTAGCGTGTGCTGTCTTGTTCCTTGTTTGTGTTGCTACTGCTATCCACCATACTTGTTTTTCACACACCTGTCACCTTGCTATCCACCATACTTATTTGTCACACACCTAGTACTTGAAACATTTTAGACCAGCAATGAGAACAAGTACTTTGGACTATAATTCAGCATTACTTTCTGTTACTGACTTGTGTGCCAAATATACATATTATTCTTTGTGTGCCTTCCAAGCTCCACAAACTCTTCAGATCAGTACAGAAAAAGGGCATTGCAATCTCGGTACCACTGCCTCACAGGTATCACGAACCAGCCACCAGTTGTACCGCACACTGCTTGTGTTGGTAAGAACTTTGTAAGAGCTTGGTAAGACGCTTCCACATGCTATGAAAAGTGACACCACTGCAACCACGTAGTCATTTGGTAGGGATAACCTTCACCGTTTGTTCCTGTTTTTGTGTTTATAATGGCAGGAGGTGATCAGACTGGAGATAATAGCCCCAAGGATTTCAATGAGTGTGTCAGCCAAGAGCAACTGCAAGCTGCTGTAGATAATGCCCAAAAAAGGATGAATGAGGCCATCAGGAAGGACGTCACTGACGCATTCATTGAACTCAACATTGGCAACAGCATGGAGAGATTGGACAAATGAATTTTCACGTTAACTGACAAGGTTACTGAGTTGGAAACCTTGGTGGCGGTCAACAACGATGTCTCCGGCAGCAACACCAATGGTCTCTTGCCAGAAGACACAGTGCATGATGCTACTAGGAACATAGATCGAGCAGCCTTTCGACAAGCAAGATTACAACGACGTCTTCGCCACAACATGACAGGTATGGGTGGTGTCCACCACCATCAAGGTAATAATCACCGTGTGCCCGATGATCCTTATGCTAAGATTAAGTTCACAATACCATCTTTTTCGGGTCATTATGATGCTGAGGGATATCTTGATTGGGAGATGACAGTAGAACAAAAGTTTAGCGCCCACCTTGTGCCTGAGCATCATAGAGTTCGACAAGATACTAGTGAGTTTAAGGATATTGCCATTAGTTGGTGGAATGGGCTAGCTGCACAGGGTGCTTTACCTGGTTCATGGGAAGAACTTAAGATAGCTATGCGTGATCATTCTGTTCCTCCTTCTTATCATAGAGACTTGCGTAAGAAATTGATGCGTTTAGAACAAGGAGAGAAATCTGTACAGGATTACTATGGTGAGCTCCAAAAGGGATTGATGCGTTGTAGTGTTGTGGAGGGGAACAAAGATTCCATTTGTCATTTTTATTCAAGTTTGAGGCGCGAGATTCAGGACATTATTGATTATAAAGAATTTAACACTATCAACCAGTTGTTTCAGTTTGCTATGCTTGTAGAAAAGGAATTGTAGGGGCGTGAACAGCAGAGCAAGAGCAAGGTCAGCACCACATACACGCCACGCTCGGCACCATCTTCGGGGCTAACCAAGCCAACCACTTTTTGGGCACCTCCACCAGCGAACAAGCAACCAGTAGCCTTTGGAGTTATCGCTACACCTAAGGCACCTCCCGCATGACCTTTAGATTCATGTAAAAATTCTTTGCAGGTGCCTACCAAGAGTGCCTCATCTGTTGCATCGATGGGACGCACTTTGAGCATTCAGTGCCACCGCTGCCATGGCATTGGCCATGTGCAGAAGGACTGCCCAAGTCAACGGGCATTCATTGCTACAGAAGATGGTTACATCAGCACCTCTGACATTGAGGATGAAGAAGATCGAGATATAGATAAGGAGGACGGCGAAGTCCTTGGTGACAAGGCTACGACGGCCTATAGGAGCATCATTGTATAGCGGGTGCTCAGCTCACAAGTACAGCAACCTGAGAAGCTACAACGCCATAACTTGTTCTATATTTTCTTCGTCATCAGCAACCGTCGAGCACGTGTCATTATTGATGGAGGTCGCTGCAATAATTTGGTGAGTTCTGAATTGGTGAAGAAGCTTGGCTTGACCACACACCCGCACCCACGTCCATACCATATTCAGTGGCTAAATGATTCTGGTAAAGCAAAGGTAACACAAACTTGCAGAGTATCATTTTCTATTGGTTCTTGTGCTGATTTTGTTGATTGTGATGTGGTACCTATGCAAGCTTGTTCACTCTTATTGGGTCGTCCTTGGGAACATGATAATGATGCTACACACCATGGTAGAAGTAATAAATACACCTTTGTGCATAAAGGAAAGAAATTTACTTTGGTACCTTTGACCCCTGCTCAAATTGTACAAGCTGATAGAGAACGCGCTACTAGTTTGAATGATGTTCAATCTAAAAATCAGCAAGTTGCTAATTCTATTCTTCCACCTAAAAAGGATAAGTCTACATATATTTCTAGGGCCGAAGGGATTAAATTGAAGGGTGGTGATATGCTTCCAACAAAATGTGACTTTGCTGAAATTTCTGATGATGATATTTGCTATGCTTTGGTATGCAAACAAGCTATGTATTCGCTTGATGATATTGTTAGCTCGGTGCCTCCTACAGTCACTAACCTTTTGCAGGAGTATGAGGACATTTTTCTAGCTGAGATACCCCCGTTGCTGCCACCTATGAGAGGGATAGAGCATCAAATCGATTTGATTCCAGGAGCAACCTTGCCCAACCGTGCTGCCTATCGAACCAATCTCGAGGAGACTAAGGAAATTTAGCAGCAAGTCCAAGACCTTTTGGACCGCGGGTATGTACGTGAAAGCCTTAGTCCTTGTGCCGTTCTTGTACTTTTGGTTCCTAAGAAAGATGGAACTTGGAGTATGTGTGTTGATTGTAAAGCCATCAATAATATTACTATTCGGTATCGTCATCCTATTCCAAGGCTAGAAGACATGCTTGATGAGTTGTGTGGTTCTATAATTTTCACCAAGATTGACTTGCGAAGTGGCTACCATCAAATTAGAATGAAACTTGGAGATGAATGGAAAACTGCGTTTAAAACCAAATTCAGGTTGTATGAGTGGTTAGTAATGCCTTTTGGTTTGACCAATGCACCTAGCACTTTCATGCGCTTAATGAATGAGGTTTTGAGAGCTTTTATTGGTCATTTTGTGGTAGTTTACTTTGATGATATATTGATTTACAGCAAGTCTTTTGATGAACATATGGATCACTTACGTGCTGTTTTTAACGCTTTACGTGATGCATGTTTATTTGGTAACCATGAGAAGTGCATCTTTTGCACGGATCGAGTTTCTTTTCTTGGCTATGTTGTAACTCCACAGGGAATTGAGGTGGACGATATGAAAATGGAAGCCATAAAGAGCTGGCCGGTTCCCCAAACCATCACACAGGTGAGGAGTTTTCTTGGTCTTGCAGGATTCTACCGCCGCTTCGTCAAAGATTTCAGCACCATTGCTGCCCCATTGCATGAGTTGACGAAGAAAGGGGTGGTGTTTCATTGGGGAAAGGCACATGAGGAGTCCTTTGACACTTTGAAGAACAAGCTCGCACACGCACCATTGTTGCAACTTCCAAACTTTGGTAAGACTTTTGAGCTAGAATGTGATGCTAGTGGAGCTGGCATTGGGGGTGTTTTGATGCAAAATGGTAAACCCATTGCTTACTTTAGTGAAAAATTGCATGGTCCTGTTCTGAATTATTCCATGTATGATAAGGAATTGTATGCACTTGTCCATTCTTTAGAGACGTGGCATCATTATTTATGGCCTAAAGAATTTGTTATTCATTCTGTTCATGAATCACTAAAGTATCTTCGCTCTCAACATAATATGAATCGTAGGCATGCTAAATGGGTTAAATTTATTGAATCTTTTCCTTATATTATCAAACATAAGAAAGGGAAGGATAATGTGATTGCTGATGCTTTGTCTAGATGATATACATTGTTGTCCCAACTTGATTGTCGGATTTTTGGGCTTGAATCAGTAAAAGAACAATATGTGTTTGATCCTAATTTTAAGGGCGTGTTGCTAAATTGTAGAGAAGGACGTACATGGAATAAGTTTATGATCAATGATGGGTTTTTGTTTAGAGCTAACCGCCTATGCATTTCAGATGGCTCCGTTCGTCTTTTGTTGTTGCAGGAGGCACATGGAGCTAGATTGATGGGACATTTTGGAGCCAAGAAGACAGAGGAGGTGCTGTCCACACATTTCTTTTGGCCTAGGATGAGGCGAGATGTAGAACGGTACGTGGCTCAGTGCACCACATGTCAAAAAGCTAAGTCGCGGTTGAACCCACATGGTTTGTATATGCCTCTTCCTGTTCCTTCTACTCTTTGGGCTGATATATCTATGGATTTTGTGTTGGATTTGCCAAGGACTAAGAGGGGGAGGGATAGTATTTTTGTGGTGGTTGATCGTTTTTCTAAGATGGCACATTTTATTCCTTGTCATAAGAGCGACGATGTTGTTCATATTGCTGACATTTTCTTTCAAGAAATCATTCGCTTACATGGTATGCCTTCTACTATTGTTTCAGATCGCGATGCAAAATTCTTGAGTCATTTTTGGCGCACTTTGTGGAATAAATTGGGGACCAAGATACTGTTTTCTACAACATGTCATCCCCAAACTGATGGGCAAACTGAGGTAGTGAATCGAACATTATCCACCATGTTGAGAGCAATTTTGAAGCACAATTTGAAGATGTGGGAAGAGTGTTTGCCGCATATAGAGTTTGCATATAACAGGGCGGAACATTCCACCACCAAGGTTAGTCCTTTTCAGGTAGTGTACGGTTTTAACCCTCGCGCTCCTATTGATCTTTTGCCTTTACCTACCACTGAGAGAACACATAGTGATGCTAGAGAGCGTGCTGATTTCATTCATAAGTTGCACGAAACAACAAAAGCAAATATTGAAAGAATGAATGAAAAGTATAGAATTGTTGGTAGTAAAGGTAGAAAAGAAATTAAACTTGAACCGGGTGATTTGGTTTGGTTACATTTGAGAAAAGATAGATTCCCTAAGCTGCATAAGTCTAAATTAATGCCAAGAGCAGCTGGTTCTTATAAGATAATTGAGAAAATAAATGATAATGCCTACAAACTTGAGTTGCCACCCGAGTTCGGGGTTAGTGCCACCTTTAACATTGCAGATTTGAAGCCTTATTTATGAGAAGAAGATGAGCTTGAGTCGAGGACTACTCAGTTTCAAGAGGGGGATGATGATGAGGACATCACTCCTTTGGATGTATCTGTTGATCCTCCAACGGTCAGGCAAGGTCCAATGACCCGGGCTCGAATGCGTCAACTTAATTTAGAGGTGAGCTTGTTCTTAAGCGACCATTTTCATACTTTTGAGAATAGACTACTACCTAATGATGTTATCTTGCTTAGGAACATTGGAGAGGGTCATGAGGGACTTAGAGGAAGAGGTGGAGGCGTTGATGACCAGCAAGGGCGTTCAACAGAAACCGGAGGCCCGGTCCAACATAATTTCGAGTCTGCCTCGGCCTCCAGGACCACTCTGCCTTAAACTGGTCACCTAGGATGCATCTGCACTCCGTTTTTGATGATCCACATATGGTTGGAAAGCTAATTTGATAAGGAAGCCAATCCAAGAGGTCTCACATCAAAAGTCCTTCAGAATCAATAGGAATCGTCGAAACAAGTCAGCATCCAGAGTCTGCCAGGGTGCTGCGACACCGACTTTTGGTCCGTTGGACCGTGTATCGTGTTTGGGCCCATTAGGGGGTGCGTCTAGGGGTCTTGCATGACCCCAGAGTCTTAATAAACAGCCACCACCCCTCCATTAGGGTTTGGGTTTTGCTTAGATTAATCTGTCAAGAACAGTTTCGCCATTCATTGGTTTGTGAGACCCCAACTTCGTGAGATTAATCATTCATCTGCAATTTGGTTGTTTTCTTTCTTGTTCTTGCTTGTGTTCTTCATTGCATAGACAGGGATTAGCCTTCTTGGTGAGGTCAACCGGATCCGAGTCTCGGTTGATAACTAGAGGAGTTGTGGTGCTAAGATTGCAGGGTTCGATATTTCTATCTGAAGCCAGATCGGTGTGTCCTTCTCTGCCACAACGATAGTTACCACCACCTGATGGAAGATCGGGATCCCCATTCCCATTACTAGAGTATTTGGTTGAGTGCTCTAGTGCCTCTCCATAAGGACTTAATCCTAAAGTGGCCACCCAGGAAGCTTCGTACAACCCCTGAGTGTCATATGGCTCTGACTTTAACCTGTTAACTAGATTGTACTAGCTCATGTGTAGCTTTCTGTAAGGGCAAGAGGTGGCACTAGTTGGTATGTTTCTTTTCCTGCTAGGGTGTGTACCATGCCACGACCATGAGTGCCACTCCTAGAGGAGGGCCACATATGGCTTGACGGCTGAAACCTTAGCAGCTATGACCTGTTAGTGCAACTAGCGAAGGGTTACGTAGTAAAACCCTGCCACACTTCCTAGGTAGAGGTGATGTGGGCTTTGCAAACCCCGGCATTGGGAATCTTGACTCGGTGGGTAAAGTAGTACAATTTCTGCAGAAATATTTAACCTGTTATAACAGCCGTGCTCACGGATATGAGCGATCTGGATCCTTCATGATTAGAGGTTACTATGGATGGTTTGGAAATTGATATAATCTTGATTATTCACTAATACCACTTGGGTTGGGTTTATTCACTAAAGTAGTGATTCAGGATGCTAAAACTTGACCAACTAAAATTGTTAACCGCAGTCAAACCATGTCTAGCCTTTGAGCCTCATAGATCCCTTTGATATACTTGCTAAGCATGGTGAGCTTACACTTGTTTTACATTCAATGAAAATCCCGGATGGGTAACTGATAACACATATGAAGAGTTTGCAGAGGATGTCCAGGACTACTAGGAAGATGTCCCCTAGTTGGAGTCCCTATGGCATATTGGGCTGAAAAATCTACTCTATGTAATAATATTGCTGACGAGCAAGACTTGTGACAATTATGTGATGAGATTATGCGATGTAATAAAGTACTTTACTTTGATATTATTGCAATTTGAGATTATATGTGTGTTTGGACATCCTGGGCGCACATATATGAGCAGTTGGTTTTGTTATGCAAAATTGGGTGCGACAAATTGGTATAAGAGCTATAACTGACTGTAGGATGATCAACCTAGTTAGAAATGGACGTTGTTTGGATAACATTATCTTTATTTTGCTACCTTTAATTTACTATAAAATTTTTTTGCTTATATTCTGTCTATTATCTGTTGCAAAAAATTATCTTATTCTAATACTCAACCTTTTCAATTTTATAGATGGCCCGCACCAAGCTAACAGCCCGCAAGCGTACCATTGTGATGCCAACAAGGAGGACGAGGTTCACACTTGGCAATCGCGTGCCCCCACACCTAGTTGAGGCTTTGAGGAACATGGTGGAGGAGCCCCAGGAGCAACTGCCTATGGAGGTGCCCATGGAGGAACCTCTGGAGGACATAATGGAGGATGAACCTATGGATGAGGTGACTAAAGAGGTGCCCATGTTTGAGGAGCCTATAGAGATAGAAGAATTTGAGGAGGAGCCCATGGAGGGAGATGAACAGGGGGGTCAGGATGGAACTAGTGACCCTGATGATGGTGATGATTCTGACAACTCTGATTCTGATGATGGGGGTAATGATGGTGGTGATGGTGATGGAGATGGAGGAGACGGTGGAGATGATGGTGATGACTACCATGCTGCACTACTGGCTAAGGGGTGGAGCGCAGAGATCCACTATGATTTGTAGGGTGATGCCTACTACCACCCAAAGCTTCTCTCCCTTGTACACCGCTACCACACCAGGTGCACCATGTAGTACCTAACGGAGCATTGGACCCACCCCGACTACACCGGCTTCTGGGAGACGGAGGTGTACATCCGCGAAGGGAGTTGGGTGCGCTACATCCACTATGCTATCACTTCATGGCTCACATGTGCAGCCGCCATCCGGGATGCTGCTCGATAGGCGATGGTGGTCAATCGCGATCGCCACTTCGACAACATCAAATGGGAGGAGGATCGCTATCTTCCCCGCCGTCGAAGTGGCCAATCCACCTGCAACATCACCGCACCACTTGGTGAGGAGAACCATAGGCTTAGGCCTACCTTGATGAGCTTGGCCTAGACCAACACTGACTTGGATCAAAGCCTTGGATGAGCTAGATGTCATGGGGAAGGCATACCTGCAGCTTGCCCTTGAGAATGCTACGTTGAAGCAGCAGCAAGGAGGTCCTGATGTGGAGATGCCAGGTATAACTGCTAAATCACCCCCAAGGAATAGAGGAGACTTTGGAGACCCCAACACTAGCACCAACATCGACCCATAGGAGGATTTTCCAAAAATATGTAATAAACACGCATAGATGTGCGAGAGTGTGTTTAGTTTATTTTCTTTTAAATGGTTGAACAATTGTCACTTGAGTGGTTGGATGTTTGTCATGATGGATAATGTTTGATTTGGATTTTTGTCATGATTATGATGATTTGTGGGCATGTCCAGAGTCATTTAGTTTAAGATTAAGGCTTAAGGATGATATGAATAAATAGTTAGGTTTCTTTTTATCTTGCTGTCCATTCTGAGCAGTCCACCTTTATCAGTTCATATCTCTTGTTCTAGATGTTCAATGGTCATAAAAATTTTATGGAGATAAGTATACTTCTACATGTTTCTTTTGGCTCTGGAATCACCTCAATACATGTTACGAATTGTGAGATACAGCTGTTGTAAGTTGATGTTTGTGTGCTGTCAGAAATCTGGAGCAGCACTGCTTGTCGTCTGCTTTTGCCTGATTAAACTTCAGACTCTGAGAATGTGTTCTAAATGAAAGTTGTAGATAATTTCATAAGATTTCAAGAAAGGTAAAATTCGCATTCAAATGATAAACAGAGAGGGAGATATGCTCATTTTACTGCACTGCTGTATGTCCAAATCGCCGGAGAAGTTCAGAACAATTATCTTTTTGTATACCCTATATATATAACTCTTGTCTTTGATCTTGTGATACCTACTCTCATTAGGCCATTATCTCTTAAAGGTTATATATTTTGGATATATGAGACTTATATGATGTATCTACAGATGGTGAACACCAGGAGGAACAACCAGGGAGGCGAGGACTTGCCGCCGCCACCCCCTATCACTATGGAGCAGCTGATGATGATGCAAACTCAATTGCTTCAGCAGATGGCTCAGAGCATGCAGAATAATGGGAATAGGAATGCACCCCCTCAAGTTAGGGACAAGGGGGGAGAGTTTCTAAAGGGACATCCGCCTATATTCAAACATTCCACTGACCCACTCCAAGCTGATGACTGGCAGCGTGCAATTGAGAGGCAACTTGAGATTGCACAGTGTGATGAAAAAGAAAAGGTTTTGTATGCTTCTGGACAGCTGCAAGGGGCTGCACTTGACTGGTGGAACTCTTTCTATTTTGGCCGTAATGAAGCTAATCCCATCACTTGGCAAGCGTTTTGTAGTGTCTTCTACTCTCATCATATGCCTGCTGGGTTGATGAAACTCAAGAAGAAGGAATTCTTGGCCCTCAAGTAGGAGAGCATGTTAGTTGCAGAGTATCATGACAAGTTCATACAATTGTCATGGTATGCACATACTGAAGTGGAGGATGACAACAACAGGTAGGAACTATTCATGGAAGGTTTGAATGATGGCCTCTAGTACCAATTGTTATCTCATACCTTTGCTAGTTTTCAGCAACTAGTGCATAAAGCCTTGGTCATTGAGAACAAGCGCCGTGAGATGGAAGACAAGAAAAGGAAGTTCTAGGGATAGCAATTTGGGAGCAACTCTCGCTTCTGTACCAATTCTCAATAGACTCATCCTCAGCAGCGCTATCAGGATTAGTCCAGTCTAATCAACCGCAACCAGCAACCACAGCGCGCATAGCAGCAGCAACAACAGTACATGGCACCAGTCCAGCGCCAGCAGCAAACTAACAATGCTCCTATGAAGAGCAGTGTCCCCAATGCTCCACAAAATAATGGCGCACCAAAGGCACCAAATGTAGTCAATGACAATAGATGCTTCAACTATGGAGAACTAGGGCATTACTCCAACATATGTCCTAAGAAGATGGCTAATACGTAGCAGAACTATGTCCATGGAAAGGTCAATCATGTGACCGCAAAGATAGCTCAGGAGGCACCTGATGTGGTGATCGATATGTTTTTGGTCAACTCAAACTCAGCTACAGTTCTTTTCAATTCTGGTGCTTCGCATTCCTTCATAGCATATACCTTCATAAAGAAGCATGGTATTCCCGTATGTGTTATGAAGAAACCCATGTTAGTAAACTCACCTGGAGGGGAAATCAAAGCAAATTGGATATGCTTAGCTGCTAGTCTCATCATAAGGGGGCTAGAAATTCAAGCCAACCTTGTAGGCATAGACTCATCTAGAATTGATGTTATTTTAGGTATGGATTGGTTGAGGTCTTGGAAGGCAGCTATAAATTGTGGGAATAGTTCCATGAATCTAACCACTACATCTAGAGAGAAAGTTGAGTATGTAGCAACACAGTCAGCCTCGGAAATCTGTCGGGTTAATCAATTGAAGGTCCCAACCATAGAGGATATATGGATAGTAAATGAGTATCCAGATATCTTCCCTGAGGAGTTACCATGTATGCCACCTGAACAAGATATTGAGTTTATAATTGAAATTTTACCTAGAACTGCACCCATAACTAAGAGACCTTATAGAATGGGAGTGAATGAATTAGCGAAACTTAAGAAACAAATAAGGGAACTGCTAGATAAGGGTTATATCCAACCTAGTTCTTCACCTTGGGGTGCACTAGTATTGTTTGTAGAGAAGAAAGATGGTACACAAAGAATGTGCATAAATTATAGATCACTTAATGAGGTCACAATTAAGAACAAGTATCCACTGCCTAGAATCGATGACCTATTTGACTAGTTGAAAGGAGCTTGTGTATTTTCCAAGATCGACCTCTGATCTGGATACCATCAGTTGAGAATAAGACGTTCTGACATTCCCAAAACCTCTTTTGTGACCCGATATGGATTATATGAGTTCACAGTCATGTCTTTTGGTCTGACAAATGCACCTACTTACTTCATGTATTTGATGAATGAAGTATTCATGGAGTACCTTAATAAGTTTGTCATTGTGTTTATTGATGATATATTAGTCTACTCTAAGAATGAGGAAGAACATGAGGAACATTTGAGGCTAGTATTGCAAAAGCTTAGAGAACATCAGTTCTATGCTAAGTTTAGCAAATGTGAGTTCTGGTTAAAAGAAGTATCTTTCCTTGGTCACATAATCTCTAATGGAGGAGTAGTAGTAGATCCCAAGAAGGTTAGAGATGTGTTGAGTTGGAAACCACCTCAGGATGTTAGTGAGATTTGGAGTTTCCTTGGTATGGCTAGGTACTATAGGGGATTCATCAAGGGATTATCTAAGTTAGCAAAACCTATGACTGCCCTGTTAGAGAAGAATGCCAAATTTGTATGGTCTAAGCAATGTCAGGATAGTTTTGAGGAGTTGAAAAAGAGACTAACTTCTGCCCTAGTGCTTGTCTTACCTGATCTTACCAAAAGCTTCTCTATCTATTGTGATGCCTCGCAGCAAGGTCTAGGCTGTGTTCTTATGCAAGAGGGTAGAGTTGTTTGCCTACGAATCCAGACAACTGAGAAAACAAGAGTGAAATTATCTGACTCATGATCTGGAGTTAGCAGCTATGGTACATGCTCTCAAGATTTAGAGGCATTACCTGATTGGTCACAAGTGTGAGATTTATACCGATCACAAGAGTTTGAAGTATATATTCACTCAGTGCGATCTGAATTTGATGATGAGGACATCACTCCTTCGGATGTACCTGCTGTACAATGATGCTCCTATAGGCCATCGTGGCCTCGTCACCAAGGACTTTGCCGCCCTCCTCATCTGTATCTTTGTCTTCTTCATCTTCAATGTTAGAGGTGCTGTTGTAACCATCCTCTATAGCAATGTATGCCCACTGACTTGGGCAGTCCTTCTTCACATGGCCAATTCCATGGTAGCGGTGGCACTAAATGCCCGAAGTGCGTCCCGTCGATGCAACGGATGAGGCACTCTTGGCAGGCACCTGCAAAGAATTTTTACCTGAATCTGAAGGTCGTGCGGGAGGTGCCTTAGGTGTAGCGATAACTCTAGAGGCTGCTGGTCGCTTGCTCATTGCTAGAGGCGCCTGAAAAGTGGTTGGCTTGGTCAGCCCCAAAGATGGTGCCGAGCGTGGCGTGTATGTGGTGCTGACCTTGCTCTTGCTCTACTATTCACACCCCTACAATTCCTTTTCTACAAGCATAGCGAACTAAAACAACTGGTTGACAGTGTGAAATTCTTTATAATCAACAATGTCCTGAATCTCGTGCCTCAAACCCGAATAAAAACAACAAATGGAATCTTCGTTTCCCTCCACAACACTACAACGCATCAATCCCTTTTAGAACTCACCATAGTAATCCTATACAGATTTCTCTCCTTGTTCTAAGCGCATCAATTTCTTATGCAAGTCTCTATGATAAGAAGGAGGAACAAAACTATCACGCATAGCTATCTAAAGTTCTTCCCACGTACCAGGTAAAGCATTCTGTGCAGCTAGCCCATTCCACCAAATAATGGCAAAGTCCTTAAACTCACTAGTAGCTTGTCAAACTCTATGTTGCTCAGGCACATGGTGGGCACTAAACTTTTGTTCTACCATCATCTCCTAATCTAGATATCACTCAGCATCATAATGACCCAAAAAAGATGGTATTATGAACTTAATCTTAGCATAAGGATCATCGGGCACACGATGATTATTACCTTGATGGTGGTGGACAGCACCCATACTTGTAGTGTTGCGGTGAAGACGTCGTTGTAATCTGGCTTGTCAGAAGGCTGCTCGATCTATGTTCCCATTGGCATCATACACCGTGTCTTCTGGCAAGTGACCATCGGTGTTGCTGCCAGAGACATCATTGTTGACCGCCACAAAGGTTTCCAACTCAGTAACCTTGTCGGTTAGCATGGAAAATCATTTGTCCAATCTCTCCATGTTGTTGCCAATGTTGAGTTCAATGAGTGCGTCAGTGATGGCCTTCCTGATGGCCTCATTCATCCTTTTTTTGGCAGCCGCTACAGCAGCTTGCAGTTGCCCTTGGCTGACACACTCGTTGAAATCCTTGGGATTGTTATCTCCAGTTTGATCATCTCCTGCCTTTGTAAGCACAAAAACAAGAACAAACGGTGAAGGTTATCCCTACCAAATGACTACGTGGTGCAGTGGTGTCACTTTTCACTACAAGTGGAAGTGTCTTACCAAGCTCTTACAAAGTTCTTAACAACACAAGCAGTGGGCGGTACAAGTAGCGGCTAGTTCGTGATACCTGTAAGGCAGTGGTACCAAGATTACAAGGGCCTTTTTCTGCACTGATCTGAAGAGTTTGTGGAGCTTGGAAGGCACATAAAGAATAATATGTATATTTGGCACACAAGTCAGTAACAGAAAGTAATGTTGAATTATAGTCCAAAGTACTTGTTCTCATTGCTGGTCTAAAATGTTCCAAGTGCCAGGTGTGTGACAAACAAGTATGGTGGATAGCAAGGTGCCAGATGTGTGACAAACAAGTATGGTGGATAGCAAGAGCAACACGAACAAGGAACCAGACAGCACATGCTAACACAGCTCACTTTGGCCTTCTCTATGTGCTCCTTTAGATATTGTTCCTCTTTTGCCCCTCTCTTTTTTCTATTTTTTGGGCTGTCATTGTTTTTTGGGGAAATTTCGACATTTTTTTTTGATATTTATTTAACTTAGGAGCACAAAAGAAGTAACCACAAAAACATATGAGCTTAAACAAGTGAAAGGCCCTGTGGAAAATTCAGAAGACATGGCTAAAATTGACAAAAAGCTTGTGACAACGAAAAGAAGATCTTGTGACCAGTTTTTGGCCAAAAGAAAATTTTCTGACCATGACAAGATGGGACACGAATGGATCCAAAAAAAATTCTAATCGATTTTGATATATGGAACGTCAAAATCCGAGTTCGTATACGAAAACTAGACCAGTTTTAAGAACGGACTCCGAATTAGAGGACAAAACAGGAACAATGCGCGCAAAATTGGTCACGGCAACAAGGATTTGATGGAAACGATAGGGAAAAACACATGAACTGGACTCTAACATGACCTAACCAGCAACAAGACCTCGACCAGGACACAAACTCAACACGACGAACTCTGAAACTGAAATATGCAAAGGCTATGGCGCGGAAGGTTCTAGGACAGGAAAAACGAGTATGGCACTAGACTATGGGATGAATGTGAAACACTCAAAATTAGGGGATAAATGTGAACCTAATGGTATACCTTAGCTCTGAATACCACTTTATGGGGACGGGGATCCCGATCTTCTGTCAGGTAGAGGTAACTATCGTTGTGGCGGAGAATGACACACCAATCCGGCTTCAGATCGAAAGATCGAACCCTGCAATCTTAGCACCACAACTCCTCTAGTTATCAACTAAGACACGGATCCAGTTGACCTCGCCAAGAAGGCTAATCCCTACCTGCGCAACGAAGAACACAAGCAAGAACAAGAAAGAAAACAACCAAATTGCAGATGAATGATTAATCTCACGAAGTTGGGGTCTCACAAACCGATGAACGGCGAAATTGTTCTTTACAGATTAATCTAAGAAAAACCCAAACCCTAATGGAGGGGTGGTGGCTGTTTATGAAGACTCTAGGGTCATGGAAAGACCCCTGGACGTGCCCCTAATGGGCCCAAACACGATACACGGTCCAACGGACCAAAAGATGGTGTCGCAGCACCCTGGCAGATTCTGGACACTGACTTGTTTCGATGATTCCTGTTGATTCTGAAGGGATTTAGATGTGGGACCACTTGCATTGGCTTCCTTATCTAATTAGCTTTCCATCCATATATGGATAGTCGAAAAAGGAGCCCGGACACGCCCGTGTGACCAGTTTTATGATAGACTGGTCCTGGAACCCGAGATGGGCTCCAACTCCAGTTGGACTAGGCCTCCAGCTTGTGTTGGTCGTCCTTGCTGGTCTTCTCCACCTCTATACCTTTCTCCAAGTTCCTCATGACCCTCTCTTATGTTCCTAAGCAAGATAACATCATTAGGTAGTAGTATATTCTCAAAAGTATGAAAAGGATCGCTTAAGAACAAGCTCACCTCTAAATTGAGTTGACGCATTCGAGCTCGGGTCATTGGACCTTGCATAACGGTTGGAGGATCAGCTGGCACATCCAAAGGAGTGATGTCCTCATCATTTGAGGCAGCGCAGATGGCTAGAGTTAATCAAAGATTATAATTTGGAGATACACTATCATTTGGGAAAAGCTAACGTTGTAGCAGATGCTTTGAGTAGGAAGAGTTATGTTAACATGGCCTATACAATTCAATTACCTAGAGAGTTGTGTGAGGAGTTCGAACACCTAAATTTTGGTATTGCGACTAACACTATGGAGTTAGAGGTAGAACCTACTTTAGAACATGAGATTCATAAGGGACAGTTGAATGATGAGAAGATCAAAGATATTGCTAAACGTATAATGATTGGTAAAGCCCCAGGTTTCCACATGGATGATCAAGGAACAGTATGGTTTGGTAAAAGGATTTGTGTGCCAGAAGTGAAGTCTATTAGAGAGTCTATTTTGAGGGAAGCTCATGACTCGGCCTATTCTATACACCCGGGGAGTAGTAAAATGTATCTTGATCTTAAAGAGAGATATTGGTGGTACGGATTAAAAAGAGATGTAGCTAAACATGTGGCCATATGTGATATGTGCCAAAGATTAAAGGCAGAGCATCAGAGGCCAGTAGGTTTACTTCAACCTATGAAGATACCCAAGTGGAAATGGGAAGAAGTTGGAATGGATTTCATAGTGGGATTACCCCGTACACAGAGGGGATATGACTCTATTTGGGTAATTGTAGATCGTCTGACAAAAGTAGCACATTTCATTCCCATCAAGACAACTTACTCTGGTGCGAAGTTGGCAGCGCTATACATGGAAAGGATTGTATGCTTACATGGAGTACCAAAGAAGATTGTTTCAGATAGGGGTACACAGTTCACATCTCATTTTTGGTAGAAGTTGCATGAGTCCATGGACACGAAGTTGAACTTTAGCTCAGCTTATCATCCTCAGACCGAGAGAACAAATTAGATTTAGAGGATATGTTGAGAGCTTGTGCTCTACAGTACGGGACAAGTTGGGATAAGAGTTTGCCCTATGCTAAATTCTCTTATAATAATAGCTACCAGAAAAGTCTTAAGATGGCACCATTTGAAGTGTTGTATGGCAGAAACTGCAGGACACCACTATTTTGGAATCAAACGGGGGAAAGTCAAGTCTTTGGACCAGAAGTCTTGCAACAAGCAGAGAAACATGTACAAACAATAAGTCAAAACTTGAAGGTCACACAGTCTCGACAGAAAGCTATGTTGATACGAGAAGAAGTGATTTGGTTTTTGAGATTGGTGATTTTGCTTATCTCAAAATTTCACCTATGAGAGGAGTTAAGAGGTTCCATACTAAGGGAAAGTTGTCACCTAGGTATGTGGGACCCTTCAAGATCATCAATAGGAGAGAAGTTGCTTACCAACAAGAATTACCAGAACAGCTCTCATGTGTTCTTGATGTCTTCCATGTATCGTAGCTTAAGAAATATTTGAGAGTACCTGAGGAGCAGTTACCTTTGGATGAACTAGATATCCAAGAGGATCTATCATACAATGAATATCTAGTGAGAATTTTGGAAATAGCTGAGAGAATCACAAGGAGCACGATTATAAGAATTGTAAGGTTCAGTGGAACAGAAATTCGGTGGATGAGGCAACCTGGGAAGGAGAGGATGATCTAAAACCTAACTATCCTAATCTTTTCGAATCACCCGAATCTCGAGGACGAGATTCATCTCAAGGGAGGTAGGTTTGTAACACCCTAAAAAGTCATTTATAATCTAGTTACATTTACTTAATTTTTGATGCATTATAACCTAGGAAAAATAATAAATTTTGGCTAATTAAAATTAACTATAAGGCTTAGAAACATGATTGATTGCATTCATGCTGAAGTACATGATTTTGGTTGAGTGTAGGGCTAAGTTGTTTGGAGTTAAAAATTCAAACTCATTTGAATTTTGGCTTGGATTTGAAAACTAGAAATGGAAAAGGATTTTTCTTTGAAAAACTCTCTCCTTCTCCCTTTCCAACACAACCCTAAGCCAGCCCAGCCCCTTCCTCCTTCCCCTTCCCGCGCCTGGATCCGGCCTTGCGCCATTGGTAGCCCAACCCCGCGTGCCTTCCTTCCCTCTTCCTCCACGCACATGCCCTGGCAGCGCGGCCTGCTCGGTGACCCGCTCCAGCACCATCGCATGCACGCGCACTTGTTGCCCAGCAGCATGGCCCGCTCTGCAGCCGTCCATGGCAACTCGCCCGCTGTACCCGCACCAGCCATGGAAGATTTATGAAATCCATTGATTCTGCTCTACCACGCCGCTTCCCATTTCTGCTACGCCCACTCGCCTATAAGACCCGTCGCTGAGCCCTCCATCTCTCCCTTTCCGTTCACCCGAGCTCGCACCGCCAGCCCTTAATTCGCCTGCTCTGGAGCTCGTTCGTCACCGAGGTCGTGCCCAGGAGCTTCGCTGTGCATCGCCGTGACCATAGGTCCCCTTTTCTTCTCGAATTGATCTCGGTTTCCATGTATTTATGCTCACCAGTGGCTATCTCTCTCTCTAGCCCACCGCCGCCGTCGACCAGACGTTTTGGAGCTCTCCCAGATGCCACGAAGGCCTCCATCGGACCCGCGTTGAGCCCCTCGACCTCCCCGTCCCATCGGACTTGAGTTTAGTGCCCTGGAGCACCACTTAGGGGAGCTCCCGTTCATCCCGGCCATGGTGCTACCAAGGGAGCCGTTGTCTCGACGTGCTTCCCATCCTTGTTTTGTACCCTATTGAGTTCACGTGGACCTGCTCTTTGTTTTTATGCTTTCGGTTTGGAACAAGGTGGTCGGAATCACCATTGTAGCGTCCGCCGTCGAGCTTGGCTCACCGTCGGCCATGGTTTTGGCCACAGGAGCTGTCTTCCCTAGTGGCCCTCTGTGCCATTGCGCCAGTGCCGTTGTTTTTGAGATGGGCGGCTGAGATCGCGTACCCCTTCGGGGATTATAACCGGTCCACCGGTTGGACCGTGGACACGGTCCATAGCGTTAGTGCACCGGTCCATGTACATGTGGTGCACCGCACCAATCCCATGCAGCCACGTGGCACCCAATCAACGGCGACGCGGTCAACCCGCAGTCAGCCATGCACTTTTGCGAATTAGCCCCTAGGTTTTCAAGGAATCAACCCACAGTCCAACTGTAGTTCAAAATCATTTCTATTCAGTCCTGTTTTCTTCTGATTTAGCCCCTATATTTTTAAGTAATAGTGCGCACAGTCCAAAAACACATTACTGTTTGGTTTATATTCAAATTTGAGTTTGTTTTATTTACAAGGATGCCACTGGAACCATATTTCATGCATAACTTTCGCATTTTAAGTCCGATTTGAGTGCTTCTTTCACTCATGTGTTCGTAGTAGTACGTAGATTAGTTTTATAAGGTTTTTAGTCTATGTTTCTACTATTTGGTGTACTGTTCTAAAAGAAGTATCTTTGTGTGCATGTGATGATTGGAATGGATGCTTGATTGGTGAATTGGAACACGTTTAGAGGGTGATCAGTTCAAGGTTTCAGAGGATCAGTCAGGTGACCAGCAGTACCAGGAAGGAGACTTTGAGGAAGGCAAGTGTAGCAAAGGCCCCTTGTACCTATGAACTCTACAATTCATATACATGCATGTGTCTAAATTTGAATTACCTTTAAGGATTTTACCTAGATTACTATTTGTACCACATATCCTTGATACCTATGGTTTGGGATGTATTTTGGATAGATACGACAGCGCTCAACATAAAATAATTGTTAAACATGACTAAAGGTATTATGCAATATGTTAAAATGGAGCTTTTTAGCAACAATTAGGGGGATAGAGTACTGGGTTGAGTGCTCTAGTGCCTCTCCATAAGGACTTAATCCTAAAGCAGCCACCCAGGAGGTTTCGTACAACCTTGAGTGTCATATGGCTCTGACTTTAACCTGTTAACTAGATTGTACTAGCTCATCTGTAGCTTCCCATAAGGGCAAGAGGGGGCACTAGTTGGTATGTTTCTTTTCCTGCTAGGGTATGTACCATGCCACGACCACTAGTGCCACTCCTAGAGGAGGGCCACATACGGCTAGATGGCTAAAACCTTAGCAACTACGACCTGTTAGTGCGACTAGCGAAGGGTTACGTAGTGAAACCCTACCACACTTCCTAGGTAGAGGTGATGTAGGCTTTGCAAACCCCGGTATTGGGAATCATAGCTCGGTGGGTAAAGTTGTACAATTTCTATAGAAATATTTAACCTGTTATAACAGCCATGCTCACGGATACGAGCTATCTGGATCCTTCATGATTAGTGGTTACTATGGATGGTTGAGAAATTGATATAATCTTGATTATTCACTAATACCACTTGGGTTGGGTTTATTCACTAAAGTAGTGATTCAGGATGCTAAAACTTGACCAACTAAAATTGCTAACCACAGTCAAACCATGTCTAGCCTTTGAGCCTCATAGATCCCTTTGATATACTTGCTAAGCATGGTGAGCTTACACTTGTTTTACATTCAATGAAAATCCCAGATGGGTATCAGATAACACATATGAAGAGTTTGTAGAGGATGTCCAGGACTACTAGGAAGATGTCCCCAGTTGGAGTCCCTGTGGCATATTGGGCTTAAAAATCTACTCTACGTAATAATATTGCCGACGAGCAAGACTTGTGACAATTATGTGATGAGATTATGCAATGTAATAAAGTACTTTTCTTTGATATTATTGCAATTTGAGATTATATGTGTGCTTGGACATCCTGGGCGCACATATATGAGCAGTTGGTTTTGTTATGCAAAATTGGGTGCGACAGCAGTCAAAGGTCTTTAGGACAATGATAGGTGCACGTGGGCAATATAATTTAGGTGGTTCTACCACAGCTGTTATCGGAGCTCATACATGGATCTGCTACAACATTACTTTTGAAAACTTCAAAAGGAACTAAGGAACTTACCAATTAAAACTTTTTGAAGGTAACAAATTAAAAATGTTCTTCTAATCTCCCTTTTGCTTGGTGTAGTGCCTCATGAAGACTTTTTGGTGACTCAAGTCAAAGACGTCGAAAGGATTTCAACTCTTCTTCAGCAAGTCATGTGGAAAGCCAAAAATCCTCCGATAATGTCCTACCGAGTGCCTCTCAACGTCCGGTCTGACACAGCAAAGATAATGTATAAAATATTGCCCTATATAAGTTAGTTGTGTCCTACTAATGTTGTGAAGCCGTATAGGTTCTTTGTGAATTTTTTTAAACAATTACAATTTTGTTAATATAAGTTTTGTTGTTTAAAATATGCTCATGAACATAGAAGCACAATGGTGAAATGTTTTCAAGTCAAACTTGTGAAATCTGAGCTCCAAAGATTGGATTAATGCTGGTTTCCACAGTCATTTTGATGGCTAAGTCCCTAAGCCCCAGTTAATAAATTCAATTTTTGGTGATTTATTAAATCAATTTTCATATATAAAATATGTCCAACTTTTTGTTTCATTGATTGGTAGAATGTTTGAGCTATCATAATGTGTAATTAGTTGTTAAGTTTGATAGATGTTTGACCACTAATAAATTAACCAAAGTTTGCTAATCAAAAATGCTTTTGAAAACCCTAACTGAAGTTCTGAGATTTAGTTTCATCCTACTCAAGTTCTTGGCCTTGGATCTCTCCATCCTGTGAGAAATAGAGGTTGAGCCTATAATGAAAGTTGGAGATCTCCTATTGATGAACAAGTTTTGTTAAAGGAGCTGATCGAGCTGCTACATGAAATCGAGAGAATGAGCGAGCTAAAGTTGAGTTGTCTGTGCTACAGTATCGCCCGGGGGAAGCAGGTGCCACCAAGCTGCTTGCCACCATCCACCGCCCTCCCACACCGCCCGCGTGGCTTTGGACACGTAACTGCCTGCGTGGAGAGGCCAAGCGGC
This sequence comes from Miscanthus lutarioriparius, assembly GCA_904845875.1. Classification (NCBI taxonomy): domain Eukaryota; kingdom Viridiplantae; phylum Streptophyta; class Magnoliopsida; order Poales; family Poaceae; genus Miscanthus; species Miscanthus lutarioriparius. Next base: position 69,357,467 of record CAJGYO010000002.1, on the reverse strand, counting down.
TGCTGGCATGCCTCACTGCTTCGCCCACGCCGTTAAAACACCCTGCTGTCGGCGTCCTCCTCTTTTCCTCTTTCAGCATCGTCGTCGAGCTTCTCCACTTCACCGGTGAAATTGGCCACCGCCAATGTGCCCCAGCCCAATTGCTCACACCCCTAGCTTCGCCATGTTCTTGTGCTCCGCCGGAACCCGCTCGCGCCACCTCTCTCCACCGTAATCGCCCATGGCGGTAGTTCTCGTCGTGGCGGTCCGCCATGGCCGCCGAGGTCACCTCGCCATGGCCAGCTCGCCTCGCTCCAACTCTCTCCCTCCCAATTCTTGTTTTGGCTTCCTTGATATGATGTGATACTCATCGGCTTATCGGTTGTTCACTTCTTCAGGTTGCGTCGGAAAGTGACTCTTGCCGCTGGTTCATGCCGCTACGTCCGCCCTCGACGTCAGTAGCCGTGTCCATGCCATCCCTGCTTCAACCGATTGTGTAGATGTGATCATGGTGAGCTCCTGGTCTTGCCCATCGCCTCCATTTAACCCCTACCGCACTCTAGTAGCTAGCCTGCCGTCACGCCGGTGTGCTCTATGCCACCAAGCCGCCATGGCTGTGGTTGCGCACGCACGAAACCCTAATCCGATCATCTGATAGTGTAGACATGTCCGTGAGGTTGTGGAGAGCACGTTGGTGACCTCCCTGTCGCTGATGGTCGTGCCGTCGATCACCTCCACTGCACCGCAGTACCACGGGCCGCCATCGTCGACGACGAGCTAACTACAAAAACCTAGAGGCTCAAATAACAGCGTAGACGGGTGCAGAGAGAGAGAGAGAGAGAGAGAGGAACTTGTAGGGGTAAGTCCCGTCACCGGAGACCTCACTGGCAACGAGTACCCGTCGGTCAAAGCTAGTGCCGCCATGGTCAGCGCGGTCGACACTGTGTCATGGACCTGGCCTCGCATGTCAGTCGCTGTGGCTGGTTGAAAGTGAGTGAGAAAAGTCTGAGCCGGTTTTATTTTTTTTGAAAATGTTAAAATGTGCAGTTTCTTGTAAAATTCATAACTAAATAATTAAGGCTGATAAAATTATGAAAATTTTTGTGTAACTTTGTTATCATGTACTCTACCTAGGAAAAATAATTAGACCTACACATGTTGTGTGATAAGAAAACCCCAAATGGACCAAATTGATTCGAATTGTCATTTGCTCTACGGTAACAGGAGATACGATCAACTGAACTGCATCGTAGTTAATCAATGGAACATGGTTACTTATGGATATGACATGAGATGATTAATGAAGTGATTGAGCTAGAATAGGTGCAAACTAGATACTACTAATGACTTAATGTTGAGCTAAAACATTGAAAGTAAGGATCCACTTTAGTAAGCTTTTCTGCAAAAGTTACTCTTGTTTCAGACGTTCCCTTAAGCCTGCATGTCCTTGGAGTCTTTTCTTTTAGTCAGGTAAGGCTTGTTGAGTACCCTCAAGTACTCAGGGTTTGTTAACCCCTATTACAAGTTCTGACTTGTGCTGCTAATCAAGGTCATGTCGGTGGGCTCCATATGATCTGAATGACTCTCCTACCTTAGAATGCTTTACCTAAGTTGCTTCCGCAGTTCTACTCATCTTTTGAAACTTAAGTTAAATTTTTACTGGAACATGATTTGTAACCTAATACTGTAAATCTTCCACACTCCGATGTATGATATTTTTATACCAAATATTATAATGTTGTGGTAATTCCATGGTTGATCATGTATGAGTTATAAAAAGTGGATGATTCAGGGTTCCCCGAGGACATCCGACAGACTACCGGAATTATCTGGCTCTCGTGTGCAGCAATCAAAGATTGTTAGGACAATGACAGGTGCATGTGGACAATATAATTTAGGTAGTTCAGCCACATTCTATGCAAGGAGGCAGAAGAGGGGCATGGTCAGCTTTCGTCAGCCCATATCAGACTTCTGCTAGAGAGAATTCCTTATTTAACACCAAACAAATGACCCATTCCTTTCTTGGCCTTCAAAAAAATTTTGTTTCCTATTTAACACTGAGTTCAACTTTTGTTCCTTATACGACACTCCGTCGGGTTTGCCATCCGTGAACCATTAACTGACATGTGGGCCCCACCACCCTTCTCCCCTTCTCCTCCCCTTCGTGGCCGGGGAGTGGCCCCATGACGGTGGCGCTTGGACGGGGCGCATCCGCGCGTGGAGGTGGCGGCGCAGGCGCGCTCGCGCGGCCAGGGGCATGTCCCGTCCCCGCGGCGACGGCGTTCGGCCGGAGCGCGTCCCAATGGCGTCGGCACGCGGTAGGGGCGAGCTCGCGCTGCGGCGGCGCATCTATGATGGTGGCGCGTCCGCACGGAGACGAGGACCAAGGATGCGAGCTTGACGACGCTCGGCCGGGGCGCATCCCCACGGCGGCGGCGCGTCTGCGATGGTGGCGCATCCCTGCCATGACGACGACGACGACGACGCCCGCGCCGTCATGCAAGAGTCGATCCATGTCCCCACCATGACAACGACGATGCCCAACTCGCCTCCTAATGCTCCAGTTCCTAGATGACCTGAGCGCGAGTAGGAGGACGCCGTGGAGGATGCGGACTCCGCCCCTCGTGACGACGACGGCGGCGTTGGCGGCTCAGGCCTGCCATTGAAGATGGCATTGAGGAACCCGCGAGCCGCGCACCGAGGGACGCCGGCCTCCTTGGCAGCCTTCTTCTCCGATGCGGGCTCGGACTTCGCGGCGGCAGCGACGCTCGTGCGTATGAACCGTAGGTGCTATGCCGCTATTGCTGCTCCGTCGAGACGAGAGCCCGTCATAGCTGGAGCACTCGGAGAGACGGAGAAGCTCGACGTGGTGGCACCATGCGGTCCTGGAGCCGCCGCCGCTGCCTTGCTGCCACGATAGCTCCTCGCCGCGGGGACAGGACGCGCCCCTTGCCACGCGAGCGCGCCTACGCCGCCACCTCCACGCGCGGATGCGCCCTGTCCAAGCGCCGCCGTCGCGGGGCCACTCCAGCGACCGAGAATGGGAGGAGAAGGGGAGAAGGGTGGTGGGGCCCACATGTCAGTTAACGGTTCACGAATGGCAAACCCGACAGAGTATCGTATAAGGAACGAAAGTTGAACTCGATGTCAAATATGGAACGGAAAATTTTTGAGGGCCAAAAAAGGAACGGGTCATTTGTTTGGTGTCAAATAAGGAATTCTCTCCTTCTGCTAAGAGAGTCCCAGACTATCCCGGCCGGGTAGCCAACCTTCATTTTCCCATGGAGCCAGCATAGCTCTCAGCTTTCCTTGCCGTCGCTGTCGTCTTGTGCGCTATTGCCGCCGCACCGGCTACCACGGATTACTCCCGCGGCGCGCCTGCCCCAGAGAGCTGCCAGACGCAAATCACGTACTTCACCAACTGCCTGGCCCATTCTGAGATCCACGGGCAGTGCTGTAGCGTGGTCGAGAGCCGCAAGTGCCTCTGCCAGCTGAAGCGGGAGGTGGCGCTACCTGTAGTCTGCATCGCCACCATGAACGCAAGTGCTCCAAGGAAGGGCATGTAACACCCCGGCCCAGGGCTTAATAGGATTATTAGGATACTCATAACAATAAGTTGCAACTTCTTTTCTAGAAGCCCATCTCTTAAAAACTCCAAGGTTAAGCGTGCTTGGCCTGGAGCGATGGGTGACCGACCGGGAAGTTCTTCCCGGGGGTGCATGAGTGAGGACAAAGTGCACAGAAAAGACTGGTGTTGGTCTGTGAGGGTAGTCTATGTCCTAGGAAAGCTACCAGATGTAAGCGGGCATGGCCTCGAGGAGGCGGGACGTTACAGAATGGTATCAGAGCCGACTCCCGCGGTTTCACGGGCGCGTGTGTTGTAGTTGCGCAGGCATGGTGCGCATGGCTGGTGTGGATCCGGCGTGGTCACACAGCATGACACATGCGCTGGCACTGGACACACGGACGTGGCTAAGAGGGGACGTTCCTGACCTGGGATTGATCGACGAGGACGTCGATCTCTTAAGGAGGTGAGGATGTAACACCCCACCCCAGAGCTTAATAGGATTATTAGGATACTCATACCAATAAGTTGCAACTTCTTTTCTAGAAGTCCATCTCTTAAGAACTCCAAGGTTAAGCGTGCTTGGCCTGGAGCAATGGGTGACCGACCTGGAAGTTCTTCTCGGGGGCGCATGAGTGAGCACAAAGTGCGTAGAAAAGACTGATGTTGGTCTGTGAGGGCAGTCTATATCATAGAAAAGCTACCAGATATAAGCGGACCTAGCCTCGAGGAGGCGGGACATTACAGGGCAGGCTCCACCGTCGGTGAAGCTGGCCGAGCTGCAGCGCCTCCATGCTTCAGGACACTCAAGTGCTAGCAACCGTTGCACAGTTCGTATTCTTGTTTCGCGTACGTGTGCTTTTGTCTCTGTTCTATCTATCCATTCGGCTTGCTATGGATGTACCTGATAATCTGATATATTTGTTCGTTGAGACAATTCCTCATGTGTCCCTAAAAAAGATGGTTGACACGTATGTGCCATTAAAAATTTGTTGTGACTCATATACCAGCTTTTAAATTTTTCTTTCACATGGTGCCACTTATGTCAAGTAGCTGTTAAGTTCCTGACGGAAAAGGGGCACCAAAGACAAGAAAAAATTAAAAACTAATATAGAAGGTAACAACAATATTAGCAAGATATATAGCTGTACAGCAAATAAATTCATAATGTTTTCAAATGTAGTCGAATGACGTTAAAATTTATATGAAAGCTGTAGAGATCTATGAGATCTAAAACTTTATAGTTAATAACTTTTTCAGCTGAGATCGTTTAGGACCAATGATAAATATATTAATTTCTCAAATTTTAAAATTTACATTTTTGAATTTTCAAAAATAATCTCGGATTGAGACACACTATATTAAAACTGTTCTTGACAACTTTTCATTTTAGATCGTTTAGGAGCCCAAATATATATAAAAATATATTAAGTTCTTATATTTAAAAATATATTTTTAAATTTTTTCAAATAAAGGCGAATGTAGACAAACTCTATATCAAAGTTGCAGTGCTTGAAGAGATCTAGAACTATATATTTGAAATTTTTTTCCATTTTTCATTGCTTTGAAGCTAAAATATTCAATAAAAGATTTGTACCTGTGTCGTTTGGTTATTTTTAGATAATATCCTTTATGTCACTTGATACCTAGTGGTTTTATCTAGGTAGTTAAAAACCACTTAAGGAAAACAGCACCAGGCGAATGAAAAATTTAAAAGCTCATTTAGAATTCACAACTTCGTTCTTTAACTTCTTATAATTAAGGTGTAAAACACTAGGAGTGACTCTAACTCTTCATTTATTGCCTACTTTACTTTGAGATGTCAAGTTGGGTAACGAGGATGCCAGCTCAGTTATAGAGAGCAGAAACGACAGGCACTTCAACGAACTGTCTTTGGCGCACTGTCCAATACTCATATTCATCTTTCTGATCAGTAAAAATCATCTTGGCCTTGGCCATCGTTCGCTGAATCGCTGCAGCCATGCGGAGGCCACGGTGTGGCCATCTTCTAGCTCGTGCCATCAATCGCTCACCTTCGGCCGCGCTCCACCATGCCCCTTCAAGGCATGCTCTGCCTTGTCCCCGCGGAGAGACCAAGCTGCGCAAAAAGTTTCTCTACAAATTAACAATACTAAAGCAAAGTTGCACTAATGCTAAAATTATTTTTAGAGACGATCATTTGTTATTTATAGAGACATGCATTGTTGGTATAAATTAATACATATAGAATAATCCGCAAACGTACGGATATTATACCGACGTAGCACTTCACGGGAGTACTCGGTTTTATATTGAACTCAAGGAAATAATCAAATCTAATTTAACCCAACTTCACAATCAAGGTTAGATGATCGGAGCATAGAGGAGACTGCTAAGGTCTTCTAATTCTAACATCGGTAAGCTTTGTCTTCTATTGTTCAATTCTGGGCATATTAGTAGAGAAAACATAGGCAAAGTATGTTGTAACACCATAAAATTTGCATTCTTTTAAAATAGTTAAAATTAATTTATTTATGTTATTATGAGTGCATTCAAATGTAGGAAAAAATATTTTTGGTGAAATTAAAATCAATAATAAGGAATAAATATAAGTTGATGCATACATGCTACTGCACATTTGTTTTTGTAATGATTAGTTTTGACTAAAATTTGAATTGAATTCAAATTCAACTTGAAAATGAGTTTGGAAATTTTATTTGGAAAAAGAAGAAGGAAAATTCTTTTCTCCCCTCCTTTCCTCATTTTCGGCCCACAGGCCTTTTTCCGTTGGCCCATTTCTTCCCGAGCCGGCCCGCTCGCCTTCCCCTTTCCCTCCTCCCATTTTTCCTTCCTGGGCCGGCCCAGCAACCGTCTCCGCGCCAGCCCATCACCACGCGAGCAACCGCCACCGCTTCCTTCTTCCCTCTCTACCGCTGACAACCCGCCCCGCCCGTCAGAGCCGCCCCCAACCTCCCGCACCCCGCGCGTGTCAGCCGCAACCTCCGCCCCGCATCCGCTCCTCGCGATGTGGGCATGTCGCCCCGCTCCTCGGTCTCGTTTACAAGGGAACCGAGACCCCCGCACGCACCCCTGCTGCCTCCTCGTCTCATTTTTGCATTCGCCAAGCGCACGGGAGCCAAAACTGCCGCACGGAGGAGCGCCGTGAACCGCCGTCCGACCTCCGCGTGGTCCATCATCCATGAGCCGCCGTTGACATCGATTTTCCCAGCTGTGTGCTTCGCCGTGCTCCCCTCTTTCTCCCCATGCCCTTAATTCCTTGTTTCACGGCCTCTAGGGCTCTATTCGAGTGCGCCCGATAGCACTCGGCCGCCAGCCATGGCGACCGTCGCCTCGGCCGCGTCCTCCGGCCGTCGTATCGGCCTGGCCGAGATCCCCTGCTCCCTCTCTCTCTCCCGGTGCTCTCGATTGATCGAACCATGGACCATAGCCCCCGTACTGATCACTCCGGCGAGCTCCACGCCGCCGGCCATGGAGCACCACCGCCGGAGCCACTGTTCTGGCCAACTCCTCTCTCTCTCTCCTCCCCCAGAACTAATATGAGTCGTCCGTTCTTGATCGAACGGCCACCGATGGCCGATACCCTTTCGCCCTGGCATAATTGCTAAAGAGACCCTGAGCTTTTCTAAATCCTAACCCACTGTCCAAAACGCATTTCCTGAGTACGTTTTCTCCTTTTGAAAACGTAAACTAAACTGTTTTAGTCCAAAATACGTTTTCAGTATTTACAGAAATGTCATTGCACTGTTTTGCTTATAAAATCATCGTTATAGCTCCGATTTGACACATTCAAATTGCGTTAGTTTCGTAATTGTATAATCTACGTGTTAGTACCACTGTTAATCATGCTTGCAACTTTTAAATTTCATGGTTAGGTTTAATTAAATAAATTGCAATAGGAAACCCCGTTTAATTCATAACTTTCGCAGTTTAACTCCGTTTTTCGTGAACTTCGCGTTGACGTGATCGTAGCGAGGTGTAGATTCTTTTCGTAAACATTTTATCTTGTTTTCTTTACTGTTGGTGTACTGTTCTAACCATAGCATTGTTTGCTTTGCATGAATGCCTTTGGAATGTTGTATGTTGCCATGTTGGTCGCGTTCAGACGGTGAGGAGAACATTGGAGACCAAGAGTTCTTCGACGACCAGTAGGAGTTTGCTAACCAAGGCAAGTATAACATGTGATCTACCTTGATGCCTATTCATCTTTATTAATTACTCATTTGCATGTGTCTAATTTTGATACCCGTAAGGACATCCTAGTGATTGAATATCTTGTTCCTTGTCTCCTATGGGTTATATGCATATGGGTAGTTTGCTAGCGCTTAATGTAACTATACCTGATCTACAAAATGAACAATGGTTCTATGGAACAAAAAGGTAAAATTGACTTTTAAACAACTGAATTATAGGGCTATGGAGCAAATGACCTTTTGATCATGATGCTCTCGGCCCTCCATAAGGACTTATCTGTCGGCAAAAGCTGGGACTGACAGTGCAACCGTGAGGGTCATATGGCTCTAACTGTAGCTCAGTAATAGGACCTTTTCTAGCTTGTTAGATGTTACCTTTATGGCGCAAAAGGGGCTTGCCACGTTGGGTATAGGACTGCCTCTGTTCCTATGTGTATAGCCACGATGGATATGTGCCATAGGAAAGAGAGGTTCCTACATCTATCTGCAAAGGAAACCTAGCGGCCCTAACTTGTTAGAGAAACTTATGAAATGGCTTCATATTGTACCCTGCCCGCTCACCTTGGCAGTGATATGGGAGTAATTAACCCGGGCATATGGGAATCACGACTCGCGGTGAATGTGCACAACCTCTGTAGAGGGTTACAAACTGTTATAACAGCCGTGCTCACGGTTACATATTGTTGTTCATTTATGATGGTTTATGATGATATGATCAAAATGATGCTGATATCTGATTAAGTGAGTTTAAATAGGAGCTTAAGCTTAACTTGATAATACTTGATAATAAAATCTTGACTTACTATAAGTGCTAACTGCAGTAAACCAGTGTCATCCTTTTTGAGCCTCATGAACCCTATATTATCTTGTTAAGTATGGGAAGTACTTACGCTTGTTTTCTTTCATTATTTGGAATAAAAATCCTAGATGGGTAACAGATGACAACGTGTATGAGGAGTTTCCGGAGGATTGTTAGGATTGTGGTCAACCAGTTGACCGTCCCTGTGTTGGAGCTTCCACGTGAGAGCTATCTTTTTATTTTCCGCTGTGTTGTGTAAGACTAAGTTATGTTATTAATCATGATGTAAGAGACACCGTGATGATACTTTATGTAATTTATCGACTTATGTGTGTGACTGATCCCTGGGCACACGTGAGCTTTATGCATTCAATTTTATCCTTAAAATTGGGTGTGACAAATTGGTATCAGAGCAGTGTTGACTGTAGGACCCAAGACTAGTAGAAACTTGTTGTTTTAAGGTTTATATGTTGCTACAAAAACCCTTGCTCTATTAACCTTGATATTTTCTTCTCTACTATATCTCTACCTTTGCTATTCATCTCTACCTTGGTGTTTATTTTGAAGACTTTGTTCTTATCTTCACCCCTTGATTTGATATGCTTTCAGAACTATCCCTCATCACCTTCTTGCGTAATCTAAAGAAGAGTCTTAGGAATGTTACCCCTAGCACAATAAAAATGATAGTATCGCAAGTTGAGTTAATGATTGAATTGTGCATCTTTATTGTTTGTTGAGTTATCATTATGCTTATGGTTGCTTCGAATCTTTGTAATGATTGCAATGATCTTGTTGGGTGTTCCCACAATTTCATTTAGTTATAGTCCTAAGGCATAAGGATTAATGAAATAAATAGTCGGGTTTTGGTTTTCTTCTGTTTTCCCTATCCTGTCTTTTCGGAGCAGTCTACATTTTCGGCTTATGTCTCTGAATTTGAATGACCAAAAATCATGAGAAAATTCTGGACAATAGTACACTTCAATATCTTTCTCTGAGCACAAGAATCACCTTGGTAGCTATTTTGGTTATGGAGATACGAAAATTAGAATGTGATGCATCTGTGCTGTTTGGAATCTAGAATAGTTTCTATTGTGCACTATTTTCGACCAAGAAAACTGAGGAATTTGGAAAAGTGTTCTATAAGAAAGTTGTGGAGAATGTTATAAGCTTTCGAACGGTATAAGCTACAACTTCATTGGATTAACAGAATGAGAATTACAGCCGTTTTACGACGCTGCTGTTTTTGTGCTCGCGAAGAATTCTAGATTTCTTGTTCTTGCCTATATACCAGAGTATCAATGTCATGACAGAACGTCTTGATATTAGTTAGCTCATCTAGAAGGATATGCAAGCTATACTTTGGTGTCCTCTGGTTTATCTTTTCTTAAGGGGGGAAGCCAAGTTGAAGAATTTGTAAGATGAAGTATCATGCGTTCTAGTTTGCGCAGCAGAAGCGTGGTGGTACCCAAAGATGTGAAAGTAGTTTAGAGTCTCAATGAGGATTGATTAAAGATTCAAGAGAAGTTTATCCAAGATCATCAAGATTTTGGTAGAGCTACCGGAAAAGTTTTCAAGTTAGTTTGGATCAAGAAACTTCAGCTAAGTGTTTGAAGGAGTCCAAGAAGAGGTTGAAGTAAAACCTAAGTATTAGCTTTGTCAGATCCGGACGAGAGCTTCATATCTACAAGGATGCACCTTGTCAAGGTGTGGGATGTGTCCTTATGCAAGAAGAAAAATGTAGTACCTTGCTCATTAAGTAAGCTAAGGAAGCGTGAGTTAAACTACCTAGCATGTTATCCGGAGTTATCAATTGTGAAGCATGGAAGTAATATCTTCTTGGAAGTAAAAGTGACATATAGGAGGATCATAAGAGTCTATAGGACATCTTCACTAAGGTTATCTTGAGCTTGTGAAATCCTCGTTGGAATGAAAATTGATTACGACTTGGACAAGTGCTATTACTTTAAGGAGCAAAGTCATGGCTGATGCCTTATCAACAGAGAATTATGCTAAGAAGGTTCGGGTGACACCAAGGATTAAGAGTTATATTCCTAGTTTGAGCAACTTAGCCGAGAACATTAATGTTTTGAAGATTAGTAGAAGAATTTCCTTCTGACCAAGAGATTCGTCAGGACTTCATCAGAAGGTGGATATTTTAAAGAGAATTGGTATTATAGGAAAGGTGGCTTAGTGATTGGAGTTACCTAAGGGTTGTTCAAGGTACCTATCAGAATCTTGAAATCAATTGGGCAAGTTACTTGGAGTAAGATCAACATGTATGCAAAGTAAAGAAGAATCCAAAGGCAGAGAATCTACATCTCTTTTGTCGACGTCTTCCGAATCTCGAGGATGAGATTCATCTTAAGGGGGGTAGAATTGTAACACCCTAAAATTTGCATTCTTTTAAAATAGTTAAAATTGATTTATTTATGTTACTATGTGTGCATTCAAATGTAGGAAATAATATTTTTGGTGAAATTAAAATCAATAATAAGGAATAAATACAAGTTGATCCATACATGCTGCTGCACATTTATTTTTGTAAGATTAGTTTTGACTAAAATCTGAATTGAATTCAAATTCAACTTGAAAATGAGTTTGGAAAATTTATTTGGAAAAAGAAGAAGGAAAATTCTTTTCTCCCCTCCTTTCCTCATTTTCGGCCCGCAGGCCTTTTCCCGTTGGCCCATTTATTCCCGAGCCAGCCCGCTCACCTTCCTCTTTCCCTCCTCCCATTTTTCCTTCCTGGGCCGGCCCAGCAACCGTCGCCGCGCCAGCCCATCACCATGCAAGCAACCACCGCCGCTTCCTTCTTCCCTCTCTACCGCTGACAACCCAGCCCTGCCCGTCAGAGCCGCCCCCAAACTCCCGCACCCCGCGCGCGTCAGCCGCAACCGCCGCCCCGCGCTCGCTCCTCGCGACGTGGGCACATCGCCCCGCTCCTCGGTCTCATTTAAAAGGGAACCGAGACCCCGCGCGCACCCCTGCTGCCTCCCGTCTCATTTTTGCATTCGCCAAGCGCACGGGAGCCAAAACCGCCGCACGGAGGAGCGCCATCAACCGCCGTCCGCCCTCCGCCTAGTTCGCCGTCCACGAGCCGCCGTCGACATTGATTTTCCCCGCTGTGAGCTTTGTCGTGCTCCCCTCTTTCTCCCCATGCCCTTAATTCCTTGTTTCATAGCCTCTAGGGCTCTATTCGCGTGCGCTCGATAGATCCTGGTCGCCGGCCATGGCGACCGCCGCCTCGACCGCGTCGTCTGGTCGTAGTATCAGCATGGTCGTGATCCCCTGCTCCCTCTCTCTCTCCTGGTGCATTCGGTTCATCGAACCGTGGACCATAGCCCCCGTACTGATCACTCCGGTGAGCTCCATGCCGCCGGCCATGGAGCGCCGCCACCAGAGCCACTGTTCTGGTCAACTCCTTCTCTCTCTCCTCCCCCAGAACTAATCCGAGCCGTCCGTTCTTGATCCAACGGCCACTGATGGCCGATACCCTTTCGCCCTGGCATAATTGCTAAAGAGATCCTGAGCTTTTCTAAATCCTAACCCGCAAAACACATTTCCTGAGTACGTTTTCTCCTTTTGAAAACGTAAACTAAACTATTTTAGTCCAAAATACGTTTTCAGTATTTACAGAAATGCCATTGCACTATTTTGCTTATAAAATCGTCGTTATAGCTCCGATTTGACCCGTTCAAATTGCGTTAGTTTCATAATCGTATAATCTATGTATTAGTACCACTATTAATCATGTTTGCAACTTTTAAATTTCATGGTTAGGTTTAATTAAATAAATTGCAATAGGAAACCCCATTTAATTCATAACTTTATTGGTTTAACTCCGTTTTTCGTGAACTCCGCGTTGACGTGATCGCAGCGAGGCATAGATTCTTTTCATAAACATTTTGTCTTGTTTTCTTTACTGTTTTTGTACTGTTCTAACCATAGGATTGTTTGTTTTGCATGAATGCCTTTGGAATGTTGTATGTTGCTGTGTTGGTCGCGTTCAGACGGTGAGGAGAACGTTAGAGACCAAGAGTTCTTCGATGACCAGCAGTACCAGCAGGAGTTTGCTAACCAAGGCAAGTATAACATGGGATCTACCTTGATGCCTATTCATCTCTATTAATTACTCATTTGCATGTGTCTAATTTTGATACCCGTAAGGACATCCTAGTGATTGAATATCCTATTCCTTGTCTCCTATGGGTTATATGCATATGGGTAGTTTGCTAGCGCTCAATGTAACTATACCTGATCTACATAATGAACAATGGTTCTGTGGAACAAAAAGGTAAAATTGACTTTTAAACAACTGAATTATAGGGCAATGGAGCAAATGACCTTTTGATCATGATGCTCTCGGCCCTCCATAAGGACTTATCTATCGGTAAAAGCTGGGACTGACAGTGCAACCGTGAGGGTCATATGGCTCTGACTTTAGCTCAGTAATAGGACCTTTTCTAGCTTGTTAGAGGTTACCTTTATGGCACAAAAGGGGCTTGCCACGTTGGGTATAGGACCGCCTCTGTTCCTATGTGTATAGCCGCGATGGATATGTGCCTTAGGAAAGGGGGGTTCCTACATCTGCCTACCAAGGAAACCTAGCGGCCCTAACTTGTTAGAGAAACCTATGAAATGGCTTCATAGTGTACCCTGCCCACTCACCTTGGCAGTGATATGGGAGTAATTAACCCGGGCATATGGGAATCATGACTCGCGGTGAATGTGCACAACCTCTGCAGAGGGTTACAAACTGTTATAACAGCCGTGCTCACGGTCATGAGCGGCCCGGAAAACTCACAGAATAATTGGTTACATATTGTTGTTCATTTATGATGGTTTATGATGATATGATCCAAATGATGCTGATATCTGATTAAGTGGGTTTAAATGGGAGCTTAAGCATAACTTGATAATACTTGATAATAAAATCTTGACATGCTAAAAGTGCTAACTGTAGTAAACCAGTGTCATCCTTTTTGAGCCTCATGAACCCCATGTTATCTTGTTAAGTACGGAAAGTACTTACACCTGTTTTCTTTCATTATTTGGAATAAAAATCCTGGATGGGTAATAGATGACGTGTATGAGGAGTTTCTGGAGGATTATTAGGCTTATGGTCAACTAGTTGACCGTCCCTGTGTTGGAGCTTCCACATGAGAGCTATCTTTTTATTTTCTGCTGTGTTGTGTAAGACTAAGTTATGTTATTAATCGTGATGTAAGAGACACCGTGATGATACTTTATGTAATTTGTCGACTTATGTGTGTGACTGATCCCTGGGCACACATGAGCGTCATGCATTCAATTTTATCCTTAAAATTGGGTGTGACATATGTTCCCTATAGTAACAAGGTCCTGCTAGGCCTACTAATGGGAGGTGGACTACAAAGGATTCAACGAGGGTATAGGAGTCACCCTCGCGAGCTACCACCAATCCAGAAAATAGGGTACATCCACGAGTAACCGAGTCTAAGTACCATGCTTACACTATGGATACTACTTTAACCCAGGAGCTACAAGGATTAAAGTACTCAAAAGAGAGTCGCAAACCTGAAGAACAATATGAACAAGATGCTTACTTGAATTAGAAGTCGATTATTGGAGAAATCTCAGAAGCAAGCTCAAGAAGAACTTGATTCTGACAGGGTACAAGCCGTAGAGAGAGCACCGACATGCCGGACTCCTCCGAAACTCTTCCCTCTCACTCTATCTCTCTATCTCTAATACAAGACTAGATCCTATTGAGGACTAAGCTTCTCTTGATTGCTAGCTCTGATCCTGGTGGAAATAAGAATTAGTGTTTCTGGCCCTTAGGCTCTTAGGATCTAATGCATGGATGCCCTCGAGGGCAATGCTGGTAGGTATATATAGACCAGAGCGTCAATCTTGAGCCCTCGGATCAAACCGACTTGAATAAATGGTGGAGATACAATCCTTAAGGCAGTGGAGAACCGACGTAGCGAGGAGGGGCTAATATGTGGGGCTCATAAGCTGGCTAGCCTATAGGTGGGGCCGGCCGACCCCACATGTCAGGGGCACGAGCTCCGCTTTGGTGGAGAGCCTCCTGGAGTCTTCCCTCGCTATTTACGCGGTAGAATTTTGTAATTTCCTTTGACGAATAGGTCCTCCTTGGTGATTTTCTGATTAAATCCTACTGAAAACATAGATTCACCAAAACTCATGGAATTTGTTAGTTTAAATCCCAAAGTCTATAGTGGTGATCCATTTTAGCCATTTATGCAAGTTATATTGACGGTTTATGATGAATGTTAACTACCATCGACAAACGCCCCCACTTAGGCTTTTACTCGTCCTCGATAAAAGGATGGATTACTCAAGATATAACCTTAGGATAAGACATCAACATAAAATTGTTCCCAGTCATACATGCTCTACCGGATTTAAAGTGTCTACCACGAAACTTTGGGTGGTTGAAGAATAGAATAGTTTGAAATAGATCACCATCTTCCTTTAGTCAAGTCAATTGGAGAAATATTTTAAGATTTTTAAAAACAAAACATAGCTTACCTTCTACTTTTGTAGTACTCTCAAATCACTCTGTATATGTGGTATTTTTGTGTAACACCCTAAATTTGTATGATTTTAAAATAGAAGAAAATGATTTAATTATGCATATGTGTGTGCATGCAAAGGTAGAAAATAATATTTTTTGTGAAAATAAAATCAACTATAAGGTATAAATACATGATGGTGCATTCATGCTGCTGCATATTTGTTTTTGTGATGACTGTAAAAGGATTCAAATTAGATTTGAATTTGTATTTCAAAATTGGTTTGGAAAATTAGTTTAGAAAAAGAAAAGGAAAACTTACCCTCTCCCTGGTTTTCAGCCCAGCTCGGCCTAGTTTCCCCGTAGGCCCAGCTTCTGTTTACACACCCCATGGCCCAGCCCAGCGCAAGCCGCACCGTGCCCCTCCTTTCCCTTCTCTCTCGCTGATGGCCGAGACTGCCCTTTTAGGGTTTTCTTCCTCCCGTGTCCGCTCCGGACTCCACCGGAGGAGTCTGCTGCCGTGTCGTGCTCTATCATTGTGTAGTGACCCGCAAGTTCCATGGCCTCCTAAATAGCAGCCCTGCACCCGTGTCGCCATCACCTAGCCCTAATCCAGCCGCAGCATCGCCCTATGCCCTAGCGCCGCCATCCCGATCTCGCCGCCGTGTTGCCTAACCACTCCGCCATCACCGTAAGCACCACTCCGAGCTTCGCATTGAGTTTGTGAAACCGTTGAGCCCCTTCTTACTTTTTTTCTCGCTCTAGTTTGCGTACACCGCATCGCCATCGTTCACAGAAGCTTCGCCA
Source organism: Miscanthus lutarioriparius (assembly GCA_904845875.1). Taxonomy (NCBI): domain Eukaryota; kingdom Viridiplantae; phylum Streptophyta; class Magnoliopsida; order Poales; family Poaceae; genus Miscanthus; species Miscanthus lutarioriparius. The sequence continues at coordinate 69,341,610 of CAJGYO010000002.1, read as the reverse complement.
TCGCTGTTGCTCGCCACCAGCCGCCTCCGTCTGCTCTTCGCCGCCGTAGTTCGCCATGGTGAGTTCGCCGTCATCTCCTCTCTTTTCCTATGTTTTTCCCATGTCCGATGATGCTCGGAATGTCGCAATCAACAAACGCCGGCGAGCTCTTCGCCGCCATTCATGGCAGCCGCCGTGTCGGCCTTTCTCCGGCGACCATGCTCTCTCTCTCCCTCCCATCTAATCTGAGCCGTCCAGATTCAATCCAATGGTCCAGATTCACCTATACCCCTTCGTCTGTCGTTTTGCAAAAAGGCCGTTATAATTATTTGGATCTCAACCTGTAGTCCAATGTTTAAATCCAAAATACACCTTCTTCTTTTAAAAGCGTAGTTTCTTTTGGTTTAGATCCAAAATACGTTCTCATCCATTTACAGTTTTGCCACTAATCTTGTTTTAGTCATAAATTCTTCGTTTTAACTCCGATTTGATCCATTCAAGTTGCGTTAGATTCATAATTGTGTAATCTACATGTTCATACTAGTATTAAATATGTTTTCAACTGTTAAAATTCAAGGTTAGATTTAATCTATTATTTTAATAAAGGAAATCTTGTTTAATACATAACTTCTTCGTTTTAGCTCCGATTTTTGTGATCTTCGTGTTTGTGTGTTTATAGCGAGATGTAGATTTGTTTTACAAACTTTTCATGTTTACTTTATGCTGATTGGTGTACTATTCTAATCTATAGCTTTTGTTTGCTATGCATGATTGCTTCTGGTTGCTTGTATGTTGTTGTGGTTATCGAGTATAGATAGTGAGCAATTCGTGGGTGATCAAGAGTACTACTTTGACGAACAAGATCAGTAGGAGCATTTTGTTCAAGGCAAGTATAGCATGGGATTATCCTTGTTTTCTATCAACTTTAATACATTTAATTCATGTTGCATGTGTCACCTTGATAGGGATTCCCTAGAGTTGAACGTATACCTTGTCTCCTATGGGATATGCATTGGGTAGCTTTGCTAGTGCTCAACTGAACCATGATCTTGTAACTTGACTAATGGTATATGTAGTAAACATTAAAATATGACTTTTTAGCAACTTGGAAACAGGGGGCTAAAGTGTTTAGCTACTTTCTAAATGCTTCATATTCCTCTCCCTAAGGACTTATCTATAAGTGATCATCTGGGACTTATAGTGCAGCTGTGAGGGCTACATGGCTCTGGCTTTAGCTCAGTATGAGGACCTTTTCTAGCTTGTTAGTGGTTGCCATTATTGGCGTATGAATGGCTTGATGAATCGGGTATAGGACAGCCTCTACTCTTATGTGTATAGCCATGATGTAATTGTGCCATTCGACTGGGGGTTCCTATATCTGTTTGTCGAGTGAATGTAATGGCCCTCACTTGTTAGACGAATCTTTGAAAGGCTTCATAGTGAACCCTGCCTGCTCACCTTGGAAGTGTTTTGTGAGTAATTGACCCGAGCATATGGGTATCACGACTCACAGTGAAAGTGTACAACCTCTACATATTGTAAAACTGGTATATTAGCCATGCTCACGGTCATGAGTGGCCTTGGAACATTTACAGAATAGATGATCACAAAGAATTATCCGTTTATGCTATTCATTATTCATGTTTACATTGATCATGTGTTTTACTTTGGGATTGAAACAACTTGTTGCTACTCTTATGCTAAAATTGTGACAACTAAAAGCTGAATGCTGTTAAACCTGTGTTAAGTCTTTTGAGCCTCATGAACCCCATGTTACACTTGTTGAGTACAACACGTACTTACGCTTGTTTATTCTCATTATTTTGATAAAAATCCCAGATGGATAATAGATGGCTATGGTAATGACGACTTTCCTGAGGATTACTAGACTTGTGGTCAACCAGTTGACGTCCCTATGATATGGAGCTTCCGCGAGAGATTTTTTTTCTTTATACTTCGGCTACAATTATGTGAAGACTCTGTCTTATTATTCGTGATATAATAAACACTTGTGATGATACTATTTATAATTTGTCGGCTTATGTGTGTGACTGATCTCTGGGCGCACATAAGATTATGCATCCTATTTTATCCTTAAAATCAAGTGTGAGATTGGTATTAGAGCCGTGTTGACTGTAGGACGCAAGCCTAGTTAGCAATGGTCGTTTTAGCTTCTTTAGCTTCTCTCATTTCATGCTTGCCATCTCACCCTTGTTATTTGCTAAATTTTATGCTTCTTTTGCCTTACTTTGTTATGAAAATTATTGCTTGTAATCTGACTAAATCTAATTCTGTAGATGCCTCGTGCCAATAAAACCGCTCGCATCTGCACTGGAGGCTACTACCCACCTCGTGGCTTGTATGAGTCCATGGAGCCATGCGAGGAGGAGGAACACTAGGAGCAAGAAGTTGACTCACTAGCACATGCACCTACGCCTGAGCCATTCTAGGAAGAGCCGGAAGAAGAAGAATTTGAAGAAGTGGAGGTTGTTGTATTGTCTGATGATGAGGAGGAGGACAATGTCGTTGAAGAAGATCAGCCTACCCCTGCCATGGGATGGACTACAATGATCTGGTACAAGCTGGGGTGTGAATCCTCCATCTCGCGCCACCGACTTATGGGGATTCTTCAGACCTACTATGCTGATTGGGACGCAGCTGTGGAGTATATCTACGAAGAACATACGCACCCTCTGGAGGACACTTATTGGAAGACTAGGGTGTGCATCTCTATCAGGGATGAAGGGAAGGAAGCATACCAGCTGGAAACAAGCTATTCGCATCATGCTCGTCGTGCCACCATGGAAGATGGCATAGAAGATGCAGCTGCTGAAGCCTACATGGGTCTCCGTGGTCGCCGCTTTGAGGATATGAAGGAGGACCAATATCGATTCCTCCCTCGCCCACACCCTGAATTGGAATGGGCAATGATGGACCCCCAGGGCATGGATCCAACTACCCAAGTGATGGTACATTTTGGCTGAGAGTCAGTAGGGAAGATTCAATGACTGGAAGATCAGTTGAAAGCACAGCAGGCGACTCTTAAGAGGTACCAACAAGTGATTGATGAGCAAAGGGTGTGCTTCAACCTACCAAAGATCTACGGTTAGCTTCCCCACAAATTTTTCCCATAGGTGTTGGAGTCCTTTCTATGTAATAAGACATTAGTAGCACGGGTCAAGTTGAGTCAAGTCGAGTCTAGTAGTGCGGTGTGATCTTTGGTGTGACTAGTTGGATTGTTATTATGTTTATTTGTGAGTTGGATTTTTGTAATGAGTACTGGAACTTTGTGGGCATGTCTGCAAGTTCCATAGTTAAGAATATTAAGGTTTGAGTAAATAAATAAATAGTTGGGTTTGGTACATCATGTTCTCTCGGATCTGTTCTTTGGAGCAGTCTGCCCTTATCTCAATGCCAATCAAAATCTACTCGACCAAAAATTATAAACTTTTTATGGGAGTAACTAGACTTAAGTATCTTTCAAATTCCTCTAGAATAACCCCTATATCTGATCTAGTTTGAGAGATATAGCTGTTTCAAGTTGAAGTTTCTACGCAGTGTGGAATCTAGAAAAGTTTTGGTTGTGTCCTATTTTTTATTAACCTAACGACAGAATCTGGGCATGTGGTATGAATAAAAGTTGTAGATAATTTCTTAAGATTTCGAACTACGTAAAGCACGCCTCTTTTGGATATTTGGAACTTGAGATATGTCTGTTTTACCGAGCTGCTGATGTTGGAACTCGTCCAGAAAATTTTCATAATGTATTCTATATCTCTATAAGTGCATATAACTTGGAAATCTCTAAATTTTGAATATTTTTGTTGGATGTCAGATGTCTGGAAGAGGAAGAGGCCGAGGTCATGGAGGTGTTCCCCCACATCCACCACCACCGCCGCCACCTACTACTGAGCAGCTTCTGGCAGTGCAGACGCCGCTTATGCAAGCTCTGGTGCATAATCAGCAGAATGAACCAATTGGTGGAGCACCGCGTGATAAGCATGGTGAATTCTTGAAAGGTCACCCCCTAGTGTTTTCTCATGCCACTAATCCACTGGAAGCAGATGATTGGCTTCGTACAGTGGAAAAGGAACTCAACATAGCGTAGTGTGACAACTAGCAGAAAGTGTTGTATGCGTCAGGACAACTCTAGGAGAAGCTCAAGATTGGTGGGAGGCATTTGAGTATGGACGTCCCACTAATGCTCCTCCTATCACCTGGCAGGAATTTAGAGAGAATTTTAGATCCTACCATATATCTGAAGGATTGATAGAGCTCAAGCAAGAAGAATTGAGAGCTCTGAAACAGGGATCTATGTCTGTAGCTGAGTATCATGACAAATTTGCTCAATTGTCAAGTTATACTCTGAATGAGGTGGCTGATGATGCTAATAAGCAATGCCACTTTCTCAAGGGTCTATATGATGGTCTGCAACTCCAGCTTATGTCCAATACATACCCCATTTTCCAAACGTCGGTGAATCGCGCCATTGTTATTGACAATAAGTACTAAGAGATGGAGGCCAAGAAGAGGAGGTTTTAGGGCTAGGCCTCTAGAAGCAATACTCGTCCATGCACCAATCCTCAGCAAGGCTTCTAGCAGAGGTACCAGGGACCACCCAATCAGTGGAATCGTGGTCAGTACCCTCAGCGCAACTCGAACCAGCAGTAGAATGACAGTCAATGTCCCTAGCAGCAGAGTGGCCATCATACACCATGACAAGGAACACCTAACAACACTCCCATGAAGACCAGCGACACCTAGCACCCCCAACGTATGCTATCGTTGTGGAGAAGTCGGGCATTATGCTAACCATTGCCCCAGAAAGCAGAATCAGCTAACACCCCAAGGTCAGCATAGTAATCCAAAAGGAACACCTTAGAAGCCAACACCCAACACGGGAAAGGTGAAACATGTGTCTATAGAGACGGCACTTGTGAACTAGAAGTCATGCTCGGTATGTTTGATGTCAATTCCACTCCTACCACTGTTCATTTTTATTTTGGAGCTTCACATTCTTTCATATCACAAGCATTTGTTAGAATGCATAGCATACCCTTATGTGCCATGAAAGATCCTATATTAGTAAACTCACCAGGAGGTAGTATGCAAGCTTCTTATCATTGTCTTCCAACTAGACTATCTTTAAGGGGTTAGAGTTCAAAGTGAGCCCCATTGTGTTGAGAACATCTGGTATTGATGTGATTCTGGGTATGGATTGGATGATGCAACAACAAGCAGTGATTTAGTGTCAGGAGAAGGTAGTTATTGTGACCGCACCGAATGGGGATAGAATCAGTGTCGATGTTGTGGTGTAGAAGCAGCTGACAGCCACAGTGAACCAGCTTGATGATAGCATCAACATGGAGGACCCAGTAGTGGATGAGTTTCGGATGTGTTCCCCAATGACTTACCAGGTATGCCACCTGACCATGACATTGAGTTTATTATTGAATTATTACCTGGAACTGCACCTATAGCTAAACGTCCATATAGAATGGGGGTTAATGAACTAGAGGAACTTAATAAATAGATAAAGGAGTTATAGGAGAAAGGTTTCATTCGTCCTATTTTGTCACGTTGGGGAGCACCGGTTATGTTTGTTGACAAGAAGGATGGTACCCAGAGAATGTGTGTTGATTATCAGTCACTAAGTGAGGTTACTATCAAGAACAAGTACCCGCTACCTAGAATTGATGACTTGTTTGATCGGTTGAGAGGTGCTTGTGTTTTCTGTAAGATTGATCTTCGTTATGGTTATAATCAGTTGAAGATTCGTGCAACTGACATACCCAAGACAACCTTTACCATGAGGTATGGATTGTATGAATACACTGTTATGTCCTTTGGTTTGACTAATGCGCCTGCATACTTTATGTACTTGATGATACGGTGTTCATGGAGTTTTTGGATAAGTTTGTGGTGGTATTTATCGATGATATATTGGTATTCTCCAAAATGGAAGAAGAGCACGCTGAACATCTAAGGTTGGTCTTGCAAAAGCTCAAAGAACACAAGTTGTATGCTAAGCGAAGCAAGTGTGAGTTTTGGTTGAAGGCAGTTTCTTTCCTAGGCCATGTTGTCTCTAATGGTGGAATAGGAGTAGATCCAAGCAAGCTTAGAGATGTGTTGAATTGAAACCACCAACCGATGTGGGAGAGATTCATAGTTTCTTGGGATTAGCTGGATACTACAGGAGGTTCATAGAGGGGTTTTCTAAACTTGCCAAGCCCATGACAGCTTTGTTAGAGAAAAATGTTAAGTTTGTGTGGTCAGAAAAGTGCTAGGCTAACTTTGAAGAATTGAAGAAGAGGTTGACTATAGCCCTAGTATTGGTTTTGCTAGATTTGAGCAAGAACTTTTCTATCTATTGTGATGCATCTCGTCAAGGTCTCGGATGTGTTCTTATGCAAGAAGGAAGAGTAGTGGCCTATGCATCTCGATAGTTGAGAAAGCATGAGCTAAACTATCCTACTCATGATTTGGAATTAGCAGCAGTGGTTCATGCTCTAAAAATATGGAGGCACTATCTTATCGGACATAAGAGTGATATTTATACTGATCACAAGAGTCTAAAGTGCATTTTCACTCAGATAGAGCTAAATATGAGACAACATCAATGGTTGGAGTTGATTAAAGATTATGATCTAGAAGTTTACTATCATCCTAGGAAGGCGAATGTTGTTGCAGATGCTCTTAGCAGGAAGAGTTACGCCAAGGAGGTGCAAGTAGCAACTATGTCAAGTGAGCTGTGTGCTGAATTTGAGCAACTGAACTTGGGCTTCGTCACTAATGTAGTGGAGTTGGTGATAGAACCCACACTGGAGCAAGAAATACGTAAGGGCTAGTTACAGGATGCGAAGTTGAAAGAGATAGTGGAAAACAGTGATTGGCAAGGCACCAGGTTTTCATATGGATGATAGTGGAACTCTGTGGTTTGGAAAAAGACTATGTGTACTAGAGATTAAGTCCATATGAGATGAAATTCTTCATGAGGCACATGAGTCCGCTTACTCTATTCACCCTGGGAGTACCAAGATGTACTTGGATCTAAAAGAGAAGTATTGGTGGTATGGACTTAAGAGGGATGTGGCTGAATATGTTGCTATATGTGATACATGTCAAAGAGTCAAAGTTGAACATCAAAGACCTACAGGATTATTACAACTAATGAAGATACCTGAGTGGAAGTGGGAAGAAGTTGGTATGGATTTCATTGTTGGGTTACCACGCACTCAGAGAGGTTATGATTCAATTTGTGTACCCAAGATACATCATAACAAGTTGCCCATTTTCTTTTTTTACAACATGTGAGCCTTGAGAAAATAGTCAAAATCAATGTACTCTCGGGGAATATCAATGGGAGAAATTGAAGCACTTTCTAACAAACCCAACTTCTGGGCAATGTGAGTGACCAAAGAGGTACACTCAACATCACCCTTAAGCTTGAAATCTTCCTTCCATTGATTCATCATGAATTTAACAGGTGAAACTTTCCTCCTCTTTACCATAGCATAAAGTAACTTAAGATCATCTACCCTTATAGTGCGAAAGTCAGGTCTAGGAAATAGAGAAAATCCTATCCACTTGTGCATGAACCATAGCGTAGGGTGATGGATGTCATTAGTACGTGGTCAGTAAATGTTAGGTTTTCTAGAATTTTCTCTCTAGAATTAAATCACTATGCACTGTGCATTAAATCCTAGAAGCAAACTAAACTCCTTCTAGGGGATAGAAAATTCTTTCCCAAAGAGTCTAAATTTAACTTCAGTATCGATGGTTTGCAAGGTGCATAGAAATTCTGCAATTAAGAGTTTAGAACATTGCTCATGGATATTCCAAATATCTTCCCATCCAACAACTCTAAATATGAAGTCAAATTCAACATCCATACCTATGGCACATAGAACGGCTGGAGCATAGGCAGTAGTAAGAACGAACCTTCAGCTTTTTAGCTGCTTTAAAGCATCTTTCTTCATCTTGTTCCACAGCTTGAGGTGCTTCTCCTCCAGCAGGATGTTCCTTTTAGCCAAGGATGACTAAGGCGGCACTCCGATAGCGAGGGATGGAATGTCGATCTGCATGTTGATGCTCTCCCTAGAAGAAGAGCTTCTCGTGGAATGGGACGATCCCGCACACTTGAGCTTGCTCAAAAACTTGCTCATCTTCCTCAAGGTGAGGGTCTAGAATTTTAAGTCCGCCGAACCAGACTTCTCTAGTCTTTTTCATTCTTCAGATGCATCAATCAGTCCTAGAGATGGAGACCTTGATGGTTTCACCTGCTTCTCTTCCCAGTCCAATTTAGAGCATTATTCTGGTCTTGGCTTGAAGGCGAATCGTTCTTCCTTCCCATTAATATGGAATTTGATTTCTCCAGCTCCAACATCAATGTGTGCATTTGTAGTGCTCATGAATGGTCTCCCAAGTATAAGGGGTGTCTTCATATCTTTCTGCATATCAAGTACTACAAAAATCTACTAGAACAAAGAAGTTTCTTGTTTTTACTAGAATATTCTCGGCAATTCCGACAGGGTAGCGGACTGATTGGTCGGCTAGTTGCAGGCACATCGATGTTGGCATGAGTGTTGAATAGTTGAGCTTGTTGAAAACCTTCTTGGGCATGACACTGACGCTTGCCACAAGATTGCATAGTGCATTTCAAAATTATGGTTTCCGATAAAAAAATCATTAGTGGGACATCCTGGATCCTTCTTCTTCACTGGTGATGTGTTGAGGATGGGCGAACTATACTCCTCCGTTAACTTAATTACTTCAGTGGTGGGCAGTGGTCTTTTGTTACCAAACTGCTCATCCATTTTAGCCTTTTGATTCTTGTGCGGAAACGGTAGGAGGGTGGTGTCATGATAATCTTGCATCATTTCCTATGCTTGTGGTCTAGATTCTTTGGCTTCTTCTTTTTCTTCCTCTTCTTGTACTATTGCTAGTGTCTTACCTATCCTTGTTGGATATGGAGGATCACGAGTAGACTTTCCACCTCTTATGGTTGTGGTGTTAACTTTTTCAAGGTTAGTGGCAAAAGGCAGAGCAGCGGCCAGCTGAGCTAATTGTGATTCTATGTTTTTACTATAGATAAATTGATCTTTGATGGTAGAATAAAACTATCCATTTTAGTGTTTATGTTTTCTAGAACCTTATCATTAGAAGCAAGCTTTTTAGAAATATTCTTATTAATCTTAGGCTATTCTAAAATCAAATTTCTCAAGGATGGTTGTTTGGAATCAAAAGAATTATAGTAATTACCTGGGTACTTACCTTGGTAATTTGACCATTATTGTTGTTGTACCCATCATTGTTTCTATTGTTGTGGAGCCGAATTGTTGATGACAATGTTTGCATCCTCTTGATATTCGGGGAAATCAACCCCCAAATCTTTTCCACATACGTTTTGGGAATTAAAAGCATCTCGAATGGCCTGACGATTTTTCTTGTAATTGGCTCGCTGTTTGAGCCAATTTAACAAGACGTCCATCTTGGTTGATAGTGCACACACCTCTTCTGGTACTTCTTCGCTCTTATTGCATGTTTGAATATTGCATTGGGACCAGCCTTGATTAGAGGCTATCTTTTCCATAAGAGTTTCAACTTTTCCAAGGGTGAGTGACATAAATGATCCTCCAGCAGTAGCATCTAGTTGTTCATGAGCTTTCTGAGTTAATCCATGGTAGAAGCTTTGCATGAGCAAACAATCTTCCATTCCATGTTGAGGACAATCTAAAATGTATTCTTGGATTCCCATGCTTCTGGAATGGTTTCACCTTTCTACTGTTGGAAGTTGGAAAATTTTCCTCTTAAGGCATTGGTTTTGCCTATAGGGAAAAACTTTGCTAGGAAGGCCTTCGAACACTTTGCCCACGTGTTGATGTCATCTTTGTTGGTGTAGAACCATTGCTTTGCCCTTCCCACTAATGAGAATGGAAACAGGTGGAGTAGTATGATGTCTTGAGAGATGTCCTTGATGACAATTGTGCTGTTGATCTCCAAAAAATTCTGAAGGTGAGCACTAGCATCTTCATGTGCCTTTCCACTGAATAGGGTAGCTTGCACCATGTTGATGAGGCTTGCTTGAGCCCAAACTCAAGGTTGTTGGTTTTGAGTGTTGGTCCAGTGCGGATGTTCTTGGTGCTTGGAGCAGAGAATTCATGCAGAGTCTTTTCAGCCATAGCTTAAAAACTAATGTTGATCTGCCTCTAGATTGGTTTGATTGTGCTTGATGGAATTTGTTGATGAACCAGAACCAATCCTACAATACCCTGTATAAGATATGAACAAAGACAAACAAGGGTAAGCCTGCTAAAGCAGAGGTGCATAGTTATGATTTCATCAATAAGTATTTATTTGATCAATTCTCTTAGCCTTGTGCCCCTTCCCGGCAACGGTGCCAGAAATGCTTGTTGGCATTTCTTAGCATCACTCTTTTACTAAGTTTTCATCCCTAGCAATAATGCCAGAAATGTGTTGTTGGTTTTATTGAGAACACTTGTAAATTTATATATATTATGTATCTGCAAGCGCACAGATAATATACCATTATAGCATTTCACCCGGGAGTATACCAGGTATCGTTATTTATATTTTTCCATAGGGAGGAGCGATGGGGTGGCTAGAGACATTGACAAATATGTATACTTATGATAAGATCATTAGCTCTCATGCTTTAATAGGGGTAAGTCAAATAATAAATAAATGATAAGTGTAAAACATTGATAGTAATCCAGAGATAGAAATAGATATTCATAAATGTAGTATGGCTAGGCAGGAGATTAATTAAGAGAAAAGATTCCTAAGTCATTTCTTATTTTCTAAGTCTTTTGTACACTCTAGTATATACACTTTCATCTATAGCATAGCTAACTTTGTATCTATGCATAAGGAATATTACTAAGGAAGATCTAGAATAGAGCTTGACTCCCTTCGCAACCAGGTTCTACTTGTTCTACAAATGGGGAGTGGACTACAAAGGACTCAACGAGAATGTCACACTCGTGATCTACCACATGGCCCGGAGTGTAGAGTGCATCCACAAGTAAACAATATTTAAGCCCCACACTTACATAATGTCGACCACTTAACTCACTCGAGTACTGACCTAAGCGCTTTGCTAACATATGCATAAATTCATTATCAATCATGACTATATCAAATATATGACCAAAGCAAACTAGGAACATAATAAATAGAAACATAGTATTGATGTAGCACAAAGTAAAAATATATAGGGATACAATGGCTTTAACAGCCTCTAGACGGCGAATCCAGAATCCTAAGCAATAGCCCAACTCTACTTAAATCTTGCTAGCTAGTCTATACTAGAACTTGATGAATTGGAGCTCTATTCTCTTCTCTCTAGAAACCCTAATTTCTGATCTGATCTTGACTTATGATCAAATGCCTCGGGGAGGGGGGGTAGGGGCTGGTATATATAGGTCGGAGCATCAATTCTGGACCTTTCGATCAAACTGACTTGAAAGAACTATGTAGATGCAATCTAGGAGGCGGTGGAGAACCGACATTCAAAGGAGAGGCTTCCAGGTGGGGGCAGGGGGGTGGCCGGCCTATAGGTGGGGCCAGCTAGCCGCACCTATCATCCTCCCATAGTTTGCTTTGGGGGATGACTTCTGGTGTTCTCTGGAACCTTCTGGTGATATTTTCATCGTGGATAATTGCGATTTAATTTGACAATTTGATCCTCCTTGAAGGTTTTCTGGATAAACCTAGTTGAAAACACAGATTCACCAAAACTCGTGGAAATTATTAGTTTAAACCCCAAAGTCTATGTTGGTGATCATTTTCATGCATTTATTCAAGTTATGTTGATAGTTCTTGATAGATGACAACTACCGTCAACACCGACACTAATCCAACTCTGCATATTTGCCATGGTACAATATGCAATCATTGTCGCATGCATGGATCTTTTGTACTTCCAGCCCCTATTAATAGATCATTTGCTTCGCCTGAAATGTGTTCTCGGCAACTCATTTGGCCGTGGAAGCATCTTGCTCTTCAAATGAGTTAGCAAATCATCAAATCCTTTGTTCGACAGACCATTTCTTGATTTCATCTCAAGTACCAAAAGGTTAGCTTCTAACTTGGTCATAGAAGAACCATTGAACAACGGTGTTTTTGCATCCTTTCTTATTTGCTCCAACTCCTTCAAATTTCTTGCATCAAGGAACTCTAGCTCCCCATCACGTATCATCTTGTCTAGGGCATCAAGCACTTCAGTATCCAGCAAAGTGTCGTGGCCTATTTCATTGATGGTTTCCTACATGGTTTCACTCACTGGTTCATGGACGATTTCCTGCATGGTTTCACCGACAGTTTCAAGGACGGTTTGCTGCAAGGTTTCATTCGCTGTAGTCTCTGGCAAGGGTCCTTGGATGGTTTCCTCAGGTAAGTTGTCACCCTCCTCGCCATGCTTGTTCCAAACCTTATAGTTTTTCATGAAACCCCTACTTAGCAGATGATATCGTATCTGCTCAACGTCACCGATCCTAAATGCCTTCTCATTCTTGCAATCAACACATGGGTTGTGTATGTATCCTTTACTACTCGGAACATTATTTCCTGCATACGCCTTGGCAGCTTTCACAAAAGAGTCAATTCCTTCCATGAACGCAGCAGTCATAGTTTCTAAGTACATCCATCCATGATCCATCTGTGAATAACACAACTTTAGTGACATAGGTCAACTATAGTCATTCAATTTAATACAAGCAAACTAGAGGATACAAACTGACCGTACCGTACGGTAATCTGGTGTGCATGCAAAAATCAACAATCAGAAGAAATCAATAAGCACTCCCTAAGGAAGAAGGATGATATCAGTCACAATTTAACCATAGGGGCCACATTCACAAAAGGGTCAATGCCTTCCACGAAAGGGGCAGCAAGTACATCCATCCACACGATCCATCTGTGATTAACACAATGCAACTTTGCTGATCGATATAGGTTGAACTAACTAATGTGTCATTCAATTTAATACAATCAAAACTATAGGATACATAATGACTGTAGGGTAATTTGTAGTGCGCGCAACAATAAAGAATCAGAGAAGCCACCTCTGAAATCAAGAAGCACTCTAAAACGAAGAAGGATGATTTTTGGTCGGTCACAATTTCACCACATGATCGAACTAAGGTAGTCACATGAAAAGGGTAGTTAATTACATACCACCCAATATAGAACATCCTTTGAAAATCAACAGCCTTCACTAGCTTGGTGGTCGCCAAAAATGGTGGGGGAGCCATGGTTGAAGAAAAGTTAACCAATTGAAGAAGAAGAGGAGGGAAATGGGGTTTTCATTGCCCTTGTAGCCCTTTATCACTGCCGGGTTCATTGGACGGCCGGTGGTGATTCTAAGTTTTTTGGCCAAAATAGCATTGTGTCTGAACAATATGGCAGTAAAACTTTCTTATCACCGCCGACATGAAAGGGCAGGAAGACATCTTTAATTATTAAAATTTCCACCGCCGGACCATACGATGAACCAATGCTGCTACATAAGCATCACCACCAGATCTTACGGTGTAGGGCCCATGAATCCTGGTACCAGCAGTGAAAACTTGTTATCTCTAATGCCTTCTTCGCACGTCGTCACGCATTGGATCAACGACCGGAGGTGGTAGGCGTTGCACAGCTGGTTCACGTACGATACGGTGGCAAAGACCGACATTTTGTTCACCACCGAATCATACACTGAGCCGACGGCGAAAGAGTTCATCACCACCAGTTATTCAGCCAGGAGGGGCCCCATAAGTCATAAGTCAACGGTGATACATATCATCGCTGGTTATCTCAAAACCGTTGGTGAAGGTCCCAGCGGTGAATTGGCTTTCTATAGTAGTGTCTTAACGGCAACTAAGTGAGCTTCCTTAGGACTAGCTTGGAATCTAGGACACATACACACACTAAACATGATGTTGGGCCTAGATGCGGTCAATTATAAGAAGCTACAAATCATAGAATGGTAGAGAGTTTGATCAATCGATTTACCTCCCTCATCTAGGTAAGATGTCCATTAGATGGCATTGGTGTCTTGATTGGCTTACATTTATCCATTTTGAACGTCTTGAGAAGATCATTGGTATACTTTTCTTGAGAGATGAAAATCCCTTCTCTCATTTGCTTGACTTGAAAACCAAGAAAGAATGTAAGCTCTCCAATCATAGACATCTCGAACTCCTTCGACATCAATTCACCAAAATCTTTGCAATAATCTTCATTTGTTGAGCCAAATATGATATCGTCAACATATACTTGACAAATGAAGATCTCTCCATCAAGCTTCTTGGTGGATAGTGTGGTGTCGACCTTCCCAATGGTAAAGCCCTTCTCAATGAGGTAATCCCGAAGGCGCTCATACCAAGCTCTTGGGGCTTGCTTTAGTCCATATAGCACCTTGGACAACCTATAAACATGATTAGCATATCTAGGGTCTTGAAACCTAGGAGGTTGATCAACATAGACTAGTTCATTTATGAAGCCATTTAGAAAAGCACTTTTAACATCCATTTTATATAATTTCATTTCAAGATGAGATGCATATGCAAGAAGGATACAAATGGCTTCATGTCTTGCAATTGATGCAAAGGTCTCTTCAAAATCCAAACCTTCAACTTGAGAGATCCCCTTTGCAACTAACCTTGCCTTGTTCCTCATGATGATGCCTTGATCATCATGCTTCTTACGGAACACCCACTTTGTTCCAATGACTCTTGCATCTTGTGGTTGCTCTTCAAGTGTCCAAACTTCATTGCGGGTGAAGTTGTTCAATTCTTCATGCATGGCATTTATCCAGTTTGGATCTTGAAGAGCTTCTTCTACATTCTGTTTACACCAAAATTTGTGAACAACGTAGGAACTCGAAGCTTCTAGGATTGTGTCATCAAGGAATCGATTAGATGTGAATCGGTATCAGCTGATTTAGATGCAATGTTAGAATCGGCTATCTTATAGATGATGTCAGCAGACGGCGTCAATGGGCTAATGCTTGAACGATGCTAGGAAGATATGTCGGACTCTACAAATAAGTAAAATTAGGGTTCAAATTATTATTAAGTTAGAAAGTTTTCTTTTATTGCAAGAATTGTAATGAGTCGTATTTGAGTAGGATTCATATTTAGGTTCTGGGTATAAATATTAGACCCTGGTTATTGTACAAAAAAATGAACACTCAATCAATACAATCTTTCTAGCTTTCACCATCGCATTAGGAGTAGGAGTACTATAGATCTCAGTGATTTCTTCGGCAAACATGGCTGCATCGACTGATCGACCT
The DNA here is from genome assembly GCA_904845875.1 of Miscanthus lutarioriparius. Taxonomy (NCBI): domain Eukaryota; kingdom Viridiplantae; phylum Streptophyta; class Magnoliopsida; order Poales; family Poaceae; genus Miscanthus; species Miscanthus lutarioriparius. Next base: position 69,326,327 of record CAJGYO010000002.1, on the reverse strand, counting down.
CTAGCTTGCTTGTAAGTACCATCATGACTTGTATTGTGCTTATAAAGCTACATCAGTTGATTGATCTTTTATGAACTATAATATAAGTTAGTTATCAATCCATATCATTGTTTGTAAGGCTGCATCAGCTGATTGATCTCTTACGAATCATAATATAGATCAAAGTTATCGATATTGTGTTAAATAACTTGTTGTTTAATACAATATCACCAGTTATTGAATCTGCTAAGATTAGTAAGATTTTCCTTGCTATTTTTTGGTTGATTCACCAGTTGTCGATCTTGTTATAATTAATGTTTTATTAATTATAACAAAATCACTCAATTGAGATAGAGATAGATTGGCATCATATCATCTCAATTGGTCATCCTTTGATCTGGTCACGCTTTAAATCTTATAATTGATGGCTTAATTCAACTAGATCGATTGTTTTATCTCTATTCCAATCAAACATAGTATGCATCCAAAGACATGTTTTAATCTTGAATAAACTCACTAGTTAATGAGATCTAATCTAATGACACTACCATAGCTGTATCGATCCGGATGAACCTCACTGGTAAGACTTTAGATTAGAAATTATCGATTAGTGGTCTTGTTTATGATCAAGATATGTACTCTATTTATTTGCTATGACTGCATCGGCAAATTTAGCCGATTTGCCTATACTCTCACACATATAGCATGCTTTCATGAATCTGTCAACATATAGATGGTTTTATATATTCTTTGGCTTTAGTTTGTTATCATTATCATAGCTGCATCGATCCAATCGAACCTCACTGTTGATGATGATAGATTAGATTCAAACTATTTGTAGATTCAAACTCTTTTCATCAAACTTATCAGCTCGATGCTTTATATCGATCATGTTCCATTTAGCCGATGATGCTTTCTTATATCGCTTCTTTGCTGATTATCAATTCTCTAATCGATCGATGATAGCAATCGACCATTTGGTCATATGTGTTGGAATTTTAAGGAAAGATGTTCTGATTTTGTATTTTGGGTGTATTGTACTTGTTTTTGTCTAGATTAATCAGTCATCATAAATCTGCTATGATCCATGAGCATAGGTTATTTTGATTCATATCATTGCCATTTAATATTAGCCAATAATCCTTAATTTAAAGATCTTCATTCCATGGATATGCCGGATATCGACTATTTAGTCGATAGCCTTATTGAATCGGCTATCTAGCCGTACATTTGGAACTATCTGGTGCAATACCAACATGTTCCAACTTAAATTACTGATAAGATTTTCTCTCCTTGTCAATTGCAGGTCAAATTGACTGGCACATTGTTGGGTTTTCAGAATCGGCTGGTTCTATGTTGAAGCCAAGCAGATCTCTAGTCTCATTCCACTCAGATCCTCTAGCTTGCTGTGTGTTGATCACATCGCCACATTTTTGTGTCAACATATTCTTAGGTTCAATGCAAGAAACAAACGAGTGATGTTCAACAAATAAAGCAAGTTTTTGAGAGCGAGTCATTACACCCTTTGAAGGACTCCCTATGTTGAGATCTTATAGATGTGCTTGAAGTAGAGGCGAATTTGTTCTATCAACCTATTGAGGAGGAGGTTGTGGAGCATCAACATCTCGATCTTGTACCACCATTTGATCATGGGAGACATTGGTATCTTCATTTTCTACTCTCCCATCTTTTTCATCATCTTGTGGCACATTTGATAAAGAGGGTGGATCAACCACTTGCGCTTCATCTTCATCATCTTTAGGCTTGATGTCTCCAACCGGAATGTTCTTCATGGCCTCCCTCAATGGTTCATCACCTACATCATCAAGATTCTCATGTGCTCCATGGGAGCCATTAGATTCATCAAATTCCATATCATATGTTTCTTCCACCAAGTCAGTGGCATGATTGAATACTCGATATGCTTTGGACTTTGATGAGTAACCAACAAGAAAACCAATATCACAATATTTTTTGAACTTCCCTAGGTGTTGCCGCTTCTTGTAGATGTAGCATTTGCAACTAAACACCTAGAAGAATGAGACGTCTGGGTTCTTTCTATTGAGCAACTCATAAGGGGTCTTGCCAAGAAACTTTTGAAGAAATAGGTAGTTGGATGCATAGCATGCGGTGTTGATGGCTTCCACCCACAAGTCTTGAGGTGTATTGTACTCATCAAGCATTGTTCTTGCAAGGGTGATTAGTGTCCGGTTCTTTCTTTCTACTACGCCATTTTGTTGAGGAGTGTAGGTTGCAGAGACCTCATGCTTGATCCCAACTTCATCACAATACTCTTCAATGTTTGTGTTGACAAATTCTTTTCCATTATCACTTCTTATCTTCTTGATCTTCATTTCAAATTCATTTTGTGCTCTCTTGGCAAACTTCTTGAAACATGTGGTCACTTCGGTCTTGTTGTGAAGGAAGAACACCCAAGTGTATCTTGAATAATCATCAACTATCACGGGACAATAGAGGTTGCCTCCCAAACTCTTATAAGTTGTTGGTCCAAATAAATCCATATGTAGAAGCTCTAGCACTCATGATGTTGACATGTAAGCTTTGGTTGGATGAGTGTTTGCAACTTGCTTGTCGGCTTGACATGCACTACCAAGTTTCTCCTTCTCAAACTTGACATCCTTCAAACCTCTCACCAATTCCTTCTTCAATAGCTTCTTGAGTGTACTCATCCATACATGTGCAAGCCTTCTATGTCAAAGCCACCCAAGTGATGTCTTGGTGAATAAGCATGTCTTCAAGTTAGCATCTTTGGAGATGAAATCAACTATATATAGTTTGTTGCATCTAAAGCCTTTAAATATGACTTGCTCATCATTTTTCTTGGATATAACCACTTCCTTCTCGGTGAATAAGCATTGAAAGTCAAGATCACACAATTGTCCAACTGATAGCACATTGAAGCTCAAAGAAGCAACATATAGCACATTTGAAATTGAGTGGTCATTTGATATTCCAACTTTGCCCAACCCTTGTACTTTGCCCTTTGAATTGTCACCAAATGTAATCCTTTCTTGATCATCCACTTCTTCATCTAGTGAGGTGAACATACAAGGATCGCCGGTCATATGTTGAGTGAAACCACTATCAATGACCCAATGACTTTCATCGGTCTTGTAGTTCACCTACACACACAAGAGATCAAGCTTGTTGTTTAGGGACCCAAACTTGATGAGGGCTCTTGACTTTCTCAACTAGTGACTTAGCAACCCAAATTTGCTTAGGCCTATTCTTGTTTGGTGGACCTAAGAACATGACTTTCATCTTTCCACTAGAATCCTTTCTAAGCATGTAGTGAGCATTGAAAGCAAAGGGTCTAGCATGCTTAGGTAATGGTTGTGGTGGTGGAGTTTCATGCTCATGAGCAAAGTGACCTTCTTGTCCACACTCAAAACATCTCTTTGGCTTAGGCTTTGACTTGTATTGTTGTTGATGTTGAGCTTAAGCTTTCTTTTCTTGATTTGCCAAGAATCCAATGCCACTTCTATCCATCTTCATCACGGTGTTCATAAGTAGCGCACTTTGAAGATATTGGCCTCTTGTGAACTTGCTCAAACCAGTCTTGAGATGTTCCTTCTCCAACTTGACTTTCTTGTTCTCTTCTCTAAGTTCATCATGAGTTGATAGTTTCTCAAGATCCTTCTCCAACTTGAGCCTCTTGTTTTCTTCTCTAAGCATCTCATTCTCAAGAGCCATATCATGATCATTGTCAAGGTTCTCTATCACAAATGTGTTGGTGGTTGATAGTTTTTCAAGATCCTTCTTGAGATTTTCATTCTCATTCTTGAGCTTGACATAGTCATCATAGTTGTTTGGACTCAACCACTTTCTTGGCTTTGCTACTAGAACCTTGCTCAATACTCTCAACATTTAAGTCATCACATGATGTGGCTATATAAATCTTAACAACATTGTTAGTAGCATCATGCGGCTCTTTTGATAAAAACTCATGAGAAACAACAAGATTGTCATGATTAATCTTGAGATTGGTGTACTCTTCTTTTAGCAAGTTGTAACTCATGATGAGCTCATTGTGTATCTCCTCAAGTTTATCATGCTTTTCTCTAAGCTCCTTTCTAGAGATTTTGAGCTCCTTGAGTTTAGATGACAAAATTTTATTTTCTTCTCTAACCTCATCACTAGCTTTTTTATGTCATACTTTGCTAAGAGTGAATCATTCTCAAGTTCTAGCTTCTCATTTTTAGCTATTGTCTTTCTAATGATTTTAGTGTATTGGTTTAGCAATTTGACAAGATAATCATAAGAAGGTGATTCAAATTCTTCATCATTATCAGTACCATTCTCATCATCACTAGCATTGTCATCACCACTACTATCATCATCACTTTATACCTTTCGTTCACCCTTGGCCATGAGGCATATGTGTGTAGAGGACGATGGCGGTGGTGGTGGTGGAGATAGTAAAGAACCAATCACAAGAGCGTCCACCTTCTCCTTCTCATTATCACTTTCATCATCGGATGAGCCACTTGATGATTCAATGTCCATGAGCCAATCACCAACAATGTAAGCCTTGCCATTCTTCTTCTTCTTGTGATACTCCTTCTTGCCATCCTTCTTCTTGTATGGCTTGTTTTTCTTCTTCTCATCATCGTCATCACTTGAGTCATCTTTCTTGCCCTTGTACTTCTTGTACTTGCCTTTCTTGGGCTTGGGACATTGGTGAGCTAGATGACCAAGTTCTCCACAATTGTAACAATCCATTTCAGAGATGGGCTTCCTTCTACTACTAATGAAGAATTTCCTCTTCTTGCCATCAAACTTGACACCATTCTTGTTTAGCTTTTTGAGCTTCTTGGTGGTTCTTCTAACCATGAGAGCAAGACTTGCATCATCAACTTCATCATCACTATAACTATCAAGAGCAACTTTCTCTTTGCTTCTCTTCTCTTGGCTAGCCTTGAATGCCAAATCTTTCTTCTTTGAAGAAGAGGAGCCCTCTTGAGGAGTGATGTGCATGTACATCTCATGTGCATTGATCTTTCCTAATATTTGAGTTGGCGTAGCGGTAGAAAGATCACCTTGATGAAGCACCATCACAATATGCCCATACTTGTCAATGGAGAGGACACTCAAGATCTTTCTCACAACATCAGATGGTTGCATTTGTGTGAGTCCAAGCCCATTGACTTCCTCTACAAGAACATTCAAGCGAAAATACATTTCATTAGCACTTTCACTAGGAAGCATTTCAAATGAATTAAGCTTCTTCATCACAAGGTGATAGCGTTCCTCACACTCACTCTTGGTTCCCTCATGGAGCGCACAAATATCACACTATAGAGCATGGGAGTCTTTGTGGTTCCACACACGGTTAAAGACATCCTTGCAAAGGCCTCTAAAGAGGGTGTTTCTAGCCTTTGCATTCCACTTCTCATACTGAACCTCATCACCAACAAGGTTTGTGGGATCCTTAGGTTTTGGGAAGCCTTGTGTGGTGGCTCTAAGCACTCCAACATCTAAAGCCTCTAGGTATGCCTCCATGCCAATTTTCTAATAAGGAAAATCATCTCCCTCAAAGAAAGGAGGGGGTCTATCCCCATGGGACATCTTACTCTAGGTGGTTAAGCCTAATTCAAGGAGCACAAGGCTCTGATACTAATTGAAAGGATCAAGATGCCCAAGAGGGGTGAATTGGGCTAATTCTAAATTTCTTGCAATAATTAAGCCCTACATTTAGCCCATTTCACCCCCTTGTGCCTAAAAGTGTTTCTATTGTTTTACCGCACAAAAGTTTTGCACTTAGGTTCCAATCCTACTCTAGCATGGCAATTCTAAGAATGTAAAGACATGAATTGAATTGCTCAATTGTAAATGCTCAAAGTAAAGAGAGAGGGAGGAACATGGTGATGCTTTTCTGAGGTATCAGAGAGTCGCCACTCCCCACTAGTCCTTAATGGGGCACCCACGTAAGGGTGTAGCTCCCCCTTGATCCGCGCAAGGATCAAGTGCTCTCTACAGGCTGATTCTTTGACACTCCATCATGGTGAATCACCCACAACTACTCATAGCATGGCTTGGGTCATAAACAAGCTCTGTCACATGAAAAGCCGAGCCAACTGGATAGACATTTTGGCCACCGGCCCTACACGACTGTTTGGTCTACCGGTGGTAGTAAATTGAGCGAGTTTCATCCCAACTACCCACAACACAGTTGAATAACCATTCCACTTCTCCATCTTCAAGGTTGGCGCATTGTTTCTCTCTCTCAGTTTATGTGAACCATTGCACGCCTCACACAACGCCACCGCCACCTGCCTCACGACCGGGGCATTATTCCTCTTGCAATTTGTGTGAACTATTGCACGCCTCGCACTGTGCCGTCGCCAAATCCAAAGGCAAGGGTAATGCTTTCGCACTGCACTGATGGATCTTTGTTGGATTATTTTCCTCTTTATCAGGAATCTGAATGGGCCAGGACATTGATGATGTGATACGTTCAAGATCAGCAAGTGTTTTTCTTAATGGTTGTCTGCACATTATAGGCTACTCTCTGATACTTGTTGTGGATATGGAGGGAAAGACATGGAGGAAAATTCCTAGGCCTCATGGTACCCTGCCCTCCATCCATTAAGCTCAGGGTCACTTGTGTGTATGTACTGTTGGTGGTGTTAGTGGTCATAATATGTCCCAGCTTTTAGTCTGGATCCTTGAAGACTATGCTACTAATAAATATACATTGAAGCATACTGTCAGCACACTGAAGGTGTTTGGAAAGACTAATATTCAATTTGGTTACGTGGATTATGATTCAGCCTACACAGCGATTATAGTTCACCTAGAATGGAATTTGATTTTGTTTGTTGGCGCGGAAAGAACAATCATCGCGTATGACATGGACCGAAGAAAAGTTCTTGTCATCCCTACCAGTGTCGACCGTAGCTATGGTAGACATAAAGTCCTGGCATGGTTCATGAGCAGACCTTCCTTTCTTCCTTATGTTCCCTTGTTCTTTTTCTTGGAGTCATTAGCGGAGTAGTGAATAAACCTCCATTTGATGTATCTCTATGTCATGACATGTTCCAATGGACCAATGTTGTTTGATTGTCTATGGTCATGTTAATTTCATCTAGGATGGATGTTGTCATTATTGTAGCTAAACTAGTGTGCCATCTTAATTTGTTGTGTTTCCAAATTGGTTTATTTCTCTAGCACCAACAGTACATTATGGTGGTGTCATAGCTCCTGTCACCGTTTCATACGGTGATTCAGCGTTAGTGTGACATCACCCTACACTGAGAGGAGGAAGGCCTGCATGACAATGAAGAAGGAAGAAGCATTGTAGTAGTAGAATACTGATATTGATTTCTAATGTTATGGATACATGGCCAATGCTGATAAGGGCACTCCAAAATACTACACAAAAATGACACCCCAAAAGCACTACAATGCACACACGTTTTAGATGCCTCTCGAACATGGCAGGGATTCAAATGATCCACGCTGTCTGCCCTACTCCGTCACCCATGTGACACATGTGGGTGGCTGTGGATGTCACAGACCTTGACTGTTGCCTTCCCCGCTAGTGTCGTATCATACGCTTGAGTACACGTCATCATTAAGTCCAGTTTTAGATGAGGATGAAATGTGGTAGGGAATCAAATGTGTCAGGGAATCTAAACCGCATCGTGTTCACTGCTCCATTGCCCATGAATCGCATGGGTGGCTGTGGATGTCATGGACCTTGACTGTTGCCTTCCCCATGCACGTCTTGAGGTGGGGCTATTTTAGCCAAGGTAAGCTAGTTTGCCATCAGTTGTGCTCATTCCACACACACCTTCTTCCTCCAAGAACCGCCTTTAGTTTTAGTGAAAGGAAGCTTTTTGAGCCTGTCATCCATCTTCATCTCCATGGTGCTCATTCTTCAACTTCCCCAGCGGATTAGGCCTTGAAGATTGGCTTTCTTCCGCATTTTGGGTGTAGCAATGGCTACTTGTCTAGGCTCAGTGCTAGTGGAAGTTTTGCAAAGATATAGGGAGGATCACCGCTTTTGGTATGTCTAGGGGTGATCCGCTCTTCCATTTCCATGGAGGAGTCAGACGCTGGTAGGTCTCCTCGTGCTTTCCACTGTAACCCTTGCCGGGGGGATGCAAGTGATAGATTTGCGAGGAGGGTGTCACGTCGGCTCTCTTCATTGGAGCAGCCCATGACAACAACTCTATTGTTTGAAACTCTGCTCCATGCCCCTTCTTGGGAGAAGTTAGTGGAAGTATAGGTTGTTTTTTGTACTTGATAGGTCTTTGTTATTGTACACCCAATAGTCTTCGATGCACATCTTTGTTATTGTACACCTTTCGAATATAACCTACTGGACTTATGAGTAAAGATTTGCTTTTTCAACAAAATGTTGCCTCATGTCATTGAGGTACTCACATAGTCACATTCATATTTTTATTCGCTCTTTATTCTACTCTGGCGGTTGGCGATGTGGTGCAGTCAATTTTCTCCATCCAACTTCGAACACCGTTCTGGGAGAAGCATGCTCCACTAAGATCGTGGGAGACATGGCCTCGCCTTAGCTCCTGCTCTCGTTTCGATGCAATTGTATGGAAATCCAATGGACTCCTAGCTCACCTATATATCCTTCGATAAAAGGGGGTACCAAGTATGATTGCTTTCTAAACTCATTACAGTTAATTACCACCCACACACCCCATCTTCGAAATCTCATCCAATGGCGGAGCGGTAGAAGTGCCCATGGGAAGACTTGTTGAAGGAGAGTGTGTTCGGAGGTCAGTATGGGTAATTAAGTACTGATCTTGCACTTTATCTTACACTAGTCATCTTGATGCTTCCCCTTTGTACAGTGCTATCTCCATGGTGCATCTGCCGCCATGCTTCCCTATTGATGGGGAAGGCACCTCAGCGTCGCCGCAACCAATGCCCTAATCCATCCTCAGGGAGGAGAGCCAGGAGGTGCGCCGGCTGCAGCTTTGCCTTGATGCCGTGTAGATGGCGCTTGTCGTGTTGGAGCATGAAATGGTCGTGGCGGAGGCTACGGCCGCCGAGGCTTAGGTATGGCTCACTAGTAAGAAATATTGGGCATGATCTTGCTCTTTCACTTTGTGCAATGCAATGTCGTGTGTTTAGTTGTAGGGTTTTGTTGTCAACATTTTTAGCCGTCGAGGAGTAGCTCCACGCCGCGCAGGTTGAGGCAGCAGAGTTGTGTTAGGCCAATGATGACCTGGCCTGGTAGACGGCAGAGGCGATCCTTGTGGGGGGTATGACCCCGGATACCCACGGTAGGCTACTTGGGTTGTGCCTCTATGGGTGGTTCAGCCCATAAGATGAAGCCTTGCGGAGCACGGTGCTGCCCAGCGTGCCCCGCAAGACACCGGGAAGATATCCTAAAGATACAGCATAATCTGTTAGGATATGTTATGATCCCATGATCCCTATTATCTGTTATTACTTATCGGTTATCTCTTCGATCTAACCGACTTGTAACCCTACCCCCTTGCTATATAAGGCGGGTAGGGGACCTCCTCAAAACAGATGTAATATCATATGATATCCAATACAAACCAACAGGCCATAGGAGTAGGGTATTACGTCGTGCTGGCGGCCCAAACTTGTCTAACTCTTGTGTCTCTGTTGCCTTCTTGTACTTGATTACATGCACCTCTGCTGATCAATCTACCTTCATGGGATACCCCTTAGAGGACTGCCGAGCATCTTTTATCAACAGAAAATCGTGTCAGGTAGGGGTGTGCATGCTGTTTCCATGATGAACAAGATGGTACATTTTGCTAGCTCTTCGTCCTCTCCAAAGCCCGGCCAGATCTTTATGGTTGGATCAATCTCCTAGGTCATCGAGGATGACGAAGATAGAGAGATCATCGAGCTGGTGCAAATCAATTCTGCGCCGACCACACCAACACCTGCAACAGTAAATCCGATCTCGGAACCGCCTCCGAGGTCATATTCACCAACAACTTGTCGCCTGCTCTCCCGCTACCCGAGGAAGCAGATCAACAATGACGATCTGATCGCATCCATCGATCAGGTTGGCTAGAAGCTCGCTGTCTGCCTCTCCCTCACGGAATCAGCTCTAACCACTCTGGTTCGGCACTGACCACCTTCCGGTTCCAATCTATCAGAAACTGATTGGGAAACTCTAGGGGATATGGCCACCATCCATCAGGATGCCCTAAGGGACAAGTTCGTCGACCAGATGGGAGACATCTATCCTCTCGCCGACCAACTCTCAACGACTGTCAATATGCTGCAAATCAGCCAACATCCAGAAGAATACCTCCACACCATCCTGGAGGAAAATCCAGACTCCGAGTCCTAGGGCTCTACGGAGATTGTCGCCGAAACCACCGCTATCCAACCTCCTTTTCCACCCTTCCGTGGAGGTGGGATTTTAATGTCAGCATCGATAGCCCTCCACGGGATGGAGAAACCGATGAAGACCGCACAGCTCGTGTCAATAGAAATGCCAACCTTGTGCAGCACCGAGTGAATGAGGCTGCCATTATGTTAGTCGAGGCTGCTCGCAACGAAGAACAACTTGACTCACAAGGGAGGCCATGCCCACTCCGCTGCATCCTCAACGACAAATTTGTCCATGTTGATGGCCACGACGTCTACAAGACCCCAAGCACCAACTTGGCCATCCCCGCTAACAAGCTCGCTCGGCTCGAACAAACGCCAGAGGTCACCGCAATGCTTAAAGTTGCCCACTGCTAGGTCAACGAGATCCACCAAGATTATGGACCTTCCTACTCGACAAGCTCGAATCGCCGATCCGCCAAGAAGTTGATCAAGATGTCCGAGTACACATCAACAATCTCCAGGATGCACGACGTCATATCAACGGGCGCCGTTTCTCTTGGCATGAAGGGGAAGTACGCCATCATCAAGAATACGAGCAAGAATTCGGTAATCCAAATGCGGCACTCCAACCACTTAATGCCGGTAATGCCACCGATCCTGACGGTGATGATCCTGAAGGGCCCCGAGCATTCATGAGAGCACTCCCAACACTCCAGTGGCCCCATGGTTTCAAAATCACCAGGGTGGAGCCCTACGAGGGACGGATGAACCCCACACAGTGGCTACAAGCTTATGCCACCACTGTGCACGTCGCCGGAGGAGATACCAGTGTCATGATGAACTATCTTCCCATCATGCTCACGTCAACCGCAATGAACTGGCTCACGAGCCTCACCCCAGATTCCATCGAATCTTGGGAGTAGTTGAAGAAGGTCTTCACCAACAATTACATGGCTACGTGTACTCGGCCAGGCAGCAAGCATGATCTGAATCGCATTTATCAAAAACCGTCCGAGCTCCTCCGTACTTACATTAGACAATTTTCTGAGATGAGGAATTCTAATCCCAACATCACAGAAGTAGAAGTCATCACCTCCTTTGTTAGAGGACTCCATCACCACGACCTCTGCTCCAAATTCAATCGTAAGCTGTGAAAGGGGATCGGCGAGATGATCATGACCACCGATCAATACGCCAGCGCTGAAGAGGCCAAAGTTCGCTTCAACGAGGATGCGGGCACTCACCGCCCAACTCACCACTGCGATGATGGCCCTGATCAATGATACCACAGTGATCACCGCTATGACGACTGCAGCCACCATTAGGATAGTGGCCGCGATTGGCCAGAAGGGTCTAAAGCTGGTCAGTATCGCCGCCGCCGACCAGACCTCACGCCAAACGTAACTACGATGAATAGTATAAGAAAATCCTCAAAGGCCCATGCCCCCTCCACAAGAATAGCAAGCACAAGATGAAGGACTACCTTGGCTTCGCTAATGAGTTCTAGACCAAAAAGAAGGACGACGATAATGATGACTGAGCCAGAGGTCACCAACCACCTGGGGACAATAATAACGCCTTCCAGGATCATGACAAAGTGGTCGCCACTATCTTCAGGGACCTCGCCGCCATCAAGAACAAAAGGGATTGAAAACTCACCGCCCACCAGGTGCTCGCCATCAACACAGAAGACACTATCACTGACCCCAGCTATCACCCCTAGTCTGAGGTCCCCATCACCTTTAGCAGGCCTAACTAGTGGGCAGACATCCCTTACACAGGGCGTTTCCCCCTTGTTCTCGATGCAACCATCAAGAAAGTACTTTTTAGGAAAGTACTCATCGATGTAGAAAGTGCCTTGAACCTCCTCTTCGCCGAAGCCCTAAAGGAGCTAGGCCTTAGAGTAGAAGACCTGATTCCCTCTAACTCCTCCTTCTAGGGGGTGGTACCTGGTAGGGCATCCCGACCGCTTGGAGAGATCACCCTCCCGGTACAATTCAGCATGACTAGCAACTTCCGTGTCGAGCACATCAACTTCTACATCGCTGACTTCAACACCACCTACCATGCCATACTTGGTCGACCAGCTCTGGCCAAGTTCATGGCCATACCGCACTATGCCTATTTGGTATTGAAGATGCCTTTGCCTGTAGGAGTTCTAGCCCTACGGGCCAACCTCTCCATCGCCTACGCTTGTGAAACAGAGAGTCTCTCCCTTGCCGAAGCCACCGACCTCTCCATCTAGATGGCCAGCGTGGTCACTGATGCTAAGACGGTGCCCATCGATGACCTAGAGATCCCAGTGCTGGAGCCTCCTCATGCCTCCGCTAAGTCTAAGGAAACGAAGGAGGTCGGCCTCGGTCTCGATGACCCCACCAAGACCATCAAGATTGGGTCTCATCTTGACCCCAAATAGGCAAGCGTGCTCGTCTCCTTCCTACGTGCCAACACCAACGTGTTTGCTTGTAAACCTGTAGACATGCCGAGGGTACCATGGGAGAAGATCGAGCACTCCTTGAATGTCTCACCGACTGCCAAGCCGATCAAGCAGAAGCTCTAACGATTCGAGCCAGACAAGGAGGCTATTAGGGTATAAATAAAATGGCTCCGAGCAGCCAGATTTATTAAAGAAGTGTATCATCCTAAGTGGTCAGCAAACCCAGTTCTTGTTCAAAAAAGAATAAAGAATGGAGAATGTGCATTGATTACACTAATCTCAACAAACACTACCCTAAAAACCCCTCGGTCTTCCTTGGATAGACGAGGTTATAGACTCCACCGCCAGCTGCGAACTCCTCTCCTTCCTCGACTGTTACTCCGGCTATCACCAGATATCTCACAAAGAGGATGACCAGATCAAAACATCGTTCATCACACCTTTCGGTGCGTATTGCTATACCATCATGTCTTTTGGGCTCAAAAACACCAGGCCAACCTACCAAAGGGCCATCTAGATGTGCCTTGACCAACAGATAGGCCGCAATGTCGAAGCTTACATCGACGACGTGGTCATCAAATCCAAAACCGCCGACAGTCTCATCGCTGACCTCGAAGAAACATTCACCAATCTTAAAAGATACAGATGGAAGTTGAACCCTTCAAAGTGCATCATTGGAGTTCCATCCGGCATACTCCTAGGCTACATCATCAGTGCTTGCGGCATCGAACCCAACCCCGACAAGGTCTCCGCCATTACCAATATGAAACGGCTGACCTGCGTAAAGGATATACAGAAGCTAATAGGGTGCATGGCTGATCTCAGCCACTTTATATCACCCCTCAGCAAAAAGGGACTACTGTTCTTCAAACTACTCAAGGCCTTCGAACGCTTCTCCTAGTCGGAGGAGGCTGATACAACCTTTGAGTAGCTCAAGTTGTTTTAACGAAGACCCCAATCATGACGGCGCCTCAACCAGATGAAACCCTATTGATCTACATCGCCACTACCTCTCGCGTCATTAGCACAGCTATTGAAATCAAGCGTGAGGAGGTCGGACATGCCTATAAGGTGCAACATCCGGTCTACTTCATCAATGAGGTTCTTAATGAGTCCAAAAGTCATTACCCTCAAGTTCAGAAGCTATTATACGCTATTCTAGTCACATCGCCCAAGCTCTGCCATTACTTCGAGTACTACAAGATCGCCATGGTCACTGAGTTCCCTATAGGGGACATCCTCCATAACAAAGAGACCAATGGCCGCATCATCAAGTGGGCAGTTGAGCTCGGCACTTATTCCATAGAATTCAGAAGCAAGCCGACCATTAAGTCGCAAGCGCTTGCTAACTTCGTCGTTGAGTGGACTGAGATCCAAGAGCCCATCCCACTGCTTGCCCTGAGCACTAGATAATGTATTTCGACGGTGCCCTCAACATCAATGGTGCTGGCACCGGCATTTTGTTTATTACTCCGACTAAGGACAAGCTTCGATACGTCCTCCGAATTCATTTTCCAGCTTCCAACAACACCGTGGAAAATGAAGCATGTCTCCATGGACTTCGTATAGCCGTCGAGCTTAGCGTCAAACGCCTCATGGTATATGGAGACTCTGCGTTGGTCATCAACCAAGTCAACAAAGATTGGTCCTATTCTAGTGAGAAGATGGATGCATACTGCGCCAAGATCAGGAAAGTCAAAGGAAAGTTTTACGGTATCAAGTACCACCACGTGGTACAAGACCAAAATCAGCTCACCGACCACCTATCTAAGATAGGCTCTTCTCACGCTGTGATTCTGCCTGGGGTCTTCGTTCATGACCTCTTTGCGCTATCCATTAAGGAAGAGAATGAAGTTCAACAAATCCCCTCGCCGAGCAGTTGGTAGTTGCAGTACCTTCACCAGCGGTGGATTGGAGGGAATAGTTCATCAAGTACCTAACGAGCGCCGATGTACCCGCCGACAAGATCGAAACTGAACGTCTCATCCGTCATGGCAATCATTACATGCTGGTAGACGGGAAGTTGATGAGGAAAAGCGCCAAGGAAGGGATACTATAGAAATGCATCACCGAAGAGGTGCGAGTGAAATTACTTCTTGAAATTCACTCCGGCTCCTGTGGCAATCACGCGGCCTCTAGAAACCTGGTCGACAAAGCTTTCTGAGATGGTTTTTACTGGCCCACAGTCATCTCCGACACAGAGGACCTCATCCGACATTCTGAAGGATGTCAGTTTTTTGCCAAGCAAATACACGTGTCGACATAGGAATTGTAGACCATCCTAGCTTCTTGGCCTTTTGCATGCTGGGGACTCGACATGATTGGACCTTTCTAGCCTACTCTTGGTGCATTTTGGTACGTATACATCGCCATTGACAAGATCTCCAAGTGGATCGAATACAAGCCCCTTGTTTTGGCTACTGCAAAGAAGGCAGTCGAGCTCTTCGAAGATATCATCCATAGATTCGGTCTCCCGAACAACATTATCACCGACCTTGAAACTACATTCACTGGTCACCATTTTTGGGACTTCTACGAAGACCGATGCATCTCCATCAAATACATCTCTGTTGCCCATCCTAGAGCCAATGGCCAGGTCGAACGGCCGAATGGCATGTCCTCGATGCCCTCAAAAAGAGACTATACCAGAAAGAGGAAAAGCATCTAGGTAGATGGCTCAAAGAGCTCCCAGCTATGGTCTAGGGACTGCGCACTCAAGCTAGTCAAAACACCGGTGTAACTCCATATTTTTTAGTCTATGGCTTAGAGGCCATACTTCCTACAGACATTGCCTTCCGAGCACCCAGGGTAGAGCATTATAATGAAGAGTAAGCCACAGCTGTTCAGACAGAGGATGTCGACAGAGCCGAAGAAGAACGCTTGAACACTTGCATCCGCATAGCCAAATACCTAGAAAGGTCTACAAAGATACTACAATCACAATATCAAAGGTCCTTCATTTGTGGTCGTTGACCTCGTTCTCCATAGAAAGCAGAAAACCAAAGGGATGCACAAGCTCTACTCCCCCTGGGAAGGGCCTTACATGGTCAAAGAGGTTACCCGACTAGGGTCTTACTGCCTATGTGACATGGAGGGAATAGATATCCCCAATTCATGGCACATCGAACACCTTATACGTTTCTATCCTTGAAATGCTCTAGATATGTACTCTTCACTACATAATGAATGAAGTTTTTGTTGCCATAATTTGTCTCCATTATTTCTACACTCCAGTTTGATGTCCGTTTATGACCACCAGCTCCAAGCTACACCTCAATAAACTCCGACAATTATACATGATCTCCATAAATGGTTGACCCTGCTTCTCCATACAAAATATCTTTAAGATATTCCACCAACCATTGAGCAGCAAACGTTTGGCTCTGTGTTCCATGGAGAAAACCATGTCTTTGGTCTCTCCCTACACATGCTACGGGCTCCGGTGCTCTGCGTTATGGGTGGTCGGCAGTGGTTCCTCGGTCATGTCTGTCTCCCCTACACGTGCACGGGCTCTAGCACTCGACGTTATTGAATATGGGCTAGCAAAGGCCTAGAGCTCAGTAACGAACTAACTGCCTGGACGCTACATATACCATGTATAAATGCATTAGGGTTAACAACACATTTCTTTTTCATCGCAAGCGCTAGCAAGACGCCTAAACATGCATACGATGTCTACTTACAACATTTATACACAAATGTTTGCTTAGGCCCTCGTGCATCTAACTCCCTTTCTAGTTGTCCCATATAGGTTCTGCCCCACTCAGGTTATTGAGATCGGCCATCACCGTCTACCTCGCCGAACAGATTGACATCGCCGGCCAGACTCTTTGCCGTGTCCTCCACCTCATCTTTCAACTGCTCCTCTTTCATCGCACTTGTTCCTCTAGCGAATCCAGCCTCTATCACTCGGAGATTGATCGCAGGGTAGTGGGACCGGACCACCACCAGGGCATGCGTCTCGGTTGAAGCCTTTGATGTTCTCCCACGCCGCCTTGCACCTATCAATGATGGCATTTGAACGGGGTGGCCTATTGTCGGGCTAAGGAGCTACCTCCATATCAATACAGTCAAGCACGGCCTGACTCTAGCCACCACGGTGTCAATTTTTCCCCTCTAGATTTTTGCCTCCAGCTCCAGCATGTCGAATTGCGCCTTGGTTCTTCGATGGTATTCTGCAGACACCAAAAGGATTCATCAAATGAAGAAATCATATCAGCAACAACCCCAACCATGAACTACTCACCTTCTAGATCCTCGGCTAGTTTCTCTGCTCACCCAGACACCTTCTCCTTCTCCTCTTGGAGTTGACTGATGACTTGATGCAATCGGCCGAGCTTTGCATCTTGCTCTACAAACATAACGGTCGACAGCAACATCAAGACTGTTCGGTAATGCAGAACAAATTCACTGATTCACAATACCTTTTTTCTATTTGGAGACGCTTTTCAGCTGCTCAGAGTGCGCTCCAGCTGCTCGGAGACAGTCTTGAACTACTCAGATAAGGTGCCCTTTTGGTACTCTAGGTCCTTGGTGTTTGATTCAACAAGATCCCTTTCGCGCTGGGCCCTCTCGACGTCCTTCTACATTAGTTTCATCGCCTCCTTTAGTTTCTTGTTCTCCTCGGCGAGGGGCTCCATCCTTTTGATCAACTGCTGCTGTTGCATGGTAGTCCGCGCTATGCCCTACAAAGCAACAAGATTATAAAAGACCATAGTCTCCATCACCAAAGACGGACACTGCTGATGCAGCACTAACCTCAATTTGCTTCATAGCCATGCAAAGGGTGGACCGTAGCCTCTTCACCTGCCTGGTGGTGTCCTCCTCTTCTATGACCACAACATTCTCGCCTCGCTTGCGGAAGATGCAGACGGTTTGAGATCATGGTCATTCACGCTCAATCTACTCAACCACGTCCTTTTCCTCCATAGTCAGTGGTGCTCCTTGGGTGCTCGGTGGTCGCACAGAGTGACCCACCATGCCCTGCAGCATCTCAGGGTGCGCTGCTTGCTCCTCCATCGCTGTCGGACCCTATGCCCCCGATTCTGGCACAGCTCCGCTAGCTCCTGCTTCTGCCTTCGAAGACTCAGTGGCTCTCATTGCTGCTCCTAGCGTCTCCATCGAATCGCCCGTCATTGTCGCTGACCGCTCTCCACCTCCAATTCCATCAGCAGCAGTGGCCGAATCCTCCACAAACCGATGAGCACCCGGGGACTCTAGGACAGAATCTGTCCGCAATGTCTCCAAGCTGGGACCAGCCCCTGGCTGCTCGGTAGTCTAGCCTAAAGTATTTAGATCCTCCACATGCCCCATTCTGCATCAAATTAGCTCATCGATCACCGCAACTATAAAAATCAAATAGCTACTGATCCCAAAGCAAAGATACTTACACATCAGCTTCCCGATGAATGGTTCTGAACTAGCGTTGCCTCCTCGAGCCCGCAGGCACTGCTCTGGGATCAACCCATGTGTCCTAGGCTAGAGGTCTTGTGGCCCCCGCCGTCGGCGTCTTCTCCGCCAGCTGCTCGGGGACTCCTTCCCCTCCCTTCGATTGCACCTCCACGCGTGTGTTGCGCGATGACACTTTAGTGCTTGGAGGGGGAGCTACTAGAGCCCCGTCATCATCTAACCACTCGGATATCGCCATAGTCTGCGTCCGAGGGGTCCAAGCGCCGTCAAATGAGATGCTGACCGGCTTGCGGAGAGCTACATCTGTCGTTCTTCTTTTCTTTTGGACCAGCTCATCTTTCGCCACCCTTTTCCCCCAAACTTTCTCCAATATCTACGGGGGACTTTCCTTTTGACCAGCACCTTCGCCTCTGGATTCGGACGAGGTGCTGACGGCACCTTCCTCCGGCTGAGTGGTCGCCCTGGCATCCACTGCCTTTGGCCAATCGCTCCTCGGCATGCCCAAGAAGTACACTGCCCATTCCTACCATTGGATCTTTCCACAAGTGAATTAGTTCACTGTTTGGCGCCGGCACGGGATTAAAAGCACCAGGAACAACAGTTGAGATTTTTACCTGAGGAGGTGGGTTCATGCAGTTGAAGGGTTTTGGCTACCTCGGCACGGTGTACGATACATTTGGAGCAAATAGTTTAGCGGCCCGGTGTAGCACAGCCTCCTTCGTTAGTCTCTCCAACCTCTCTTGGGTGCCGTCAGTATCTACTTTGAAGTCAAAGCCCAAATGAGCCCTCTCCTTGCAGGGCTAGATGCGGTGCAGTATGAAGTTCACCGCCACCACCACTCCGCTTGCCTTCATGCCCCTTATTAGCTTGAGGAGCTCCTTCACCTGTTCCATATTGGCACTAGTTGGTTTCTCTGACCAGCTCTTTTCATTCTCTAGAATCTGGTCGACATCGCATCGGACGGCAGGATCACTCTACTCATATAGAACCACCTGGTATTCCACCGCTTTAGCGAGGTATTTAGTGGCATAGGAATGTATTCGCTCGCCATCCCATCACAGAGCTGTAGATACACACTGCCGACAACTTTGGAACCACCCCCTCCTTTCTTCTTGAGCCAGAAAAAGTATTGGAAGAGATTGAAATGGGGAAGAATGCCAAGATAAACCTCGCAGAAGTGGATAAACATAGAACTATGCAAAATAGTGTTCAGATGAAGATTACATAAGCTCAGTCCCCAATACTCCAATAGATCCCGCAAGAAAGGATGTAACAGAAGCCCTAATCCACGGCAGAAGTAATCTTCGAAAACAAGTTCGTCAGTGTGTGGCATCGGATAGGGCTCACCGTCGGCCGGATGCCATCCGGCGGTGACACGATCAGGAAGAACGCCTGCCTCCACCATCTCATTGAGCTCCATCTCCCCCATGAGTGATGGCACCCATTCCTTGTCATGGCTCGCCCCGGTTGCCGCCTTCTTCGCGTTACCACCTCCCCTCTTCGGCGCCATCCCTCAGATCTGGATCAGTATTGGTCCCTTTACGCAAACTTTTTGGCCCTAGCGGCGGAGCGCATGTGAATGCGAATGGGGGAGCACGAGGGCAAGGATGAAGATGAAGTGATGGAGTGGCAAAGGTGGGAGCGCAGAGTGCGGCGATGCAGTTATAAAGACACCCTCTCGACTTTTTGCATTCAAGGGTTCTTGGGAAACCGCACCATGCTGATTTGCACCCTTCCGAATTCCCCAAAGCAACATGCTGGGCCTTTACCTGGTTTTCAGTGCAATTACGACCCATATCGCCCATTTTTCGACGCAACTCGGTACTACACACTGAATATTCGTCGACCTCTCCGCAATACTATCAAGGCTCAGTAATTTCTACTATACAGTCATTACTCCGGTTTTTTCTCCATGATTTGAGTAATCGACACTTCTTGATTTATCCAAGATTTTCACTTGTGGCTCGGGGACTATGCCATCATTATGATTTGGCTTCTCACCATGCTAGGGACTTTTTTTTCTAGTTACTGTTGTTTCTAACCCTAGCACCATGTGACCACGTCACCTACTGTCAGGCTTAGGGACTAAGTGGGCACACTTCACCTTGCGGTGAATGTGCGCTTTTCATTTTAGGTCTCAGCCCATGGACTGGTTGCCTACTCGGCTGGTCTTCTGTCTTTCTTCTACTTTCTAGACCCTAACACCATGTGACCACATCACCTACTGTCAGTGGGCACACTTGGTTCACAGCGAGGAAATTTTTTATTTTGAATATGAGCTCCTTACATCCTTTTGGCAAGCCTTACTTGGGTAAGCCCATTCTCGATCGGATAGATAAGCTGGTCGGTTATGGTCCACAACTGCTCGACGACTCATTAGGGTGGTCAGACTATGAGTCTGACTGCTCGGCTTTGCTTACACCTGCTCGAATAAGCTTAAGACGGCGTTGCACAGCGGATACAAGGCACTCGGGGACTAGCTGTGGGGGTACGACCCTAGATACCCATGGCAGGCTACATGGGCTATGCCACCAGGGGTGGTCCAGCCCATAAGACGAAGCCTTGCGGAGCACGACACTGCTCGGCACGCCCCGAAAGACACCGGGAAGATATCCTAAAGATACAACGTAATCTGTTAGGATATGTTATGATCCCATGATCCCTGTAATCTATTATTACTTACCGGTTATTTGTTAAATCTAACCGACTTATAACCCTACCCCCCAGCTATATAAGGCGGGTAGGGGACCCCCTCAAAATAGACGCAATATCATACGATAGCCAATAGAAACCAACAGACCACAGGAATAGGGTATTACATCATGTTGGTGGCCTAAACCTGTCTAACTCTTGTGTCTTTGTTGCCTTCTTGTTCTTGATTACACGCACCTCTATCGATCAATCTACCTTCGTGGGATACCCCTAGGAGGACTGCCGAGCATCTTTTATCGACAGTTGGTGCGCCAGGTAGGGGTGTGCGTGATGTTTCCATGATGAACAAGATGGTACATTTTGCAGGCTCTTCGTCCTCTCCAAAGCCTAGCCAAATCTTTATGGTCGGATCGATCTCCTGGGTCATCGATGCTGACCGAGACAGAGAGATCATTGAGCCAGTGCAGATCAATTCTGCGCTGACCACACCAACACCTGGAATAGCAAATCCGATCTCGGAACCGCCTCTGAGGTCATCTTCACCAACAACTCACCGCCTGCTCCTCCACTACCAGAGGAAGTAGATTGACAATGATGATCTGATCGCATCCAAAGATCAGGCCAGCTAGAAGCTCGTTGACTGCCTCTCCCTCACAGAATCAGCTCTGACCACTCTAGTTCAGCGCCGACCACCTTCTGGTTCTGATCTATCAGAAACCGATCAGGAAACTCCAAGGGATACGGCCACCATCCATCAGGATGCCCTAAGGTACAAGTTCGCTGACCCTATGGGAGACATCTATCCTCTTGCTGACCCGATCGTCGACTAGCTCTCGCCGACTATCAATATGCTGCAAATCGGCCAACGCCTCGAAGAATCCCTCCACACCATCCTAGAGGAAAATCTAGACTCCAAGTCCTAGGGCTTTATGGAGATTGTCGTTGAAACCGCCGCTATTCAACCTCCTTTTCCACCCTTCCATGGAGGTGGGATTTTTAATGTTAGCATCGATAGCCCTCCATAGGATGGAGAAACCGATGAGGACCGCACAGCTCGTGTCAATAGAAATGCAAAAAATGTGCAGCGCCGAGCGAATGAGGCCGCCATTGTGTTAGCCGAGGCTGCTCACAATAGAGAACAACTCGACTCTCAAGGGAGGCCATGCCCACTCTGCAGCAACCTCGATGATGAATTCATTCATGTTGACAGCCATGACGTCTACAAGACCCCAAGTGCCAACTTGGCCATGGCCGCTAACAAGCTCGCTCGGCTCGAACAAACGCCAGAGGTCGCCAAGGTCACCGTAATGCTTAAAACTGCACACTGCTAGGTCAACAAGATCCACCAGGATTAGGGACCTTCCTACTCGACAAGCTCAAATCGCCGATCCACCATGCCATGATCTAATCACCGCCCTGGCAGAAGCCGTTTCGCTGACCGACATCATGATGATGGACAACACCTCCAGGGGGGAGCTAGGGGAACCGTGACAACTACCCTCGCCAACTCAACCAAGAAGTCAATCAAAATGTCCGAGCACACATCAACAATCTCCGGGATGCACGATGTCATATCAACGGGTGTTGTTTCTCTCAGCATGAAGAGGAAGTACGTCGGCGTCAAGAATACGAGCAAGAATTCGGTAATCCGGATGTGGTCCTCTAGCCACTTAACGCTGGTAATGCCGCCGATCCCAACGGTGATGATCCCAAAGGGCCCCGAGCATTCACGAGAGCACTCCGAACACTCTAGTGGCCTCGTGGTTTCAAAATCACTGGGGTCTTGCCCTACAAGGGGCGGATGAACCCCACACAGTGGCTACAAGCTTATGCCACCATTGTGCATGCCGTCGGGGGAGATACCAGTGTCATGGTGTCGGTGCACAAAGTGACCAACTATTAAATATTTGTAGTTTTGCCATACGTTGTGATTGGAAGTGGCCAAGCACTCAATGACACAGGGATTATACTGGTTCAGGCAATGTGCCCTACGTCCAATTTGAGTCGATCGGTTACTTTATTCCTGAGCCTAGGTGCTCGAAGTTTGCAGTGGGGTTACAAACGAGAAGGAGAAAGATGGGGTGTATAAGAGGTCTGGTCGGCTCCGGTCGGAAGGGCTGAGAGCGACAGGAGCTCCACTATGAGCTAAGTGTTCAAGCGTGTGCTTGAGGTCCAAACCTAGCGGTTCTGTGGTTTGTGAGCTAGTGAACTTGGTCGATATAATGGATCTAGAATAACTTGTATGAACTTGGATCAACTTAGTTTCTTGGGAGAGAGCACATCCCCTTTTATAGATGAAGGGGAGGGCCTTACAAATGAGAGGGAGAGAGTACATATGCTTCTAAACGTTGTTGCCCATGGCGGTAGGTACAGGATGATGGTAGGCGCCCACAACACTGTTAGTTGTCAGATGCACATGGGAGGTTCCATCGTCTTTGTTCGGGTATGGTAGGTGTCGGTACCTGCATGTACTATTGATGCCTAGAGGCATGTGAGGAGTTTCACCATGTCCACTTGGTACAGTAAGTTCCAATGCCCACAACACTGTCGATGCCTAGAGGCATGTGGGGGGGCCTTACCGTGTGGGAGCCGATGGCACCCACAATACTATAGGTAAAAGTTGGCGCCTACAACACTGTTCATATCAGGGCGGTTGTAGAGTACTATTCCTGCAGGTGTGCAGGGTATGGTCCCTGGTATCATGGTTTGACTTGTGCGCCTTGCTTTGCTTTCTCTGTTCATTCCCTGGTCCTTTCCGGGCAGGCATCCCTGATCGGTTGGTCCCAGTCAGCTCTGGTTGTGCCAGTCAGAGAAGAGCGGTGAGCAGGGCTTCTGCGTACCTCAGTCGAAGACGTGGGGTTGGAGTCGGAAGTAGTGCTTTAGCCAGGCCTTCCGGTCAAAGAGGCTATTCGGAGGCGGCTGGAGTCAGAGCGAGTGTTCTGGTCGGAGACGTGGGTCGGAGTCGGAAAATGGGTGCCGCTCCTTGAAACGTCCTTGATTTCCACGAAGGGAAATCCACAGAAACGAAGTGTAAAATGATGAAACGATCCGTCAATTTACCCAAATCTCAGTGATACACCAAGTCATACACGATTATCAGAGCACAATAAAGAGTTTTACATAAATTATTCTCTTTGCCACGTAGGGCGGAACACACTCCCACATATCATCCTGAACAGCATCTGAAGAAGATAGCAGCGGAAAACGATCTCCTGGAACCAGCTCGAGCGCAGAACAGACCCTCTAGTCCTCCTAGTCATCGCCCTCATAGTCGTACTCGGGCTCGAAACCTACCAAAAATCTATCAGTACACTTGGTATTGGCCATGCATCACCCACCCTATGCTTGCATTGCTTTGTGGAGAGTGGGATGCATTGGGGGAAATAGGAAGAGACCTATTTGGGCTGTGGGTTTGCTATGCAAGTAGTTAACATTTTAATAATAATATGTTCATCAGGTTTTTAACCCATCTTATTCACACGTTCTCCCCACCCATCACACACATCACATCTCATCTCACTCTCTCTCTAGGCGACGAGATCGACTCCCGCTCAGATCTCGCCTAAACGGCCAAAGCCGGAATCCAACACGAAACCTGGGGGAAAGGTAGAGAAGGACTCCTCTCTCTAATCAAGTGAAGCGTAGGTCACGGGAATGTCCATATCCGCGGACGCGGCTATACATATAGATTGATCAACTCTGCAGAGCGTGTACACCTAGTAATCCATAAGATCACCATCCTCGACGATTTGGCTCGTCTAGGCTGATTTCGACTGCCTCCCAACCGGTACAGTACCACCCTACCACTCAGCCCTGGGCCACCCCGGAGTCCACCGAAATGCTGAGATTATGAGACATAGTACCAGGCCCCCAAGGTCACTACGCTGTCTTAGGAGGGTGTGGGTCCCCATGCTCGTACCTCCCTACACTATCACCTTCCAACCTAGTAGTAGTGGTACCGCCCAAGTTAGTCGGGTAATCGTCCCCCGCCCATCGTGAGCGAGTGGTGTGCACGAAGGTCCCATGGTTCCGGTTCTCAAGACATACCAGTCCTTAGGGGGACCGGACATGATATCTTCTCAAAAGGGGATCACCAACTCCCTGTGCCACGACAGCACCTCACCAAGGATAACCAACACCCCGGTCCACCTCTCACATATACCCGCCACAGGTAACTTTCACAAGGGATGCCCAGGTCGCACCCCTTCTGCAAGACTTGCCCCAAAGACTCGTCGTAGGATCCTATCCGATCGACTCAACCCTCACCACACACCCAAAACGCATGCCAAGATCTCCCCATGTTCATTATCCAGTTTTACCAATTTTACGGCACCTCGTGCCTTACGCACATACGTCTCTCCCTCACCAGCATCACATCACAGATATAATGTGAGTAAGAGTAAAGCAGTAAGTATGTAACAAGCGAGTATCTAGCCTATCAGCGGGTGTGCAGGAGTAAGGTTGCAACAAGGTATAAGGCTCAAGTAAAACTACCATGCAACCTAACATCATATTATCGCATAAAAGATAAAGCGCTAGCAATTCTAGTTATAGCATGCGTAATAGGATCTACGAGATTGGGTGGGGCGTGGCACCTGGTAGGTCGTCTCCCATGCCCTCACTGTAGTCGGGGTTGTACTCCTCAGTCGGTAGGTCCTCTGGCTCTGTTAAACGTAATATATGGTCGAGTGAGCGACTCCTATAAAGGTGCACAAAGAAGCAATAGAAATTCAAAAGATCCAAATGCACTCAAACACAAGCCTATGACATAGAGCTCCTTTTTAGAACAATTTGAACACTGGTTTGGTATTTTTCTGAGTTAAAATGAATTAGTTATGAATTTTCAAAGATTAAATGAATTTCTGAAAAAGAAAAAGAATTGGAAATTCCAGGCAGTGACACGTGGCAGCACCCGATTGGCTGGGACGGAGTGAGTCACTAACAGGTGGGTCCGGTGACTGGTCAACGATCAACTTTGACTGGGCCGAGACCGGGCTCTGGCGGGCCGGGCTAGGGCTGGATATGGGCTGGGTTGGGCTGGTCTAGGCCGGGCCGGCCTAGACACATGGTAGCTCCTCGTGATGCCACATTGCGCTGTGGATTCAAAATGGGCTCCAGTCTTTGTAGGCATGGCTCACGGTGGGCATGACCAAGCGGTTCACGGGTGCACGTGGGATATACGGTGGACCGCGTTCACCTTTTCTTTCTTCCTCTTGGTTCATGGTGCACCGAACTACTGTCCCAGCCCCTCCCCTTGCTTCCCCGCAAGGTGGCGCGCCCACCGGCGGCGAGTGGCCGTTCTCTAGCCATGGCGGCTCCTCGGCAGTGTTTTTAGGCTCAACCGAAGACTTCTCGGCCCGCCCTTGTCTAGCGAGGTGGCTAGTGCGATTGGGAACGCTCTCGGCACGACGGCGCTCTAGAGCACGGCTCCACCGACAAGGTAAACACGAGCAGCTCCCTCACGTGGCTCTCTTCCTCCATCTTGCTGCGCGTGGCGCATCACTTACCAAGGCGAAACAGATAGCCCTCCTTTCCTCGCTTCTACCGGCCTAACGCAGCAAGAACAGAACCTCGCCATGGTGAGCTCTAGCCATGGCGGGCATGCTCCACAATGCGTCGCCCCTCCAGCGTTCCCAGGCCCTCGGTTGTGACAGAACCGCCCAATTTATACAAGATCAAGTACGACTGTCCCCGCTAACACGTTGACACGCGCATACTTTCACTTATATAAACCCGGTAGTCCGCCGAGTGTCACGCAGGACCTCGGTAAATCAACATCACAACCAAGATCGCGTGATTAAGCAAATACACATCACATACGTAGAGTTGTAGCGGAAATAATATTACAAATGGTTTCACAAATAATAGTATAAGTTTGGGTTTCAAAACCGATTAGTGAAAACAACATTTGCTTTCAAAGGATTACATTGATATAAGTTCCAAATACATTGCTAGCATAAGTGACATCCTCAGACAAAAGCATGTAGATGAGAAGTGAATATAGAGTCACCGAGCCCACTGGTGGTTAGCCACCATCCTCAGCAGGTCAAAACCTTACCTGCAACATGGTGGGATAAACCCTGAGTACTCGAATGTACTCAGCTAGACTTACCCGTCATAACCAGAAATAAAATTGACTCCAAGGAGTATGCAAGGCTTTATAAGTGGAGGTAGCTTGACAACAATTTGCATAAAAAGCGATTAACTCAATTATACAATTATAATTCTGTCATCAAGTTAATTAGAACTATCCATCTCTAGATTAGCAACTATCCTGTGCCAAACATGTGGTATATCTTTTTAGAGCATACAATAGTAACCATAGCAGGTATACTATGTGGCAGAACCTCCTAAGAAATCGGGCCCACGTGCACCTATCGATGTCTTAACAGACCTCGAATAGCGTACACGAGTTCCCAACAACTCAACAGGTCTATCGGGTGTCCTCGGGAAACCCGAATCATCCACGATTATCTTTTCAAACAGGATCCCAATCACAGTCATTGCAGATTACAACAGTTTATTCAAATATATACCAGAGTAAATGATAGCGGAAGTCTTACGATAACATAATTACAAACCAGTTGTTTTCAAACTTACAATACCATAAGTGTTATACAACCATAGTAGCGAGATAATATTACATTAACATTATTTATTTCACACAAACTAGTGCCTTGTCCAAAGGCCATTCATCATTCCTCATCATCATCGACTTCATACACTGACATGCAACAGGGACCAAAACAAGCCTGCGCATGCGACTCACCTGCAACAAGGGTTAACAAACCCTGAGTACAAAAGTACTCAACAAGACTGACCCGACCAAAAAGGGCGAAGGTCTTAGGGATGCAGGTGTTGGGTCAAGGTAAGGATGTAGAAAGATTCAAAAATTCTTTGCTAAAAGCTTACTATTCTTGATCCTAGTTTCAAGTTTTACCACTAAGTATTTTAGTCCAATATCTCCAACTAAGTGTTCATATCCCATGTTCCAATCCTGCTCATTCCATTCTTTTTCTCATGTTTTAGTAGTTCACCAGTCCTACATTGCTTCTATAATGAATCGAGTCTCCATATTCGAGGAGCACCGGCAATTGAATTGATTCAAGTCCCGGTGGGATTCCTTATCACACGACATATGCAGAACTTAATCTTGCATATATCAACCTCGCTACCGAATCCTCCTATACTAAGCCATCTCCACGCCACCCGAGAGCACAACACACCTCAAATCCAGCCACATTCAAGCCACGAGGGTACATGCTACTCCCGCCATCTCACCACTCCCAGTGCGTGGGCATTCGTCTTAGTATCGGATTAGCCGAAGTAGGCTTACCGGAGTATGTGACCAGTACTACAAAGTGTCTCGTTCAGAAGATCCACAATGAGTGGCCTTTAAGCGACATAGTCGGCAACATTACCCAACATTCAAGATAAGTCACCCGACTAGTCTCTAGTTCATTCTATCCTCTTTCTTTCTTTGGCCAGTATGCCATCTTTGATTGTATCAAAACTTTTACTTTGAAAGCCTACCACAAAGCACACTAAGCAATTCTACGCCTTTGTAAATGAAATCATCTTCAAGGATGGTAAACAATTAACAAGGTAGGCAATGCAGGAATTAGGTAACATTTGAATTAAACAACTTAATGCGATAAGTAACATAAGTGATAAACTTTTCAAATTAAACAAGGTAATGGTTTAATGCATAAACCGAGGCTTGCCTTCGATGACGATTTCCGGTTAGGATTAGTACCACAATTATCAAATCTGCGACAACCGGGATTCTTCCGAACTTGCTCAACTAGAATCGTTTCATTCTCGGGTTCTACACGAAATGATAATAACTATGCTTTAACATGATGATAATGTAAACATGATGCTTTCACGGTACATGAAATGTAAAAACACCCACAAATGATTTTATTTCACGGTACAGTTGCAAGCCAACAAAACCAACTTGCAATCCTACCATTAAGAACCATACATGTGACTTGACCAAATGGATCTTGGGACCCTACTAGTCACACTACATGACCCAAATCAAGATCAAACCCTAAACCTACACTTAGGGTTTACCTTTATTTATTTTTGAATTAATTTAGAATTAAGCTCAAAATGAACTTGCTCCAAATGATCTCAAAAATTTACACAAGCATCCTCATGATAAATTAGTGTACCAAAATAAATTTCATAATTTTTGGAGTTATACAGTGGCCTACAAAAATCATGGAAATTGAATTTATTAATTAATTGACTGAATTTTTGAACATTAAAAATTTATCCAAATTTCAAATTTCAAATTTTTAAATCATACTAGAACATGTACAGAAGCTACACAAAATTTTCAGAATTTTTGGAGCTATGATTATTTTTCTACAAATTTCCAAAGATTCAGTACTATTCACAAATTCAGAAAATAAAAATTTTCACTGTTCTTCTTCCTCACTCAGACCTTTGACAGTCACCCCCCATTGCGGTGACTCAAGCAACCACGGTGGCGCTACCTCACTTGACCCGCCACAAACGCGCGGTGGTGACTCTCCGGTGAGACGGACTGCACCTACATGATCTACACCATGTCGCGAATCTATCCCAATCCTCAGAACAGCAAAGGGCACACCGGATAGAACTCTACTCCGGCCATGGCGGCTCGGACCCGACGGCGGTCGATGTAGCTAGTGCTACGGTGCAGTAGAGTCAAAAGAAGAGTGAGCATCACGCTCAGGAGCTCACCGTGATCACGATGATGTACTTGGTGCGGCGGAGCGTCTTGAATCGCCACAGCCACGGTGAGGTGGGTCGCATGAGACTTCGGCCGGCTCAAGAAGATGACGTCATGTGGTGGTGGTGCTGATCGGCTAGAAGCGAGGCGAGCAGGTCAGGAATGAGTGGCAAGATTAGGCGGAGCTGCTGGCCAATATAATTGGCCTGAGGTGGTCCGACGAGAATGAATTGGACGATCGCGCAATGCAATGTCACCGTGTGTAACAAATCGATGAAAACTCCGATTGACGACGGCGTACTCCTATTTATAGCAAGATGGAGGCGCGACGGTGATGATGACAACACATAGGCGAACTCGCCACGGAGGTTTGGGCGTGTCGCTGGCGTGAAAGCGGTGAAACCCGATCGGTGAGTGACCTCGCGCGTGGCCCGTGGCAAGCAGAGAGAGGTGGAGGTGAATTTTTGAAATAATTACAGAGCGCCACTGCATTCATTTCTCAAATTACTCAAAATTTTCTAAAGAAGTTGAAAATCTCCAAAAATGAAAGTTGCTCAACTTTTCAAGTACTACAACTTTGGTTTAAGAAACATTTTCAAATTCTGCCTCCATTTTGAAATTCAAATTTGGGGTACATTTAAAGATTTGAATCATTTCAAAATTACTCCAAATTTTATATGTAATCTTGAAAAACTTTGAATACCAAAGTTGATCTACATAAAATAATCTCCAACTTTGCTTTTTGCCTCAACCCCAAATCCCTCATGGATTTTGAATTAGTAAAACGGGGCAAAAAGGACTTATAATTTGAAAATGAATTCAAATTTGATTTGTCTTACTTTTACTTAGATTTTGATTTTTGACCAGTAACATGGCCAATTAGGGTTATTTGAGTCAGATGACACATGGCCTCACATGAACACATGAAATTTGACCCTTGTGGTCATGATCTTTGTTTAAGGTTTTTGAAACACATCACATGAAATAACAACATTATGAAATAAACCTTATTTTAGTGAATGCATTCAAAACTTTATACTATATGAATGCTTTGCAATGCACATGATGACATGTCAAATTTTAGTATTAGGTCAAAACACCAGAGGTGTTACAACCCTTCCCCCTTAAAGAAATCTCGTCCCGAGATTTAAAACTTAAGGCTAAGTAATGGAAAAGGAAATGTGTCAAGCTAACACATCACAACTTTACTCAAAAGGCTAGTGAGGGGGGTTTTCAAATCATTAACAACAAGACGAGGTTACAATATAGACAAGGTATTGTAACTAGATAGAAGCGAAGAAGTCGGAAAGTTTTCTTCTAAGAAATCCTCGGACTCCCAAGTAGCTTCTTCTTCAAGTGTCTTTGGTTCCATTGTACTTTGTAGAACTTGATTTGCGCCTTGAGTGACTCGATCTTTACGATCTAAGATTCTAATGGGGTACTCGGCATAAGTCAAATCAGGGGTTAGTTCTACATCACCAATGTCGATTACTTGGTCAGGTACTTGAA